>CM062817.1:1926562336-1927762336 GCA_031772625.1 Pinus tabuliformis | reverse complement strand
ATAGAAATATATATATATATATATATATATATATATATATATATATAATGAACTATAGTTATAGTTATGTTACTGATCCGAATTGGATCCATGAAAATTATCCAAGTTCTATGACTATATCAAAACAGGACAGACTTCGAATTTATGAACAAAGAGCGATCAGGAAGACCTCTGGACAGTGGCAGTTTGCAGCCAGCAAGGAACGACGAGGACCTCGGTTAAAGCGCGCTGACCAAGGCCCATGGAGACTGCGCAAGAGGCAAAACTGGCAGTTAGGAATCCCAGATCAGGAAACAGAGGCCTCGTTGAGCAAAACTACTCGAGAAGGAAAGGCCCCGAGCACTCGGTCACATAGGAAGCCGAGAAACCGTAGGGAAGGCACTAAGGAGAAAGGTGGGACCCGTGCTCCAAAATCGGAGGTATATCGGGGGCATCCTTAGGCGGTAAGTGGATTTGGCTGAAAGCGAGCGATTCCTTTCAGCCCACGATGCGTGTCTGGCGGATGAGAGAGAAAACTGCCTCTCATCACGTGCTAACGGTCGAGCAAGTCAACCGCACGAAATGAGTGAATGTCGTAGGATCTGGGGACTCCAGATCTGACGGTGGAGATTGTGCCCGATGGAGGAACCGGATTTGACAGGGCATTAAGCTGCAGCATAGAGAATTTTGACGTCCAGTTCGACTGCTGAGTTGGCAGATGAGTCATTCCATAGTGTAACTGAACTACCGAACCGTTGAGGACGAGCTAGCACAGTTTGTGAGAGGACAAGTGGCCACTCCCTGTGAGACGTTACGAAGTTTCGATGACGCAGAGGCAGGGAAATCCAAAAGAACAACAGCAGGCGATCCAAAGGAGCAGAAGAGGAAGTGAACAATCAAAGACAAATTGGCTTTAAGCCATGAACAGACAGAGAAGAGAAGAGGACGAAGACAGAGAAAATCGAGAGCAAAGAAAAGGCAGTAAAGCAAGAAGCAGAAACAAAGAGCTGAGCTGACCTAAGGTAGCATCAAGCAGATAGAAAGCTTGAGAGGTTCAAGAAATCCCTGAGAGGATCTGTCGGGAATTGAGCACCACATTGGGTTCCTCCCATTAAAGACCAAAGAGGTTAAGATCTGGTAAGGAAAAGAGTCTGTGCACTCTAGTGGCTTGGGGGATCCAAGAACCACCCTACCAAAAATTATCTATTTCAGGAGACTCAAATTGAGCTCCTCATTGTAAATCTCTTCTTTAAAGACACAATAAAAGAAGGCCACCACTGAAAGCTGGACTGGAGATGTAGCCCTGGAGAATAGGGTGAACTCCTTATTAATTTGTTGTGTTCTTGTATTTTCTTGTTGTGTTTCTCTTGTTGTTTTCCTGTGTCTGTGTATTTTGCAATCTCATCGATCCATTGCCTAAAATAACATAGACACACACCAGCACATGAGTCTTTAATACCTTCATTCATTAATTATTTAACTGAGATCACTCATAAGGTGATTTTCAGATCAAGTGGTATCAAAGCTTTAGGTTGTTAAGGTTAGACAAGCTTGTGTTGGTTTAGCTGTTGAATGCTAACTAGATCAAAGCTCAAATTAGGAGAAGGAGAGTTGGTCGAAACTAATCCTTAAATTGGGAGAGTCTATCCTCGGAAGACAATGTCAGAGGAAGGTTCTATGGGACTAGACCCTCAATTCATAGATAGTTTCCTAGCCATAAAGTCCATGGTAGAAGAAATGTATAAGGATTTTAGAAAACATAAGGATGAAGATTCATCAGGCTCTAAACAAGACAAAGGAGAAGATGAGTCTCACTTCCATGACCACTCAAAAGGAAAAGGGAAAGAGGAAAGCTTTCTCACACCTCCTAACAGCCCTGAACACAAAAATAAAGCATCTTTGATCAAACTAGATGTTAAATTTGATTTACCTATATATGATGGAGAGTTGAATGTAGAAAAGTTGGACAATTTAGACAAATTGATGTTTATTGCAAAGTGCAGAGTATCGACTCATACAAGAGCAAGATTCAGTTAGCAAGCCTGCACCTTGGAGGCACTGCCTTAGTTTGGTGGAAAGGTAGGACCCAAGCTGACATGAAGAGACATGGTAAGACTATTTCTATCTGGAGTGAATTTGTTTCTACAATCAAAAAGCAGTTCTATCCATTGGCCTATATGCAGCAAGCCATGATGAGTTGGCAAACTCTTCGACAGTTGAAGGGGCAAAGTGTGCAAGGGTACACTCAAGAATTTAGAAAGAGAGCATTGATTCTAGGAATCTCATTAGACTCACCTAAGACTCTATTGAAGTACATTGGTGGTCTACAAAACTACATGAGGCACACTATCCTCATGTTTAATCCCACTAGTATAGATGAGGTATCTGTACAAGCTACTCATCTAGAAGCTAGAGGAAAGAATGGAAGTCCAGAAGTTGGGGGATCATCCCAACCCACTGCAAGCAAGAATAAGGAGAAAACAAAAAAAATGGAAAGCAAGGAAGGTTAACACTGCACAGAAGAGCAAGTCTTCATGCACTCACTGTAAGAAGGATGCACATGATGATGAGCACTATTGGATTCTGCATTCGGAGTTGAGGCCTAAGAAGTTCGAGGGCAAGAAGAAGAAGACTGCTGCCGCGATTCAGAAAGATTTGGGGTCAGACTCAGGAGATGAAACAACTATTGCAGCCACAGGTATAAAAGGTAAGAATTTTGAAGCATCTACTAGTAATTCTGCACAATCTATTATTGATGAAGAAAATGAGAGAAAAAGACATGAGATTTTCCATATTCGAGTTATTTCCAAACATCAAAAGATTGATACTTTGTTTGATAGTGGCTCACAAGTAAATTTAATTTCTGAAGCAATTGTAAAGAAGTTGGGATTAGTGACTACACCTCACAAGAAACCATACCCATTAGGATGGTTGAATGATAAAGCACAACTAAGTGACTAGACAGTGCAAACTCAAGTTTTCTTTTTGGGTCAGCATTTGTAGATGAGGTTGAGTTAAACATAATTCCTTTGGATATATGTGGAATTGTCTTAGGAAGTCCTTACTTGTATAACAAAAAAGCTATTTTCTATAGAGCTGAGAACAAGTATCTACTTGTTAAAGATGGAATCGAATACTTTGTAAGAGCTCATAAGCTCAAGAATAATTATACTCTCATAAACTCAAGGTAGATGAAACGAATGATAAATTCATGCAAACAATTCTTACTGATGGTTGTAAAGGAAAATAAACTTGATAAAACCAATGTATTTGAGGGTTGTAATGCTAAATAGCAGGCTGATTTAGAAAAGGTTGTTTCAGAGTATGATATCTTATTTCAAGAACATAAAGGTCTGCCACCCAAAAAGGAAATAGTGCATGATATTATTTTGCAGCAAGATGCTCCATTGCCTAACATTGGAATGTATAGGTTGTCCACTTTAGAGAATGCTGAAATCAAGAAGCAGGTGCAGGAGTTGCTCGAGAAAGGGTTCATCAGACCTAGCACATCACCATGTGGATCTCCAATCGTTTTGGTGAGGAAGAAAGATGGCTCGTGGAGAATGTGCATTGATTACCGAGCACTGAATAAGATAACAATCAAAAATTGTTATCCCCTTCCTCGCATAGATGATCTTTTAGATCAATTGAAAGAAGTTGTTTATTTCTCCAAGCTAGACTTGCATAGTGGATACCATCAGGTCAGAGTTGCAGAACAAGATGCATGGAAGACTGCTTTCAAAACAAAGCAGGGATTGTATGAGTGGCTGGTTATGCCTTTTGGCTTAACTAATGCTCCTGCTACTTTCATGAGATTAATGAATGATGTACTCAGACCTTTTCTTGATGATTTTTTTATTGTGTATCTGGATGACATTATGATATTTAGCAAAACGTGGGAAGAACACTTAAAGCATGCTAAGCAGACATTAGATGTTTTGAAAAGAGAAAAACTTCATGTTAAACTCTCAAAATGTGAATTTGGCAAAACATCTCGGAATTATTTAGGTCATATAATAGGGGGTGGTGAATTGAAGATAGATCACTCTAAGGTGGCAGTCATTGTAAACTAGCCCAAAACCCAAATTTGCTAGAGAAGTTAGAAGCTTCTTAGGAGTAACACAATATTGGAGGAAGTTCATTTCTAACTTTTCCTCAATTGCAGCTCCCTTACATGCTTTAATAGGATTGAAAAAGGTGTTTCAGTGGGGAGGCAAACAGCAGAAAGCCTTCGACACCTTGAACGAAAAGATTAGTATAGCACCTGTACTAGCACTGCCTGATCTCAAAGACCATTTGAGATCCAAACAAATGTCGGTGACTATGCCATGGGAGAATTTTTAACACATCACGGTAAACCCATATGTTATCATTCTGAGACATTTAATTCTACAATAGTTAACTATCCTACATATGATAAAGAATTTTATGCATTAGTACAGAGTGTGAAAAAGTGGAAACATTACTTAATGGGTAAAGAGACAGTAATACATACTGATCATTTACCACTTCAATATCTACACTCCCAAACTAAGTTGCAGCAATCAAGATACTATATATGGATGGGTTTTCTACAACAATTTCATTTAGTCATCAGATATAAAAAGGGCATACATAATAAAGTTGCAGATATGTTATCTATACCAATTATAACTGCATCTACTATACTTAATCATAATTCTGTGTTACATGAGAGCTACATTGAACAATATGCTCAAGATATAGACTTTAAAGATGTATATGCAACTTTAAGTCAAGGCAAACGAGTAGAAGAATTAGATTATCATGTAAAGGACCGACTCCTATATCATTGTGGGAAGTTATGCATTCCACAAACTGAAAGAGTAAAGAGAATTTGAGAGGCACACACTTCTCTAATATCAGGTCACTTTGGGGTAAGTAAAACAGTTGCACAGCTGCAAAGATTTTGTTATTGGCCAAAAATGAATGAGACAATTTCTAGATATGTAAGAGGGTGTACTATGTGTGCTAAAAGCGAGCCCAATAATAGAAAACTAGGCTTGTACACTCCATTACCAGTACCTTCTCACCCTTGGGAAAGTGTTTCCATGGATTTTGTTGGAGGACTGCATATATCTAGGAAAGGTCATGATTATCTATATGTTGTTGTGGATAGGTTCAACAAAATATGTATTTTTTATACCTTGTAATAAACAGATTACAGCTAAACAAATTGCAAAACTATTTTTTGAACATGTATGGGTTCATTTTGGATTACCCGCTTCCATTGTATCTGATCGAGACACCTGATTTGTGGGGAATTTTTGGTCAAGTCTGTGGGAACTGATGGACACCAAACTGAAGAAAAGCACAACTTTTCATCCACAAGCTGATGGCTAGAAGAAGTAGTTAACAGGACAGTGATCCAGTTACTCAGAGGATATTGCAGCAAACATCCTAAGCTTTGGGATGAACACTTATGTTATGTGCAAAATGCTTACAATAGAGAAAAACATTCTTCTACACAGAGATCTCCTTTTGAGACCTATTTTGGTTTCACACCAAGGTCTCCTTTGGATTTTGTCTTTGGTAAAGACACCACAGTTGAGGGACACAGTGATGTGGACACGGCAACTAAGTTCATTGAACAAATCCAAGAGATCCACCAGGCAGTACAGGAACAGCTGGAAAAGAGCCAAGCCAAATACAAGGCAAGGCATGACAAGCATCGGATGGAGCATAGCTTCCAAGTTGGTGACCAAGTTTGGCTGTATATCAGCAAGGATAGGATGCAAGGTGAAGGTAAAAAGCTAAAGCCTATCAGGTATGGACCTTTCAGGATACTTGCGAAGATTGGTGAGAATGCTTTTCGCCTTGATCTACCAGCTTACATGTACATCTAGTCAATCATAAATGCAGATTGCTTGAGGCTACTTGAACCTTCACTGATTGAGGATCCCGAAGAGTAGAGTCAATTTCCTTCTATTGATGACCTGCTACCTAAATATCTTAATGAATTGTAGGAAGACACAGTTCTGGACAGGAAGGTGAGGACAACGCGTAGAGGAGATGTTGAGTACCTCAAAATTGGGGTTCAAAGCCGAGTAGTGCAAAATGGATAGAGATTGTACAAGTGAGACAATTGTACCCTCACTTAGTCGATGTTTGAAAACCAACTTTTGGTGGTCAAAAAGCTTTTTTAGTGGGAAGGCCGTGATCCGAATTGGATCCATGAAAATTATCCAAGTTTTATGACTGTATCAAAATAGGACAGACTTCGAATTTATGAATAAAGAGCAATCAGGAAGGCCTCTAGGCAATGGCAGTTTGCAGCTAGCAAGGAACAACGAGGACCTCGTTCAAAGTGCATTGACCAAGGCCCATGGAGACTGGGCAGGAGGCAAAACTGGCAGTTAGGAAGCCCGGAGTGGGAAACAGAGGCCTCGTTGGGCAAAACCCCTCGAGAAGGAAAGGCCCCGAGTGCTCGGTCGCATAGGAAGCCGGGAAACTATGGGGAAGGCACTAAGGCGAAAGGTGGAACCCGCGCTCCAAAACCGACGGTATGTGGGGGGCATGCTTGGGTGGTAAGAGGATTTGGCCGAAAGCGAGTGATTCTATTTAGCGCAAGATGCGTGTTCGGCGGATGAGAGAGAAAATCGCCTCTTATCCCGCGCTAATATTCAAGCAAGTCAAATGTGTGAAATGAGCGAATGTCGTAGGATCTGGGGGCTCCAGATTTGACGGCAGAGATTGCGCCCGATGGAGGAACAGGATTTGACAGGGGATTAAGCTGCGGCATAGAGAAGTTTGACGTCTGGTTTGACCGCTGAGTTGGCGGATGATTCATTCCACAGTGTAACTGAAAAACCGAACAGTTGAGGACGAGCTAGCGCAGTTCGTGAGAGGACAAGCGGCCGCTCCCTCTAAGAAGTTACGAAGTTGCAATGTTGCAGAGGTAGGGAACTCTAAACGAACAACAGCAGGCGATCCAAAGGGGCAGAAGAGGAAGTGAATAGTCAAAGACAAATTGGCTTTAAGCCATGAACAGACAGAGAAAGAAGAAGAGAAGAGAAGAGGACGAAGACAAAGAAAAGTGAGAGCGAAGAAAAGGCAGTAAAGAAAGAAGTAGAAACAGAGAGTTGAGCTTACCTAAGGCAGCATCGAGCAGACAAAAAGCTTGAGAGGTTCGAGCAATCCCTAAGAGGATCTGTTGGGAATTAAGCACCGCATTGGGTTCCTCCCATTAAAGACCAAAGATGTTAAGATCCGGTAAGGAAAAGAGTTTGTGCACTCTAGTGGCTTGGGGGATCCATGAACCACCCTACCAAACATTATCTATTTTAGGAGACTCAAATTGAGCTCCTCATTGTAAATCTATGCTTTAAAGACACAATAAAAGAAGGCCACCACTGAAAGCTGGACCGAAGATGTAGCCCTAGAGAATAAGGTGAACTCCTTATTAATTTGTTGTGTTCTTGTATTTTCTTGTTGTTTTCCTGTGTCTGTGTATTTTGCAATCTGATCGATCCGTTGCCTAAAATAACATAGACACACACCAGCACATGAGTCTATAATACCTTCATTCATTAATTATTTAACTAAGATCACTCATAGCGTGATTTTCAGATCAGTTACATGCTATGTTGTAGTTATAATATGTGCATGTTTTATGTTAAATAACTTTATGTTATGAGTAAATAGTTATAGAAATATGTTATGTTATAAATAATATACTTAGAACTATAATATATAGCTATGTGATGTTATAATTAAATAATAGTTAAATATGGTTATATTATAATTATATATTGTTAAATATTATATATAACTAAGTTATGTTTGGTTATTTATATATATATATAACATTTTTTGTTTTAACATTTTTTAGACTTTTAAATTTAAAAATTAATATTTTATTTTTAAGTAATTAATTTTTAAAACAAATCGTACTATATTTATTATTAAAAAATACTTAAAATATATAAATTAATTTAAATTTAAAATAATTTTTTGTTTTTATTTGATAAATAGAAGTTCATCATGAGCAACTGTATTCCTCAGGTCAATCTCAAGCTCCTAACTTATTTATTTATTGGTTATAGTTTGGTTGTTTTTTTGTTTTGGAGTTTTTTGGGTATATTTTCAGTGAAATTTATTAGAAATTTAAAATGCATTTTAAATAACAAAAAAAATAAAATTTTCATTTTTTGTTTTAACATTTTTTAGACTTTTAAATTTAAAAATTAATATTTTATTTTTAAGTAATTAATTTTTAAAACAAATCGTACTATATTTATTATTAAAAAATACTTAAAATATATAAATTAATTTAAATTTAAAATAATTTTTGTTTTTATTTGATAAATAGAAGTTCATCATGAGCAACTGTATTCCTCAGGTCAATCTCAAGCTCCTAATTTATTTATTTATTGGTTATAGTTTGGTTGTTTTGGAGTTTTGGAGTTTTTTGGGGTATATTTTCAGTGAAATTTATTAGAAATTTAAAATGCATTTTAAATAACAAAAAAAATTAAAATTTTCTGTAAATTTATTTCACAAAATTCAAAACTTGAAAACCTAAAATAATTAGAAAATAATGTTTTTACTATTCAAATTCATAAATAGGCATAATAAACATGTTATCATTGCAAGTAGGAAACAAATTTAAAACCATAGTTCTTTTGGTAGTTTTTAAGAATTTTCTAGGTTGCTTTTTGTGGTTTACTAAATTGTTTTTTTGTGGCTTTCTAGGGTTTTTTTGGTTTTCTAAGTTTTTTTCTTTTTATGTTTTTTAGGTTGGTTTTATGGTTTTCTAAGTTGTTTTTTTGTTGTTTTCAAAGGTTTTTTTTGTGGTTTTTGTGGTTTTTATAAGGTTTTTTTTTTTAACTAGTTTATATATTTTTGCAAGAAAACTTAAATGAAAAAGACAAAAAGGATAGGAAACCTACCTTTGCTTAAGCCTCTAGGATGTTGGTGGGTTGTTGGCGAGGTTTGTTGGGTTTCTCCATCATGCAATCGCCCGATCGAGCTCCAAATATCTCGGTCAAGCTCCTTTCTGTTTGTGGTTTGTGCACAAATGATGCGCGCAGGTCACAAGTGCGATGTAATAGAAAAGAGGAGTTCGATCGAGCTCCTCTCTATCCGCGGTTGTGCACAAATGATGCAAAAAGACCGTGGGCACACGATGTAATAGAAAACAAGAGCTTGATCGATCTCTAACGTTTAATCGAGCCTTAAAGCTTGATCAAGTGTTAGAGCTCGATCGGGTCCTAATGCTCAATCGAGGGTTAGTTTTAAACCTTTGATAAAGCATTTGTTTTAGCATTCAAGGGGCTCGATCGAACACTAGAAAATAGCTCAATTAAATGCTTAATATGCTCAATTGAGCTATTTTTTTTCACCTAACCTACCTTGCCAAAAAGTATGACCTAGCTCCATGTTAACACCCACATACATGATTTAATAAATTTGCTTAATGCATTTTCAATATTTTTCAACACATAGAACCTCAAGTGGATAGAAAAATTTTATAATCTCAATCACACTAAAATTGTTAAAAGTCAATATTTCCCATAATATCCCCAAACAAAACAAAACAAACAATAAATCCATCAAATGTAATACCAGATATAAAATTTTCACAATAAAAAATTAATTTAATAATAACCCTTCTAAAAACATTTTAACTTTTTTTATATGAAATGTTTGAAAAGATCCAACCTTAAACATATAAATATTATTTAAAATTTAATTAAAAAGAATTCAAGTTTGCCACGAAGAAATATAAGATCACTTACCATCCATATGAAAAACGATAAACGACGTAAAATTACGCATCTTAAAAATATTGACACGTTTATGATAATAATATATAATGGGAGGCAATATAAAATCACTCAAAATCAATATAAAATGCATGTGGAAAATATTAATATTATCCATGACCATATAATTTCTCATAGTATATATTCCACATTTTGAATATTAAATTTTAATTATTTAATCAATTAAATAAGATATTTAAACGAAAGAAATATCCTATCTTATACTTTCATTTAAATTTTATTTTTAAAAATATAAGAAAGTCACTTTGTTTTTGACAAAACTTTGCTCCTCTCCAATGAATGGAGGGTTAACTCAATGTCTTTATAACCTAAAATCTATTCCATAAGATCAAGATTGTGCTTGTAAAGGCAAATAATATGTTGTGCTTTTAGGTTTATGGCCAACTTGTTTATATATTTACAATGTTTTGTCGAATTTATGCATGCAATCATAACGAAGTTATTTCTTTGGTCAAAAGCTTGTTATGGGGTTGCAGAGTTATTAGGCACATGGATTTTGTCATTAGTTTTTTTTGTTCAATAATATTGTTTGCATTAATATTTTATGATATTATTAATATAAAATTTCAATAATATTATTGAAATTTATGTTTTACTTTTACTAATTAGAAAATTTTACATTATCATGAAATTCGATTATTTTTAATAGTGGTCATGTTGAATGTTGTGGCCACCCATAAGGCATATGAAAAGAGCATAGACATGTATTTTATGGGAAAGTAAAGGTATATGCATTCAAATACAACGTTCATAATAACAACCTTTATTTATTAATCACTGAACATCATATTTTAGTGGGTTCCATGCTAGAATTATTTTCTCATTTTTCAGTGTCCATGTCGTGAAATTATGAAGATAGTAGTTTAAATAGCAGAATATTTCGAATTTAAGTATTATCATCCATGGTATAAAGAAATTGGTATTGGTTACATAGAGAAAATGCATAATCTAGGTGGTTATTAAGGTAGGTTTAATGGATGCATTACGTGTAAATAATGATGTCTTCACTTTGTGATTTAGACCTTTATTAGCAAAAGGGTGAATGTTGTCCATACAATTTTATTAAAAACATGTAGTGTCACTCCTCAATGGAGTGTAAGATCATTATAGAAGTTAAGTATTTTAGAATTAATAAGTGTTTAGTATAAGTGATCAATGATTAATTTATGTGGTTAATAATTAAGATATCATAGTGATTATTGGTAGCAATGGTGTTGGTTAATGACCTCATTGTATGGAAATTATTTATACGAGCAATGTATAAGGTCATAACTATATTTTTCATGTTTAAGGCAATTTAAAGATCACTTTGTTTAGGAAATTTTTGAGATTGCCAATGAGAAAATCTAACCCTCTAATTTGAAAGCCATGTATTTCCCATATATGAAGATCATATGCTTAGGCTCCATGTTGACTCTTTAACTTGCTTTGTTTCTATATGTGCTTTATGCATCTTATTCCACATGTTGTGACTTTATTAAAAGCATTATATCTATTTTTTGTTGTTGTGAGTGTACAATCATCCATAAATATCAGAAAAGTTCTAGCAATACATATGTATTCTTAAAAAGATTATATAAAATCAATATAAACCAAATGACGAAGTAGAAAATGTTCATTATAAAATGTAGAGAATGTTCATTAGAAAAATAAAGAACATAGTTTGTGGGTACTTGGAAGTTGAGATTATTCTTCTCATTCTATACGACATATTCATTTCAATGGGATGGGACTAAAGGAAGAATTAAGGGATGAAAAAGTTAGAGAAAGGTGTAGAGAAGTGTGAGGAAGCTCTCACCCAGATTGTTGTGGATTCCTTTTTAGGGAGTCGAACAACAAAATAGGCAATATTAAGATCACATGCTCGTAACTCCTTTAAAGAGAAATCACCTCACACTATGGGAAGACCCTTTAAAAGGGGAGTGGAGATGGTGACTCGACTTTTGAAGGGTCATCCACCAAACTATTAGGTCTTAAAATCATTGAGTTTATATCTCCCCTTTTAATAGGGTTACCCACCAATGAAGGTGATCTTAAAGGTAATTATGTCATTGTGTTTATCCATTAAAGGGGTACTTAAAGGAGATCACCCACCAAATGGATTTCACATAATGAGTGATATATATATTTCCCATCAATCTGGGAGATGATATTGCATACAAGGCAATTTTAAGATCACCCACCATGGGAATTCATACATGAAATTTCAATTAAGGAATTTAATTGAATGTGATTGATGTGCCTTCAATTTTTCCTTTTCGAAGGAAAAAATTGTAATTTTATTAATGAAAACAAAATTACATGTTGTATCTTCTTATAAGAAGTCCATCATCTAGTTAGAGATTGATGATCATAAGTTCATACATAACTAATCAACTAAAAGATGAGGAGAAAAGTTAGACTTTTCTCCATTTCTTCTTTTCAACCTTCCGCCATTCTCCTTGAGATGGCGTAGATGAGACAATAGTTAGCTGATTTTCTTCTATTCTTGTGGTTTCCTTGTCTGAATCTGAGTTATCAGAAGCATGTTGATGTTTTATTCCTCCATTGTCCTTTGCTTCAGTTATCCTGATTAGCTGATTTGTGGGGCCTTGTAATTCTGTTGGTATATGTGTCGTTTCAGCTTTTTCTTCATTTTCTTGTATGTGTTTTTCTTCCTGATTCGGAATGGGTTCTTTTTCTTCTTCTTCTTCTTCCTCATCTAATTCATTTGGGGGAAATTGCCATCCTTTTGGTTGCTTCCCTATTTTCTTCTTTCTTCGTTGTTCTTTCTTGGTAGCAGGGCACATATTTTGTAAGTGTCCTATTTGGCGACATATTCGGCATCTAAAAGTTGTGTTCTCGAAATCTAGGATTTGAGTCCAACTCTGCTTGTTGTGTATCAGTTGAATGCAATCCGGTAGGCCTTTACTGAGATCCACTTCCACACATATGCGTGTGAAAATATCTTCCATCCTTTGTTCATCGGTATTTATGTATCGTCCTAAGATATTTCCAATGGTTTCTAGCACTTGATTATGCCAAAAGTGTAGGGGAAGGTTATGTAGCCTCACCCAAACCAGCATCCTTGATACAATCATGGTGTTTGCATCAAAATATGGAAACCATGGAGTGATGAAGAGCCTCGTCGATCCCCAGAACCATGGGCCTTCCTGTAAGATAATGTCTCGTTCTTCTAATGATGTGAATTTTACAATGAAGAAGCCTTTGGAGCAGAGGTGTATCTCACAATTTGTTGTCCAATTTGTGAAGATCCGGTGAAAAAGTTCCATTGGTTTTGGCCAAAAACTGTTAAATCTACATATGAGGGCTTATGCCTCATAGGTTGTGCAAAATTTGTTTGTTTCTGGCAGTTCTATGTTCAGTTCTGGGACATAATTTTCCTGCTCCATGATGTATGGATTGGGAGTATTAGGCGTCTGAGTTGAGCTTTTTGTAGCTGTTGATTTCCCTTGGAGGATGTTTTTGTATGAGAGACCAACATTATTATGTTCCTAATTTAGTTATGTTCCTTTAGGTAATTTAGATCCAACAACACCTCATGTTCCTTTGGATTTACTTGATCCCGCTGCTCCTCCTCTCAGTCTTAGATTGAGAATGATGGAGGTAGAAGGTAGTATATTGTAGTCATGTATGCTTCGTTCATCTTGTAAGGATATACCCCCATAGATCAGGTTTTGTAGTTGGTATGGATATCCCAGTTTATTCGTCATATTCAACTTTAGGTGGAGTACCTTGTTAGAGACTTGTATCCAGACCACTGTAGATTAACCTAGTAAGGTTTTTAAGAAATTTTGGAAAAAATTATGGTCTTCCCGTTATAGGAATTCAAACCCATTATATGCATCAATTTGCATATCTGGGAAAATCTCCAACCCTTGTAACCAAGAAACGTTTTGTTTTGTGTCAATCTACATAAAAGAAGTGCAAGCCATCTTTTTCACCTTTGCTTTTCCATTGCCACAGGTCGTGATCACCTCCACCCCCTCTTTGTCGTAGTCCTCTGCCATTTCCTCCTAGACATCACATTGTGGTAACACTCAAAGCCGAAAAGAGTAATATAGATTTGTCCATATTAGGGGTCGATTTGCTACGTAGAACTCTAGGTTTGAGAGATCTCGCCAAAACAGAGACCGACCTATTACTTGGTGCACCAAATCTAGGGAGTAGTCACTTATCCCTAAGAAAAGAACCAGATATGTCCACAGCGAGTGCTGATCTACCACTATGGAATCGAGATATGTATCTAAGTTCCCTGGATATCGTAGAGAGCAACTTTGTAGAAGTCTACCAAACTTCTAAGAGGACCCTCCTTTTCAATTTAAATTAGAGCTAGCCGATCGTTAAAGGGCGAAGCCAAATCGAGTATAGGCTTTCGGATCTGGCCAGCATAGGTACCGATCTATCTTCTAGGTGATCAGATCTGATAGGTTATAGCCCGATCCATGGAAAAATCTTCAATCTAGAAAAGGAGTGATCATCCCTAGCCAATGGAGGAGCCATTCAACCTCCGGGAGGTCATGCTCTATTCCATGGTGATCTCGAAAGAGCAGTTGTTTGGCATAGACTACAAATGAACCTTTAGATCTTCTGTGGAGGCATTGTATCCCCATCTAGTGATCTCCACTGATGCCTAGATCGCTGGGTTGGTGGGTTATGCTAGTGCGGAGAACAACTTCAGAAACCCTCACCATCCACTTAGTCCAAGAACTTCCCATTCATCAACCATTGATGTGTCTTCAATACTCGAGTGACCTGTCAAGAATAGTGAAAACTACCATAGCTTGTGATAATGAATCTTAAGCATGAATATTTCTTAACATTTATTTTTAGGAACAATATTACTACTTTGTATATACTTTATTTGTCTAGAATGAACTTATAATTACCACAAAAGATAACTTTCTTCTTTGATGCAATACTATATCATTATTTATACAACTCAATGTACATGTTTCATTATATAATGTTATTAATTGTTTTATTTTGTGTATAGTCTTACTTTTTTCCCTTTAATGATTTTACTTTACAACAAGGATTTCCTAACCTACAAATATAGGCATCTAAAGTTCCTTTTGAATTAAGGTGGTCAATTTTCCAAAAACTTAGTGACTTGCTTTATTTCCCGGTTCATGACTTTGAATTGAAAGGTAAATTATGATAAAATTCTACAATATACGAAATAACTTATTATTTTGACTTTTGTGGTATGTACTTCTATTATGGTTGGTGGGATGAAGCTTGTCATTATAATGATTCAAATTCATCTTGCATCATGCAATTAGTTGAGTTTATTGAGTATTTCTTAAACTCACATTAGTTTTAGATGGAAGAAAATTTTATTCTCACATTCTCAACTTCATAACTACACCCTTGTCTTTTTATATATATTGTTGTATTTGTACCTAATAGAAATTAAGTAGTCCAACCATGCATCAATTTGTAGAGTTTCCATGTAATCATCATAAGGTGAAGTTTTTAGCTTTGTCTCTACTTTAAATAATGATCAAAATAACAGTTTTATACCATTCTTTGTATAATATAGAGCCTCAATTTTACTTGAATACTTTTTTTTTGTCATTCAAAGGTGCATTCTTATATTATCATCATAGAAAAGCAGAGTACAAAATTTGTCCCCACGACTCTCCTGGCTTCGTTCAAACTAGAATTGTTAGTGAGGAGAGCTGGAGAATGTTGAAGATATGACCATAAAACCATTATTTACGATAGGTTGAACAACCTTACAAAGCAAAATGAAGGAAAAATAGAGAGAGGATCTGAAAACATCATGTCATGGAGGTGGATGAGGAGGAAGCACAGGAGGTGTTGAAAGGATACCATCTCTCTCATTCATGTGGAAGTCTATATGCTCCACTCAAGCCTCCAAGTCACGTTGATGGTCGTTGATGTGTCATCGGTTCCGATGGATGCTCTCCAACTATTCCACGACTTCACTGAGGTTGAATTGAATATCATTCATGTATGCCACCAATTCATTTCTTTCTTTGTAACAATGATACTTGAGGATGTCCAAGTTGGATTGAACTCCTCAGAGTTATTCAATAATCAATTATAGCGTAGCTAGTACCTCCACTAAACTTGGTGAGGGACCACGGTTATGAGCCATCTCTCCCACCCATTTCTCACTTTCTGAATCCTCTGAGGCTGAGCTCTGGTTGTTGTCTTAGCACCCAACAGGGCCTTGAAGCCCAACTCCATGGCAGGGTTGGCCTCGCTGACGAGGCATGGCTGATGGCAGCCAATAACCACTGAACAAAAATATTGAAGAGAACCAGCCACCCATAAGGAATTACCCACTGAAACACAACTGAACAAACCAGGACCCCGCCACACCCACAGTACGATGCCCCCAAGACTAATACCAAGTTGGCACTTGCACAGAGCCTTCACTACCCACAACCATCCAATTCCCTAGGCCGACTCATCCTTGATAGTAGACCACAACGAGAATTGGAGGATATTAACGAAAACTCTCTAGGTGAGACCACAACGAACGCAAAACCAAATTAGAGAGTAACAAGTTAAGGTTAGCAAGAGTCGCAATGGCCATAAGATGACCAAGTCTTCTAAATGCCTTGCGTTTTCTTTCTGAGATGCTTGGCAAAAAAGGAACCCACCACAGACTCGGGCGACTCTAGGAAGAAATCTTACCATTAGAAACCCACACCCGAGAACTTTCCCATGTCCAAGACCACTCGCTCAAAAGGAAAACCAACAACGAGACTGAACAAGACACATCCATAATTAAAATTTCATAAAAATACCGTAGTGAAGGGAGCCAATTTAACTTAAGTACGCTGAGGTCCCAACTGTATGGAGCACCACATTGTCGACGCAACAAGGGATCCCCCACATAGAATGAGGATTGCAACGAGAGTCTGAAGTGCTGCATACATTCATTCCACGGCCCCAAATGAAGGCATAGGAGCCCACCTAAGAAGCCATTATAGCAAGACTACGTCTGCCAACTATCCCATGGTTGTGGCGAGCGCTCTTGGCAACCAAGGCTCGAACCCATATTCATCACCCAAGAATCAACCACATTATATCAACCACAGGATGGTCAAGATTGTTTGAACCACCACCCTCCTGTCTCATAACTTTGTAAGCCAACATAAACATTTGCCCCAATTTTACTTGAATACTTCAATCTAAATATACAATCCATTTTTTGGTCACATTCTTTATGCAAAATAAAGTTTCAATTTTCTTCAAACAAATATATTTGCTAAATTTTTGACTTGAAACAACTTAAAAATAATTCATTGCATCTTACACTTTATTTTGATGATAACGCTTATCATTAACTAACTAGATCAAACTAGCATCACATAACATATTATAACACTACTCATTAACTAATTAAATCAAACAAATATCATATAGCAAATGGCATAATGATTTGAATAGGTAGCTAATTTTAAGTTTTACTAATACAAAAATACACAAACGATAAATAAAAAATGTGATAATTATACAACCAATTTACAATAATAAGACTAATCTAATAATTTAACTAAAATGATAAAATGTTTTTTTTATCCATTTATTTTACACAATACAATAACAATTAGAAATGAGAAAGAGATCAAAGTATCATGCTATTTATTGAGTTGTCCAACTAAATTGATTCATTAGATATTAAATTATTGTAAAAAGTGTGATCAAATTAATATACTAAATTATACGATCAAAATTTATATATTTAAATTTTCATATCTATAATAAAATACATATTTCTACTTAAAATTACATTTTAAAAATATATAAAATATGACTAGATTTCTTAAACTCTTAAACAATCACCAATTCTATATACTATAATTCAAAAAAAAACTCAGTCCTATATACTATAACTCCATATATATATGCTCTACTAAGAGTTTTTAAACAATGATTAATTCTATATACCATAATAATTCTTCTTATCAGAAAGCCCAATTCTCCAAGCCTAATGAGAGCAACATTTTACCTTTCTTCCCATAAATAAAAAACACAACATTTAATTTGCAAAGACAATGTTGTTAAAAAGAAAATCTACCCCAAAAAGAGTGATGGATTGATCTTTTGAAAGAGTAATGGAATGATCTTTTGGAGTCCTAAAGAAATAGAAAATAATAACCTGAATCGCACATAAGAGTGATGATGAAAAAATCAGAAAACTTGTGAACCAAATCATTAGGAAATGACAAGATGTAATAATTCTCGCAAAACTAGAGTCGTTGCCCAACAAAGATTGAATAAGATGTAATATTTTCCCCAAAACTAGAGTCTTTGCCCAAAAAAGATTAAAAACACTAAGAATAAACTCTGAATCTACTCGAAATATAGCGAAATGTTTAAGGTGGTATACTTTATTGACAGTCTGGCATCTTTATATTGGATGTATTTTTTTCAGTAAGATATTTATATTGGGTGTATTTATGTAAGTTTCTGATTGTAACCAAATTTTATTCAAATTTTATTTTGGTTTTATAATTTTTTAAGTGAGTTTTATTTGTTTTGGGGTTGCTTTTATTGTTATTTTAAAAAAATTTGGTACTGGAATTTGGTGGAAAAAATTGAGGTGAAATTTTGATTTGTGTTGATGGGACTTGGAGCGCGGCAGTTGAGTGCTGGAGTGCAGAGACGTGTGGCCAACCAGAGCTCAAGAAGGAGGGAGATCCCATTAGAAAAGCACAGGTGGCGCTGTAGCCAATGCATGTTGGCCTCTTGCGGTAATGCATGCTCTTCCCAGGACTCATAGAATTAGCCCACGCACAGAACTTGGCCTCTATCCTCGCCACCAAAGTCCTATGCTCTAAAGGCTCAAGGGTGTCAGGCGGGTATGCTTTTCGATGGTCTGAAGCGCCATAAGTCTTCTGATACTGGCGGTCTCTCTTTTTCATGGGTAGCTTAACTTTTCATCGCCTGAGCATTTTCAACTTCTTTGAAATCCGTTACATTAGCCTACTCTATCACCTTCCAAGACCTCTGTAGGCTCAAATTCAAGGGTGGTATGATTATCGTCGTTCTGTATCTCTTAAACTGCTCTGTGCTGGAGAAGTTCCTTTGATCATGACTCAAATTTGCATCTCGCTCTTGCACTCTCCTCTCAGCTCGCCTGCGGCTCCGGGTTAGTTCCTCTATGCTTTGAATTTCATATATGTTTTTTGAATGGCAATTTCAAAGGAATGATGTAAAGAATCTATAATTCTTTGGATATTAGTTAGTTTCTGTGGGTCTATGAAAACTCGAAGTGTGTGTTTTTTTTTTTATTTAGAGGAAAGGAAGTAAATGATGGAAGTAGCATAGATGTCTTGTTATTGTCTCAAGGATTGCATAAGATTATAGTTTTTTCCCATGTCTGCGGAAGCAAGACAATCATGGGTATCGTTTCTCAAGCTTCAGAAATATTTTGTCATCTCAAAACCATGCTCGGACTTCCGGTTTAAGGTTGGCCATTGGTGGTGTGTCTGTCAATTATTTTGTTGTTGTATAGCTTGCCCTGAGGAATCGTCATGAAGACTCAGCCTGCCGAAACCCCCTGATCCCTGCAACTTAGGCTCATTACGTCCTCTTGCCTGAATCCCCCTGGTATTTTCCGGGCCGGATTTTTTCTCCGGGATACTATTTTTGCCTTCATAAGTACAAGCCTTAAACTCCTTCTCTGACTAAGATTTTCGGGTAGAGAAAAGATAAGTACTTCTCTGGATTTCTCAAATTTTCTAGGGGACAGATCAGATTTCTGAATTAAGCCAAGCCGTAAAAAATTCAAAATTCTATGTGACTGTCAGAATCCAGTCAATGACATAGATCATCCTTTTTATAGGTAGAGCGATTGATGGACATATAATTAACTCTCTTTCTTTTCAAAAAGGGGTAGCTCGTTCCCGAGGTTTCACAGGACAATACTGCAGCTTGACAGTTCGAGGCTTAAGCCTTCTCTCTCTGGGCTTTTTGTTCAGATCCATATGTTTCTTCTGTCCGTAGACCCTGGCCCATATCTACCCTGGATTTTCATGATCCTCTCGTACTCAGAAGTAGGTGGAGGAATTAAGAATGACTGATACTTTCGACTTGGAGGCGATGATTCAAGCGACCATCCAGGCGGAGTCAGTACACAAGAATGGCAAGGTGGATAGTGAGTGGCAATCCACTCTGGAGGAAATGCTGATTCACCCCTCGGTCCCACAAAATGAGAGGAAAGGTCTTTTAAAAGATAATCCTTTTAGCTCTATCCGTCAGCCCGGAAATGATTTCACCCAGAAAGCCTGGCATGAGGATTGTCTTCAGGGAAATAAAAAACCTGTTAAGACTATCCCCCCTCCTGCTGCTATCAGAATAGATAATAGTCATCTGACGGATCGTATTGAAAGTCTCCAAACTAAGGCCTTGGTAGAGAGATGGCATTTCCCAGAATTAGATGACTCGAAGATGAGGTGTTGGCTTGAGAAGCAATGGAAGCCGTTAATTGGATATGTTCCAATTATAGCCAGGTTATTGAAAGAATGGTATTGCTTTCACTTTCTGAATTCAAATGACCTGGAAATCATCCTAAAACAACAATGGGTTTATAAAAGAAGCTTTTTGGCATTACACAGATGGTATATGGGCTATAATCCATTGAAGAACATTCCATCCAATAATTTAATTTGGGTCAAACTTCCCGGATTGCCATTAGAATTGTGGTCAAAGGAAACTTTAGCTGAAATTGGGAATGCAATTGGAAGATGTGTATATGTGGATCCTTGGGTTTTAGGTGAGAAAGACAAACGAGTAGCTTGGATATTAATAGACAAACCCTTCAGAGGAGGATTCTGGCTCATATAGACATTCACTGGAGGGATTCAAAAATCAGGCAAAGGCTCGACTTCTGGGGGATTCCCTTTAGATGTACAGCTTGCCATCGCACTGGGCATCTAATAAAGACCTGTCCAAGACGCCTTTCTAATAACCGAAAGCAACACAGTCATCATCGTTATGCAGCAAAGCCTTACAAAGTCAAATCTCTATTCCGGGAGTCAGAGTGATCTTCATCCTCAAAGAATTTGTCTCTCTCAGGATCAGAAGCCCACCCGGATTTCTTTGCTAAAGATCATTGGCTTCTGATTCATCCGATTGATTCTCATGCTCCCGTCGAGCCTATATCCCCCTCCATGCCCCCTTTGGAGCCTGCCTCGGACCACGAGGCTCCTATAAATACCCAAATCCCGGAGCCTATATCTCCCTCTATGCCCCCGTTGGAACCCGCCTCGGATCATGAGATCCCATGCCCTCGTCCGACTCCGCATCCTCTTAAAATGCTCAGCAATGAAATTCAATCCATCTAGTCCTCTACCCCATCTCCGAATAAAATTAATTCTTCAATAGAAAGAGGAAAAGAGATTATGATTACTCCTACCCCTGTAAAATCGCCTACATCTTTGCCCACAAATTCGGTAGGCAGTGACTTGGACTTCCTGTTAAATAAAAAATCTTTACAGCTCAGGGCGCTTACAATTCATAAACCCTCAACTCAATCGTCCCCTCAAATTAGTCCAAAGTCTGCTAGAAATATGACGGTGAGGAGGAAAACAAAAGGGGGAAGCAGGCACTTCAGGGGGAGAGGAGAGGGAGCGAGCAGAGGGGTCCGAAATTTATCTCTTATAGATGTCCCAATCATAGACATGACTGAAGACAGGCCTCTTAGAGCAAGCAAGGCCGGAAAATCTCCAATATGAATTTTGTCATCTCCATGAATATAAGGGGCTTGGGGCAGGACCCAAGTTTTTGGCCTTAAAAAATCTCTTTTATTCAATAAGTCCCAAAATTATTCTAATACAGGAAACAATGCATGCCTCCTCTGTTGCAGTCTCTTACTTCAGAAAGATGTTTCCTTCATGGCATATCTCTGCCACCGAAGCGACCGGTCTCTCGGGGGGGTTAGTAGTCTTATGGGATCCATCCTGGATCAAGGCAAAAACATATAGTTGCTTGGCAGGAATTCTGATTTCGGCAAAAATGAGAGGACACAAATTTCCTATAAATATCTTGAATATATATGCCCCCTACAAGAATAGAATGCTATTCTGGGAGAATATTTTTGACTCTGAAATGCTTGATGCGGAAAATTTATTGATTGCAGGGGATTTAAATCTCACTTTAAATATGGACGAGATTTGGGGCAGTAACAAGAAGAAGGACCCTCTTGCTGAAAGGATTAAGAATGAATTGCTGAAGAGGAATTTTGTTGACATTCTCCCTCCTCGAATAATTCCGACATGGGAAAATGGCAGAACTAAGAAAGCATATGTTGCAAAAAGGCTGGATAGGTTTCTTCTTCATGCTAGTGTGATTGATTGTATGGGTATGCCTTTTTCATCAATTGAAAACATCTTCATCTCAGATCATAGGCCGATCATATTAGGCTGGAAGGAAAAAAGTTTCAGGAAAGGATACTCATTTAAGTTTAATAGATCCTTCCTGGAGGATCCGGGCTTTAATGACCTCATCAAAAAAACATGGAACGAGTTGGCATATAATAATCCTTCCTCACTCTTGATGACATTTAGGGACAAAATGGTTTATATGCGTAAGGTGGTGAAAAAATGGCAATATGAGAAAAGGCAATCCAACAGAAAAGAGCTCAGGAACATTCAAAGGGCTTTGGACATGGCATCGGAGGCGATGGCTACTCATCAACTATCTTTTAAAATGAGGTGTCTTATAAAGGAGTTGCAAAAGAAGAAAATTAAAATTTTAGAACAAGAGGAATCCTTTTGGCGATTGAAAAGTAGGGCGATATGGTTAAAAGAAGGGGATAAGAATACAAAGTTTTTTCACAACTTTGCAAATGCCAGGCATGAAAAAAACTCCATTTGGAAGATTAGAGATGGAAGAGGCCATTTCATTTTCTCTCAACAGGAAATCTCAAATGAGGCAATAAGCTATTTTGGTAAACAGTACCAAAGATCTGAAGAGTGCAGGTTTCAGGATATTCTATGGGGCATCGAAGTCTTTCCACAGATGTTTGATGAGGAAACAAATGATAAAAATTTTCAACCAATCTCTGAGGAAGAGTTTCTTGGAATTATGAAATCATTTAAAAGAGATAAATGTCCAGGGCCGGACGACTGGACAATAGAGTTTTTTGTTCACTTCTTCGACCTCTTCAAAGCTGATTTGTTAAGGATGATAGAGGGTTCAAGAATGTCGGGCAGTATCAATCCAAAGGTCGCTTCCACCAACATAGCGCTCATTCCGAAGAAAGAAAAGGCGGAGTCTTTCATGGACTTCCGGCCGATCTCTCTGTGTAATATTTCTTACAAAATTATTGCAAAAGTAATTGCAGAGAGAATAAAAGGAACATTATCCAAATACTTAACATCAGATCAGCATGCTTTTCTTAAAGGGAGGAACATTCAGGATGCGGTGGCAAGTACACAGGAAGGCTTATTTGCTATTCAGGCCAAAAAAAGAGATGCAGTCATTCTTAAGATTGACCTCCAAAAGGCATATGACTGCCTCGATTGGGGATTCCTAAGGTGTTTACTGGCAAAGGTTGGCTTAAGAGCTAGCATGACAAACTGGATAATGGCATGTGTTGAGAAGGTGAATTATGCGGTGATCATCAATGGGATTCCCTCTCCTTTTTTCTTTGCATCCAGAGGTCTCCGGCAAGGATGCCCCTTATCCCCGCTTCTATTCATTCTGGCGATGAATACTCTCAGCCTTAATATCAATAAGGTTGTAAAGGAATTCAGATGTTATCCGCTTAAAATATGTAGGAGTATTTCGATTTCTCATAATCTATTTGTTGATGATATTATGATGTTCAGAATGCTATGCAGACTCACATGGTTATGTTACTATGAGATTCTAAAAAAATTTCAGAGGGCAACAGGTCTTCAAATAAATTACGAAAATTCTGTCTTTTTCCATAATGATTCTTGCCAGGACGAGGTTGAATGGTTATCGGCTCTGTTTGGAATCAAAGCTCAATCTATCAGTCTCGGATTAAAATATTTGGGCTTTCAGTTAAAAGCTTTTGGTTATAAAAAGGCAGACTGGTTGTGGATATTAGATAGGTATTACAAGAAGATATCGGCCTGGCAATTCAAGTGCCTTTCACTTGCAGGAAGGGTGATCCTCGCTCAATCGTTTTAAATCAGATGGTAGTATTCTGGGCTCATTTATATTACCTCCCAGCAAGCATAATTATGGCAATGAACAAGCTTACGACAAATTTCATATGGGGAGGTCAAGCAGGGAAAAAGAAATTTCATCTCTCAACTTTATCCATATTTCCATGCTGAAGTGCTGTGGCGGATGGGGGCTTTTAGACTTGAAAACTTTTGGAAGGGCCCTGCTTTGTAAAACTCTGTGGAGAGGCATCTTCGAAAATGGTTCATGGAGCAATATAGTTCGGAATAAATATTTGAGAAGGAAGGATCTGGCTTTTTGGCTCAGAAAAGAAAGGTTAGGCTCTTCTAAAGGGTCTCCAGTTTGGTTAAGCCTCCGAAAGATTGGGAAACTTTTCCTGGGAAATTTATCTTGGCATTTCCAATCAGGTAATAGAATTCTCATTGGGAGAGATCATTTTATGAGTGGTGCTGAGGTGATTGAGGTTCAAGATTCATTACTAAACTTTCTTCACAGGAAAGGTCTATTTTATTGGGACAGTCTAATAGCAGGTTGGCAGGGTCCGATTCCTCTCTGGAAGGAAGCTGATAGTCTTGGGTTGCCGATAGACATTGCTATACAATGGGATCAAATAAGAATCCGTCTTAGAAATTGTGGAATCTTTTGCATGGAGAATCAGGACTGTCTCAAGTGGAAAAACTCGAAAGGTTTGTTTGTTGCTCAGGTAAAAGATGTTTATAGAGACCTGATCGGCCTTAAGCAACCTCTCCTTAGGCCTTCATTCCCGCCCATCTTCTGGAAATCAGGCTACCCCTAAAAAATGATCCTTTTCTCTTGGTTGTCTTTCCACAATAGAAATCTCTCTTGGGAAAATTTAAGGAAACGCGGATGGCAGGGTCCTGGTGTTTGCCCCATTTGCAGGTCTGAAGAAGAAAGCAACTTCCACCTTTTTCTAGATTGCAAGAAAACTCGTCTACTTTGGAGAGCTCTGGAGGAATACCATGGTATCCAGCATATGTCTCACTCCTCTATTTCGGAAGCGTTCTTATGGAGCAGTTTTCAAAAAAAGTCATGGAGATCAATTATCATCATAACTGTATGGAGTATCTGGAAGTGGCGTAATAAGTTTATTTTCAATGGTAAGGCCTCCCCTTTTCTGGAAATCATCTCCATCATTACTTCTATCTATGAGTCGATTCTGCAGAGCCCTTCCAAGCAGCCGAAACAGAATGGTAATGAGGTCCCACAGGAATTGTCGTCTATGCCAAGGGCTTTTTTCGACGGGGCTGAACAGGGAGGTCAATGTGGCTGTGGGGTCATCATCTGGGTAAATGAAAATAGCCATTTTCTCATTTACTGGAATGGGGGGAGAGGATCCAACAGCAAGGCTGAAGCGATGGCCCTTGCTGGCCTTCTGCACTTCTGTCTCTTTCTCAATCTCCAGGATGTATCCATTTTTGGTGATTCAAAGGTCATGGTGGATTGTGTGCTTGGTAAGAATATCATTATGAAGCCTCAGCTCATTGGATGGTTAGACAGGATCAAATATTTATGGAATATATCAAAGGGAGCTTCCATTAATCACATCAAGAGGACCCTAAATCAGCAGGCAGATGGTTTATCAAAAAAGGGTCTTCAGGCGGTTCCAGGCTTATGGTTTTTGCAGGTTTCCCATGAGGGCAAAATCTTCTCCATTCAGGACTTCTTTCCTCCCAACTTTTAACCTTGCTTTTGCTTCTTTCATCATCTTTTGATTTTGTATCCATTAAGTTCAGCTGCTTCTCTCCAGATGTTGATGGTTGTAATCTTCTAATGTTGTTGTGTCCAATAAGCGCAGGTCCTCCAAACTTGATGTCTGCAAATCTGGCTTTCTTTTTGATAAGGGCAGATTGTTATGATCTTTTTTGTTTTCAGCAGCGAAATATTGCCTTCTCTACGCACAGTTAGACTATTTTAGACTCATATCTCTCATGGTTGTTAGTTTTCTTTTGGCATGCACTGTTGATGCCCATCAGTATGGCTGGGGCTTATTTTTGTGACAAGTTCTCCATCCCTTTGCATAGTTTCATCTATATGAGAGATAGTCCCTCAAATGTAATGGTACATAATGCTATGTTTATATTTCTGATATAAATACAATTATGCTTTTTCGATCTGAAAAAGAAATTTTGATTTGTGTTGTTTAAACTGATTTTTTAATTGTATATAGATTCAGCACCCTGAATAACTCCTAAGGCACTTTGATTGTGCAGAGATTATCTATTAAATTTGTAATTTCAATAAATTCTTGCTAAATTTTAGAAAAATTAGATTTAAAAATTCCATCTATTAAAACTTCCAAAAAAATCGCAATAAAAACAGAGTGTATGTTAAGCAATATTCAATGCTATGTTGTATATAGAGGTTGTACGATATGAAACGAATTTATATAATGATTAAACAACTTCTATATTACCCACTGCAATATTAAATTGTATATAACATATCGACCACCTAATTTTTATATATAAAATTGTCTGACAAACATAAAATAGGTGATATGGATAATGCCAGCTTTGAAATATAGGTTTCGACCATACCGGTGTGACTCTGATTCAGCTGACCAAGAAAAATGAAATATGAATTTTTTATCATCATAATGCTCGAGTCTCTTATTTTCTAATTAAATATATTTGTCCTTTCAAAACGTGCAGTTTAAAATGCAAACACGGTTTAATGCCCCAAAAAAACTCAATGATAACTTCAGATTAGTTTGGGTCCTTATTATCGGTTAGTACTTATGTCATATGGACTCATTTAAATGTCGAAATATTCTTCCATCCAGCGGAACAACAGTTAGAATTGTCGTTAATCATGATGACAGAATTCCCTGCGTTTATTTCGTTTGAGTTGCAGCTATCATGAGATGGTCCACTTCCGTTCCCAGCGACCTTTAAACACCGAAAATATTATTCAATTCTGTCACCACTTTGGACAACATCATAAATTAAGCTGGTTTCTCATATCAAGTCATTTGACCTAACCTAGTCCTTTACCGTATAAAATTGCCCTTGCCCCTTTGATTATGAGTGTCATTTTGGTATCATGTGAAGCTCATCATTGGTGTTTCCGCTTGTGTGACAGAACTAATGATAGAGGATACTTTGGGGGGAGGACTTAGGGCATGTTTTTTTGAAAGTTTTTATTTTCATTTTTATAGGTTTATTAATGTGCTTTGATATGCGCTCTTGATAGCTAGATATAATACGCGTGCGGTTATAGAGGTGGAAAAAAAATAACGCCTTGTTACATCGGGTTATCAGGGGCGCATGTAAGGGCGCATTAATAAACCTATAGAGGTGGAAATAGGAACTTCCATGCTTTTTCATTAAGGGTTAATATCTATCCATTATCAATCATTTTAGTTGATTAAGCATTTTATAGTTATGGGTTTTAGTAAATAATGTAGTGTAATTTTTTGGTAATATAATTTTTAATTATTTAAATGGTATTGTTTTAAAAAATTTGATTATTTAAATTATATTTTTAGTTGTATATATTAATTTAGTGTTTTGAGAAATTGTTGTATATTTTGAATTTTAGTTATGAACTTTTAGGTATATTTTGAATTATAGTTATGAAGTTCGGTTATATTAAATATAAATTATAGTTATGAAATTTGGTTGTATTGGATATATAAATTTGGAAATTTGTCTATTTGATTTGATTTACTAATTTAAATTTAATAACAGTTTTTAATTATAATCTTTATATTATATAAAAAAATCTTATAAAAATAAAAAAAAAATGAATAACTATTATCTTAAAAAAAAATATAAAATAATAAACTACATCTTAAAAAAAATTGAGATGGTTAAACATAATAAATTCCATATTTAATATGTAAAAGAATGGTAAGTGTGAAGTTGTTAGAAACAATACATTTTAATATGACATAGAATGGTAAGTTTTATTTTGTTCCTTATTATTCTAAAGCATCTCAAATGGGAGGGGTTCATAACATTTTAGAAAGAAAAAAAGGTTAGCATTATGAATTTTCAAGTCCATCTCAAATAGGGGGTTCATAACATTTTAGACATAAGAGATGTGAACATTATGAATTTTCAAGTTTTAAATGTAATTATTGTTCATCTTGATTTTTTAGAATTTTGAAAAAAATAATATTTAAATATTTATAAGATAAATATATTATCCAATACAATTTGGTGATTATGCTTTGAATTATATAAATTACTCAACTCAAACTTACATTTAGAACAAATCTCTACTAAATTTTTGAACATAATTGATAAGAAAATATATTAAAGAACCAAAATATAAATGTAAATCATACCAAGATTTAAACTAGTTTAAAACTAATGAATTTAGAACTAGTGAATTTTAATTAACTTAATCCTGCAAGAAAAGGATTTGTTTTTTTTAAGTTGGCTGGAAATCTCTAACATGGAGTTTTACTATGTTGAACATGACGTGAAACTATAACTTCATGATTCCAAATCGGAGAAACCATACTTAGATAACAATTTTAGACTAAATGAATTTTAACAAAATTAATTGTGGAAAAAAAAAGATAATGAATTTTAACAAAATTAATTGTGGAAAAAAAAGGATTTGTTTTTTCTGATGTTCGTTGGAAATTTCTGACATTGAGTTTTACTATGTTGAATATAAATTGAAACTATATTTTCATAATTTCACATGATTCCAAATCACATAATCTAATTATGAGAGATTTGTAATTTTTTGGGAGAATATTTTTTTGGTAAATTTTGTTTGGAATTGGTTAAGGATTTATAGAATGGTAAATTTGAGCTTTGTAATTGCTTAACGCAATTAGAATGTTTTTTTTTTTTTTTTTTATAGAATGGTAAATTTGAGCTTTGTAATTGCTTAAGACAATTAATATCCCTTCTGTTTTTAGCAGAGAATATTTTCTAATAAATTTTATTTGAAATATAGTAGAGTTTTTGTGATTTGGGATTAGAGCAATTAAAATGTCCCCACTTCTCTACCACAAGTCTAACCTAAAAAAACATTTGATTTTTATCACAAGTCTAACCCAAAAAACAATTGATGATTCAACTGCTCCCTTGCAGATTATCAAATCATAATAAATTCAATCAAAATTGCATTGAACTGTCACAATCAAACATTTGAATATAAGTCCCCCAAACATATACACAGGGTGAAATTATTATAGCTTTGTGCTTATCAATTGCGATCAGCAAATTGGTGCTTTAGTCGGTGAGAGTTAAGTCATTGGTAGGGCATCTTGGCAGCGTAAGATGGGAGCCAGTCGAAAGATGTGAGTGAGAAGGCAACAGAGAAGTACAAATGCAGGGAGCCCTGCGCGGGAATAAAACCAAAAGCAGGTACACATACGGATACCCTACATTCATCAAAGAGCGACGGCAAATCTAGCAGGCCGCTGCAACAAAATCCAGCAGACTTCCGGTCGGTACTGCAAGGTGTCAGTGAACACTGTATGGTACCGATGGGTGCCATGGGATCTGCCTCCTTACTTCACTCACAGCCTGGCAGAGACAGAGACAGAGGGCAGGTTTGTGTTGACCAGTCAGTCAAAACATAACGACGGAGACGTGACATGACATGCGCTATTGTCTCTGTCACCTGTTAATTCAGTGCCCTCTCTTATTTCCCGTGGCCCTAGCCTCATCATCATCCTAAATTGTGTACTACACACACTCACGCGACCTTACACCTACTGTAACCTTCTGTATCTAAAATGTAGACTGACTTTGTGTTTTTCTGGTTAAGATAAGGAAGTAGAACAATATTATATTTTATGTCTATTTAGTTTGATAAAATTACGAAATAAAAACTATTTTTTTTATTTGTAATAAAATTTGCTTTTGTGTTTTTTATTTTTATTTTTAAATTTGAATATAATTTTTTTGTTTCCAAAAAAATCTATTAATTCACGAAATGTTATATTGTGAATACATATGCTTTGATGCTCTCCCGATTTCATTTTAATTGGATTGGTTAGCAATCGGATTTGTTAGCCATGGAACAATGCAAAAGTTGAGTAGAAAATCTAATATTTTATATAATAATGAGAAGCAAAAGACCAAATAGTCCAAAAAACTTAGAGAATTAACAAACACCTAATGTTTATTGTAGATTAATGTGAAAATTTAGTGTTTGATTCGTATCCGAAGCAAGGGTAGTCTAAGATCCCTGTGTGCATGGAATTCCACATGAGTAAGGAGAGCTTCCATATCATCAAGTCTTTCATTTGTATGCCTCTAGCCTAGTCTTACATAAGCCAAACGATCCAAAATGTCCCACTCAGTCCATTGAAGGTCATTCAATAAAACAATGACTTCATTTCTATCGTCGTGCCTTTGTTGCCGCATTTCCTCCAAATTCGCCATAATACCCCTGATTTGTAGATCCAACATTTCTATGGAGGGTGGTTGATCCACTAACACTCGTCCCCGCGACTGAACCCAATGCTCCATAATCTCCACTCCTGCAACCCCTTCTTCTGTCGCTACCCTCACTCGACCATCCCTACCCTCCTAATGGCCGTGAGGTCCCCCTCCTCTACGTGCACGACGTTGTTGCCTCAACACCTCCAAATTAATCGTGAGCACCTGAAAGCAAACTCAATTACAACCCTGACACGCCTCCATCTCCAGTGGACCCCCAGGGCACTACCTATAAGTAACGGAATTACCCAAACTATAATTCTAAACTCACTAACCCCGCACTCTAGAACCAAAACCAAGCCCCAACCTTCTGGGCTACTGAAAAGGGCACCCAAAAGCCAGAATTCCCATGTATAACTATCAATGCTCACCACACACCAAGATTTGACCTCCCAACACTTCAAATGCCTAGGCTTAAGGAGTCCAAGCTTGAACTCCTCCACATAAGGATGCCACTACCATACTAGGAAATGAAAACACACACACAACCCTCCACAATCACTAAAGCAAAAGTAATTTTCTCTGAAACCATATACCAGAGTGACTGACTTACCAGGGTGCTGCCAGACAGAATGGAAGCCAATCGATAACCAAGCTCCTTTGCCTTGACTAACACCACCTTTCTCCCTATCAATGCAAGATATAACCATTGCAAATTCTTTACCGCCCATTCCCCAGGATCCCTTATAGCGAGGCTTGGTTCAAGTTTGCAGTTGCAGAAACGCTCCGTGCTTGGCAACTCCAACAACAACCTAGTTCACCAACGAAATGAGCATGCACAGGTTGGGAGCTTGTGCACACTCTACGTCAATAATGCCACCATGAACCTTACCCACAAAGAACCACAAACTCCACAACACAAACACTAGTTGAGGTTTAATCCTTCTCGCTTCTTCTCAAGGGTTTGTTGCCCCCGATGTTTGTTGTCTTAGCTGCCCATCACATGCTTAACACGTGTCGTCCATATGATTTCAACTATCCCCATCCCGATTACTTCTACCATGTTCACCCACCCCATCGGGGTAAAATTTGAATATAATTTAATTTACATAAATGGATTCAAAAATATCAAAAACCATTTTCAATCTTTAGATATTACAATTTATAAAACTCAAATTTATGATTCTGAATATTTTTTATGAATAAATTTACTTAAGCCTTTATACAATTCAAAATAACTAAAATCCTACTTAAATTGATTACTCATCCTATATATCATAGTTACCAAATTTGGTCATAGTTACCCAAAAAAAATGAAAATTCGTGGATTCTATTCTTACTTACACCTTTATATAATTCATAACAACTAAAATATTACTCAAATTGATTAATCATCTTATATTACATAGTTACCAAATTCGGTCATATTGACCAAAAATAATTTCAAAATTCGGGTATTCTATCCAATTTGAAATTCGGTATAGATTAATTCATAGATCATTTCTCGAATTCACAATCAAAATTATTAATTTCTCATTGCCCATCTACTTTTCAAATTCATAGATCATTTCTCGAACTCACAATCAAAATTATTAATTTCTCATTGCCCATCTACTTTTCAAATTCATAGATCATCTCTCAAATCATTGCCCATCTACTTTTCAAATTCATAGATAATTTCTCGAATTCACAATCAAAATTATTAATTTCTCATTGCCCATCTACTTTTCAAAGAGTTCTCATTGCCCATCTCCTTTTCAAATTCATAAATCATTTCTCGAATTCACAATCAAAATTATTAATTTCTCATTGCCCATGTACTTTTCAAAGAGATTTCGGTATCCATTAGATGGCACTTGGAGATAATACTTCCATTCTAAGTTTAGAGTCAGTTTGATTTTTTCTTGAGAGAATATCTCAACTCCTATATCCATGTTTGAAATGAGTTAGATCTTAAATCAACTATATAAATGTGATGTAATTGAATAAAGTTTGAAACATAAAAATATTTTTGAGTATATTTCTATATACTATGTTTACAATTTCAATTTCTTCAATTTCTTTGTATGGCATATTGTTAGCTACTAACTCATGGAAATCCTAATTGAATCTTTATAGAATGAAATTTCTCAAAGTAAATTCTTTATCAAGATTGCTAATTAACTTAGTAATAATTTATGGCTTATGATATTTATGATGTTTTTGGAAGTAATTTTTTTTAATTGTAAATTGAGATGAGTATTAATTGTGATATTAATATTTTGTATTATAAAATAAAATTTTGTTAATTTATATTAACAAATAATTAGTAATTGAAAATAATAGATATTATTATTAATTATTATAAAATAGAACTTAATTTAGTTTGATGAATAACTAGTAATTGAGGATATTTTAAGAAAATGTTTATAAACACTTAATATATGATTACATTCCAAACATAAATCTGGTTAGTAACCTGGAATTTGTATGGTTCACAGAAATGTGGAATTTGTAAGATCAATATATATTAAGCATCATATATATTGGATATTGTTAAATATATGGATAAAAATAGAAATTTTCATAATCTGTTATTCTGATATAAAACTATACACTTTGTTTCAGAGTATAATTCTATTTGCAACATTTATTACTTAAAACTATTTTCTAAAAAGTTGTGAGGTTTTCAATATTATAATTATCTATTTCAATATTTAAAAAACTAATATATTTGAATATTGAAAAAAATATATTATAGTATTAAAAAAATGTGTTGAATTTTAAGAAAATAAACTAATTTTTTCCATTCTGATTCCAACTAGAACTTGGTAACTATATATGTCATTCTCTAAGAAATTAATAATGTCATATATGATAAGAAATTAATAATCAGCCTACCCATGGACCGTAAATGCACTGGACTAGTTGGATCACTGCCTTGCCAAAATCCAAGGATGTAGAAGTCTGCAGTTGAATCACTAGCCTCCAAAAAAAAAGCATATACAGCCCATATATGACCCATTAACCAGCTGGTTATTTTCAGCTAAAAATTTTACTAGAGTTAATAATGTCATATGTGGTAAGAAATTAAGAAATTAATAGAGTCAGAGGGAAAAACTAGAAGACCTACCAGGGTTACGGAAAAATAAAATTGAGATATTTTTGTCCGTACATATTGAATCTCTGCGTGTTGAGAATCAGGGTCTTCTTGAGCCGATCCTCTGCGCCTTGAGGATGACCAAAATTTCAAGGTAGCTAAACATGTTTATACCGTGCAACTTGATGGTACGTTTTAAGTTAAATCTCTCGAATGATTCTCAGAAACTTAAAATCCAATAAAATCACTCCGTTTCGGATTAGTGAAGAAACTTTTTCAATAGCGTGTGAGTGTACTTGTGGGAATAACCCATCGTCAACAAAGAAGTGTGAGGAATTTTCAGTAGTTGATTGTATTTAGTATTCAGTAATTTTGCTGGGAATTTCAAGGTGGCAGCATATTTTGCCATGAAATATCTGGAGCTTTGAAAAGTCACTTCAAAATTTGCTTTGTGAATAGTGAAAGGTTCTAAGACGTATAATTGTCCTTTAAATCCCAGCCCAACGACATGCATTGTGGATATACTTAGTTGCAAAATGTTTTGTATCTTCGATTTTTTATAACATTAGTGTAACAAATTCTGGGCTAGGTACATGTGGATGTTTTTTGGGTGTGTTTTGGTATGATATTATTGTGACAAATAACTTTCCGTCATATAAAGTGTGATGCTATCGTCCTGTCCCAATACAAATTGTACAACTTTTTAGTTGGTCTTATGGTAAGCAAGTGTCATCAGTTTTTGTGTTATTTGGAAGCTTAGTTTTTAATCCATGTTGGTTAATAAATTGGTTAAGCTATATATAACCGGTAAGGTAAGTTATTATTATGGTTAGGTTTTTCAATAATTTTTATTAGAAATAACATAAAATTAAATAAAAAATAACTATAAAATTCGTAATAATAAAATATATTTTAAAGGTATTACAAAGCGGTGATAATTTGGCTCACACCATAACTTTTTATTTGAATTAAATGTCTTTATTTTGCAAAATCTTGTAGAGTGTTCCAATTCCGATTTTGAAGGTAGACATCCATTCAACACCCTAAAAAATCTCATGGCACCTAAAATTCTATAGTTTGAAAAGCAAATCCTAATATATCTATTACTATTAACTTTGTATCTGAATTAGATGTTTTTATTTTTGCAAAATCCTGTAGAGTGTTCCAATTCGGATTTTGAAGGTATACATACATTCAATACCCTCAAAAACCCCACGGCACCTAGAATTCTATAGTTTTAAAAGCAAATCCTAATATAGGTATTAATATTGGACTTAGATTTCACGTACATGCTTTGATATTATTGTCGGAACTTAGAAATAAAATGTGTGAGAAAAAATTAATAACCAACAATAATAAAACACATAGCAGCAAGACATCAACTCCAAATAGATTTGTTATTTTTAGTCAAAATACATCTTTTAATCAAGTCATCAAGGGATTAAATAGGCAACCTAGTTTCATTGTTCTAGGTTTTCCTTTTCTAAGTATATTTTTTTGGTGAATTCGACACAAGATTCAACAAATATTTGTTAAAATTGTAGGTTTGAGCTATGCGGTGTATGCATTTGAGAGCACTAAGGATTTTTCAAGGTGTTGAATCCATTTATACATTCAAAAATGCAATTTAAATAAATAAAAAATATAATATTGTAGAAAATTGTATCACCACGTTCAAATGAAAAAAAGAAAAAAAGTATAACAATTAGACTACCTTTTAAATAAGTTGTTTTCTATCAATTACTAAGTTATTTTACATCAAATAGTATGGACAAAACCATGAATTATAAAGAACTTAGGACTCATAAACTATTAATATTAAACCTAATAATTATTATATCAATATGATTAAATTAATCAATCAAATTAAATAACTTTGTATATTATTATTAGATTTAAAATAACATCTCTATCAAAGTCTCCTATCACATGGAACTGATCTATTAGATTTAAAATAACATATCTCTAACAAGGTCTCCAATTGAATGAATTCCATTTGTTGACTAGAAAGCTATCATGAAAGGGAAAAAAATATCATTTGCATCTCAATGCGGGTTCAAGTAATGTTTATATATGATCCATAAGCTACATGTTGATGATGTTAGAAGTTGACAACAGGGCAGGGGGTCTTCCCGACGTGATGTCCCAATTAGACCCTACACCGTTTGGAGTAGGAGCCCCAACTAGAATACGATCAATTGCCAAAGTGGTCGGTTTTAATAGTGTGCCTTGGCTGCAATAAACACATAGAATGATGTATACATGAATTTGGTGGAAACAAGTGTATGAAGTTTGTGAAGTGTCAATTGTAATGAATGAGAAGTTCCATCAGATCAAAAGGGAAGAAAGTGGGCCCCTTAGAATCATGTAATAGTACTTAGATTAAAAGGGACATACACGTAGTAAAAGAATCATAAGTTAACCTGCAAAATAGTTCACAAGATAACCATGATCAAAATAACATAACAACACACATTCAACAAAATTCATACTAAGGAAAACGAATTAGTTCATAAGAAACGTAAATGAAATAACACGTATCACAAACATAACAAGAATAGTCTTATTACATCCATGACATATGCATGAAGACGTGCTGACTTCGAGTTTTTATTAAAAGTGAAAGTTTTAGACATATATTTAAAATTGACAAAACACTAGCTCCAATAGTGGAACATGAAGCCAATACTTTCTTCTCCAAAGAAAGATAATCCTTTTATACTAAAAGAAGAAGCCAAGGCTCTAACAATTCTCCCAAGTTTTCGATCATAAGCCAAAATCCCTTTACATGAGTTATGAGGGTATATTTATAATATATGAGATGATTATCCATCTTCCTTTGTGACCTTTGGACTTCCCTTGTGACTCTTTGACTTCCTTTGTCTTTTTTCCAACTAATGACCTTTCATATTCCATAATTGACACTTGGAATTTCACTTAAAAATTTATTTCAAATACAATATTACGAATACCCATATAAGACAAAAAGTGGGTAGAGAAAAGCCTAATAAGACAAAACAACATATCAAGCTTGAGTTTGAGGAAACTCTAGCTTAGCAGCTTCAACTTGTAGATCTTCGGTCACATAGTGATGCAAAGATTTGTACTGTGCAATGATTCCCTCAAACTTTGCGATGGGATTAGACTGAAAGCAGAATCTAGCCTCGATCGCATCTGGGTATACAGTCTTGGAGCTAGTTTGTGTTTCCTTCTTCAACAAGAACAACAGCGTGTTAATCTTGGCAGGGCCACGAATATACTTCTGCATATCATGTTTGTTGACTTCTAGGTCCCCTTGGGTAGCAATCTTCCTGAAATGGTTAGGGTATTCTTCAACTCCCTATCTGACCTTATTTGTACCTTTGGCTTCAGTGAGTGTGCTAACTGAAGGGATCTTTTGAGATTTCACCATAGAATCCACACTGTTGTACAATGGTGCATGATGGTAATGAATATGTCAAGTTGTGATCCAGGTGGCTCCAAAGACACACACAGGACAAAGAGGGCTTATGAATGCTCAAAAATCAAAGTGTTTGGATTATGCCCGAACCAGATTCATGTTAAAGATCTCGTTGTCATGGTCATGGTGGTGCGAACGGTTTGTCAATCCGAGTCTGGATGAGGAAGATAGAGGGAATCAAAGTTGGGCTGACTTTTGGTGACTCGGCAGAATTAATGAAGACACAAATTGGACTTTTTCCGACAGATGGAATCCGGCTGGATTTCGGGCGAAATTGTCACTTTGTTAAAAAGACCCATTCGGTCAAAGTCAAGAATTTCCAAAATCACTTTATATATTTTAAAAATTAAAAACCAATATACATAAGGGAGGTGGTGGGCCACCACCCCCACCACCCCAAGCCTCTCCCTTATGCACCATACATATTACATTGAGGAGGCTGATGGGAGTTGAACCCACGACCGGCGGGAGGGCTGGCCCCGCCCACATTATGGCCCCATGAACCGCAACCCATTTACAACCAACAACATTAATGCCACCAACCCATCATACAACGTGCCAAAAGGTACTCCAAAAAACATTTAATGCACCATTTTTGTTTCGGGAGTTATGGGATGAGCTGCCCAAGGCAGAATCAACCCCAAAATTAAATAAACATACGGTTAATTATGGGGTAAAAGAGGAGGGGCGGGATTTGATCCCCCGATCCATCAACAACTTTCCAAATTTTACCACTACACCAACCGAATCACATGGGAATATCCGCCCAAATCCTTTTATATAAACCCAGTTTTCTCAGTGCACGGAGGCAGATGGAGGAACCAGGAGCGGGCATGGAAAACAAGGCAGAGTCATTTTTTTAATTAATTTTTAATGTAGGTGGAACCATGATTGAGCGAAATTTCTAGGAGGATAAAATTTTTGCAGTGTCCAAATTGGACAAATTTTATGTTGATCCTACACCTCTCGGTGACATGAACCCACTGGCATAGTCAGTTTCCTGATTTGAGAAGCCGATTTGCAGAGGACCCGGAAGAGGGAATCTTTGAGGAATCTAGGGGGAATCTAAAAGATTCCTTGAGCCCCAGATTCTCACTTTCTTAGAATTCAGAAATTTGACAGTCGATTTTGCACTATTCGACGCCACAAATCTAATGGTGCATTTAGATTTTCCATTTGCTCATTTCATTTTTCAGCCACTTTTCTAAGTGGAATGCAGGTGTCAACATTCATGTGCGAGCAACCATTTCCATGAGATTCGACGCCACGAGATTCGACGTGCGACTAGCTTCAGCAGTTTGACATACACTTCTTCAGATGGCCTCTGGATGTGAGGTATATGCATTGTGTTCATGTACTTCTTTTGCTATGCATTATGCTATACAGATCCTTGTTTGATGTTTGATGTGGGATATTGTTTTCTTATTGTTTCATGATTCCTGCTTGATGTGATGCAGAATCATTTGTGGGATGTACTTGTTGTCATGATTCGTCATGTTTTGTTTGAGATCCCTTTGTCGTTATGTTGATGGGATACTCATGTTGTCGCCATGTATGTTTGCATTGAGATCCCTTTTATGCCATGTTGGCGGGATCATCATCATGCATGAGTTTGAGTCATACTAATAGGAGTCCTTTTTTATTGAGAGTTCCTGTAGCAGAACATCTCTTGGAGCCACTCCTGCGTGAGGGAATTTTCCTTGTATGATAGCGACATCACCTCTTATGTACATCATCACTATTGATAGCACTTAATGCAACGGCCTAGACCATCTTGACACTGGGGCCCGGAGACGTAGTCCCTACTGGACAAACTCCGTTATCAATGTCTTGTTATTTTATGTTGCTGATGAATGTCATGTTATTATTCTTTACAGCATGTAGATGTATTCATTTATGTTCTTCATGGAAAATTTTAGGGGCTAATGTTCGCCCAGTGGGCTAATTTTCCATGATTTTTCCAAAAAAAAGATTCGCCAATTTCCAATTTTATAAAAGACGATTCGCCCAAATTTTAGAATATAAAATTATTTTACCTTAAAAATCACCAACATTGTATAGAGGCTATATATAAAATCATTATAAATTTGAATAATTTTACAAATATATCAATAAACATTTTATAGTTTGCATATTAGGGATTAGTGAGATTCGCCAATGTTTTTAAACTTCAAGAAATTTTTCCATCCTTAAAATTTTCCTTGATGTTCTTTTAAAAATGCAATTTAACACATCACCAAAGTAAAAGGTCTTGGAAGGGTCCTTTGTCACACCCGGACCCAGATCAAGTGGTATTAGAGCGGTCTTTGTGTGGATGTGAATTGCAGCGTGAACAATGGAACGTGCAGCGATAGAGGATGAAAAAGCGATGTATGAGACCATGCTCAAAATTTCTAAAAGGGTGGAAATAATGAATGAAACTTTACAAAAAGAGACAGAGGAAAAGGGGTGATTGCAACTTCAATTGCAAGCCATAGAAGAGGCCCTGGAAGAACTAAAGTAAAACAAAAAGAATCTTCAAACAGAGAATGCTGAGATGAAGATGCGTCTACAAGAAGAGAAAGAGGAAAAACAAAGTTTGCTACGACAGCTGTAAGCAAAGGACAAGGCTTGGCAAAAGTTGCAGCGTGACCCATGTGAGGTAAAATGTACTTTGAATTCATGTATATGTCTTGATGATGATTTCGCTGTCTTTGGAAATCATACCATAGGAATTGGCTCCAAACTATTGAAGAAAATGGGGTATGAAGGAAAATGCTTGGGCGTTAATGGCCAAGGCATTGTCAACCCCATCAAAGTAGAAGAATTACCCCATTAGGTAGGACTTGGGTATGTTAGAAAGGAAGTTGGGGAATGCGCCGAGACAGCTAGCAAACCACCAACAACAGATGATGAGAAGCCCTCATTAGTTCTTTCCACATCAATAGAGGAGGTAAAATATGTTGAATTCCTTTCGGTTTCATCTTCACATAGTATGCTTTCCGTTGGAGATTTGGAGATCCCAATTACAGGGACAAACATGAGGCTCCTTACCACGACAAAGCACACGAAGGAAGAAGAACTTGGTGTTAATAACCAAGGCATAACTCAACCATTGGAGGTTGTGCAGAGACCTCAATTTACAGGCTTGAGATACACCGAGGGAGAATACTTGAAGGTGTCAGATTCTTCCGAGACATCGTTGAAATCATTGAGGAAAGCGAATGATGGGAAAACATCCCCATCATCCCATGGCAGTTTCCATTGCAAGGAAAGAGCTGAGGCAAGCTCTCATTAACATACTTACACCAGAGACAACAAGGAAAGGTATAACCACTCTCTACATTTAAATGTTCATGTCGATTATAATCATGTTGGTAATGATGAACGTAAAATATGGCATCGAAAAACATGTAACTTTTATGGATTACATAACCATACATTTTCTAAGTGTTGGAAAAGAATGGTAGCACACAAAAGGATGAGGTGCGAAAGACAACCTATTGCAGTCATTGCAGGTAAAGAAACATGTTAAGTAGATCTGGAGGAAGAAAACCTATTGTAGTCATTGCAATAGAAGTGGCCATCAAAGAGACACTTGTTGGAGGCTCCATCTAGAGCAACACCTTAAAGACAAAGTGTAAGTGCATGAACTAGGTGAAACGATTGTTCGACAAGCAAAATCGCCACAAGGAGGTAACCCATTCACATTGATAAGTGAAAAATGGTTTCTAGATATGTTAGCGTATCATGGTCATGCTTTTGTAAATCATTTGTTGCATTTTAAAATGTAAAAGTGATGATATGTTTTCCATCACTTGATTAGCAACAATAATGTCTGGTCTTATTTTGAGTTTCATGTTGAACTGTGAAAGTGATCTCGTGTTTCCATCGCTTGTCAAAACAAAATAGTGTTTGGCCGTATTGTTGTAAATCATGTGTTGCAGTGATGATGAGTTTTCCATCACTTTGAAGAAACAATGATATTTCAACCTTGTTGTCGTAGCTGGGGTATCGTTTCCATTTCAATGTAAACTTGACCACCGATTATGTGTTATAAACTCGTGGCAAGTATGGGATGCTTGGTCATTAGTCTGTCATGAAACTCAAGCATGTAATTTGAAAAACAATGTACTATAGATTGCAGAGGTTGCAAGTGTCAGCTCATCACTTAAGGCTCCGAAGAACAAAGGTGAAGGGGATGGAAGCGAGGCCTTTCAGGATGATTATGATGCAGACAAGGTACAAAAAAGTTGCAGATTTCATGCTTTTGGAGGACCAAAAGCTCCTCAATGGGTAGGATTGATCTAGGTGGCTCCAGAGACACACACAGGACAAAGAGGGCTTATGAATGCTCAAAAATCAAAGTGTTTTGATTATGCTCGAACCAGGTTCATGTTAAAGATCTCATCGTCGTGATCGTGGTGGTGTAAATGGTTCGTCAATCCGAGTCCGGATGAGGAAGATAAAACTTTGACTTTTGTTGATTGGGCATGATTAATGAAGACACAAATTGGACTTTCTTCGGTGGACGGAATCCGGCCAACTCCGGCTAGATTCCGAGCGAAATTGTCACCTTGTTAAAAAGACCCCTTCGGTCAAAGTCGAGAATTTCCAAAATCACTTTATATATTTTATTATATATATATATATATATATATATATATATATATATATATATATATATATATATATATATAAGGGAGGTGGTGGGCGATCACCCCCACCACCCCACACCTCTCCCTTATGCACCATACGTATTACATTGAGGAGGCCGGTGGGAGTTGAACCCACAGCTGGCGGGAGGGTCGGCCCCACCCACGTGGCGGCCCCGTGAACCGCAATCCATGTACAACCAACAACATTTAATGCCACCAACCCATCATACAACGCGCCAAAAGGTACTCCAAAAACATTTAATGCACAATTTTTATTGCGGTAGTTATGGGGCGGGTAGCCCAAGGCGGACCTGACCCCCAAATTAAATAAACATGTGGTTAATATATGGGGTAGAAGAGAAGGAGCGGGATTTGATCCCTAACCGCTCCTCAACAACTTTCCAAATTTTGCCACTACACCAACCGAACAACATGGGAATGTCTGCCCAGATCTTTTTATATAAATCCGATTTTCTCAGTGCATAGAGGCAGATGGAGGAACTAGGAGTGGGCATGAAAAATGAGGCAAAGTCATTTTTTTAATTAATTTTTAATGAGGTGGAACCATGACTGAGAAAAATTTCCAAGAGGGTGAAATTTTTGTAGTGTCCAATTTGGACAAATTTTATGTCGATCCTACACCTCTCGACGACACGAACCCGATGATGCAGTCAGTTTCCTGATCTGAGTAGCCGATTTGCAGAGGACCTGGAGGAGGGAATCTTTGAGGAATCTAAAAGATTCCTGGATCCCCAGATTCTCACTTTCTCAGAATTTAGAAATTTGATAGTCAATTTTGCACTATTCGATGCCACAAATCTGATGGTGTGTTCAGATTTTCCATTTTCTCATTTTGGGTTTTATCCACTTTTCTAAGTGGAATTCAGGTGTCAGCATTCATGTGCAAGCAACCATTTACATGAGATTCGACGCCGTGAGATTCGACGTGCCACCAACTTCAGCAGTTTGAAATACGCTTCTTCAGATGGCCCCTAGATGTGAGGTATATGCAGTGTGTTCATGTATTTATTTTCCTATGCATTATGCTGCATAGATCCCTGTTTGATGTTTGATGTGGGATCTTGTTTTCTTATTTTTTCATGATTTCTGCTTGATGTGATGTAGCATAATTTGTGGGATGTATTTGTTGTCATGATTCGTCATGTTTTGTTTGAGATCCCTTTGTCGTTATGTTGATGGGATACTCATGTTGTCACCATGTATGTTTTGCATTGAGATCCCTTTTATGCCATGTTGGTGGGATCATCATCATGCATGAGTTTGTGTCATACTGATAGGAGTCCTTTTTGACTGAGAGTTCCTGTAGCGGGAAATCTCTTGGAGCCACTCCTGCATGAGGGCATTTCCTTGTATGATAGCAACATCACCTCTTTGTACATCATCACCATTGACAACATTTAATGCAGTGGCCTACAACATCTTGACACCAGGGCCCGGAGACATAGTCCCTCCTAGATGAACTTTGTTATCAACATCTTCTTATTTTATGTTGTTGATTGTTATAGACATATTTGGGCACTGCAACCCAATCACATATGTCCATAAACCAAGGGCTTCTAAACCCCTAAAAGTGTTGTTTCATACCCTAAAGGAACAAGGTCAACTGATTACATCATTTCCCAGAAGTTCTCCCTGAAAAAATGCTCAGAACTAGTCAAAATTGGACCATACAGACTGCTCCATGCTGAGGGTGCGATGCATCTCACCTGTTACACACGGGGGGTGCGATGCATACTGAAAGGCCCTTCTATAGGGTGTGATGAGTGAGAGCAGACAAATGGTAGAGGCAGTTTTCTAGGTGGAAACTCAAAGAATATTCTAGAAGCTGCTCATATGACATTTGCCTCTTTGAATTCGCCTAGGGATGAGTAAGAGATCATGAAATCTCCAAGTGGAACCAAGAACTATTAGTGAAATGACACTAATCAAAATCCCAGAAGCTGACTCACTCTCCTACAAACATCTATATATGGATCCCTCATCCTAGAGATCCAAAGGCTGGAATTTTGTAATTTGTAAGGAAGTGTTGTTGGTTTCTCTTTGAGACATTGTATTGTTGGGTGATCTTGGTTTGTATGAGGTGAAGGGGGTTTTCATGCTGGGAGGATGATGCTGGATCAGACAGCGTGGTTGTAATCCTCTCTTCTACTACTTCTATTAATAAAGCTATTTGAGTTTTCCTGCATATACTTGTATATCTCTGAATCTTGTATTTGTATATGCATTTGTATGGTTAATGTACATATGATCCTATATTGTTTATGGTTATAGATCTCTATGCTTTGATGGTATTTTGCTGCTTTGATTCTACAGGTGTTCTTTGAAGCGAGACAAGTGAGAAAGGAGTGGCGAAAGCTCTATCAAAAAAGAGAGGAAACAAGTAAGGAGACTAGCGAAAGACTGAGGTTGGCACTCTTTGCTTCTCTCTCATCTATCTCCCATAAAGAAAAACACAAGTAACTTTAGTTTGTTTGTTTCTAAGATAGCTACTTGTCTTATTGGGACTAGCAGCTCTGAATGGACACTAGTTTTCCCAATAACAAAATGGTGACTCCGTTGCGGAGCGAATAGTTTGTTTGTTTTGTTACTGTTGTTTTCTTTAAAAACCATAGACGGAGCCTGAAGTTAAGCTAGCTAGCCTTCGAACTGATTTTGCTATGCAACTGCAAAGTAGATCAACGCTGCTTCAATCAATCTCCGGGTTGGTTTATGAATTGAACATTTGACTTACAAACATCCTAAATGCCCTGGTGGTAGCTCAAATAACCTCATTATATCAGCCCCTATACTTTGTGTTTACTGTCTATCATTAGCTCGGCCTAAATCCCTAAACTTAGCTACAAACTATGAGTGAAAACCAAGCTCAGTCTCATCCTTGGACCATTGCACTATCTCTCATTGGCAGTCTGGATGTATCGCACCTCCCATGTGTTGTAGGCGAGATGCATCCCTGTTTTCCTTAAGGACAGGTGTGATGATTGAGTAAGACTATTTTTCGCCTCCAGAATTTGGTTTTTTCTTCATTGTCTTCAGCTTTATTCAATAGTTTTTCTGTCTATGATCAGTATATCACTGTTGGAACTTTCTTCCTTTGCATTATTCAGCCTCCATTGATAAAGAATTGTGAATGTTTTTATGTATTTTTCATCATTTACAGTTCTCCTTTGCAAATTGTAGCTTAATCAAACTGTCGTCTTTTGATTTGAAAGTGTCGCAAGTGTCGTTTTTAGTCAAGAAAAAGAGTGTCGTAAAGCCTTCCTCTTTTAGATAGTCGATTACACTTTTGCCATTGTATTTGATTTGAATTAATAGTATTTCAAGTGTCGAAAGCAATTTTAAATTCGAAATCGCAAAGTGTCATCTTAGTCTTCCTTTCATTTTTTGAATTCGAAATCGCAAAGTGTTGTCTTAGTCTTCCTTTCATTTTTTGAATTCAAAATTGCAAAGTGTCGTCTTAGTCTTCCTTTCGTTTTTTGAAAAAAAATTGTCAATACTGTTGCTTTGAAATAAAATAGTTCAGATATGTACTTAGTTTTCTTTTCATCATTCTCACATTAAGGGAATTGAAAAACAAATACATGCATGTGCATTTGAATTTAGATTGCATGCGGTAATTGATTTAGGAAAAGTGCGTCTAGTGTGTGCTATCTGCTCTATGTTCAAAGAATTTTATTTCTCTTTCCTTAGTAGCCAGGATTTTCATTGCTGAAAGAAAGTAAACGACTGTTTATCATCTTATATTGCACATTTAGGAATTGTATATCTACATCACGCGGTGAACCTTAAAGGAAAACTTCTTAAGAAATATCAACTGTAAAATAAACCTCAATGAACATAAAAACGCTTTGGAACCTAACGCACAACATTTAGAAGTTTAGGCTAGAGACATATTCCGGCGTCGTAAAGCTTGGTAACTATCGTTCTCATCGTAGGTTGGGTGATTCCTCCTCTTTGATATGGCAAGTGCCAGTATGGATTTGTGATCCCACGTACCATCGAGTATATATTGGGAGACCACAATAGGCTATATCCTTTATCCTTAGGAAGTCGTGTATGCTGCCCTATTGATCGCAATGCACTGAACACAACATTCGGGAAGATTGACTGCCGTACCATAAAAAGTATTCTGCAGTTTTTCGATTGGTTTGGTAATCCCTCTGTCTAGATTTCCAGAGTAGTCACTTTCATACCTTTTCAGATTCCTTAAAAGAAAAGGTCCATCTGAGCACTTGTCACTTCAGGCTCATTAAAAATTGAAGGCGACTAGAGTCATCTTTAGCTTTTTCTCGACTCTTAAAAATTGAAAAAGCAAGTTGTGTCAAAGCGTCATAAAATTTATTTTAATTGGAATAACGTCAATGTTCCCTCATTGGTCTTAGGTTGAGAAAATGGAGTCTACCAATCAAGGATTTCCCCTTGGGGGAAATCCTAGTCCTTTCTCCTCTTGGGGAGATGTTGGTGATCCACACATGACTACATTGTCCCTTCCAAGACTCACAATTGGCTTGCCAGTATGGCTTTTCTCGACCTCTGTCGTTCAAAACACTACAAATCCTCAGCAATCAAATCAACAACTAGATGATACTGAAGTTGCTCCCCCACCTTCTACTTCGTTTGTTTCTCCCTCTCCTTCTTCCTCTTCGCTTGGTGAAGCTAGCAACGCTAAAAACCAAGTAACTGAGAAGAAGAAAAAAGGGAAGGAGAAGAAGAAGAAGAATCCAATGGCGAAAGGGGGCAACCATGCATCGTCTAGTGAAAATCCACACACTGCACAATCCAAACCTAAATATCCATGTGTCATTTGCAAGGGAGACCACTATCATCGAGATTGTCCCTGCATCCCATGGATCTTGAGGGACTGGTCTCCCCGCTTGCACAATCTGGTGTCCCCAACCTCTGACGATCATGTTGAGAGCACACCATCAACTAGTGAAAGCGAAGTCAATGGATGAAGAGGAAGATCTAAATTTTCTTGTAGACTGTGTGAAGGCGAACATGCCCTCCACCGTTGTCCTTTCCTAGAAAAAGCTAAAGGAGTCTTGGATAACCGTCCTACTTCACCGCAGCGACTTCCTCCTGGATACAAGAAACTCCTGCCAAGTCCATCACTAGTTGAAAATTTGACTGACACACCTTTGTTGTCGGTCGAAGTGCCTATCATTGAAGCTAAACCTTCTGAGTCCACACTGGACCAAAGCCAACAGGTCAAGACAGCAGTCGACCTAGTCTTGTCTTCAGAAGGTCCACCTTCAGATGATACTATCACCAAATAGAATGAGAACAACACCGTTCAAATTCTTTTTGTTAACATAGAATCCGCTGAACAAGGGGGCAATCTACCTGTTCCTTTACTATAGGAAGGAAGTTCGTCAGAGATTTATCCAGCTGTTTATTCGGTCTCTCCTCCAAGCAATCTAGTTGTTTCCTTCGATTGGAATCTACTAGGGAGACCCCGCCTACCATCTAATGTACCATTCCGAATCATAGTACAAGCTTACAGAATGATCATGGTTGGTACTATCATAAATGAAGGGGCTTCTGTGAGTATCCTTTCCTCAACTACTTGGAAAGTGATTGGTTCACCATCACTTCTACCTAAGATTCGAAATCTGTCAGGCTTCAACAAAGGAACCAGTCGACCGTTAGGGATCCTTCCAAATTTACCTATAACTTTGAGAAGGAGAACCGTTCATATGAACGTGATGGTATTCCAAGGGCCTCTAGATTACAATCTACTCCTTGGGCATGACTACATTTATAGCATGGGAGCTATTGTTTCCTCACTCTTTCGAGTGATGTGTTCTCCGCATGAAGGCAGAGTGGTCCAACTAGTTGACTAGCTTTCATTCACTGGTTCAAACACATCTACTAGTTAAATGCCATCCTTAATTGGTATTTTTGCACAAGGAATGTCTCATCAATCTCCAGTCCATCTACCTAATGATCACGAGTGATTCAGTGATTGTGACTAAACCCATGGGGCATGTGCCCTGGTCTGCTTCGGCAGGAAAACCCCAGATATAAGGTAGGTTTCCACGTAGGATATATGACTAGTCTGATCCCCTGTCCATTTAGGAAAATGTGATTAAACTGGAAAAGGATTCCTCCGTCAAAGGTTATGTGATTGGCACTGACAACAATCACCTTCGTCCATTTCGATGGACAAAGCCAAGGAAGTGTTTTGTCTACTATGCGGACGGAACAATCTTGCTAATGCAAGAACTTCCGTATGGTAACCTAGAAACTCTACTTCTCGTTATACCTGGGGGTATGCAAACCTTTTTGCATGCAAGTGAAAAATGACCTTTTGTTTTCTTATTTTGTAGGCTTATTTTCTCAGTTTGTAGGCTCTCAACCCTTTAAACTCATAGTTGGTTGTTCCTAGCTTGCATACTGAAGGCCCCGGAGCAAAGTTTCGAATGGGGAAAGCTCCCTAAAAAATGAACCTATCGATGAGACATCCTTATTATACGACTGGCACGAGCAGGTTTATGCCAAGTTCAAGCTCGTTAAAAAATAAACCTAGCAATGAGGACATGTTCCCCTAGAGTTCAAGCTCATTAAAAAATGAACCCACCTTTGGTAAATAACCATTGCGATCACATAATTATTAGATTTTGAGCCTTGGTCGTGTTCTTATCATCACCTCCACTCTTTTTTAGCCGATCATACGCCTCCATTTGATCGTTTACCCTTTTTAGGAACAACTACAACGAGTGATTCTATTAGCCACCTTCTTTACACTGCCGTGATTGAAAAAGTTCCAAAACCTTACTTGGAACTAGTTGCTATCCAAAAACATCACTCATTCCTCAAAAAACGAGTCTCCTTTAAGCTCTTTTCATCTGACTCGTAAAACATGAAAATATTTCCGAGCAATTGGCATCTCCAGCTTGTTAAAGCGATTGGAAGTGCCATCCCTCCTCTATATTTTAATCTTTTTGGACCTGAGGGATCATTACACAAAAAGATCGAGCGTTTGTCTTGTTCGGCTCGTTGACACTATCGAAAAGTCATTCCTTTCATATTATTTTATACTTTTTCGGACTTAAGGGATTATATTATGAAAAAGGACTACTGGAGTTTCCTTTCTGTCTCTTTTTAGACTCTCTAAAATTGAAAAGGACCGAGTTATCTTTGTCGTTAAACTCGTTAAAACAATAGTGACAAACTTGTCCATGCAGACAAGAGCGAGTTTCACTGTCGCTAGGCTAATTAAAACATAGCGACAGGTTTTCCCGAAGGTAAAATTATAGAACAAGCATATGTTATCCTCCTCAAGCTTGACAAAAATAAAGAGGTATTGGTCAGTAATGACTGGGGAAAAAGGGAAGAAAACTTGAATAACTTCATTGGTAGCAGGTCGCTCTTGAACATGACACTTTCACTCCATCACCATGATTGAGTCGGGTTGGGTTATACCATTCACCAGTCACATCACCATTGGTCCTCCGTACAATCCATTTTGGGGTTAACACTACCAATCCATTTCAGTGTCACCGATATGTTCAAGAGAAGTCGCTCAGAGAATTCACCAACCCAGCTAACCCCTCATTCGCTACAATACCTTCACTCTCCATTTTTCATGATCACCACCCTGAACCATGTATCATCAGATTGTTTTTTCACCTCCATAAAATCATTTGCTCCATTCTGTGTCGTAGATGTGGGATTCATTAAGGCCCTCCTACGATGGGTCACTTCTTGTCGACATCAGCTCATTATCCAAGAAGTTGACTTAGGAACAACCCTTTCAGTACTTTGAAGCTTGCATGCCTCAATGGCAAGTTTCTCACTTTTGGCGACAGGTTTACATTAATGGCCTTCGACCGAAAGATTTTGCGTGGTGTTCGACACCGACTCATGTATCCACACCACGTGAATTGTACTGCAGTACCTTGAGGGTCATCATCATTATTGGTGATTCCTCTCATGCCTATTAACAGCTTACATCATTGGCTAGTAATCAGGTGATGTCTTTCCATGTTCGACATTAGAACATCTTTTCACATGGATCGACTTGTACTTCGGGCGAATATTGAACGAGTTTGAAGACCCCAAATCTAGTTTCATCCATCTGGGCTGCGATATATTCAGGAAAATAAATACATCAAATGTACATCATTGTTGCATAGATAATCATCCAAACTAAGGGATGATGGCTCTACCAGAATCATCAGTCTGCCACACAGACAGTTGTCTGTCCTATGTACATGAAAATGAATTTATAAAGCTGAGCATGGGAATTCCTGCCTCAGCTAGATCATGAAAATATTATGAAGATAATGTATTGTATTGTATCTTATTACTGGTCACCTTCCAGTTCGAAAAACCTCGGATCCTCATGATAAAGCATTTCACTCGACATCAGAAGATTTATGACCTCATGCTTTAGGGGGCAATTGTTATAGACATATTTGGGCACTGCAACCCCAATCACATATGTCCATAAACCAAGGGCTTCTAAACCCCTAAAAGTGTTGTTTCATACCCTAAAGGAACAAGGTCAGCTGATTACATCATTTCCCAGAAGTTCTCCCTGAAAAAATGCTCAGAACTAGTCAAAACTGGACCATACAGACTACTCCATGCTGAGGGTTTGATGCATCTAACCTGTTACACACGGGGGGTGCGATGCATACTGAAAGGCCCTTCTGTAGGGTGCGATGAGCGAGAGCAGACAAATGGCAGAGGCAGTTTTCTAGGTGGAAACTCAAAGAATCTTCTAGAAGCTGCTCATATGACACTTGCCTCTCTGAATTCGCCCAGGGATGAGTAAGAGATCATGTAATCTCCAAGTGGAACCAAGAACTATTAGTGAAATGACACTAATCAAAATCATAGAAGCTGACTCACTCTCCTGCAAACATCTATATATGGATCCCTCATCCTCGAGATCTAAAGGCTGGAATTTTGTAATTTGTAAGGAAGTTCTGTTGGTTTCTCTTTGAGACATTGTATTGTTGGTTGATATTGCTTTGTATGAGGTGAAGAGGGCTTTCATGCTGGGAGGATGATGCTGGATCAGACATCCTGGATGTAATCCTATATTCTACTACTTCTATCAATAAGCTATTTGAGTTTTCCTCCATATACTTGTATATCTTTGAATCTTGTATTTGTATATGCATTTGTATGGTTAATGTACATCTGATCCTATATTGTTTATGGTTATAGATCTCTATGCTTTGATGGTATTTTGCTACTTTGACTTTACAGTTGTTATTTGAAGCGGGACAAGTGACAAAGGAGTGGTGAAATCTCTATCAAAAAAGATAGAAAACAAGTAAGGAGACTAGCGAAAGACTGAGGTTGGTACTCTTTGCTTCTCTCACATCTATCTCCCATAAAGGAAAACACAAGTAACTTTAGTTTGTTTGTTTCTAAGATAGCTACCCATCTTAGTGGGACTAGCAGCTCTGAATGGACATTAGTTTTCCCGATAACATTGATGAATGTCATGTTCCTCTTCTTTACAGCATGCAAATGTATTCATTTATGTTCTTTTAAAAATGCAATTTAACACATCACCAAAGCAAAAGGTCTTGGAAGGGTCCTTTGTCACAACCGGACCTGGATCAAGTTGTTTGTTGCTTTGTATGAGCATTTGGACTTCAACTTTTCCAACTCATATTGTTTTCTTGTCTTCCTAACCAACTTAGGCGGTGCACCTCTATACTTCATTCCCCATTCGTGCATTGCAGTGATAACTTCATGAACAACTTTGAGAGGTTTTGCATTCTCTCTTGATTTCTGATGCATTTCATATAAGGGGAAAATTTCTTTGTTCACAGTGAATAAATCTTCATAGATGTTCCTCATAGTTTCTCCCAATGCTATAATTCACCAAGTATAGATGCTTATAGTTCTTCTAAGTACACATGTGCGGGAGTTGCCTTTTGAACCTTTTCCTGGAGTTTTTCAATTTATTGCCTTGTAGCTTCTAAATTCTTTGCCATTTGTCTATTCTCAACCATCAAATATTTTTTGTTTGAATTCAAATCTCCTACAAAGGCCAAGTTGGCTACGACAATAGCTTCGAGATTCTTCTAAGTGTCCATTACAATCACCTTCTCCTTGATAAAAAGAAAATGTGTGAGGTTTTCCAGAAATTGCTTCTTTCTTCCTTGAACAATTTTATTCTAAAGATCATCGTAAGTCAAACTGTAAATATCCATAATCGGACCTCTATCAAGAGGATCAATTTTCTCTTCATCATCTGGATCTTTCTCTTCTGTAGGAGGAGGGGGAGACTGAGTGGTGACCTATTGTGTACAAGGCATGAGATCAACATCCTCATTCTTTTGCTCTGGTTCTACCTCCATGTCTTGAATGAATATCAAGTCTCCAATCTCTTGGGCAAGTACTTTGTCTTGTTGATGCTTTCCTTCTTCTTTAAGTAGCTAATTTTGCTTTTATTCTTCGACTTTGTTCAACATTGTTTCTTCCTCTTCTTTTCTCCTCATTTATTATTCCCACATTTTCCTTTCCTCTTGTTCTTTCTTCTCCTGTTATTCCTTTTGTCTTAACTCTTCTTCTTTCCTCTTTTGTTTCCTCTTTCTCTCTGTTTCCATAGCTACTTTTAAGATAATTGGATTTGCTTTGCATTTGCAGCACTGCTCTTTTGTTGGACTGTGTGCAACCTTCCTTTTATACTTTATGCTTAGTGGGTTGCAATTTTATGATGATATTGATTTTGGAATGGCTTCCTGTTCTGGATTCACATGTGATGGACCTGCAACACTGACTAGTGTGCGGGACTTAAATGCCTTATAACATTTTTTTTATTTTTTCCTTTGTTTTAGAATAAGTCCTGCTTGGCCAATTGGAATGTATCTTTTCTCACTTCTTCTTGCAAACACTTCTGGAATCATAGGGATGGTACCCCATAAGACCGAACTCAAAGTTCTTCAACTAATTACCTTCGGTTTATGTGCCCTTCAAATTCTTAATTTCGTATGATCCTGCCTACAAAGGAAGAGTGGGGTAAGGTGATTTCTTCTTCCTTTGCAAGACTCCTAATAAGCCTGTGGAAAGATGATACACAACTTCTTGCATGACCACTTTCTTAGTGGCATACCTTGGTAATAGATGTGATGACTTCTAACAACCAAACATCGTGAGGTAAGTGCCATTAGGTGAGGCAAGCCAATAGACAAGTTTTTCTACTGCTTCCATAGCCTCATGGGACATGTAAGGTGGCTCTTCCTCAAAGATCATCTGGTACAATACTATGAGGAAGTGATCGGTCAACTTCTCCATGCCTCCTATATAGCTATACTCTTAAAGAAACTTGCAATAAATATGCACATCAGGCTCCTTTGTTGTCCATGTCCAGCTCATGTTAGGGAACGAATTCTGAGAATATATCCCATCCAACACGTATGAAAACATATAGAATATGGAATTCTTTCCCTTGGTAGGATTATTTACATTGGTCACATTGATCAATAACTATTGGGCTAACAATTTCGACCAGTTGAATATATTTCCTTCATTGACAATCCGATGCAAAAGATATGCCAAACCTTTAGGAAACATTTCAGTACTTTTCTGTCCATAGATCCGGTAGTATAAAATAATCATGTACCGGAAAAATTTCCTAAGAGAATTAGTCTTGTATGTGTTGTTGGGTGTCTAAAGGAACTTGGATGGCTCTTTCACCCAGGATTTGACAATACCCTTGGTGCTCAAGTAATTGGTGACCACACAGAAATAAAAATCCATGTATGCTTTTGTCTTGGGAAAAAGATACATGAGATGAATTTCATGGGCCATATATGAAGCAATTTGTTTTCCACTAACACTATTGATCATCATGCTCTTTGTATCAATGTGTGACATGATCCACTTGATAATATATGCATAAGGGAAGGTTGGATACCTGCATGAAACTTTATGAAAGCCTGACCTCTATACATTTTTGTATGCCTATCTATCTTCTAAATCTGGTTCGAAACTAGTGGCTATAAATGCATTTTTCATTGTGTGCCATGTGATATCTGAATCTTTCTTAATGAAGAGTTGAGTGTCTGACAAAATAGGCATGGTGACAAGGGCACTCTCAACTACTTCACCGGTGCTTCTCTCTGTAGTATCTTCTGAGGTTGATCTCTTTGGAGGCATAATGATGACAAATGATAGAAGAGAGATAAGTTCAAAATGTTGCAGTACCTATATCACAAGATTCACTCATTGCGAAGATAAATCAGGTCAAGCAAATCAATTCATTCATCAAAATAAAACAACAACTGAGTTATTGGAGAGAATGATTGTGCAGTTTCTAGGCTCAGGGAGGCAGATTGGGCTCACAAATTATGCATTGCGTAGTCTTAGCAGACAAGAAATGAGCTTGAGGCTTGATATTGCGTAATGTGTAGTCTTAGCTGGGCAGGCTGAGGGAGGAGCCTGCACATTGCACAATCTAAGTGGTCAAGGTTGAGGCTTGAGGTATGGCACTGCACAATGTGTAGTTTGGCAAGCCAGTGACTATGCATTGCACAGTATCAAAGGCCAAGGTTGAGGCTTGAGCCTTGATCTTGCGAATTGCGCATTTGGGAGGGGCATCAGTTGGTCAGGTTTGCGCAAATCTACCGAGAAAGGAGAGAGAAAATCTTCATATCTGAGTGTTGGGGCAGAATGGAAGGTAGATTAGCTTCAAGGAAAGTTAGATCAATGAATAATGTGCAAGAAACAAACATGCAAAAGGAAACACATACATGCAGAAAATGACCCAGCAACATCAATTGCAGGTAGGCGAAAAGCAAGAAGTTGATGCAACACTTCTAAAAAGTGAACAACAGAACAAACGAACTTGTACAAGCTAATAAAAAATAAAATGCCAACTACTATGAAAATAAATAGACAAAAGAACACTCATAAAAGAAAAGTGACAAAAGCAATAGAAAAAGTGACAAAAAGTGACACATGCAAAACTTACCCAAAAAAGAACCGCAAACTAAGTTGAAAGCTCCTTGATCTCATTGGGAAGGTTAGAGCTCCAAATTCGAGTGTGAAAATGAGATATAGAATTGTGTATTACGTAGATCTAGTCAGGTTAGGGTTTATGATGCACATGCCTAAAATCAAGGAAAAAGTGACACTTGTCCTAATATCAAAAAAAGAAACTTTGTGCCACTTGTCAGACATTAATTATGCATTCTCTATTTTCTAGGGATGAACACTTAGCTTTTCTGGGAAACTTTCCATTCACACTGGCAGAGGGGGATGCGTAATTCCCAACAACAAGGGATTTCACAGTTCACTGCCTTAGTGAATTGCACTGTTTTTGAGTGAAAGAGAGGGCTTAATTTAGTTTCTGTGCTTAGTGGTTGTCTGTCTTCAAGGAATGCATAGTGTTGATCTCAAGGCCTAGCGCGATTTTCACAGACAATGGATTGTGTAGTTCTAAGAGGGAAGGCAAAAAATAGGTGGAAGATCAGAGGAGAAGATGACTTATGTCAGAAAAATCTTAGTTATGATAAAAAATCTAAGTCTATGCCTTGATTTTTCTCCAAAATCAAGGCATAAGAAAAATTTTGGAGGGGGGTTGTAGCAGCTACAACACTTCATTAAACAAAACATTGAAATAAGTACAACCTGCACACAAAATTACAACTATTCTTTCCCTTCAACCCATGTTGTTCACTATTATTAGTCCCTTCCTCGCCAAGGACTATGGCACTTGCCTCGTGGTCAAATTCCCTTGACTCTTGATTAGTTTTCCAACTTTTTGTGGATTTTTAGTAACTTTAACCAAGGTTTCGAGAAAACGTTGAATATTTATTTATTTTGTTGTAAATTCAAAAACAATTTTCTAATTTCTAGAAATCTTATCTCTAATTTCAATTAGCTGAGCAAGCCTTGGTGCAAAATAATTCCCTTGGTGGAGAGCGATTTATTTTTTGTATTTGTCAGTGCCTGAAAAATCATTTTAAAATAAAAAAAGAAAGATAATTTTATAAGTGGCCATTCCGTTGTTGAGTGCTCTAACACTCACATTGACATAGTGATCTAAGAAGTTCGTTTTCACTATTATTAGTCCCTGCCTCACCAAGGACTATGGCACTTGCCTCGTGGTCAAATTCCCTTGACTCTTGATTAGTTTGTCGAATTTTTGTGGATTTTTAGTAACTTTAAACAAGGTTTCGAGAAAACACTGAATAATTATTTATTTATTTATTTTCTGTAAATTAAAAAATAATTTTCTAATTTCTAGAAATCTTATCTCTAATTTCAATTCGCTGAGCAAGCCTTGGTGCAAAATAATTCCCCTGGTGGAGAGCGATTTATTTTCTGTATTTTCCAGTGCCCGAAAAATCATTTTAAAATAAAAAAAGACAGATAATTTTATAAGTGACCATTCCGTTGTTGAGTGCTCTAACACTCACATTGACACAATGATCTAAGAAGTTTATTTCATCTATGAGTGTTTTGACACTGACACTAATACAGGGAATTCTAGTGCGTTTACCTCTTATTTCATGTCAGACCAGGCAGTAACTCCTCATAATCAATTCGTTATATTCATTCAGGTTGGTATTTATTATATACATCAGGGAGAGACTGTTCATTTCATCTCTCGGTGACTCTTCATATTTTCCATTATTTATTTACATCGATTACACTTATTCACCCAATCCCGATGCTTAGGTGTCAATATTCCCCCCCTTAATTTGAAGGGATGTTGGTCAGTCCAAGCATCATTCTGAATCGTTCAAGCTTTTCTCTTCCAAGTGCTTTGGTGAATATGTCTGGAATTTTCTCATTAGTGGAACAATGGCAGAGATGGATTGTTTTGGCCTCAACATGATGTCGAATCAGATGATATTTAGTATTTATGTGCTTCATTCAATCATCGAACTTTGGGTTCTTGGCCAACTTTATTGTCGAGGTATTGTCAATCATGAGTGGAGTCGATTGTACTTGTTTTACCTTCAAATCTTCAAGAATTATCTCGAGCCACACAATTCCTTTTGCTGCCTCAGTCGCTGCCACATATTCTGCTTCTTTTGTGGAATCTGCTGGAACTGATTGTTTGTGTGATCTCCAGGAGATAGCTCCTGATCCAAGACTCATAGCATAACCTGAAGTAGATACCCTAGTTTCTTTGTCTCCATTGAAGTCTGAATGAAAGTATCCATTCAAGCTGAAGTCGTCCACCTGTGTATACTTGATTCCAAAGTCTTAAGTTCCATTCAAGTACCTTAGAACTCTTTTTGCAGCAAACCAATGTCCCTCACAAGGCTTTTGCATAAACCTGGAGAGGATTCCAACAACAAATGAAATGTCTGGTCTGGTAGTAGTTAGGTAGTTGAGACTTCCTACAAGCTGTCTATACTTTGTTGCATCCCCAAATTATTTTCCTTCAATGGATGTGAGCTTTAAGTTTTGTTCCATTGGAGTAGTAAGAGGATTGCATTCAGCCATGCCAAACCTGTTCAACAGATCTCCAATGTACTTCTTTTGAGAAAGAAATATGGACTTCGGATGTTGAGTTACTTCAATACCAAGATAGTAATGAACATAACCCAAATCAGTCATTTCAAAACCTTTCCTCAATTCCTTCTTTATGGACGCAATGTAGCTTTCATTGTTCCCTGTCATCAAAATATCATCTACATATACCACAAGATATACAACTATTTTTCCAACTTTCTTGACAAATAAAGTTGCATCATCAAGATCATAATGTTTGAAATTGAGTTTAAGAAGATGCTCATTTAGTTTTTCATACCAGTTTTGCGGTGCTTGTTTGAGGCCACACAAGGACTTCAGAAGTTTGCATACTTTATGTTCATGTCCTTTCATAGCAAATCCTTCAATTTGGGACATAAAAACATTCTCTTTTAGATCTCCATTCAAGAAAGCAATTTTTACATCCATTTGATGGACTTTCCAACCGTTCTGAGCTGCTAGGGCAAAGAGTGTCCGGATGGTAGCCCATTTTGCTGTGGGGGCAAAAGTCTCCTCATAATCGATCCCTTCCTTCTGCGCAAAACCTTTTGCCACAAGCCTAGCTTTATGCTTATCAAGTGAGCCATCAGCTTTATACTTGTTCTTGTAGACCCACTTGCAGCCAATTGGTTTGGTTCCTAATGGAGGATCAACCAGCTTCCAAGTGCCATTCTTTATCAGTGCATCATACTCCTTTTGCATCGCTTCTTTCCATTCATCATGAGAATAAAATTATTTGAAGGAAATTGGTTCAAAATCTGTAGACAAATTCAATTCACGATCATAAGCAACATCCATATCAATAGGTGAATTAAAGTCATCTACATCACCTCCATTTTTCTGGTTTGAATTTCTAGTTCCTATCTTTCCAACCTCATCAGGATGAACACTTTCAAGCGTCTTTGTCAGCCACTTTGGGGGACCTTTCTCAGATGGTCCAGGCTGCTCCATTGATTGAGTTGGCACTGAATGAAGATTGAGTCTCCCAATTCTATCAATCACATCACTTAAAGTATCATCCGTTGTTGGAGTTTCATGCGGGGGAGAGAGTTCTTCAGAAGAAGATTCCACAGTTGATTTAGTATAGGAATCCCCCCTTCAAGATGTGGAATTTGGTTATCAAATTCTTGAAATGATTTTGCATTTGAAAATTTATCCAAGCAATCAAGTTGCCATTCAACAACATTGTCAGTTTTGGATGTTTCAAGAAAGATTACATCTCTAGATACAACAAAATTTTTATTGAGTTCATCATAGAGACGGTATGCTTTGGAGGTGTTTGAATACCCCAAGAAGATACACTTACGACTTATTGCACCAAGTTTGTTTCTATGTACCTTTGGTATCAAGGCATAATAGGTGGAACCAAAGACCCTGAGATGCTTTACCGAAGGAATATGCCCATACCACATTTCATAGGGAGTCTTATTTCTGATAGCATTAGATGTACATCTATTCTTTATATATACAACACATATAACTGCATCATCCCAAAACATCAATTTTACATTTTTGAAAAACATCATGGAGCGCACCATATTTAAGATTGTCCTATTCATTCTTTCAGCTACACCGTTCTGTTCGGGATTATAAGGCACAGTTGTTTGATGTTTGATCCCATGTTGGCGAAGATAGTTTTCAAATTCATTTGAAGTGTATTCTTTTCCATTATCAGTGCGAATAGAGCCAATATGAGATTGTGCACCATTTTCAATCCATTTATGAAAGTTCTTGAGTGTTTGAAAAGCATGAGATTTGTTCTTTAATAAATAAACCCATCACATTCTAGTGTGGTCATCAATAAATGTCATCATATATTTGTTTCCATTTGCAGAAGGAACAGGCATTGAACCACATAAATCTAAATGAATGAGTTCAAGTTTTCTATGTGCTCTTGTTATGAAACCAGCTCAAGAAAAGATAGAAAAGATAGATCCACGCCTTAGAATTCAGCCTCTTCGAGGGGGCAACCTCCTTTACATTACATAAATGAACAATTCTTGGATGATTCAAATGACAAAACCTCCTTTCTATATATAGGAGTCTAAGGAGTCACAATATAATCCAGCTGACCTAACAATAATAATATAAATCCACAAAAATAACAATAGAAGGATTCCATGGCGCACAGAAATAACAACATGGGGGTAATAGGGGCACAACAATATAAATAAGGGGTATAACTACAATAGTATTGGGGTAATCACTAGTATTATAGGGACCCAACATGCCCCTCTCCTTCAAAAAAGTGTTGTCCTCAACGCTTGAGTATTTCTGGATACTTCTGCATAAAATTCTCATCCTCCCATGTGGAATCTTCAACGGATAAGTTCTTCCACTTGATAAGATACTCTAAAATTGATCGATTTCGTAGCTGTCGAGTTCTTATTTCTGTGACTGCTTTCGGTTCCAATATAATATTCCTTCCTCGTCAAGTTCTGGCAATATTGTTTGAACTGGGAGCTTGTCGCCTATAACCTTCTTTAAACATGAAACATGGAAAACTGGGTGCAATCGAGAAGCTGCAGGAAGCTCCAATTTGTATGCCATAGTACCAATCTTTTGCAACACCTTGTATAGACCATAATACTTTGGTGATAATTTATTATCCTTCTTAGCTTGCTTTAGGGACATTTGCTTATATGGTTGTAGCCGTAGGAATACCCAATCACCTACATCAAAACTTCTTTCACTGCGATGTTGATCTGCCTGTTGTTTCATTCTATTTTGTGCCAACACGAGGTTATCCTTTAAGAGTTGGAGGACTTGTTGTTGATGTTCGATGTGATGTTCCACTGCCTGAACCTTAGAATTTTCTCTTAAATATGATGTGATGGATGGTGGTTGATACCCATAAAGTGCCATAAATGGGGTCATTTTTGTTGCTGTATGGAAGGAAGTGTTATACCACCATTCAGCCAGAGGCAACCATTTGACCCATTGTGTCTGTTTATCAGATACAAAGCAACGAAGATATCCTTCCAAACATTTGTTTACTATCTCAGTTTTCCCATCAGATTGAGGATGATAAGATGAGCTATGAGCTAACTGAGTACCAAGACAAGAAAATAATTCTGTCCAAAAATTTCCAGTGAAAATGGGATCTCTGTCACTTACAATAATCTTTGGGTTTCCATGTAGCTTTTGAATTGTTTCCATAAATGCAGTAGAAACTGTACTGGCTTTAAATGGATGTGATAATGCACAAAAGTGTGCATACTTGGTAAGTCTGTCAACTACCACCATGATGACACTCTTTCCCTCAGACTTGGGTAAACCTGTGATAAAATCCATTGAAACCTCCTCCCAACGTTGGCTTGGAATGGTAGACCCGGTGTCTTAATTGTTTCAACTTTATTTTGTTGGAAAACCAAACATTCCGCCACAAACTTTTGAATATTTGATTTAAGGCCATCCCAAAAAAATTCCTTCTTAACCCTGTGGTAAGTTTTTAAAAATCCTGAGTGCCCTCCTAAGGGAGAAGTGTGCAATTCCATAAGAATCTTTTGTTTTAGCTGGGAATTCTTACAGAGGTATAAGCGATCTTTGTACCATAACGAATCATTTTTCCAGCTAAATGTATCAGACGTACTGGAATCTTGTTGTAGTTTTCGAATAAGTGCCCACACTTCTTCATCATTCTTCCATTCCTCCCTTGCTTCATTTATCCAATCTGGTTGGATAATAGAAATGGCGCACAACAATGCTTCCACATCCTCATCCTTTCTTGAGAGTGCATCTGCCACCACATTTTGCTTCCCTTTTTTGTAGATGATTTCAAAGTCATAACCCAACATCTTTGTGACCCACTTTTGTTGCTCTTCAGAGGATAATCTTTGTTCTAAAAAGTATTTAAGGCTATCATGATCCGTTTTTACCTTGAAGTGTCTTCCCATTAGGTAGGGTCGCCATTTCTTAAGTGCATGGAGTATTGCCAACATTTCCTTCTCATAAATAGCTTTGCTTAAAAACTTTCCCTTGATTGGACGACTTTCAAAAGCAATGGGTCTTTCATCTTGCATTAGAACAGCACCAATTCCATTTCCTGAAGCATCACATTCCACAATAAAGGTTTTTGTGAAGTCCAGTGTAGCTAAGACCGGTGCTTGGCACATTGCCTCTTTAAGATGTTCAAAGGCCTTTGTTGCTTCCAGAGTCCATGAAAATGCATCTTTCTTCAATAATGTTGTTAGAGGTGCTGCTATTCTCCCATAATTCTTAACAAACTTGCGATAATACCCTGTCAACCCAAGAAATCCTCGCAGATGCTTTATGGATGTGGGGATTTTCCATTCCTTAATGGCTTTAATTTTGCTAGGGTCTACCTTAACTCCTTCATGAGATACAATATGACCCAAATATTCCACCTCCTGGACTCCAAAGAAACATTTGGATCTTTTTGCATATAATTGTTTCTCCTCCAATAGTTGTAGCACCTTGTCAACATGTTCAACATGATCCTTCCAAGACTTGCTGTAGATTAGTATATCATCAAAAAATACTAACACAAATTTTCTAAGGAATGGTTTGAAAATTGAATTCATCAAACCTTGAAATGTTGAAGGTGCATTGGTAAGGCCAAAAGGCATGACCAAAAATTCATAATGACCCTCATGAGTTCTAAATGCCGTTTTTGGAATGTCTTCAATCTTCATTCTGATTTGATGATATCCCGAACGAAGATCCAACTTGGTGAAGTAAATTGATCCATGCAATTCATCCAGTAATTCATCAATGACAGGAATGGGGAACTTATCTTTAATAGTGAGCTTGTTGAGCTCCCTATAATCCGGACACATGCGCCATGATCCATCCTTCTTGTGCACCAATACTACTGGAGCAGAGAAAGAACTTTGACTTGGTTGAATTATACCAGCCTCTAGCATTTCTGCAACCATACGTTCAATTTCACTTTTTTGGACATAGGGATATCTGTACGGCCTGATGTTTGGAGGAACACTTCCTGGAATCAGATGAATAGCATGATCATGATCACGCATAGGTGGGAGACCTTTGGGAGTCTCAAATACCTTGGAATGATTGTCCAGGACTTTTTGGAGATCTGGAGAAATAGATGATTCCGATGTGGAAACATCTAGCGAACATAATTGTGCAATTACACCTCTTTGCTCCTTTTTTAGAAGCTTTGTCATACCATTAGAGCTGATTATCTTTCCTGGTTTCCCTGCAATACCCCTTAATTCAACTTCCTTTCCTTTCGTAGAAAATTTGATGAAAAGTTCTTGAAAATTAAAAGCTATTGTACCCAAGGATTGTAGCCATTGGACTCCTAGTACAACATCAGCACCTCCCATTGGAATGGAAAGCATTGGGCTAGTCAATACATATTCTCCCATGGATAGCTTGATATTATGGCACCTTCCAGAGCAATTTATTGTTCCTCCATTTGCAATCATCACTTGACACTCTGGTGCTGGATATAGGAAGCAATTCAATTCTTTTGCTACCCTACAATGAATAAAATTGTGGGTGCTTCCTGAATCAATCAACACTATTACCTTTTTCTTCTTGATTTGTCCTTCTATCTTGATGGTTTGAGGAGTGGTAATTCCTGCCAATGCATTACAAGATATGGTTGGATTTATTTGTTCTTCATCTAGGCTTTGTTCCTGGAGTATATCTTCTTCTTTTGACCTTTCTTGCTCCTTTTCTTCTTCCTCTTCACAATCTATGTAGAATAATTTCTTCTCAGCACACTTATGACCTTTAGTGTATTTGCTATCACAACTGTAACAAAGCCCTTTTGCTCTTTTTTCTTCCAATTTTTGTGGTGTCAACCTTATAGGTTGTGGAAGACTAGGGGCAACAACACTTCCATCTTTATAGTTGTGAGTGGTATGCTTCCTGGTTGCCATAATTTTGCTTTCCATTTTTCTTGCTAACCTGAATGCCTTCTCTAATGAATCAGGTTCCCAAAGGCGAACATCATGTTGGATATTATCCTTTAAAGACCCTATGAACACATCAATCCTATGCTCCTCTGGAATATCTTTTACCCTTATGTTCAATTTTTGGAACTCCTCAATGTGCTCCATTACTGAACCCTTTTGTTTGAGACTTATCAATTGGCTAAAAAAAGTGTTTCTTTTTGTATCTTCATAATGTGCTATCAATTCTTCCATAAAAATTGCCCAAGTGATAAATTGTTTACGAGAACAAAGCCATTGATACCATACAAACTGATTTGGTTCCAAATATACAGTTACCATACGTACCTTTTGTGCGTTTTGCACATTATTGAGATCGAAGAATTGCTCCATCTGTAATATCCATGTGGCGGGATCCTTGCCATCAAATTTCCGCATATCGATTTTTGGAACATGGTGAGTCTTTGATCCAACATTAGAGTCTATGGAATCATGATTAACATTTCTTTTGTTATCATCATGAGTTTCCTTTAGTACCCTTTCACCCTTAGGGACTATTTCTTGTAGCAACTTATTCATATTTATCTTCAATTCGTCCATGTCTGTCTTCAAATCTATCTTCAAATCATCCATCTTAGCTTCCACGTCAATCATCTTAGCTTCTACGCCTTTCTTTAAACAGTCCATCTTAGCTTCTACACCTTTCTTTAAACCATCCATCTTAGCTTCTACATCTTTCTTTAAACCATCCATCTTAGATTTTGTTCCTTTTTGTGCAAGGGACAGTTGTTGCACTTGGTCTTGTAATTTTGATATATCATGTTGCATTTCTTCCTCTTCTTCATGAGTCATGCTAGAGCTTTCAGGTTCCTTACTAGGTGTTTGCATTTTCTTTCCTCAGGGCATCAATTACCGATAATAATGCTATACTATGCCCTTTGAATTCCTTCAAAATAAATTTTCAAACCAAGCTTAAGCAAAAATTTAAGAAAATCTACACACCTTTTTTCACTTTGTAGGAGCTCGATATTGCCTCTGATGTATCTCTGTACTTTCCAATCATCTACTTCTGAATTTGTGAGCTGTAGTAGCCCTCTGTGTCCTCTTTCCAATGCCACAAGTCTGACCCAAATTGGATTCTCCAAGGAAGAGTCATGTGAAATCTCCCACAGTGACTTGCTTATAGACTAGTTCAGTAGAGCGAACTTGTACAACGTGCCACGAGTCACTGTTTCGACCTTTGGATCTAAAACATGCATACAAGAAACTAAATTCTGTCCTATTTCTATCCCTTTTTACGAAATTTCAATCCGATCCTCAGAGATAAAGTTATGACGATTTTCCCCAGGTCACCTGTTTTGAATGTAATTCAGGAGTCTGAAACAATACCAACTTCCTCAGATCATATCTCCGAAAATATCGCGCGAAAAACTCTGAAATTCTGACCCAAGGTTCAGCACTAATTCTTCTCAAATGGGTTTTTTTTTCGACTTCTGAAACGTCACAGAACAAAAGTTATAGCGAAAATGCCACGATGACCTGTTTGGAGCAGCGAAACCCTAGAATCCAAAGCTCTGATACCAAATGTTATGAAACCAGCTCAAGAAAAGATAGAAAAGATAGATCCACGCCTTAGAATTCAGCCTCTTCGAGGGGGTAACCTACTTTACATTACATAAATGAACAATTCTTGGATGATTCAAATGATAAAACCTCCTTTCTATATATAGGAGTCTAAGGAGTCACAATATAATCCAGCCGACCTAACAATAATAATATAAAGCCACAAAAATAACAATAGAGGGATTCCATGGGGCACAGAAATAACAACATGGGGGTAATAGGGGCACAACAATATAAATAAGGGGTATAACTACAATAGTAATGGGGTAATCACTAGTATTATAGGGACCCAACAGCTCTTGAGTGTGAATCATGAAAAGACTTTTTGCTATGCTTTCCTAGAATGCAAGTATCACATTGTTTAAGTTTCCTAGGAATTGTAAGCAAACCAGAAACACCATTTTTCTTCAAGCGGAGGCTGTCATAGTTCAAATGTCCAAATCCAGCATGCCATAATAAACTTGATGGAAGTGTAACTTCTTCAAAATGAGAATTGTATGAGAAATGTTGTGCACGAGCAGAGGTACCTTGTAGCTTGAGAAGCCTTTCTTCTTCTATTCCCCTCATGACAAGTGAGTGGTCAGATGCTTTTCTCACCTCAAGCTTGCCATCAAACATATGAACGTAGTGACCTTGCTGGCGAATGTGGACCAAGGACAACAAGTTTCTCTTCAGCTGTGGGAGATATAGAACATGATGCAGAAGAAATTCTGGAAGACTAGACAATTTAAGCCTGATTGTGCCAAGCCCTGATGGCTTGATTTTTGTTTGGTCTGCAAAATATACTACTCCATCAACATTGTCCGTAAATTCTTCAAAAAAATCTTTTCTATGAGTCATGTGGCAAGTTGCTCCTGACTCAAGCAGCCAATCATTTTTCCAAGAAGCAAGTGAAGCATTAAATAAATCTTCATTTACTCCGATATTACATTGTGCCACAACATAATGAGCGGATTTAGGTATTTAGGTGATTTACCTTTTTCTGTGTCTTTAGTTTTATCTTTCTGTTGGTTTCTTTGCTGCTCATTTTTTTCCCAAGGTAACCTGCATGTAGAGGCATCATGTGATCCATTTCTTTTGCAGTGTATGCAGTGCAAATCTGATTTTTCTCCTTGAGAGTGTTTGCCCTCCTGCCTCTGAAATATCTTCCTCTTCCTCTTCTACCACCTCTTCCTCTAGAAGAATCTTGGGCAAGATTCTTTTCTTTATGAGAAAGGCACACAACCTCTTCAGAAGATTCAGAGGCTGTTGTTTCTGGGAAAACTAGTATTTCTAAAGAATGCTAGCCCTCTAGGTTTGGCAGCTACCCTAGAAACAACAGTTTAATGTAATTCAATGATTTCTCCTATGTGTAACAGATAAGAGAAAGATAATGGAACCAACCTGGAACTGCCACTTAATCCCTTGCTTGATCTTCCTCCCCTTTGATAGATCCTGCAACTCTTCCCTGTACTTAACACGCTTGGAGAGTACCTGCACAAGTACAACAACAAAGAACCGTCAAATCATCATGATCTATTACAACATAAACATTACAGAATCAGATATATAATGAACAAATGATAGCATTCACAAATGATAACATTCACAATTGCACAATCATATGGGAGAAAACTTGAAGAGCTTTATTAATAGAAAGGAGAATTACAACCCAGTTGTCTGATCCAGCATCATCCTCCCAGCTTCAATCCTTCTTCACCTCATGAAATAGCAAGATCATTCCAACAAGAATACAATGCTCTCTCCTCAATTACAAACTATCAATGCTTACTTGCAATTCACAATATTTTAGCCTCTAGATCTATTGGATGAGGGATCCATTTATAGATGTGTGCAAGGGTGTGAGTCATCCATGGGGTTTGATTAGTGTCATTCCAATTGTTATAAATAGTTCCATAAGAGAAGGGATAACATATGGTTTTAGATCCCTTATTCATCCTTGGGCGAATTCAGAGAGGCAAGTGGCACATGAGAAGTTTTTAGAAGATTCCATGAGCAACCACTTAGCAAACTGTCCCAAACATTTGTACATCCTCACCCATCACACCCTATAGAAGGCCCAAATAATATGCATCGCACCCTGGCAATGTACCACTCAGTATGCATCACACTTTGCCAGTGGAGCAGTCAGTATGGTTCAATTTAGGCAATTTCTGGATGGTTTCTTAGATGGAACTTTTAGGGAATGATGTATTCAGAAGACTATGTTCTTTTAGGGTATGAAACAACTCTTTTATGGGTTGATGAGTCCTATTTTATTGACATATAAGTTTGGGGTTGATGTGCCCAAATATATCTATAACAATTTCCCCCTAAAGCATGAGGTCGTAAATATTCATGTCGGGTGAAATGCTTTATCATGAGGATCTGAAGTTTCGAACTGGAAGGTGACCTGCATCAGTTACAATACAATACATTATCATAATATGATTTTCATGATCTAGCTGAGGGAGGCATTCCCATGCTCAGCTTTATAAATTTCATTTCATGTACATAGATCAGATAGTCGTCTACAGATACAGACTGGTGATTCTTCAAATATAAAGTCATCATCCATGATTAGGACGACCATCTGTGCAGAGCCTTTGTAATTTTGATGTTTTTATATCCCTGAATATATCGCAGCCCGGATGGATGAAACTAGATCCGGGGTCTTCAAAGTCGTTCAATCTTCGCTCGATGTACAAGTCAATTCATGTGAAGAGATGTTCTGAAGTCGAACATGGAAAGACATCGCCTGATTACCAGCCAATGATGTGAGCTGTTAACATATGCGAGAGGAATCATCGATAATGATAATGATCCTCAAAGTACTACAGTACAATTCACGTGGTGTGAATACATGATCCGATGTCGAACACCACACAAAATCTTTCGGTTGAAGGCCATTGATGTCAACCTGTCGCTAGAAGTGAGAAACTTGCCATTGATGTATGCAAGCTTCAAAGTACTGAAAGGGTTCTTTCTAAGTCAACTTCTTGGATAATGAGCTGATGTCAACAAGAAGTGACTCGTCATAGGAGGGCCTTGATGTATCCCACATCTACGACACGAAATGAAGCAAACGATTTCTAGAGGTGAAAATTAACTGATGACACAAGGTTCAGGTTTTGGCGGTCATGAAAAAATGAAGGTTGGAGGTATTGCTTTGTATGAGACATTAACTGGATGGTGATTTCTCAACGGAATGACTTCTCTTGAACATGTCAGTGACACTGAGATGAATTGGTAGCGTTAACCCCAAAAGATCAATGGTATGATGACCGGTGAACGGAATAACCCAACCCAACTCAATAATGGAGATGAAGTGAAAGTTTTATGTTCAAGAGCGACTTGCTACCATAAATTCTTCAAGTTTTTTCCCCTTTTTTCCCAGTCATTGCTGACCAACACCTCTTTATTTTTATCAAGCTTGAGGAGGATAACATATGATTGTTCTATAATTCGCCCTTCAAGAAAAACTGTCGCTATTTAATGTTTTAACGAGTCTAGCGACAGTGAAACTCGGTCTCGTCTAGATGGACAAGTTTGTCGCTATTGTTTTAACGAGTTTAACGATAAGGATAACTTGGTCCTTTTCATGTTTAGAGAGTTTGAAAAGGGATGAAAAGAAAACTCCATAAGTTCTTTTTCGTAAAGTAATCCCTCAGGTCCGAAAAAGGATAAAATAATACAGGAGGGATGACATTTCCAATACTTTAACGAGTTGGAAAAGACAAGCGCTCGACAATATTTTCATGTTTAACGAGTCTGAAAAGGGTTTAAAGAGGACTCTATTTTGAGGAACGAGTGGTGTCTAGGGTAGCAAGTGATTCTGGTCATGTTGGAACTTCTCAAAACATGTTGATTTATGTGAAGAGGTTGGCTAATAAGACCACTCATTGCAACTGTTCCTCAAAATGGGTAAAACAACCAAGTGAAAGCGTATGATCGGCTAAAGAGATGGTGGTGATGAGATGAAAACAACCAAGGCTCAACTGATAGAATGGAAATCACAAGGGTTAAAAATTGAAAATGGGTTCATTTTTAGACAAGCTTAAACCATGGGGAACTATGCTTGGATTCGGTTTCATGTTTACACAAGCTTGAAACGAACAAACTATGCTTGGCTTCAGTTTCTTTTTTGCACAAGCTTAAAACGAAAAAATATTCTTGAATTAGTTTACATGCCCCAAGCATGATGAAAAGGAAAGTCTTCTGTAACCAGAAAGAAGTCACTGTTGTGAAGCATGATGGTTATCCAACACCTATTGGGCTTCGTCTAGATAGACAAAGGTGAATGGTGTGATAGACCAATCACATAACCTACAGGGAAACTTATCTTTACCATTAGGTGCATGCCCCCTAAGCTTCATTACATTCACCTAAGTAGATGACTCATGGCTATCAGGTGGATGGAATGAAGGTTCTTCTACAAGATCAAGTGAAAGACTCGACTTTGAACTTGGGACCTTGCTTCATTTTAAACGAGGTTGACACAAGACAACGAACTATCCTCAGACTCCTTGTTTCATTTTTTAATGAGGCTGACTCAAGACTATGAATTATCCTCGAAGACCCTTGGTTTCATTTTTTAACAAGGTTGACACAAGAGTAAGAACTATCCTCAGGCTCCCCGATCACAACTCATAAGAGGTCGTGAAGGAGAAATCTAGTTCCAATGCCCCCAGTACATGATGTACAACATCACTGAATTGATCGCCAGTTGATGTAGGTATGGAACAGGTTGCCACATAATTAACTTGTGGCGGGGATGATACCGTTGATATAAAAGGACCATTTAGGGATGATGATTGACTTGGAGCTATATTTGGACCGGGAAATGAAAGCTAGTCAATGGTGACAATATTTCCTTCATGCGAGAAACACATCACTTGGAAGAGTGTTGAAACAATAGCTTCCATGTTATAAACATAGTCACGCCCAAGAAGTAAATTGTAGTCTAAAGGTCCTGGGACTACCATCACGTTCAGATAAATGGTCTTTCCTCCCAAAGTAATAGGTAACTTAGGAAGGATCCCTAACAGTCGATTGGTTCCTCTGTTAAAGCCCAACAAATTCTGTGTAACAGGAACAAGCAGTGGTGAACCAAGTGCTTTCCAAGCAGTTGAGGAAAGGATACTCACCGATGCACCTTCATCTATAATAGTGCCAAACATAATCATTTTATAGACTTGTACTATGATCTGGAAAGGCACATAAGAAGGAAAGTGGGATCCTTCCAGTTGATTCCAATCAAAGGAAGTGACTAGACTACTTAGAGGGGGTTCCGAAGAAACGGGAGAATTAACCTCTTGAGTTACGAGAACTGGAGGGTTTTCCTCTGGTCTTGATGGAATAGGCAAATTGCCTCCAAGGTTGTTAGAATCTGAAGTTACAAAAAGAACTTGAACGGTATCATTTTTCACTCTCTTCGGGAAAGGTACGATTAGCTAAAGGTGAAATCGGGTCAACTACTACCTCGACCTGTTGATTTTGGTCAAGTATAGACTCATAGGATTCACTTTCAGAGAGAGTGGTTTCGACTGACGGTTGATTTAAGTCTGTGGGTTCATCAACTAGTGAAGGATTCAGGGAGGGTTTCCTGTAACCAGATGGAGGTCGCTGTGGTGAAGCAGGACAGTTATCCAACACTTTTTTGGCTTCATCCAAAAAGGGACAAAGGTGAAGGGAATGATTACCTTCACATAACCTACATGGAATCCTGATCCTTCCCTTCTGTCCATGAACTTTACTATCACTAGTTGATGGTGTGTTACCAACATGATCCCCAAAGGTTGATGACATGGGATGGTGTGAACGGGAAGACCATTCTTTCAAGATCCGAGGAAAGTAAGGACAATTTCGATGAAAATGGTCTCCCGCACAAATTATGCATGGATATTTGGGTTTGGGAAGCTTAATGGATGGATTTTCATCAGATGTTGCATCTAGAGCAATGGTTTCTTTGTTGCCCCCTTGCTGAATTGGCTTCTTATTCTCTTGCCCTTTCTTCTTCTTCGTAGCCACTTGGTTACTAGTATCAATACTTTTACCAAGCGAAGAGGAAGAAGGGGAGGAAGAAACAAACGAGGAAGAAGGCAAAGGGTTAACTTTAGGATCAACTGGAGGTGTACTTGATTGTGGAGAAATCATGACATTTTGAACCAAATAGGTTGAAAACAGCCATACTAGCAGGCCAATGGTAATTCCTGGAAGGGACAATGTAGCCATATAAGGAGCACCAATATTTCCAAGAGGAAAAGGACTAGGATTCCCATCAAAAGGGATTCCTTGATCAGTGGACTCTGGATTTGTTTCCATATATCTCAACTTAAGATCAACTAAGAAATAGGGATGTTATTCCAAATTCAATTAATTTTAATGACGCTTGGACACAAATTTTCTTTTTCAGTTTTTAAGAGTCGAGAAAAAGCTAAAGATGACTCTAGTCTCCTTTGATTTTTAATGAGCCTGAAAGGACAAGTGCTTAGATGGACCTTTTCTTTTAAAGAGTTGAAAAGTAACGAAAGTGACTACTATGAAATATCTAGATAGAGGGATTAAAAAACCAATCACAAAAATACAATATACACCTTGGTGATAAATTAAAAAGAAATTACCAAGGACTTATGTACGACAGTCAATCTTTCTGAATTCTATGTTCAGTGCATTGCGATCAATAAGGAGGCAGACTCAGTTTCCTATGGATAAAGGATTTAAGCCTATTATGGTCTCCCAATATATATGTGATGGTACAGGGAGCACAAGTCCCTACTAGCACTTGTTGTATCAAGGAGGAGGAATCACCCAACCTTCAATGAAAACAATAGCCACTAGTTTTAAAGACACCAAAACTCATCACCAGCCTAGACCTCTAGATATGTTGCGTTAAGTTCCAAAGCGTTGTTAGGTTCATTGAAATTCATTTTAAAGTTGATCTTGTTTAGAGTTTTCCTTTCAAAGGTTCACCGTGTGATGATGATATGAAATTCCTAAGATGCAATCTACAATGATAAACAATCTTTGTTTATTTGAGCAATGAAAATCCTAGCTACTAGGGAAAGAAGATAACAATGGTTTTAAGCAAAGAGCACACACTAGTGCATTTCCATAAATCATATTTTCACACACAAACCAAAAAATGCTAAATGCAAATGCATGTATTTTTTTTCACTCTCCTTAATGTGAAAGATGCAAAAAGGAAAACTAAATGCAACAAAGATCTGAAATACTCAAAATGACATTTTCGACAATTTCTTCTTCAAAAGAGAAAGGAAGACTCTAAAACGACACTTTCAATTTTGAATAAAAATGCTTTCAACACTTCGAATATAATAAAATCAAGTCAAATGCATCAAGAAAAGTTCAATCTATTATCAAGGGAAGGAAGAATTTACGACACTTATCTTTTCGACACAAAACGACAATTACGACACTTTTTGTACCAAAGCGACAAATCGATTTAGAAAACTTTTCGACAAAGGATTGTAAATGAGGAAAAAATACAAAAAATAATTCACTAATCCTAATGTAATTGAGGCTGATCTAAGTGATACAAGTAAGCTTCAGTAAAGAGGCATTGTTCATATACAACAAAACAACCAAACAAAACTGAAAACAAGGTAAAAAACCCTCAATTTCTAGATGGAAAAAGAGTTCAGTCAATCATTGCACCTAGGCTTCACAGAAATTGAGATGCATCACACTTACTGCACTCAAGAGGTGCTATGCATATTGAGTCACAGTGGGAGACAATGCAATGGTCCAAGGAGCACAACTGAAATGGGTTTTGGCTCAAATGTGGAGCTATTTTCAATGAATTAAGCTGGGTTTTGATGAAAAAAATGAGAAAAGTATGATGGAATGCATTGAGAGGTTACTAAGCTACCAAAAGGGCATCTAGATGTGCTTGCAAGTCAAATTTGTAATTCATAAACTAAACTAGACGTCGACTGAAGCAACATTCATCAACTATGCAATTGTAGAGCAAGAGCAGTTCGAAGGCTACCTGGCTGACTTCAGGCTCTGTCTATAGTTTATCAAATTGAACATCAAACAAACAATAACAACAAACAAACATCTATCTGTTCCCCAACGGAGTCACCAATTTGTTTATGGGAAAACTAGTATTCCTAAAGAATGCTAGCCCTCTAGGTTTGGCAGCTACCCTAGAAACAACAGTTTAAAGCAATTCAATGATTTCTCCTATGTGTAACACATAAGAGAAAGATAATGGAACCAACCTGGAACTTCGACTTAATCTCTTGCTTGATCTTCCTCTCCTTTGACAGATCCTGCAACTCATCCTCGTACTTAACACGCTTGGAGAGTACCTACACAAGTACAACAAAAAAGAACCGTCAAAGCATCATGATCTGTTACAACATAAACATTACAGAATGAGATATATAATGAACAAATGATAGCATTCACAAATGATAACATTCACAATTGCACAATCATATGGGAGAAAACTTTAAGAGCTTTATTAATAGAAAGGAGAATTACAACCCAGTTGTCTGATCCAGCATCATCCTCCCAGCTTCAATCCTTCTTCACCTCATGAAATAGCAAGATCATTCCAACAAGAATACAATGTTCTCTCCTCAATTACAAACTATCAACACTTACTTACAATTCACAATATTTCAGCCTCTAGATCTCTTGGATGAGGGATCCGTTTATAGATGTGTGCAAGCATGTGAGTCATCCATGGGGTTTGATTAGTTTCATTCCACTTGTTATAATTGGTTCCATAAGAGAAGGGATAACAGATGGTTTTAGATCCCTTATTCATCCTTGGGTGAATTCAGAGAGGCAAGTGGCACAAGAGAAGTTTCTAGAAGATTCCATGAGCAACCACTTAGCAAACTATCCTGGAAATTTGTCCATCCTTTCCCATCACACCCTATAGAAGGACCAAACAGTATGCATCACACCCTGGCAGTGTACCACTTAGTATGCATTGCACTTTGCCAGTGGAGCAGTCAGTATGGTTCAATTTAGGCAATTTCTAGATGGTTTCTTAGATGGAACTTTTGGGGAATGATGTATTCAAATGACTATGTTCTTTTAGGGTATGAAACAACTCTTTTAGGGGTTTATGAGTCCTAGTTTATTGACATATAATTTGGGGTTGATGTGCCCAAATATATCTATAACAGCTGTCTTCTTTCCAGAAACTTTCTCTCTTTCAGCAAATTTTTTCACAAGAGAGTCAAAGGTAATATCTTTGAGATTTCCATTTTCTTGCAATGACTTAATATAATTGGAGTAAGTAGGATAAAGTGCCTTGAGAAGAGTGATAAGAGGAATATCCAATTCAACCTTAGTGGCTTTGATATCATGCATTATAGATTTTACTTCATATGAAAGAACAAGAGGATCATTATTTTGTAATTCAAGAGTGAAGAGTTCAATCATGAGTTGAACAACTTCAAGTGCAGAATGTGAGTCATAGAGTTCTTTTAGCTTTTGTAAGGCTTCGAAAGCAGTTGAAAATGGTGAAATATGGTGACTCACCTCTTCACTTAAAGATGCTGCAATTAATGCATAGGCTTTTCTGTTTTTATTTTCCCAAATGGCGAACTCTTTGTCCGAGGTAGGCTATTCTGGCTCTGCCTCTGTCTCCAACGCACTCCTTTCCAAAACTCATTGAAAATGAGGGTGTGTTTTATCATCCAAGACCACTTAGAATAGTTCTCCTTGCTAGTGAGAACTATTCCCACAATAGATATAATTGAATGCATTGTAAAATCAGTGTACTGTAAAAAAATACTTCTGGCAATATACTGTAAAAAAGTTGTACTTTTGGTGGCAAACTTTGTTTAAATTTTGAGAAAAAAGTGAGGGATAATATATCGGAATTATTAATTGGGGGAATGGTTATGTGGTGGAGGGAGTATTCAAACAGCAGTGTATATTAAAACCAACAATCTTAAATATGAACAACATATGGCATATGGCAGCGCGGTATTACCACTATGGATAGAATAGGTAGTGTGCATGTATATGAAACACTGTATATGAAAACAACGTTATACCAGACAACAAGAGACACGATCAAAAAACAAGAGCCGCCATCACCACCATAGCCACCAGCATTTCCATTCCAGCAAGTTGGACCAGCGAAAGAGAAACGTGCGTTACTAAAGTTCTAAGTTATCGATATGAGTTTTGGGTAGCAACCATTCTAGATACAATTGTTTGAGCTTTCTTAATAGAGTTGTAAAGATGTTGGCAATGGGTCGGAAGGATGAAAAGAATGAGCAGGCTCTGAAAAATCACATGGGTCACCCCCAAATAGGCAGAGATTGCTCATTTACACTTCTCGGCTCTCCTATCACTCATACCCATTATCCATATGTAACTGGTACATTAGTCTTGTGTATTAAGTATAAAGATGGAGTTTTGCGATATCACCGAGCATAACGGTTTGGAGGGCGGACTATTTAGAGAGAATAAAATGTATATGAGACTGTGTGGATAGTTGGAGCAGGCTTCAGGCAACATATTATATGGGAAACTGAATTGGAGGATGGGCAACGTATTATATTATACCATGTCAGAGCAGAGGTGTGAATTCTACAAAATAGATAAAACATAGGCAACAAAACTGACACCAGGTGTTACACAAAAGCTAATTTTGGGAGCTGGCTCTGATACCATGTCAGACCAGGCAGTAACTCCTCATAATCAATTCGTTATATTCATTTAGGTTGGTCTTTATTGTATACTTGAGGGAGAGACTGTTCATTTCATCTCCCGGTGACTCTTCATATTTTCCATTATTTATTTACATCGTTTACACTTATTCACCCAATCCTGATGATTAAGTGTCAACATTTCATTTTAGATTTTTTTTTTTCATTTTAAACATTTAAAGATTCACATGTGCAAGAGAACAGGTGCATGGATCCGTGGATTTGTGTAGAATGAATGTTGTGAAAAATAGGGGTTATGTCCAAGAGAATGGGGTTGTAGAGGGAACGCTTTTCTGCAAACATGAAATTATTATAAATTTATGCAAAAAATTAGTATCCAATATTAAATGAAGTCTATTTTTAATGCACATGAGAAAGAAGTGTTGTGCTAGAGAATGGGTGTGCAAAGTAAGGAACAAAAAAATTTATTTGCAATGCTCTGCATCTCCACATACATTTCGTCATTGGACACTTCTTCCGCGTACCTCTCACCACTACATATTAATCAATTAATTAGCAGTTTTAGCTTATTAAATTTTGGGGCATCAGAAGCTAAAAAGGCCCAAAAAAAAGAAAAAGAGGAAGGTCTCGAGGCCAAGGGATGTTGGAATATAATCCTAACATCCAAATTTATTTTTTAGCCTAAGTATCCTCAACTTAGCCACATGCACTAAAAATCATGTTCACACTTGGTTTTTGGTAAACTAGCTCGGTGGACCAAATTTCCCTTGTTTTTTGCCTTTAAAGGCTTAATATTATGGAAATATTGGTCCAGCGACTTTCCTAAACCATTTATACATCTAAGTGCATGTTCACACCTAACCACACCTCATCCACTTGAGTTATTTGAGGATTGGCGCCCCACATGAAGATTCCCCCTTAAATCAAGGGATTTGGTCCCCCAAACCATTTTAGCATGTTTTAAAGTTGCCTTCCTTGGGAAATGCGCCCCTCCACATGATTTCCTCATGGCTGATAGGTTGTCTTGAGTCATTGTTGCTATTTTACGCCTCCCTTTAGTTTTTCTTAGCCTTTTCTAGTTTTTTACTAGTTTTTTTCCTAGTTTTCTAGATTCAACAATTTCTATATAACCACCTCCCTTTGGGATTAGAGGTTTGGTTGCTCATGTATTACAATTGTTCATTAATTTAATACATTGATTTTATAGAGAAAATTCTTTTTCTCCTCTCTTGAATATCAACAAATTACTTGTGTTTAATTTAACTAGAATTCTAGATCTATCAGAGTTTCTGCAGGAATTCTACATGGTATAAGAGCTAGTTCGAATCTAGTGGATTGTACACGGTTTTATTTGCAGGTATAGATCATTAGGAGGCGGAACAAGCAGCAATGGATCAGCTCTCTCAACCCACAAAACTCGTTCTAAATCCTTTCAATTAATTCGAATGGAAGATAGTGATCACTCTACTCCTCCGAAGCAAAGGGCTTTACAGGGTAACAATGGGCATGGAGACTAAACCGAATTTTGCAGCAGAGAAGATCAAGTATTTAAATAAATTAGATGAAGCAATTGGGCTGATATGCCTATCAATTTCCAGAGAACTCTTCTTTCATGTCAGCGGAGCCACTACTCCCGATGCGGTCTAGACCACATTGGAAGGACTATTCAGCAAGCAGGATGAAATGAGAGTGAAACAACTGGAGAATGAAATCATATCCCTCAGTCCAACTAATTTCAGCAACCTACAAGAATACTTCACCAAGTTTAAATCCATCCTCGTTTAACTTGATGCATATGGAGTCAAGAAAGAGGAAGATCAACTCATCCTTTCGATTCTCTCAAAATTAGGCCCTGAATATTACGTGTTTGTATCGTCTTTTCAAGCATCTAAATTGACTCAGGAAAAATGGAAAATGCCTCCATTGAATGAATTAATTATAGCATTAACTCAAGAGCAAGCTAAGTTAGTCCAAATGGGTGCCATCAAGCATTCAAAGAACCAAGCACTGATGCTCCAAAGAGGGAAGGGTAAATCTAGTGAATCGAAGAAGGAGAGACCCGTACAATCTTCAGAGAGATCTTATTTTCCCAAGGGTAAGAAGAATAAGGAAAGAACACTTTGTAGTTACTATTCCAAAGGTTTTCATCCCGAAGAAAATTGCATGAGGAAAACAATCGATGAGATGGCTAAGCAATTGCAGCGACACAATCTCACCATGCCCGAGAATGCAAAGAAGAAGGATGATAAAAGAACGGGAGATGGGAGAGGGAGAACACGAGATGATCATGCTTTAATGGCTGTCGCATCCACTCCATCAGCTTGGATCCTTGATTTAGGTGCATCAAACCATATGGCTACATCAAAAGATGAATTTTCCTCCATCGAAGAAAGCACAGGATCCCGAATTTACTTGGAAGATGCCACACCCGCAAAGGTGTGCGGAGAAGGAATTATAGACCTTGAAGGGGGCTGCTTCAAAAATTTGCTTCATGTTCCCTCGCTGTCTGGAAATATTCTCTCGATATATCAGATCACTCATTTCGGCTCTGGAAGGAAGGTGGAGTTCACTCCGGACTCCGCAGTGATTACTGACATTTCCACAGGCTCACAACTTGCACATGGAATTGCAGATCACGATTCTCATTTGTATTTCTTCTCCCACTTTGTTCCTAAATCTATTAGCACCATATTTCTGTCACAATATAATGATATCAGCAGGTTATGGCATGAAATATTTGGCCATCTAAACTATAAGTAGTTGCATCAACTCAACAAGGAAAACATGGTAGAAGGATTGCCTGCTATTAAATTCACAAGTGGTGTATGCCAAGGATGCATTATTGGCAAGCATCCGGAGCAAAAGTTTGACAAAGGGAAGGCACTTAGAGCTTCTTCACCTCTTTGGCTGATTCACACTGACATCATGGGCCCATTCCCACAACCTTCAATCAGTAAGGCTCGATATATACTCACCTTCATAGATGATTTCTTTCGCTTTACTTGGGTATTTTTTCTGAAATTGAAATCGGAAGTATTTGAATGCCTTATAGAATTTAAAGAACTTGCTGAGAATGAGTCTGGGTGTAAGATTAAGATACTCTATACTGATAATGGGGGGGAGTATGTCAAAAAATATGTGCAACAACTTTGTATTTATGCAGGTATACAGCTACAACACACAATGCCATATACACCACAACATAATGGTGTCATGGAGAGGAAAAATCGGTCGTTAAAAGAGATGGAAAAGTGTATGCTACAATCCAAATAATTAGATCCTAAGCTATGGGATGAAGCTATTAATTATGAAACATAAATTCAGAATGACATTCCTCACAAAGCACTCAAAGACACCACTCCATTCTAATGTTGGACTGGTAAGAACTGAAAGTGTCGCACTTTCGCATTTTTGGTTCACGAGCATGGGCTCACATTCCGACAGATAAGAGGAAGGATTTGGAGCCTCAAAGTGTTGAATGTATCTTTGTTGGATATCCTAAAAGTGTCAAAGGATATATATTTCTGGACTATCACATTGAAAAGTTCCTTGTAGCTCGAAGTGTGAAGTTTGAAGAAGAATCACTACATGATTTTTCAGCAAACCCTGCTGAGGAACCGCTTGTTGCCACTGATGAGGAGGAGTCCGAAACTTCTTCGAGCACTTCAGAGAAGCCATTAGAGAAGCATCTTGGGTCTGATTCAGAGGATGAAGAGCAGGCCATGGCTGCTCCAACTCAGATGCCCGCTTGGGCAGAGAAAACCTTGCAAGATGCGGGTGAACTAATCGGTGATCCTGCGGATGCAAGAAGGACTAGATCACAGTTTTTTGGGGCTCCTCAAGCCCTGGCTGCCACCGAACCATTGCTTCCCATACATTGCTATATGAAACTTGGTTCAGATCCATAGTCAAACTCTAAGGCTATTGGAAACCTGCTTTAGGAGGCTGCCATGGATGAATAGTACTCTGCTCTCATGGAAAACAACACATGGGACCTGGTTCCACTTCCGAAAGGAAGAAAGCTTGTTCAATGTCGATGGATCTATCGAAAAAATATTGCTACAGATTGTGTGATTAGAAAGTACAAAGCTTGACTTGTTGCAAAAGAATACTCATAGGTACATGGCATAGACTACACAGAGACATTTTCACCTGTTGCAAAAATGGACTCCATTCGACTAGTTTTAGCCATTGTTGCTTCTCGCAGATGGGAAGTTCATCACATGAATGTGAAGAGTGAATTTCTTCATGGATATCTCAAGGAGGAGATATATATGGAGCATCCACAAGGATACATTAATAAATCTTCCCTCGTTTTTAGATTAAAGAAATCTTTGTATGACCTAAAACAGGCTCCCAGAGCCTAGTATGCAAAGATGGATTCTTTGCTGCTTTCCATTGGATTAATTCGATGCAAATATGATACGAATGTTTATTTGCTGCAGCATGATGATTCCATTTTGCTGCTATTACTTTATGTAGATGATTCACTAATGATAGGGAACCTTACCTCAGCTATTTATTCGACAAAATCAACATTGCACGATCGATTTTCCATGACAGATTTGGGACTGTTGCACTACTTTTTTGGTCTTGAAGTTTCTCAATCTACTTCAGGGATCAAGATGGCACACTCTAAGTATGCATCAGATCTACTTGTCTACTTTCAGATGAAAAAATGAAAGCTAGTAGCATCTCCCTTTCTTTTGGGGATCAGATTTGAGGATGCGGGTACTACACCTTTGGTAGACAGTACACTGTATTGACAGTTGGTTTGGAGTTTGTTGTATCTTACTCACACCCGACCTAATATATATTTTGCAGTAGGAGTTTGTTCCAAATATATTTAGGAGCCCCATGAGCTTCACTGGAAAGCTACAAAGAGAATCCTTAGATATGTGAAAGGTACTTCCAATTTTGGTATCTTTTATGTTGCAGATTGCCCACTTTCACTGATTGGGTACACAGATTCTGATTGGGTTGGCGATGGTACAGACCGCAAGTCCACCTCTGGTTATGTTTTCAGCTTTGGTTCAGGGCCTTTTTTCTGGTCTAGCAAGAAGCAATCCACGATTGTTTTATCTACAACCGAGGTAGAGTATAGAGGTGCAGTGAATGCAGCTACACAGGTTGTTTGGTTGCAGGGGCTTCTCTCCGAGTTTGGTATTCAGTATCCACTTCTGACTGTCATATTTTGTGACAATCAGGGGTCCATTCAGATATCAATTGATCTAGTTCAGAGGTAGAGGACCAATCACATCGAGATTCACATGCATTACATCCACGAGCTGATCCGTGATCGAGTCATATCACTACAGTACTCCCCAACTCAGCAGTAGGTTGCAGACATCTTCACCAAGTTTTTCACTAAAAAGAAATTTTTAGAACTGAGAACTATGCTTGGAGTGGTGGAGACAGCTGAGTAGGCCCTTCTGGCGACTTAGCCCCCTTTTCCTCTTTTTTTTGGTTGGGAGAGGGGGGTTTCCAAGAGGTTTTCCCTCTTTCTTCATTTTATGAGGATATTTTATTTATTGTACCTGAGTACCTAACATGGCATCTTGGCCAGGACTTAGTTTACATAAGTGATTTAGGATGAAGGAGGGGTGTTGGAATATAATCCTAACATCTACATTTAATTTTTAGCCTAAGTTTCCTTGACTTAGCCACATGCACTAAAAATCATGTTCACACTTGATTTTTGGTAAACTAGCTCGGTGGACCAACTTTTCCTTGTTTTTTGCCTTTAAAGGCCACTTTCCTAAACCATCTAGACATCTCAGTGCATTTTCACACCTAACCACACCTCATCCACTTGAGTTATTTGAGGATTGGCACCCCACATGAAGATTCCCCCTTAAATAAAGGGATTTGGTCCCCCGGACCATTTTAGCATGTTCTAAAGTTGCCTTCCTTGGAAAATGCACCCTCCTCATGCTTTCCTCATGGTTGATAGTTGACATAAGTTGTCTTGAGTCATTGTTGCTATTTTAGGCCTCCCTTTAGCTTTTCTTAGCTTTTTTATTTTTTTACTAGTTTTTTCCTAGTTTTCTAGATTCGGAAATTTCTATATAACCACCTCCCTTTGGGATTAGAGGTTTGGTTTCTCATGTATTACTATTTTTCATTAATTTAATACATTGATTTTATGGAGCAGATTCTTTTTCTCCTCTCTTGAATATCAACAAATTACTTGTGTTTAATTTAACTAGAATTCTAGATCTATCGGAGTTTCTGCAGGAATTCTACAAGGGATGGAAGTTCTCTAAAAACTCTTAAGATGAAAGAGAAGAACCCCAAGAATAGACTCAAAGTTCAGAAGCATAGACTCAACCTAGAAGACAAAAAAATGGTGGGGGGGGGGATAAGTCAAGAACTAGTGTACCTGGTGAGAAGGGCCCTGAATCAACAAAGATCATAGTATCATATAAACAAAAAAACGAACATCTATAGAAACTAAAATGAGAGGCATAAATAGATCCCATGTATTTGAGAGCTCAAACTCTAAAAAGGATCTCCCCTCACCAGTAGATGGGAATCAAACTACAATGGTAACAACAACTCCCAATCAAGGAGTTTGATGAAAGGTGGAGAAAAAGAAGGGAAAAATGGGGAAACTAAGTGATTTTTATCATACTTAACCGCTAGGTTGATATGATTGACTGCTTTTGAGCATACAAAAAAATGTAATTCTCTTCCTTAAATAAATTATGATTTTTCCTTGGAAAAAATGTTCGACACATGAAATTTTTGGTTTACATGTATATCAGGTGTGGAATAAGGGTGGTTGATTAACTCTCTCCACTTCAATGTCGATGTGGGCTCATTTGATTTAATATCAAAATGCAAAGAAGTTGTGGCAAAAATGCTTTGTCGATGATCTGATGTGCAATTTTCTAAACTATGTTCATTGACTTTGATCATCTAAAAATTGTATAGAAGTATAAATAATGAATCTTGGTATTCATGATTCTCAAATATTATGTGCACTTGTGATTTCACATTTGTGAATTAAATACTTATTATTCAATATTAAATGAAGTGTCTTTTTAATGTGTGTTAGGAAGAAGTGTTGTGTGGGAAAATGAGTGTGCAAAGAAAGGAACATAAAATTTCTTATGTAATGTTTTGTACCTTCACATACATTCTTGTACACATCCCTCTTGCACAACACTACATATTTATCAATTAATTAACATGTTTGTCTTATTAATGTTTGGGGCATGAAAATTTTGTGTTATGCGTATATCGGGTGTGAAATAAGGGTGGGTGATTAATTGTCCCCACTACTATGTCTACATGGGCTTGTTTTATTTGTGCTTCTCGAATGCTAAGTGCATTTCTGATTTCACATTTGTCTATTAAATAGTTGTGATACAATATTAAATGAAGTGTATTTTTAATGCGTAGGAGGAAGAAGTGTTGTGCACGATAATGGGTGTCCGAAACAAAGAACATAAAATTTCATCCGCAATGTTCGTACCTCCAAAGAAATTTCCCCTTTGCACACTTCTTCCACTCATATCCCTCATGGATAACACTACATATTAACCAACTAATTAACGGTTTTGGATTATCAAAGTTTGGGGCATGAAAATTTTGGTTTGTGTACGTTGGGTGGAAAATAAGGGTGACCGATTAACTCTCCACACTACTATGTTGACTTGGGCTTGTTTTATTTGATATCAAGATACAAAAGTGGCATGGAAAAACTGCTTTGTGGATGATCCAATGCATAATTTCCAAAACTATGTTTGGTGGCTTTGATCATTCCACTGTAATTAGTGGCTAATATTTAGTGTAGGGTCCCTCTTCTAACCTCAATCAACTTCTCACACACAAACTAGAGTATATTAATATGTAAGTATTCTAGGATTTATGCATAATTAGGAGATCGTAAGAGTGCTTAATAACATTTCTCTAATAACTTGTTTCATTCTTAGCTAATGCTTTACTTTGATTAGATTTGTGTTCAATATTTAGATGTTTATTTTGATATTTCTTTCACACTAGTCCTCCTATTCATGTAAAAATGTTATCAAAGTAGAATGTTATTTTTAATGTGTGTGAGAAAGAAGTGTTGTGCAGGAGAATGGGTGTGCAAATCAAGGAACATAGCTTTCATTCATAATGTTTTTCATCTCTGCATACATTTCCCCTTTGGACACTTATTTAGCATACCTCTCAACACTACATATTAATCAATTAATTATCATTGTTATCTTATTAAAGTTTGGGTCATAAACGTATTGGGTTACATGTATATTGGGTGTGAATTAAGGGTGGACGATTAACTCTTTCCACTATTATGTCGACATGGGCTCATTTTATTTGATATCGGGATGCAAAGGAGATGTGGAAAAATGCTTTGTTGATGACATGATGTGCATTTTTCAAAACTATATTTGACAACTTTGATCATTGCAAAAACTATATCAAAATAGAAACAATGAATCTTGATATTCACGGTTCCCAAATACCATGTGCATTTGTGATTTCCCATTTGTGAATTAAATACCTATTATTCAATATTAAATGAAGTTTATTTCTAATGTGTGTGAGGAAGAAGTGTTGTGTGAGAGAATGGATGTGTGGAGCAAGCGACATAAAATTTCTTCTACAGTGTTCTGTACCCCCGCATACATTCCCACACACCCTCCCTCTTGCACAAGACTACATATTAATCAATTAATTAACATTTTTGGGTTATTAAAGTTTGGGGCATGCAAGGTTTGGGTTACATGTATATTGGATGCAAATAAGGGTAGGTGATTACCTATCCACACTACTATGTCTATGTGGGTTCGTTTTATTCGAGGTTCCTAAATACTAACTACATTTGCCATTTCATATTTTTCAATTAAATAATTATTAGACAATATTAAATAAAGTGTCATTTTAATGTGTATGAGGAAGAAGAGTTGCATGGAAGAATGACTGTCCAGAACAAAGAACATAAAATTTTATCCACAATGTTTGTACCTCCGCATAAATTTCCTCTCTGCAAACCTTTATCTCGCAAAACACTACATATTAATAAATTAATTAGATTTTTTGGCTTATTAAAGTTTAGAGCATGAAATTTTTTGTTTCCACATATATCAAGTGCAAAATAAGGGTGGGCGATTAACTGTTCGCACTACTATGTTAATATGGGCTCGCTTTATTTGATATCAGGATGCAAAAGAGCTCTGGAAAAATGGCTTTGCAGGTGATCCAATGCATAGTTTTCAAAAATATGTTCGACAACTATTATCCTTCCATCATAGTTTGTGGTTGATATCGAGTGCGAGGTCCCTCTTCTAAACTCAATCAATTTCTCATGTCGCGGACTAGAGTATATTAATTTGTAAGTCTTTTCAACATCTATTGGGCAAATTGATGTGTAATCAGGACATCAAAAGAGTTCTTAATAACATTTACTATGATATATTGTTTCTTAACTAGTTAATGTGTTACTTTGAATAGGTTTGTGCTCAATATTTAGATGTTTCATTCGCACTAGTCCTCCTATTCATTTAATTTTTTTTTATCAAAGTAGAATGTCACATTTGTGAATTTAATACTTATTGCCCAATATTAGATGAAGTGTATTTTTAATGCATATGAGGAAGAAGTTTTGTGTGGGAGAATGAGTGTTCAAAGCTAGGAACATAAACTTTTTTCCGAAATGTTTTGTACCATCAGATAAAATCCCCCTCTGCACACTTCTTCCACACACCTCCCTCCTGCACAACACTACATATCAATCAATTAATTAGTGGTTTTCACTTATTAAAGTTATGAGGAAGAAATATTCTGTGGGAGAACATGTGTGTGGAGCAAGGAACAAAAACATTCTTCTATAAAGTTCCATATCTCCATACATTCCCCCTTCGCACACTTCTTCTACACAACTCCTTATAGAACACTATATATTAATCAATTAATTAGCAATTTTGGCTTATTCAAATTTATGGTGTGAAATAAGGGTGGGCGATTAACTGTTTGCACTACTATGTCAATGCAGGCTCATTTTATTTGAAAGGTAGAATCATTAAATCTTAATATACATGTTTCCCAAATATTAAGTGAATTTGTGATTTCACAATTTTCAACTAAATTATTATTATCCAATATTAAATGAAGTTTTTTTTAGTGTGTATGAGGAAGATGTATTGGGTGAGAGAATGAGTGTGCGAAGTAAGGAACATAAGATTTCTTTCACAATGTTCCGCACCGCTACATACATTCACCTTTCACACACTTCTTCGAAAAAACCCCCTCCCACACAATAGCACTCATTAATTAATTAATTAACAGTTTTGGCCTATTAAAAATTTGGGCATGAAAAGTTTGGTTTGCATGTATATCGGGTGTGAAATGAGGGAGGGTGATTAACCATGCCCACTATTATGTCAACGTGGGCTCGTTTTATTGGGTATCAGGATGTAATAGTGGTGTGGGAAAAACAATGTACATTTCAATCTTTAACGTTTTGTCCAATAAAAATGAATATGATGTGTCAATTTGCAGAATAAATGTCCAAAATACTTAGATTTATCATTAACAACGTTGATATTGAATGTCTGGTAAGATACTTATCTACATAAGGATATGTGAAAGAGGGGCATGTATGGGAGACTCATTATTCCCCAACTTCTACACCCTTGCACACATTTCCCCTCTGTACACTTCTTTGTAGATTTCCATTTTGCACAACACTTCTAAACATTATTTTTCACATTATTTTACACGAATATTGTGATTGCAGTATATGAGTAGTTAAAATATCATAGAGAAAGGCTAATGGAATTGTAAAAAGTAACTTGTCCATAGTTGCATTGGCCAGGTGATTATCTAAGGAAAATCTTAGGGGGAAATTTCACAAATGGGCTATTTTTTAGTCATTTTCTGAAAATAATATTCACCAATTTGGTTAAAAATTCACCTACTTGTTTAAATATATATGATTAAATGGAAGATATTTGCCAAAATTTTACCAATTTTAATAGTAAATTACATGTTTTTAATTAAAATTTGCCTGCATTCTATACATATGAAATTGCAAACTAGAATAGTCACCTACAATACTATATATAGGAAAAATATAAATCCTTAAAAAATACCTTGTGTTTATCATGCACTTTTTGGCATGCACGTTGCCAACACATATCTGATTAGTTCTCAAGGGGGCTTATTACGAAATGTTTTCTCCAAATCTCTTTGATAAGTGCTTGGCTAGGTTGTGATTTTGTTAGTTATCGGAATGAGCAATAAGCAATGCTCTTCTAAGTGTTGTGTGCTTTGGTTGTTGGCATAAGGAATATCTGAAGAAGTTGTTTTCGAAGACAGGTGTAGATTCTAAAGTATCTTTATCAAACACATTGTAGTTCCTTTGTTATAAACATGAGTTATTAATGCGTTTACACATTATACATAGAAGTAAGCGGGGTTGACATTAGGGGAATTTTGAGGTCTAAATTGGACTTCCTAAGAAAAATGTACAACCAAAATAAACTTTATAAGAACCAATAGGATTCAAGATGACGATGTCAAACTTGGGGGATGATTCACCATTTTTGGAGTAAAAAAATAAAAAGATTAAGAAATAATAAAATAATAAAACTACTTTTTCAACTTATCTCCCTAAGGTTTTACTAGTTGGATGAAAAATTTAATTCCTCATCCAAGGAGTACCCATGCTGCATACTTTCGATGGACTCTGTTACATGAAAAACGAGAAATACTTGAAAAACATGATTGAAATCACGTTTTTCATGTATTTCTCAAGTTTTGTGTAGAAGGTGTTGTAGCTAAATCTAGCACCCTATGGCACAAGTGCTGTAGGGGAGATAGAAAGCCTCCTAGAGATAGCCTCTGGGTTGATTGTAGACCAATGCCTTGGAAATCTTAAATAGAGGAGTGCTTAAGAGAGTATCTATGAGGGGTTATCAACACTCCAATTGTCACATAAAAAGGTAATAGGAGGGGCTTGGTTCAATAACCTTTCATCGAGGTAGATTCAAGCCAACTCATGGATCCAAATGTAAGGGGTATATTGGGGTAACCTCAAAGAGAAATGAATTCTTCCTCTGGTGGCCGACACACAGAAATGAGACAACTTAAAATTGAAGTCGTAGTAATGATGGAGAGGAGGAAAGGAAGGAGGGAAAAAGATGCATAGCACTGTAAAAAACATAATCCTAAGTAGCAATGTTTCAACAGAAAGTGAAATTCAATGGATAGCGATGTAAACAACACAAATTCCTAAACCACAGTTTTCTGGTGGAATATAGAAATAGAGGCGTGCAAAAAAAGGTTTCAGATCAAACATGACATGGGTATCATTCTCTGCCAAAGCTAACGTAGATCTGGGCTAATACAGGTCCTACAGGTTAATAAAATACACAAGTAAATCTATAATTTTACAGGTACTGCAATGCTAGTGAATAACACATGCAGGTCTGTGATAAGCACATGTACTGTCTTCTATGAGAAGTTAAGATAAATACATAGATTGAAGAGGAACCAATTGCATTCATTATACTATTTCAAAGGAGGAAAAACACAAATGAAATGAGATTACCAAGAGGAACATGCTACACATTAATCATGCTTGGATTAACAAGGAAATGCCATATATCTCAAAGGGTCCAAATAACCAGTCCGTACATTTAGCACGATATCAGTGAAGCCCCCATGAGTAAACAAATTAAAACCAAATTGGCCTCTCAGAGTTCAGACCCAGCGGGTGAGAAATTCTGAACACTTTCTTATGAATTTCATCCCCCTATTTATAAGAAGAGGGGGAGAGCCTGAGTTAAAATAAAAAATATCTCTGAGCTAGAGCTCCAGCTATCTACTAGACTAGTTGTCTCGGCCCTTGTAAGGATCTGCTACCTAAAGATTACAATCGGGATCGAATCCCTTCTTGGAAATAGAAAACTACAGAAAGTAAAAAAGAAATAGGAGGAAGAATGGAGGAAGGAGTCCTTTGCTATCCCTGTGAAAACTTCAGATCAGGCTTTGTCTCTGTCATAGTGTGTTTCCCATGCTGCTTGGCCTGTTTACTGTCTATTCTCCTTTAAATGCTTTTGGTGCTGACTCTGGAGGTGTGTTGTAGAATAGATTTCTCATGAATGTGCCCACACTTGGTTTGAATGCGCCATCCCCCATGTTTCGCTGTCAAAGCTGTTGTTGGGACTGACTCTGTCATTTCAGCCTTAAATTTCCTGCTGAATGCAAGCGGTGCCCTGATCTACCTGGGGTTACGTATTACAGCGTAACAGAAAAGACTCTTGGGTGCGACCATTTAACATTGCACTAATATGAAAATTGGCGAATTTTGACTACCCTTTAGCCCCCATGCTTTCAACCCCTTTCTATTTATTCATATCACTTGACCATGGGCTGTGACCGAGTGCTTAGCCCTTCGAGCACTAAGGCTCTCAACTATTATATGGGGGGGGATTTTCCTTTATAACTTGAATTGCCTTTGACTTCCCCTTACACCGCACCGGCCAATATCCCGGATGTGAAATCTTTATGAAATAGATCGCAATAACTTATCGCATTAAGGGGCTTTCTCCTTATCGCAATTGTAGCCGGGGATGAGTATCAGCGAAGGAATAAGCTTTTACTTCATGCGATCGCTGATCTCCAATCTGCGGGGTGACGTCATCACTACCACGTCTCACCTTGTGAGTGGTGACACGTGTCACCCAAAAATGGCCCCATTTCACCCCTGAAAACGTTGAAACTGAGTGACATGTGTCATCTACCATGCCAGCATCTGTACTGCCATGTCTCCTCCATACTGCCACATCATTGATGATGTCAATTGCCATGTCAACTCTTAGGACCAATCATATGCTGTTTTGTAGCCCCCTGGAGGAGAGAGAAAAAGGCCTTCCCGACCCTGTTTTTGCATGCATTTCCTTTGTAAATAAATTTCGTCCCTCCTCGACGATGTAATGCTAAATCGCAAGATCGATGGTTTACAATGTTTTGGAGCAGTGACCTCCATTGATCGCTGATAGCCGATAACCCAAATCTACTGATCGACGATCATCATACTACCGTACTGCCATGTGAAGGAGAGAGAAGGGGGTAGCCCGACCTTGGTTTTTTAATGCTTTTCCTTTGTAAACAATTTTTTGGCCTCCCTGCTGATGTACTGCTATATTGCAAATCGACTATAAAGCAAGGTTTTGGAGTGTGTGGGACTACGATGTTGCGAGATGTGGGATCACAAGACTGTGATATAGTTTTATTGCGGGACATCGAGATCGTGGGACTGCGGGATTGTGGGATTGTGGGACTATAGGACTGCGGGATTGTGGGACTGTGGTACTACAGGACCTGTGGGATGTGGGATTGCGATTTTCCCCCATACCTCCGATTGTGATTTGCCTTACTGTTTTGGTATTTTCTCTTTGTTTTCCAGCTTTCCCAAGGGTAACTTCAACATGCTCTAACCTCTGCTCCAAGAGTCCATTTTTGGACTTCCATATACTATTGGAAACCACTTTCTGAGCACTAGGGAATGGAGATGGTTTGATTAAGCTTTGATAGCTTCCGTGGCTCAAAAATTAGCATCAAACTTCACTTCTATTTGCCATTTGAAGCAACTTATGACTAATAAAGCAGTGAGTGACAACATTGGCTCCTACTAGGGACAGTGACTTGCTGGAAAGGTGATGAGAACTTGTAGACTAGTATCCTTCACCATTAGGCATGGATTCAGTAATAAGTGAATCTTTGTAATCAGAAAAATCTCCATGCGACTTTCCTCCTAAATATAAAATGCATAAATAAAAATTCTAACTGAAAAGTAAATGCTCAGCTGGTGAGCTTATTTATGTACATTCCTACTTACGCAGAGACCTTAATTAAGCTAATTATGTTCAACCCTCCAATGGATCCAGGACAACATTAGAGTATTGGACCATATGCCTTCATACTACTGAAAAAGAAAGATACAAATAAGCATGCACCATGAAAAATCAACAAATGAAGAACCTGATAAATGTTGTTGCAACAACCTTTGTTGCTGGCTTAGGAATAGGTTCATGTACTCAGCCACAGGGTCATGGAATAGGTAAGGAAAGTTTGCAGCTACCTTAATTTTATAAGCAGTTTTCTAACCAATATCCTCTTAGCCAGGGCAGCCACAAACACCTTTCAGCTCCTCAACTTTAGCCTTTTTCTTGAAAAGCTCGCTGCTGATCTTTTACTACCCATTTTTCAATGGGACCATTGTCTTAGAAATCTGCAACATACTCTTCACTATCAGAGTTGTCGTTGGCTTGTTCAGGTCTAACCCAGGTTCGAAGTGAATTAGCCAAACAAATCCTTGTACTACTGGCCCTTTCGACAACAGCAGGCGGAGCGCGGACAAAAGTCTCACCCGAAGTAGTATGGGAGGGTGCTGGAACTAGGTTTCTACACCCTTGAGATGTCGGAGAGGTTTGACTGGTCCAACTGTGCATCCTTGCGTGGAGGTCACTTCGCACACTTCCCTGTTCCTCACGCTTTGATACACTACCTTCGTGGAGCCCTAACCAGGGGCTGTGGAGCTTCCACATTGCTATAACAACACTCTTCACTATTACCCGAGATCTTACTTATCTTCCTATACGAGTTAATTACCTTCGCATACTTGGATATATTTCATTATATTTACTTATACACAACATTCATATGAGTTCGTGCAACAAATAAACAACATACCTGCAAATTATACCCAATCATACATTAAAACAGGAAAATATACAAAGAAATATGGTAAACTTCTCTTTATTGATTCTTCCAATGGTTACAGACTCGACCTACCCTGTGCACTTAGCTACAGGGGTTTGCGCACTTAGCTACGAACTACTAGCCCTCTATGCACTCATCTGCAGAGCCTTTTCCTACTCTACAAACCAAAGACACACTTTTCCCTTCGACTCAATCACTTAGACTTATCATCCTCTTATCCTATTCTCCCTTCTACACTTAGAGCCTCACTCTATTTATACAATCCCATGGTGCGCGGACCATGGGTAGGTATATCCAGTTGACATTACATTCCAAAACTGAGGGTGGACAACCCTGTGATTCTATTATGATTTTTCACTCGGCGCGCACAATTTGCGGAGCTTTTACAAAAGGATTTGGTCAAGGCTTGGGCTTTAAGCCCCAAAACATGCCTTGGGGGGATCACGTGCATAAGAGGCCCCCAACAAAAATATCGTGACTCACCCTCGAGTCACTCTATTGGTGCAGAGATCTTCACGCGGAGTCCTTCCAAGTCTGCTCGAACTGCTGCAAGGTCGGCAACGCACTGAGCTGCTGCCTTCTATATTTTCTGTATGTGTTGTTCTGAGACCGCGGTGTCGGAAGTGCTTTTGTGCATCTGTGCCTGTATCCCCTGCATTTGTGTGAGCTTGCCTTAAATTTTTACTGTGATGGTGAAGGCCTCATCGATCCAAGGCTTAACACGTGCCATTAGGATTGCTTCCTTGTGTCGTTCTATGTCCACCTATTCTTTCAGTGCCTTGGCCTGTTGCATCTGTGTGAGCCTCTGAGTGAGGGCCACCATTTGCGCAGTTCCTTTGACGCTGTCATACTACTGTTGGAGTTCTCGTGCTTCTGTCTCTAAACACTGGATGTTGGGGTCCTTCTCCAGATTTGTGAGGACCCCAAATGACTCTTCCAACATGCTGGTGTAGTCTCGCATTGTACTGCTAATCTCATCCAGTCTCACTGTAATAGCACTAGCGCGCTATTCTCTGACATCCGGAGGGGTGGACGGATGTGACTTTAAATGTAGCTCGGTGATCTAAAGGTTCAGCTTCAACTGAACCTTTGTCATTTCCTCCCGCACCTAGTGCACCCCTGCTGCTAGCTTGTGGATGCACGTCTCTGCTGGTGTGTCTGCTGGGATGGCCAGCTCAGGGATGCTTTGACAAGCTTCATCTAGTACCTGTACCAGCTGTCGATTCTGTGACACCACTTCGTCGCACTGCAAGCTCAACTGTTCCATGTTGATTTTCTGCTTGCTGAGGACTTGCAGTGTGCAACTCTCCCTAGCCCACAGTTCTGCAGTTATCCCATCCTATAGAAAGTATAAGGTCTCCCACAGGAGTGAAACCATGTTGATGCCAAGACCCTTAAATGCGCTAATCGTAGGCCTGTTAGCCTAATTTGTTGTCACTAGTGCCCCTTTTGGTAGCACTATGGTATTCGTCACCCGAGCGCGCAACATCTGTTTTGCTGTCATTGTTCCGACTGCGAGGCTAGTCAAAAGGGTACTAGCCTAAGGAGTGCACACTTGCAACTCATGCAGTTGCACTCTGAGGGTCCCTATCACAATCTGGTTCTCTTGCATAAAATTTTGGAGGGCTTCGGAGTTGACATCATGCACTGTCTTGACATCGTGCACTGTCTCACTGATGTTGTGCAGATCACCCTCCGTTAGGGTGATCGGGTCAATAGACAAATTCGATGCCTTGACTTTCTTGCATGGCCCTTTCCACTTGGTCAGGTGCTGGCGCTTCAACTGTGTTGATGTGGTTTGTGGGCCCATGCCTCCCTCTTATTCCTCTACTCACTCATGTGAAGGCGACATTTGGCCCTTACGCACCTTCACGGCTGCCTCCTGCACTGCTGCTGCTGTTGTCGCCTTTTCCTATTCAGTTGTTGTTTGTGCAGTGTCCCACGCCACCCGCACTTCTACTACCACTGCCTCCTTCCTTCTCTTTTCTGCCAACTGTGCCATGCGCAGTTTGGCCTCCTCTTTCTTCCTCTACACCGTCGACTTCTCTATCTCCACGATGTCTGGAGCGCGCCACTCCAGCGGCCATGTCTCTAGTATGTTAAAGATTACATCATCCGTGGCTACAAAGGGTAGCTCTCTCCATTGCTTGGCTGGGTCCTTGCACGCTCTGATGTATATGCTGTGGATGTCCACTTTAAATTCCATAAAACTTTGCAGGCTGTTGTAGATAGTCGGTGACAATCGCGATTTGCGGTTGATCCCAATTCTGAGGTTCATCTCCATGAACACCTAGAATATCTTACTATCAAAAATCTAGTTTGCATCCTTTGTGGGCCAAAGCGAAGCGTACTTCGCGGTCTCGGGCATATCCTTTTCAATTGTGGGAAATTGATTATCTTCCGGCAATTTCCCTGCAATGAGCAATATGGAAAACAGAAGCCATGCATAGTGGAATGTTTTGCCCTGTTCTTGAGCTTCACGACAATTATCCAAGAATTCCTTGCAGAGAACTCGGACCAGTCAAATTGGACCCCCTTCGCGCACTGTTCAGCAAGTGCTACCATCGGCGTGGGTACCTCATCCACGTGGCACTTGCACATAACCATACTGGCCAGTATTTGGGTCACCACTTTCACTGCTTTATCATTGATGCTAGATATGGCGTAGCCCCTTTTCTTCTTCGCTAGCTTGTATTTCTTCTTCATGGCCTCCGCGATGGCCAAGTCACTTCTCTTCCCCTCTGAGATGTCTGCGGGGTCCTCCCCTTTGCATGGAAGATGGGTAATGCGGTGAATCAAGTCTACCATGATGGGGATGGGCTCCTCCAGCCACAAACACCCATCATGCACCAGGAAGAGCAGCTGCCTGATGACAAAAATTGTTATTGGGGTGTGGTGGAAATTCAGAAACCAGAGTAGGTTAAGTAGTCTGGACTTTTCCACTCTGTGCAACCACTTTTGTGGCTTTAATTCCATAACCCCCACCGCAGTGTTTTGCTTGGGCTTCATGAGGTGCGAGGTCTCAAGGTGAGGGAACTTCTCATGATCAGCGAGTTCCCAATCTTCAAATTTTAAGCTCGACACCCATCCCAGGTGCATGCCCTAAAAAATTGTATTGTCTGGGAGGAGCGGGGTCTGGAGCGAGCTCTTGGTCTCGTCAAGGTCCTTGGGTACTTTATCCTTCCCTTTCCGTGGGGGGACATAGGCAGGCAACTTTGTTAGAGGGTACGCAGGCTCAGTTTCCTCCTCCATGCCTTCGTCTTTGTCTTCTTCGATGATAAGGTCCTCCAGGTCTTCTTCTTCCTCATCGGTTACTATGGTAACGACCTTCCCCTTCTCCTCCATCTACAACTTGGTTCTCAGCGGGTTCCGTTGGGACACACGTACGAGAACCATCACTTGTTTGTCCTTCTTTGGTCTTGGTGTGCACGGTGATTTTGTTATTTCTACCACAATCCCGACTTCTTCCAGAGGATCCCCCATAGTCAGGGCCTACACAGCCTCTTCGACGGTCATTTCTGTTATGTCCATAACTTCCTCCGCTGCTGCCATCATTTCCGTACAAAAATCTATTACTTGCGAACTCAGGGGCTCAATCAATGATAGACACAAAAAAATAGGTCTCTCCTCAATAGCTCAATTCGCAAATGAACAAGTGTTGTTTGTTGGGCAACACTTTGTAATTTATAACACCTTTTGAATTTGAATTTAACCATTCCCCCAAAATCCGGTTCATTAATTCTCCTTTGGTGGCAGAGTTTCCCAAATCTTGCCCATAAATCGCGTCTTAAATGCTTACCGCCCACTCCATTTGGTCTCAAGTCGAGCATCTCATCATGAATAGTGACTTCAACGGTCACTTTCTGGCCAACCTGTACGGCAGTGCAGCCCTTTGTGCGCAGTTGCGGACCTTGTGACTCTTTGCTTCTACGCACAGCTCCAACATTGCGCAGCGCCTGAGCAAAATATTTTATAGTCCGACACTTCCTTTCAACTGCCTGGAGCACTAAGACTGTACTTCTCTCGGTTAGTTAGGTGGTTGCACCACCTGTATAAAGTTTCATCCTATCATCCATGAATTTTCCTGGAAAATACCCACCTTTTATTGTTACGGGCGGCGTTGCACACCTTATCATCTACAATGTGCTACCCTGGTTGATTCGCTTAGTAATGTGTAGTCCAAGCCAAGGCATTAGACTGATCAATTCATGGCGATAGTCCTCAAACTTGTCAGCGTGATCATGCACATCCTGTCTTATCACCCTGGTCTTTTTATTGAGAAAATCTTCCTTTATCTCATCCTCCATCTTCTTGACTTTCGCGTCTACCATAGCGCTTTTCTTCCTTAATCACACCCTTTCTTTCTCAAGTTCTTTGAGCCTAGAATTTCACTGTTGGATTTCTTCTTCCAAGGTTTTGCGAACCGTCGTATCTATCGGTGCCATCATGTGTGGTCTAAGATTTTCATGTACTATAGGGCTTATAGTGTTCGCTTTATACTCTAGCCTTGGCGGTGCCTGCATGGTCTTGTTCTTGCATGCAGTCCTATAAGCCCATAGAACCACTGGTACGCGCAGGTCCCAGTCACTCTGCTTCGCATTGTGGACCTTATCCAGTGCTTCATGTACATTGTTAAAGGCTTCTGTGTGGATATCCTTCTGCGCACTTGGTCTTTCCATACTCTGTGGTCCCAACTGGAGGGGTCATTCGCGCCATTGCCTTGCCGCACCTGCTTATTGATCGTCTCTCCTACAGTGAGGATTGTGTGCATTCGTGCAGGTTTCACACCATATGCCTATATCCACCTAGATAGGTGGGTGTGCGAACTATTTTGTTCGACAATATTATCTGTTAATCACATCTGAGGCTTCCCAAACCATGTGCACATCATTCTTCTGCAGTCATGCGAGTCCTCAAAACCTCTTTGGTGCGTACCCCACCATCTTGTGGGCATAGCTCGCAGTACCCATTTCAGAGTGTCGAAGTGTTGCTATTCTGACACTTCTCTTTCAAATCTATTTAGGAAGTCATCTATCTCATTTGACCCCTCACACGTAGGCATATATTTTACCTCTGTTGTTACGCAGCGCAATGATCTCATCATCATGTTAAAGTTGAGCATGGTTACCTCGTGTAACTGGTTCTACCATCGTTCTATCTCCTTGTCAGAATCTGATGTGTAGGAGCTTTCACGCTCCTGTGAGATTCGGCCATTCGTGGTTGGATTTACCCAGTCTTTCTCCTGTGTGGTTATCTTGTAGATGCAGTCCAGATCGTCGTCACTGTCGTAGTCGCGCACTGGCTTCGTGTAGCGTGATCCTTCTACAGGGTCTAAAGGTACCCCTATGCGCAGAGAATTTTTCTCAAAAATCATCTTGCGCTTCTTTAGATTTATAACTCCATTCATGTCAGTGGCCCAATATATTCCCAATAGCGCGGGGTAGGGATTGTTGCCATCAACAATCTCTATCACTTTGAAATCTACTAGTGCGCTAGCTCCTTTGATATCTACTATGATTCCATGCAATCTTGTTACCGGGAAAAGTGTCTATTTAGAACTGATCTATCCCACTAAGGTGTGACAGCTGCCTTAGAAACAAACAGAGAAAACTACTTTTTTATTTCCTTTATAAATTAAAGATAGAGGGGGATAGAAAGAACCGACCTGTGTCTTGCGCTAATCCTTTGATCCAATCCCTCTCTTCTTTGACAGCTTCCAGCTACCTGCTCCCTTACTTGCCCAGCTTCACCAAGTTCCCGTAAGATCACAGAAGAAGAAAACTATACAAAGACATGGATCTATATTCATAAACAGCTTAGGATCAGATTTAAGCTAAACATACAAATGTAACAAGCATCAATGATACACAAGCATGTAGGAGAAACTCAAATAGTTTTATTGATATAATAAGAAGATCCAGGAGGAGTTACAACCGATGATTCCTGACCCAGCATCAACCTCCCAGCAAACAAGCCCCTTCTTCACCTCCAACAAAGCATAAATCACCCAATACTCTGATCTCTATCTCAAAACCAACAGTAATTCCTTGCAATGCACAAAATTCCAGCCTTTGGATCTCTGGGATGAGGGATCCATATATAGATGTATGCAAGGAGGATGAGTCAGCTTATGATTTGATTAGTGTCTTCTCTCTGTCAGTTCTTGCTTCCACTTGGAGACTGAAAGCCTCTTACTCATCCTTGGTCGAATTCAGTGAGGCAAGTGTCATTGGAGAAGATTCTGGAAGCTTCCATTGTCTTTCCACCTCGCGGAATGGCACTGCCATTTGTCATTTCCCGCTCAACGCACCCTGATAGTGCATTTAGGTGCATTGCAACGCACCTAGCTAGTGTATTTAGGTGCTATGCAACGCAGCTAGCCAGTGGAGCAGCTGAAATGATCCTGATTTGACTGATTCTGAGCAGTTTCTGGTGGAGAACTTCTGGGAGAAGCTGTAATTTGTTGACCTTGTTCCTTTAGGGGTTGGAACAACACTTTTAGGGACTTAGGAGCCCTTGGTTTATGGACATTTCATGCTTGGTGCTGCAAGGCACAAAAATGTCTATAACAGTTTCCCCCTAAAGTATGAGGCCGTTAATCGGGTGAAATGCTTTATTATGAGGATCCGAAGTTCTTTCAATGCTGGGAGGAGACCTGTAATAAGATACAATACAATACATTATCTTCATACTGTTTTTCATGATTTAGCTGAGGCGGGCATTCCCATGCTCAGCTTTATAAACTCATTTTCATGTACATAGGACAGACAATCGTCTGAGTGTAGACTGATGATTCTGATAGAGCCATCATCCTTTTGGTAGGATGATTATCCATGCTGTAATGTTGTACATTTAATGTCTTTATTTTCCTGAATATATATCGCAACCCGGATGGATGAAACTAGATCCGGGGTCTTCAATCTCATCCGATCTTCACTCGAAGTACAAGTCGATCCATGTGAGAAATGTTCTGAAGTCGAACATGGAAAGACGTCGCTTGATTACCAGTCAATGATGTAAACTGTTAACAAGCGCGAGAGGAATCACCGATAATGATAATGACCCTCAAGGTACTACAGTACAATTCATGTGGTGTGAATGAAGGACTTGGCGTCGAACACCACACAAAATCTTTCGGTCGAAGGCCATTGACGTAAACCTGTCGCTGGAAGTGAGAAATTTGCCATTGAGGCATGCAAGCTTCAAAGTACTGAATGGGGTGTTCCTAGACCAACTTCTTGGATAATGAGCTGATGTCGACAAGAAGTGATCCGTCAAAGGAGGGCCTTAATGAATCCCACATCAATGACACGGAACAGAGCAAATGATTTTGATGGAGGTGAAAGCAATCTAATGATATACGGTTCAGGGTGGAGGTCATGAAAGTATGGAGTATAATGTATGGTAGTGGGTGGGACACAGGTGACTTCTCTGGATGACTTCTCTTGAACATGTCAGCGATACTTATGTGACGGATTGGTAGCATTAACCCCAAATGTGGATGGTATGGCGTGACCATGGTGATGTGACCGATGAATGAAACAACCCAACCCGACTCAGACACGGAGTGGAAGTGTCATGTTCAAGAGCGACTTGCTACCAACAAAGATTCTTTGAGTTTTCTTCCCAATTTTCCCCAGTCATTGCTGACCAGTACCTCTTTATTTTTTTCAAGCTTGAGGAGGATAACATATGCTTGTTCTATAATTTTCCCTTCGGGCAAACCCATCGCTATGTTTTAACGAGCCTAGCGATAGTGAAACTCGTTCTCGTCTAAAGACAAGTTTGTCGCTATTAATCTTTTTAACGAGTTTAACGACAAAGATAACTCGGTCCTTTTCATTTTTAGAGAGTCTGAAAAGGTACGTAATGGTAACTCCAAAATTCCTTTTTCGTCATCTAATCCCTTAAGTACGAAAAAGTATAAAACAATACAGAAGGGATGAATTTTCGATAGTTTTAATGATCCGAAGAAAACAAGCGCTCGATCTTTTTGTGCAATAATCCCTCAGGTCCAAAAAGATTAAAATCTAGAGGAGGGATAGCATTTCCTGTCCCTTTAACGAGCTGGAAAGCCAAGGACTCAGCAATCTTTTCATATTTTACGAGTCAGTTGAAAAGAGCTTAAAGAAGACCCGTCTTTTGAGGAACGAGTGATAAAATGGGTAGCAGCTGATTCCAGGTAAGGTTTGGAATTTTCCAATCACGGTAGTGTCACAAGGATGGCTAGTGAAATCACTCTTCGCAGCTGTTCCTCAAAATGGGTAAACAATCAAATGGAGGTGAATGATCGGCCAATGTAAAAGTGGAGGTGACGGTGCAAACACGACCAAGGCTTTAATGGCTGAAGTACTACATTCACGGTGCTTATTTACCGGGGAATAGTTCATTTTTTAACGAGCTTAAACGCGGGTGGAAACATTTGCTCGGTCCGGGTTTATTTTTTAACGAGCTTGAACCTCACGGTAAACACTGCTCGATTGGATGGTCTTGTTTTGATTTTACCATAAATAGCTTTGTTCTTTCAAAGATCGTACTGTATTTTCAACTGCTTCATCAAACCAGTCAGAAATGAACAATATTTGCTTGAAAATGAGTTAAAACGCTAATATTTTACTTTGAACTACGTAAAAGTAATTAAAAAGTGTTTTTTACCTCTCATTTTACCATTTCATTTGAACTTGGTTTGTTGGAGCTTTGGAGGTGCTTTTCCCCCTCGATTTTCACCAGTTGATTTCGGGAGATTCTGTGGACGATTCGCGGCACCGTCTGGACCAGGTAGGAGCTAAACCTGAGCTCTTTCATTTCATGGTTTCCATTTTGCATTTTGAGCTTGATTCCTAGCTTTTCTGAGCCCCTGGTGTTTGAGGAACTCGTTCTGCCATCAACGCACCCTCAGTGTATCGAAACCTGCGCTGAAGGTTGGCCTGTCTAAAGGCTGTCTGGCATTCAAATCACCTAGAACACTGCTGCAGGTGCGTTGGGCGCAAAAAGGGAATTTGATGCACAATTTTTTATGGAATTTTCGCCTGTTTCTTACCAAAATCAGGACCTAACTCCTCTCTTGTTTGTTTTTCAGAGGTCTTTGGAGTAATATGACCCTTACATGGTGAGAACGTGAGCATGAAGAAGAGGACATGGTTGCCTTACATGATCCAGTTACAGTGAACGCGTTGCGGAATTGTGGCTTGCTGAAGTTCTTCCGCATTTCTAGCATGAGATAGCAGATCAACTTACTGCAGTTTTTGCTCGATGCTTGGGATCCTACCAATCAAGTTTTCCAGATCAGAGGCAAATCTATCCCCTTGATTGCAGTGGACATTTATTTCTTGACTGGCTTGTCGAGGCGGGGTGCCCCCATCTCTTTGTCAGGTTCGGCTCGAGGAGGCGATTCTGTGAGAGATTATGTCCGCCGGTACTGTAGAGAAGGATCTCAGCCGAGTAAAGACGGCAAGATCATCATCCGTGATGTCACTGACAGGTCCCTTAGGACTATTCTGTTTACTTTTGGTAGGATGGCCGGTAGTGCGTCTCTTCATGTAGCCAATCGATCTTATATGCAGCATGCCTTGGAATGCCTCCAACCGAAGGTGTTCAACTGGTGTGACACAGTACTTCTTGTGATGAAAGAACAGTTGACCAAGATACAGAATGGGAGGTTGAAGAACTTTGGGTATGGTTCTATTTTGACCGTCTTTGCCTTGGAGAAGATACCACTGATGCAGCCGCAGTACATTGCACTCGATTTACCTTCTCCTACTGAACCACGTATGCAGAGATGGGTTGACCATATGTCTAGGCATGATGGCCAGTCTCAGATTTCAGTTTCTGATACCTTCTTCAGGTGGTTTGATCGTCAGGAGATGGTTTATTCTGAGTATCCATATGCTAGCATGGACTTCCGGGATGATCCAGATTTAGTACTGCCGGATGGCGAGCAGTGGGACGCCATTGGTAAAATCTTTGACCATATTGTTGTTTATCGTTTTTTGCTTGAAATGTTCTTGTGCTTTATTCTATCAAGACTTTAATCAAACTCATGTGTACATGCAGATGTTGGTCCTGTTCGTCCAGTAGTTCGCCTGAGAGTACCAGCTGCTGCCCCAGCAGGAGAGGCCGTCAGAAGAGCTGTTCTTTGTGACCTCGATGTGGCCGAGACTCTCACAGCTTTGCAGGAGCAGGTTGAGGGCCTCACTCTCGGTATTCCGGATGTGAGGACCGACGAGCTACCTTTGCGGTTACAGCGGCATACTACTGGTGTGCCCAGACGATGGACTCGTCTCTTACGCATGATCGCACAGGCTGTGACTTGCTATCACGAGCATCATTAGACTAGGGTGCCCCCTAGAATTTTGAGTTTTTGGGTCATTTGACCGATTTTGTCTTGGTTACAGAACATTATGTGTAAACCATAAACAGTTATATATATTTTTGATTTTCGGAGTTTTATTTTGGTTGAGTTACATGACCCACATGCGAAACATTGATGACGTGTTTCTTTTTTATAAATGTTGCAAATGTCTATCTAACACATAGTTTGCTAATGAGTCAGTTAATATGTTTAAGTTTCTGGAAATATGTTGATACTGAATAAGATCAAATTGTCTTTCCAAAATCTTAACCCTTAGGAACATGCGATAAATAACTGGGTTTTGGACGGAATATATACCATTGAGTTGTAGTATTACGAGTTGTGAGTCTAGCCTGACAATTAGTCGGCGTATACCATGAGTGATGGCATCAGAGAGAAGTTCTATCAACGCGCTATACTCAACGATGTTATTCGTTGATCGACCAATACATACACCTCTGAAACTTACTAACTCGCCGCTTGGATCAAAAATGGCCTAGGCTGCGGAGGACAGGTTCCGCGAACTACGACTTGCTCCGTCGGCATATCCAACACATGGCTCCAATAGGTTTGACATCTGCAATAAATGTAAAAAGTGGATTACTCGACCAAAACAAACACTTTAGCGAAAACAAAAACATAACAAAAGCATGTTGGTTACCATTACGCATAGTAACGCTTGAGGTACAACCCATTACGGGGTTTGTGCCAGTGGAATTCCGTCATAATCCATTAACTCGTAGGCTCCTTTTGCTAACACTCGTTTAACAATAGGGGCCCATCCATAAAGACTTAAATTTACCTGCTCCCAATTTATCAGATTCTTGGTCGTAAAGCAAGACCAAGTCACCTTCTGAAAAGACACGGGGTTTGACATTTTTGTCGAACTGTGCCTTGACTCGTTTCTTATGGGCTTAGTTAGCCAAAGCGGCGTCACGACGGGTTTCATCCAATTGGATTAATTCCAAGAAACGAGCCTCTTCTTCTGAAGTTCCGGGGAGGAGATCAATTGCGAGTTTGAGAGACGAGATTTCACACTGGATTGGTAAGACTGCTTCCAGGCCATATACCAGTTGGAAGGGTGTGAACCCGGTTGCATTCCTTACCGATGTTCGGTAAGCCCACAAGGCTGAGTACAGGATTAGGTGCCATCTTCTTTTGTGAACTCTGATCATCCTTTGCAGCATGCGTTTCAGGACCTTGTTGATCGCTTCAACTTGTCCGTTGGCTTGCGGATAATATGGAGTAGAGCTGTCGTGAGACAACCCTAGTTTGGCAGCTAATTCGACCATCATGTGATTGCGAAAATGCGATCAATGATCCGTGACTATAGCCTGTGGTACGCTGAATCTGGCGACTACATGATTGAAAAAGAAGAGGGCAGCTGTTTCACCAGTATTATCTAATGTAGGCATCGCCTCGGCCCATTTGGTAAAATAGTCAACTGCGACTATGATATACCCATGATATACCCATGCCCCCCGGTCGAGGTGGGGTTACATGTCATGAAATCGATGCCCCATTTGGCGAACGGCCCAACAACAACTATTGGTTGTAGAGGTGCGGGTGGTCTTCTGGTTTTGCTATCAAAAATTTGACAAGCATGGCAACTTCTGACTGCGGTTATGCAATCTTTGAACATTTTTGGCCAAAAGTATCCTGCTCGTAAAATTTTTGTGTTGTAGCATATCCAGATTGATTCCCCCCACACGTGCCTGAATGACACTCATTCAGGACTTTTTCGGCTTCCTCATGGGTGAGGCACCTTCTCAGAACTGTATTGATACCCCGACGGTAAAGTGTATCACCGACGATCATGTAGTCTTTTGCTTGGTATCGAATACGTTTTTGTTCAGAGTGGGAGGTGTTTGGCATAAATTTTTGGGTTTGGAGATAAATGATTATATCTCCATACCACTCATTGCTTGTAGATATCAGAAAAAAACTCTCATCCACGATTGATTCTTCGGATGTTTCATCGTTGGACGACGATGGGAGATCGCATAATAATTCTGCGAAAACTAGAGCTTTCTTTGATTTGGATTTTACAAATTCTAGATCAAACTCTTGTAGGATTGCTATCCATTTTGAGTTTTTGCCCCCCAGTAACTGTCGCGACAATATATAAGTCATGGGGTTGCAATATGACAGAATGGTAGTTTTCCGAAAGAGGACATAGTGTCGAAATCTCTGTATCGCTTGAACAGCTGCAAGTGCTAGCTTTTCAACGTAAGAATATTTGCTTTCTGTATCATTTAAGTTTTTACTTAAATAATATATAGGATGCTCAATTCCATCGACTTCTTGAACTAAAACCATTGCAATGGTCGTATCTGCTGCAGCCAGATACAGGTTAAAGTCTCTTTGATAATCAGGGGCGTACATTAATGATGCTTTCATCAGGGAATCTTTCAAAGCATCAAAGGAAGCTTGCGCAACCTGATCCCAGACAAAGGGTACCTCCTTTTTCAAAAGACGTGTATAACCCTTAGCAAGTTCTGCGTAATTTGGAATGAACCTCCTCAGAAAGTTTGCTTTCCCTTGGAGTTTCTAAATCTGAAGCAAATTTGAAGGTGGAGGCAAATTTATGATTGCCTGGACCTTACATGGGTCGAGACGAATCCCATCCTTGGAGACTACAAAGCCAAGTAAATGACCAGAACTGACGCAAAATACACATTTGTGCGGATTGAGTCGTATCTTGTAGTGTCGGCAACGTAGAAATATCGCTCTTAAATGCTGCGGATAATCAGTCCGCTTTCGTGAATGAGTCGGAAGGTCGTCGAGGTATGGTTGAACGATGTTTTTGATGTCATGGAAGGCATAATTCATTGCCCTCTAAAACGTCGCCCCTACGTTCTTTAAACCAAAGGGTAATTTTCGATATGCGAATGTGCCCCACGGACAAATAAATGCAGTCTTTGACTGGTCCTGTGGGCGGATATTTATTTGATTATACCCGGAGAATCCATCCATGAATGAAAAGATTTTGCATCCGGCGCATTCATCAATTATCTGGTCAATGAATGGTGCAGGGTAGTTGTCTTTTGGACAAGCTTGATTTACATCCCTATAATCGACGCACACTCTAATTGTCCCTTGTTTTTTCATAACAGGGACAATGTTCGATACCCAGTCGGTTAGAGGAACCGGGTAGATGAAACCAGCATGTAGAAGTTTTTCAACTTCTGCCTTAATGGCAGCGGCTTTCTTGGGGTGCACCTGCCTTAGCCGTTGTCGTACTGGTTTGACATCTGGATACATCTTAATTTCGTGTTCAACGATACTCGAGTCAATGCCTGGCATTTCACTGTATGACCAAGCAAAGACATCTCTGAATTCGCGAAAAAGAGCGTTATATATTTCCAATTCTAAAGGAGAACAACATTTGCCAACATAAATATTCTCTACAACATCTGTTTTGGTCGAGATATTTATGGCTATAGTCTCTTCAATGTTGGACAAGTTTCACTCGGAATCCACCGTATTTACAGTATTTGATATAAAATCAAAGACTGAAGGATGATAAAGTTCATTTTGAGTATCCTCTTCACAACTCGGAAGAAGAGAAAGATGGTGGAAATCATTCCATGGTGTTCCTTCAATTACCATAGATTGGACAATTCCTTCGTCGGTGACATGCACTCGTGACCAAGGATCTGAAGGAGTACCATATTCTCTAGACCTGTCTATCCAAACACTTGATGAGCGTTGATTTTGGTTTGCCTCCCATGCTAGGAACATTGATTGCTATAATATTTCCGTTGGGCTTAGGGGCAAAACCAGTGCATGATCCATGTTGATATCGTTTTCTGAGATCTTCGTAGAAGATATCATGTTGCAGGTTCCTATCGACGTTACTTCCGCCAGATTGATTGGAGGTGGAAGAGCGAAAGTTCCCATTAGTATAGGATCTTTTAGTAGGCCTACTCCGATATTCTGAAGCGAATGGGGGCTTCCATGGATCATGGGAATGCTTCCAGTAACTTGAGAACCATTGGGGAGGAATTTTTGTTGATCGAAGATTGTAATCCCTCCTTGAAAGGGAAATGCAATCTTTCTAAAATAGGTCGACACAACAGCTGCCATGGCATAAATCCATGGTCTTCCTAGTAGGATGTTGTAATCAAGATTCCCATCGATGACTTCAACATCTATTTCTATCGTTTTCCCTCCTAGTTCAACTTTCAAGTTATTTAGGATACCATATGGGGTATATGTCCTTCCGTCGAATGCTTTTAATGTTGTCGAAGATCGCGACAAGGTTGGCGATCCTAAAGTTTTCCAGCAACTCATCGACATAATGCATGTAGATGCCCCCTCATCAATAATTGTTCGGTGAACAGTTTTGTTGAGGGCTTTCACTTGAATAAGGAAAGCTAGTTGAGCTGGTAACTGAGGATCGTATCCTTTATGATCAAAGGATACAAGATCGGAATCCTTTGGGTCAATCCCACCAATGGCTGATAATAAAGACTGCCTTTGGGATGGGAAATTTTGTAGTACTTCAAGAGTCGACATAGCGGATGGCGATTGGGCCAAATCTTCCACTATGTTATAATGCTGTGTCGCTCTAGCGCGGGGATTAAATGTCGACTTGTGTACAACTCCCTTTGGCGGTTTTATCGTCAATTCAGGAATGGTGGGTGGCACAACTTCTGTCGAAGTTGTTGTCGAACTACTTGGTTGATCTTTATCCTTGTTGTTCGACAGCTGTGGATTCCCATAATCTTTGTTCCTTGTCGATATCAAAGCATCATTTTGCTGTTTTGAAACCGACAACATTAGCACTTGAGACGGGGAAGCATTTTCACTTTCAACCAGATTTGTTCCTGGATTTGGAAACGGATCAGTTAATACTGCGGAGGTTTTTGAATTCTTAAAGAATTTTTTAATCTCAGCTTTGTATGGACAGTCTGCGGTCCGATGATCCTCATCACATATAAAGCATGGATTTTTTGGTTTCCTATCTCCAGGAGGGTTTGAAGAAGATTTTTCAGGTGATGATTCATCTTGTTTCTTCTTCTTCCCTTTGCCTTTCTTCTTGCTTCCTGGTTGTTTGGTTTCTTTGCCTTTATCTGTCGATACGGCATTTACTTCCGAAGCAAGAAGTTCGTCTTTTGCATTTTGACCTGAAATCTTACGGGCCTTTTTGGATGTAGCCTTTGTCGATTTCGTGTCTGTCGTTCCCATCACGCCATCGCCGGCATGAGAGTCATTTTTTGATTTAGGAGGAGGAGGAATTGAGAATTCCGGTCTAGGCACGTCAGGTATTTTGTCGTAGAGCGTGCCAGACTGAGTATAGATCAAGTCTAGATATTGTGCACGAGCGATAACTTGCTCTTCTGTTACGACTCCCCCCTTTGCCACATCTTCCGTGATGGAAGGCAGTAATGACTTGATAAACCATTCAGCTAATAGCTGACCGGGGACGTACGTTTTTACCATCCTACGACGACGTCGCCACTCATGTATATGATCAGATATGTGAGTGGTCGTTGTCTGTTTGAAGTTGGTAAGAAGTTCTGTTCCCGTTTCATACCTTATAGGTAATTGAAAATGGGTTAAAAAGGTTGTGGCTAAGGTACTGAAGTTGTCGAACGAAGCTCTAGGCAATTCAATGTACCATTTTGCCACTGGACCCGTTAACGTCCTCTAAAAGAGGCGAAGTCTTATCGAGTCATCATTTAGGGTGTTTGATGAACACCATAGATGAAATGTCATCACGTGATTCGATGGATCTTCACCCAGATTTCCATTAAATTTAGGAATATCTGATGGAAGTTTATGCGGAATCGCTGGCCACCAAGGGGCGTAAGAAATTGGATCATTTGTTAACCGATTTATATCAGGTAACTCTAAGGTTACCACAAAGGGTAACTGTTGATTCAGGTTAGGTGAAGCATACCCAGGATAAGATGGGATTGCCTGAGCAGTTGGTCTTTGCATACCAGCATAATGCATTTGATGTTGGTATGTTTGGTAAGGTTGGTGGACATGACCATTGTAAAATGGTTGATTTTGACCGTTTTGAATGTACGGCTGTCCACTGTTCGCAAAGATTTGCTGCTCAGAACCTTGGTATACTTGTTGGAATTTTGGTTGTTGGTATTGCACCAACCATGGTTGTGAAGCCATGTGCTGTTGCGCTATACTAACCGTTGGACCAAGGTGAGGGGTAATTGTACCCGTCTGGACCTGTGTCGCCCCACTAGTCGGCGATTGTGGTTGAATCGCAGGGTCAAGGGGCTGTTGCGTTATAACCTGAGAAACCTGAGGTTGGCATGTAACAGACAGCGTTTGAACTTGTGACACCGTCACAATAGCTGGCGTAGTTGGGATATTCGACATAGGTACGCATTGTTGCATCGAATACATAACTCTTGGTTGTTGAGGTAGTATAGGTACCCAACTGCTTGAGGTAATTCCAGTGTAACCTGAATGTTGTTGTGAACTCCCATATGGATATCCTCCCAGAGGGGATAATGAAAGGGCATACTGCCCCCCATACGGTGGTAATCTGGAACTCAAGGGAATTGTTTGCCCTTGGGGACCGGACTGCCCAAATTGACCCTCCAAATGGATCAATTTGTTGAGACTCAACATAAGAGTTTCCGGGTATTATTCCGGATGAACAAACAGGAATGGACCATACTGTCGTAATAGCCCCTAAATGGGCTCCTTCTAGCGACTGAGAGCTAGTCGGGACAGATGGTATGCCGGCGAACATTGTAGGAGTGATAGCAGGGAGTTCTTTCGTTGCTGTGTCGGATGACACAGTCCTAGATGTTGACGGTTGTTCAGACATTTGTAGTCTATCCAAAAGATTACCTAGCGATTCTACAGGAGCTTCCGCTAGTGGTAGACTAACTTTTGATGAAGAAGGATATAGAGTGATCCCGACTCCAAAGTGCGTTGGAGTACTTGTTTGAGGATCTTCTACAATTTCTTCAATAGCAATCAGACCAGGTGGAAGGGGAAGACCGTCAGGTCCGTAAAATATTTCTGGTGCCGAAGAAGGTATGGAATCGACAGCGACAGATGTTTGAAGAGCAAGACTCTCCGAACCGGTTGTAGATGGAACTGGTTCGGTAACACAAGTGTTTACTCTCAGACTAGGATCAGTATCACTGTCCCTCTGTGGCTGTTGAACTTCTTCTGTAGAGGCAGGGATTCCAGAAATGTTTGGAGTAACCGGAGTCTCTTATGTCGTTGGAACACTTGTTCTAACTTTAATAGGAGATTTGGAACCAGTTAAACGAGTTCGCTTTGTCCGTACTGGTTTCGATTCCGGAGACAAAGACGGTTGACTCGTAAGCCTCCGCGAACAACGGGGTTTCAATTGACTTTCTTCCACGATTGCGGATTACTCGATCAACTAAAATAAAAAGGGGAGTTATGTTTCCGAATTAAATGAATTTTAGACGCTTTTGACACAACTTGTTTTTTCAGTTTTTAAGAGTCGAGAAAAAACAAAAGATGACTCTAGTATCCTTCGATTTTTAATGAGCCTGAAGTGACAAGTGCTCAGATGGACCTTTTCCGTTAAGGAGTCTGAAAAGGAACGAAAGGGACTGCTCTAGAGATCTAGGTAGAGGGAGTACCAAACCAATCGCAAAACTGCAGAATACTTTTTATGGTACGGCAGTCAATCTTCCCGAATGCTGTGTTCAGTGCATTGCGATCGATAGGGCGGCAGACACGGCTTCCTATGGATAAAGGTTTTAAGCCTATAGGGTTCTCCCAATATATACTCGACGGTACGTGGGAGCACAAGTCCGTACTGGCACTTATCGTCTCAAAGTGGAGGAATCACCCAACCATCAGTGAGGACAACAGTTACCAGGCTTTACGACGCCGGAATACGTCTCTAGCCTAGACCTCTAAATGTTGTGCGTTAAGTTCCAAAGCGTTGTTAGATTCATTGAATTTATTTTAAGTTGATCTTTCTTATGAAGTTTTCCTTTTCGGTTCACCACGAGATGTAGATGTAATTCCTAAAATGCAATCTAAAGATGATAAGCAAACTTTTATCTCTTTTCAGAAATGAAAATCCTGGCTACAAGGGGAAAAGAAAGACACAATCTTTTCACAAAGAGAAAAGAGCACACTGTAAATGCACTTTCCTAAATCAAGCCAAACAGACTGTCAATATGCAAATGCACATGTGCATGTATTTGTTTTCGACTTTCTTAATATTGATGCTAAAAAGAAAGTTGATGTACAAATCTGAATTTGCTTTCAAGCGACAAACACAAACAAGCTTCTTTTGAAATCAAAAGATAAAGACGATTACGACGCTTTACGATTTTGAAATAAATACTTGCTTTTGACACTAGAAAATCATAAATTCAGACCAAAGGCAAAGGTAAAAGTATAGTCAACTATCAACAACAATCAAACTTTCTCCTGTGATCGAAATCGACACTTGCGACAGATCTAAATCAAAGGACGACAATACGACTATTCTACTTTTGCAACGGAAAACTGTAAACGACTCAACAAACACACAAAAACATCTACAGTTCTTTTGTACAAAGGAGGTGGAATTACAGCAAGGAAAAGGGGTTTTTAAACAGACACATACACTGATCACAGGCTGCAAAAATCAGAGACAAAACTGGAAAGAATGAAGCACAAGAACCTCAGCTGCACAAGGCTAGTCTGATCAGCGCACCTGTAACACAGAGAAACTGGATTGCAGCGCAGGTTGCCCTCTTGGGAATTGCGCTGAAATGCAGGAACTCTTCACAGTACCTGCGCTGGGGTAGAAACGAGAATTCTATCCGGGTTCTGGGTCACAGTTTGCAGTTTAGTCTTTGGTTTTTGGCCGAGTAAAAGCAATCAGTACTGCACAATCAGGGGGTAGATCTAAGGAGGGTCTAAGAGCTATCCCAAAGGGCAATCAGATCATTTGTGAATCAGCTGTTCAAATCATAAACAGATCCAGTGGATGGATTGAAGTAGCAGATGTCTACTTTGCATTTGTTATGGCAAATGCAGTTCGAATGCTACTTATAAGTTTATGAAACAAACAACAAAAATATACACAAACAAACTAATTAGACAATCATCCCCAGTGGGGTCGCCATTTTTTTACCTGGAAAAGTGTCTATTTAGAATTGCTCTATCCCACTAAGGTGTGACAGCTGCCTTAGAAACAAACAGATAAAACTACTTTTGTATTTCCTTTATAAATTAAAGATAGAGGGGGATATAAAGAACTGACCTGTGTCTTGCGCTAATCCTTTGATCCAATCCCTCTCTTCTTTGACAGCTTCTAGCTACCTGCTCCCTTACTTGCCCAGCTTCACCAAGTTCCTGTAAGATCACAGAAGAAGAAAACTATACAAAGACATGGATCTATATTCATAAACAGCTTAGGATCAGATTTAAGCTAAACATACAAATGTAACAAGCATCAATGATACACAAGCATGTAGGAGAAACTCAAATAGTTTTATTGATATAACAAGAAGATCCAGGAGGAGTTACAATCGATGATTCCTGACCCAACATCAACCTCCCAGCAAAGAAGCCCCTTCTTCACCTCCAACAAAGCATAAATCACCCAATACTCTGATCTCTATCTCAAAACCAACAACAATTCCTTGCAATGCACAAAATTCCAGCCTTTGGATCTCTGGGATGAGGGATCCATATATAGATGTATGCAAGGAGGATGAGTTAGCTTATGATTTGATTAGTGTCTTCTCTCTATCAGTTCTTGCTTCCACTTGGAGACTGAAAGCCTCTTACTCATCCTTGGTCAAATTCAGTGAGGCAAGTGTCATTGGAGAAGATTCTGGAAGCTTCCATTGTCTTTCCACCTCGTGGAATGGCACTGCCATTTGTCATTTCCCGCTCAACGCACCCTGATAGTGCATTAGGTGCGTTGCAACACACCTAGCTAGTGTATTTAGGTGCTATGCAACGCAGCTAGCCAATGGAGAAGCTGAAATGATCCTGATTTGACTGATTCTGAGCAGTTTCTGGTGGAGAACTTCTGGGAGAAGCTGTAATTTGTTGACCTTGTTCCTTTAGGGGTTGGAACAACACTTTTAGGGACTTAGGAGCCCTTGGTTTATGGACATTTCATGCTTGGTGCTACAAGGCACAAAAATGTCTATAACAAATCTCCCCATAGGTAGGATCTTTTTCTGGTTCGCCATTCACAGTTGGATAGGAGACCATTACAGCACAGGCCTTCCCATGCGCTCCCATGTCTACTTTGGCAGGACGTTCACGTCTGATCCTAGATCCAGAATCACTTGGTCCATCTCATATTCCCCAATCTGCATGGTCAATCTCATCTCCCTTACTGTTTATGTTGTGTGCTTCCCGAGCTTCTAGACTACACGCGGTTCTCCTGGTGTGGTCCTATCGCATCTAGTTATGAGTTCTTACAAACCCTTTACAGCCTTGCTATCACGCATCAACTTCATTCACGTCTCCAAGAATGCAGTGAGCATCGATGGGTCCATTTCCAACTCCAGTCTATCTTTACTTCATGAAGTGGAGGCATCAACAAAGCTCCTCTTAGCTTCCATGAAGGTCTCTTTAGCGTGATCCAAATCAAATTATGGTTCCTTCGTTAGAGCCTTGCGAACCCAGGTACTTTCTTTAGGCTGCTTGCCTTTGTCATTCCTATTATGCAAGAAAGTGTTCCCTCTGTGAACAGAGGCAAGCCCTCTAGCCCTAGAGTGGGTCTAGTCACAACAAAGACAAAACAACAATTAATTCCTTTAAATAGTCATCTTTGGAGGCCTACCTCAAACTGGTGGTTGATGAAGTTCCATTGCACTGCTCCAGCTTCCGTTTCCTTCTCCTTAATGAGTGATCAACCTGAAACACCACAAAGAAACAACATAGCACGTAATCGAGAAACAACAATGATCTATTTACTCACAAAGTCAAGAAGTCATGAGCTATCAAGTAAATTACATACAAGACATAGGAAATCATCATTGATTGTATTAATAATAAATCAAGAGCAAAGCTTACAACCAGGTCTTAACATCACAAACCTTCTCAGAAGGTCCAACCAATGTGTTTCTTCAAGCATTCACTCTTAAAGATGGGTCTCCCAAACGACAATACATATCTCTTTCATTCAAAAGCTTTAAAACAAGGTTAAGGGCACTCCATACCTTCTTGCAAACTATATAGCAATCCCACACTTGTCACACTCACACCAAAACTATCTACCAAACTCAAAAGAAGTAGTAGCACTGTACAACCAAAAAGAACTAAAGAACTAACAACTAGCAGATCATAGCAATGGTGAGTGATTTATAGGAGGAGGAGCCTCCATGAAATGAGGGAGAGGGAGATTATCCTCAAGGGAGGTTGCGCAAGAAGTGGAGCCACCATCCCAGAGGCGGAAAGGCGACGCAAACTGACCCAACAACTAGCTCCAGAAACATCCAGAAGGCTGACTGCTTGAACTAATTCGCCAAATCTGGATTGTCGGAGGTCATGAACTGGGGACTAGCGACGACGTCGCAATGATATAGTGCATGATAGAGAACCATCACGTATTTTAAGGGTTTACTAATGACGATGCAGGAACTTAGTAAAAAAGGGTCAATCTTCAGCATCAGAGAGCATTTGCTTAATCTTCTTACATGAGTGGGAAGATATGAACATGTTTATTTGACACATGACACTGCAGAGGGACTGAGATGAGGACAGTGAAAAATTACTCTGTAACAGATGCCCCCTAAAACATGAAGCCCAAGAGAGTGGAAGGGGTGAAATGCTTTACGAAACTGTCTGAACTGGAACACCACCTGGAAGAACTTGCAGGTGCAAGTACAACTGATATCTCTGATAATGAAATACATGTAGTCTAGGCATGGGCTCAGCCATCCGAAAGACATACGAACTTGGTCTATGGTATGGATGCAGCCACCCAGCTAGTAAGACCATGATAATGATAAAGGTATGGTCGCAGCCATCCATGAAGACTCAGGTATGGTCACAGCCATCCATCAAAAAGTCATATATGTAATCACGAACCAATCCACACAGCCCGAACATATGTATTCTTAGTCCAGGGTCTTGAAACCCAACCGTCATAGTACAAATTCTAGCATGCGAATAGATGTGCTGAGGTCGAGTATGATAGAAAGTTGCTTGATTACCGGTCAATGATGAAAACCGTTAACAAGCACAAGAGAAACCACCAATAATGCCAATGGCACTCAAGGTGCTACCTAGTACAATCCACGAACTGTGAAGAATGAGCTGAGGTTGAACACTCGTGGAATCACCCAATTGACAACCAATGATGAAAGTCGACCGTCAGGCACGAAGAAATTGCCATTGAGGCATGCAAGCTCCAAGGTACCAAAGGGGATCTCTAGATCAGTCTCTTGGATAATGAGTTGGCGTTGACAAGAGACGATCCGTCGTAGGAGGGCCATAATGTTTCCCTCATCAATGAAATGAGATAAGGAACAAGTGGTAGATGGTGAAGCAGAGTAGTAGAGAAGGAGGTAAGGGTGTGAACTGCAGAAGGATTATACTCTTGAACATGCCAGCGACACGACTCTGGGAGGTGGCAGCATTTAGGTACCAAGGGATCAGAGGCTCAATGGAGACAACATGGATCAAATGGAATGAGGCTAAATGGCAACCCAAAACCCCGGAAGGCCAAATGACGATGTATGGATATCCCAACCCAACAAGAAACGAAAGTGTCGATGTTCAAGAGTGACTAGCTGCCACAGGTAACCAATGATGACTTCCAAATTTTCACCCACCATTGTTGGTGAGTACCCCAATTATTTTTGGAAACAAGCTTGAAGGGGATAGCATATTCTTGTAATATAAGTGTTGGCATTATGTTTTTGGTATGGCTATATGTTACAGATGTTGTACTTGAGGGCAACACCCGTGGCAAGACTCTCAATTTTTTGAAAATTAAGAAGCACGCAGGAGATCAGTTCAGAAGACGCGTACCCGCAGGTACATTGTGAAGGGACCGTAGCCAGACACGCAGGTCAGCCGTTCAGGAGGTGCGTACCGCCAGTGCACTCACTTCAAGGCAGAGAAAAGCACACGAGGGGTTTCTTATGTTTAACCCTTGGTAGTTAGCCGACGATATTTGTGTTATTATGGTTTTGGCTCGTGGTATTGATCCATGATTTTAGGAGGAGCTTGCCTATATAAAGCAAAGGAGATCACTTGGCTATGCATCTTTTTGCAATTGAATATCTTAAGATCTGAAATTTTGGGTTATGGTCTTAAAAGCTTGATCTATATGTAAGAGAAGTTGAAAGCGAATCTATGAAGGGTGATCTCTCGAGCGCATGATCAGATCTGAGCATCTGACTAACTGTACCACTCTGGTGGACTGCCAATTCGGCCCTAATCAGAAGTACGCAGGTGTTTAATGGTACAGGTGCGTGGGTACGTAGAGCAGAAACAGGAGATCTGCGTGGGTACGCAGAGCAGAAACAGGTGATCTGCGTGGGTACGCAGAGCAGAAACAGGAGCACTGCGTAGGTACGCAGAGCAGAAGAAGGTTCAGGTGCGTACGCACAGTAAAAGTACGCGGCGCGATAGTGTCTCTGGGTGCGTACCTGCAGTAACAGTACGCGGCGCGATAGTGTCTCTGGGTGCGTACCTGCAGTAACAGTACGCAGCGCGGTTGAAGAAACAGTGCGTGGACACGCAGTGCGGTAGAAGGGTCTCTGCGGGTAGACGCAAGGGAGCAGAAGGTGAAGTGGGTACGCACGTAGACCAGAGAAAGAAGAATTGCGTATCTGTCTTAAGATATTTTGTTTGGCTGTATTTTTCTGTTGATAAGGTGTTCTGGGTTTGGTTCTATTATTGTTGATCTGGTTACTACAGTTGACTGGGTGATTTTCTTATACTTGATGATCATTTGATGTTTATGGATCCAGTTTGAAAATTTATGAAAAGTGGTCCTTGTAAGAAAAGAAGTAGGGGGTTGTAGCTCCCTTCCAGGAGAGACTGGAAAACGAGAGAGAGTTGTAGCTCTCTGCAGGTTACAGCCTGTGTACTGGTAAAGGACTGCACCAGTACAAAACCATTGTAAAAGGAGTTTCTAATTTGAAAGAAGATAGATACATATTGCAGCAGGTGGTTTTCACCCACATTGGGTTTCCACCTTACATCTTGTGTTCTTTGGTGTGACTATCTGTTTTCTTTGTTCATGCTCATTATTTTATGGTACTGACATGGAAAAATATTTCAAAGAACAAATAAGGAAGATTTATTAAAAGAATTTGATAATACTGATTCACCCCCCCTCTTAGTATTATTTCCAACAATAAGTTCGACCTTCGGTTGAATCCAACCTAGTGATAGTTTAACGAGCCCTAGGGAGGAGAAGCTCAAGTCTCGTCATGGTGACGAGTCCAATGTTGTCAGGGTTTAATGAGTCCGACACAAGAAAAACTCAGAGTTTTTTTCATGTTTAGGGAGTTTGAAAAAGACACAGAAAAGAAGACTCCAGGGGGGTCCTTTTTCGTAGATTTGTGTCTCTCCAGCCCGAAAAAGTATAAAATAATACTGGAGAGAACCACTTGACCATTATGATCAAGGAGTACTTTTCATAATTAGTGGCCTCGATCCGAAAGAGTAGAAAAGCGATCGAAGAAACATCGTTTCGTAACCAATATTGAACCTGAAATGACAAAAGTCCAGCAATATTTTTGTGTTTATACGGTTGGAAAAGAGCTCAAAGCGGACCGCCTCTTATTTCGTTTAACGAGTCAAAAGGGAAAACTTGGCAATCTTTTCGTCTTTTAAGTTGGAAAAGAGCTTTAAAGAGGACTTGTCCTAGAGGAACGAGTGGTATAAAGGGTGGCAACTGGTTCCAGCAAGGATGGAACTGCTCAAAACATGTAATGGTCAAGAGGCTGGCTAATAAAACCACTCATCGTTGTGGTTCCTCAGGAAAGGAAAAACAACCAAGTGAAAGCATGTGATCGGCCAAAGAGATGGTGGTGATGGAATGAAACAACCAAGGCTCATCTAGTAGAAGTTAGTGGATAAAAATAACAATCACGAGGTGTAAATCGGGTATGGGTTCATTTTTACACAAGCTTGAAACATGGAGAACTTTTCTTGGATTCAGTTTCATGTTTACACAAGCTTGAAACGAAAAACTATGCTTGTTATAAGTTCGCATGCCCCCAGCATAACGATGCAAATCGAGGTACATGCCCCCAAGCTTCATTGCATCCAATGGAGGTGGATGGAATGAAGGTTCACTTTCGAGATCTTGGAAAGACTCGACTTGGATTTTATGAGATCTTAAGCAAAGACTCGACTTGGAAAGGGAGGTGTTTCATTTTTTAATGAGGTTGAGACAATAAAAGAACTACCCTCATAACCCTTGTTTCATTTTTTAACGAGGTCGACACAAGAAAAGAATTCTCCTCAGACACCCGGTTTCATTTTTTTACGTGGTTGACATAGGAACAAACTATCCTCGGGCCTCCTTGTTTCATTTTTTAACGAGCTTGACACAAGACAAGGAACTATGCTCCACCACCTTTTTTCATTTTTTAACAAGGTCGACACAAGATAAGAACGGTCCTCGGAGACCTTGTTTCATTTTTTAACGAGGTTGACACAGGAAAAAACTATCCTCATCACTCCTTGGTTCATTTTTTAACGAGCTTGAAACAAGATCGAGAACTATGCTCGTGACTCCTGTTCATGGGCCATATGAGAACATTGCTCCCAAGAGATCTTCACGGGATGGAAGAACTACACTCTGGGAGGAACACATGTCATTAGAAACCAATGACAGATTAGGTTCCAATGCCCCCAATACATGATGTATGAGACCATATGCATGATCATCAGCAGAGGCAGAGACGGAACGGGTAGCCACATAATTGACCTGTGGCAAAGAAGGTACTGCTTGCGAGCAAGAACCGAGAGGGGATGACAGCTGCGCAGGAGGCACCGGGGGACTAAAGAACGATAATTGATCTATGGTCACCATTCTTCCATCGTGTGGAAAACAAACCACACGGAAAAGTGAAGAGATGAGAGCCCCCATGGCATAAACATAGTCACGACCAAGGAGAAGACTGAAATCTAAAGCACCTTGGACAACCATGACGTCTATATAGACGGTTTTGCCCCCCAAAGTAACAGGAAGCTTTAGGAGGATCCCTAAAGGTTAACTGGTTCCTCTGTTAAACGCCAACAGATTCTATGTGACTGGCACAAGCGGTAGGGAGCCCAAAGCTTGCCAAGTAGTGGAAGGCATAAGACTGACAGACGCACCCTCATCCAAGACAGTGCCAAGTACTGCCTTATCATAGGCATGTACTGTAATCTAGAAAGGCACATTGGATGGAAGAAAGAAAGTAGTCAAGTGACTCGAGTCGAAGGAAATGACCAAATTACTTGGTGGGGGTATCATATGATTGCCCCCATGCTCTACAGGAACCAAAGAAGGACTCTCTTGATCAGCGGGGATAGGAGGGTCGTTCTCAGACTTAGGAGAATCTGACGAGACGAGAAGAACATGCACAGTAGAATCATGATGCTCATCGGGAATGGAGTGATCAACAGGTGGTGAATCCAAGTCGACACTCTTTCCGACCAATGGTTGGTCAGGAACAGGCGGAGCACAGCCAGGCTCAGAAGGAGGAGGACAGACATGTTATAGACATTTTTGTGCCTTACAACTATAAGCATGAAATGTCCATAATCCAAATGATCCAAAGTCCCTAAAGATGTTGTTACAGCTCCTAAAGGAACAAGGTCAACCAATGACAGCTTCTCCTAGAAGTTCTCCACCAAAAACCACTCAGAAACAGTCAATTCAGGATCAATTCAGAAGCTCCACTAGCTGCCTGCGTTGCAAAGCACCCAAATGCACTGGCTAGGTGCATTGCAACGCACTTGGATGCACTACTAGGGTGCGCTGAGCGGGAAATGACAAATGGCAAGCTCATTCAACGAGGTGGAAAGACCATGGAAGCTTCCAGAATCTTCTCTAGTGACACTTGCCTCAATGAATTCGACTAGTGATGAGTAAGAGGCTCTCAACCTCCAAGTGGAAGCAAGAACTGACAGAGAGAAGCCACAAGTCAAAACATAAGCTGACTCATCCTCTCTGCTTACATCTATATATGGATCCCTCATCCCAAAGATCCAGAGGCTGTAATTTTGTACTTTGCAGAGAATTTTTGTTGGTTTGAGATTGAGATTAGTACATTGGGTGATTTATGCTTTGTTGGAGGAGAGGAAGGGATTCCTTTGCTGGGAGGTAGATGCTGGATCAGAACTCACTTGGTTGTATCTCCTCTTGGACTTTCTTATTCTATCAATGAACTATTTGAGTTTCTCCTACATGCTGTGTATCAATGATGTTTTTTTATGCTTACATGTTTAGCTTAATCTGATCTTGAGCTTTTTATGAATGTATATCTATATCTTCGTGTAGTTTCTCTCTCTTGTGATCTTGCAGGAATTCGGTGAAGTTGGGCTGGTAAGGGAGCAGGGAGCTGGGAACTATTGAAGAGAGGAGCAATTGGATCAACAAACTAGCGGAAGTCACAGGTTAGTTACGTCCTCTCTCCTCATTTACATTTCATAAAGAAGAAATACTCAAGTAAGTTTCCTTGTTTGTTGCTAAGGCACTCTCACACCTTAGAGTGGGATAGGGGCATTCTGAATAGATACTTTTCCCAACAACAAATTGGCGACTCCGCTGGGGATCGTATCTAGTTAGTTTATTTGTGTTTCTATTGTTGTTCTTCTCATAAACTCAGGAGTGCCGAATCGATCTGCATTTGCCATTTACAAATGCAAAGTAGAGATCTGCTACTCTAGTCCATTCACTGGACCTATTTTATGATCTGAACAGCTGATCCACAAGTGCTATAACAGCCCTTTGTGATAGATCTTAGTCCTCCTTTAAATCATCCTCCTAATTGTACCTAATTGATAGCTTTTATCCGGCCAAAAACTGTAGATTAAACTGCAAACCGTGACCCAGAACCCAGAGACAATTCTCGTTTCTGCTTCAGCGCAGGCTCTGTGAAGAGGCTCTGCATTTCAACGCAGGTCCCGAGAGGGCTACCTTCGCTGAAGTTCAGTTTCTCTGTGCTGGGGGTGCGCTGATCAGCCCTTGCCTTGTGCAGCTGTGGTTCCCTGCTTCCTTTTGCTCAGTTTTATCTCTTTTTTTTGCAGCCTGTTATCAGTGTGTGTACCTATCTGAAACCCCCTTTTCTTTGCCTCAATTCTGCCTCAGTTGTATAAAGAAACTGTATTTTTTCTTTGTGTATTTGTTACATCATTTGCAGTTTCCCATTACAAAAGTAAACTAGTCATACTGTCGCCCTTAGATCTAGACATGTCGTAAGTGTCGTTTTGATCTTAGGAGTGAGTTTGTTTGCTGTTCACAGTTGATTACGTTTTTACTTTTGTCTTTTGGTTTGAATTTATGCATTTCTAGTGTTGAAACAAGTGTTTACTTCAAAATCATAAAGTGTCATAATCGTCTTTTTTATTTTCGAAAGAGGCTTGTTTGTGTTTTTCACTTGAAATCGAATTCAAATTTGTACAACAGCTTTCTTTTTAGGCATCAATATTAAGAAAGAGAAAACAAATACAGGCATATGTGCATTTGCATTTTGACAGTTTGTATGTTGATTTAGGAAAAGTGCATTTACAGTGTGCTCTATGCTCTTTGAGAAAAGATTGTGTCTTTCTTTTCCCCTTGTAGCTAGGATTTTCATTGTTGAAAAGATATAAAAGCTTGCTTATCATCTTTAGACTGCATTTAGGAATTGTATATATACATCTCGTGGTGATCCAAAAAGGCAAACTTCTAAGAAAGATCGACCTAAAATAAATTGAATGAACTTAACAACGCTTTGTAACTTAACGCACAACATAGAGGTCTAGGCTAGAGACGTGTTTCGGCGTCGTAAAACCTGGTGACTGTCGATCTCGCTGATGGTTGGGTGATTCCTCCTGAGAGACGATAAGCACCAGTACGGATTGTGCTCCCACGTACCGTCGAGTATATATTGGGAGACCCCTATAGGCATAAAACCTTTATCCATAGGAAGCCATGTCGGCCGCCCTACTGATCGCAATGCACTGAACACAGCATTCAGGAAGATTGACCGCCCGTACCTTAAAAAGTATTCTGCGGTTTTGCGAAAAGTTTGGCACACCCTCTACCTAGAACTCCAGAGCAGTTCCTTTTGGCCTTTTTCAGACTCTATAACGGAAAAATTCCATCCGAGCATTTGTCACTTCGGGCTCGTTAAAACATCGAAGGCGACTAGAGTCATCTTTTGCTTTTTCTCGACTCTTTAAAATTGAAAAAGCAAGTTGTGTCTAAGCGTCGTTAAAATTTATTTTAAACGGAATATTCATACCTTTTTTCCTGCGTTGATCTTTAGGTTGTGAAAAATGGAGCCCACCAACCAAGGAATTCCCCTTGGTGGAAATCCTAGTCCCTTCTCCTCTTGGGGAGATGTTGGTGCGCCCCATATGGCCACATTGTCGCTTCCAGGACTGACAATTGGCTTGCCGGTCTGGCTCTTCTCAACCAATGTCGTTCAGAACACCACTATTCCTGAACAGTCGAATCAGCAGTTAGACCAGTCCAGAGTTACCCACCAGCCTTCTACTTCCTCTAATTCTTCCTCTCCTCCTTCCTCTTCGCTTGACGGGACTGGTAAAGATAAAAACCAAGTTCCTAAGGAGAAGAAGGAAAAGAAGAAGAAAGAGAAGAAGAAGAAGGAGCCAAAAGCGGCTGGGGGAAAACGAGTGGCGTCTAATGAAAATCCACACATAGCACTGACTAGGCCTAAATCGCCATGTGTCATATGCAAGGGAGACCACTTTCACAGAGATTGTCCCTGCATCCCTCGGATACTAAGGGACTGGTCTCCCTGTTTGCACAATCTGGTGGCATCAACCTCTGATAGCCATGTTGAATGCACACCGTCAACTAGCGAAAGTGAAGTCCCTGGACAAAAAGGGAGAGCTAGATCTCCCTGTAGACTGTGCGAAGGCAACCACGCCATCCACTGTTGTCCCTTCTTAGACGAAGCGAAAAGAGTTTTGGATGATTGTCCGGTTTCACCGTTACGACTTCCTCCTGGATATAAAAAACTCTTGCCGAGTCCTTCATTAGTTGAAAATCCAGCTGGCCCGCTCAAGTGGTCGGCTGAAGCGCCGGTCATTGAAGATGAACCAGCTGAATCCATACCCGACGAAAGTCAAAAGGTCGAGGCGGCAGTTGACCCAGTCTTGCCTTCAGAGGATTTATCTTCGAATGACGCAGTCACTGAAGAGGATAGAGATGACACCATCCAAATTCTCTTCATCAACACAGACTCCGATGAACATGGGGGCACCCCCCCCATTCCTTTATCGCAGGAAGGAAGTTTGTCAGAGCGATACCCGGCCGTCTACTCGGTCCCACCACTAAGCAACCTAGTTGTCTCCTTCGACTGGAACCAACTAGGAAGACCCCGTTTGCCAGCAAGCATACCATTCAGAATTATCATCCAAATATACAGAATGGTCATGGCTGGCACCATCATTGATGAGGGGGCATCTGTGAGTATCCTTTCCTCTATTGCTTGGAAAGCGCTTGGTTCGCCAACGCTTTTGCCTAAAATGAGAAATCTGACAAGCTTTGATAAAGGAACTAGTCGACCTTTAGGGATCCTCCCCAATGTGCCCATAACATTGAAAGGGAAGACCGTTCAAATGAACGTGATGGTCGTTCAAGGACCCTTGGATTATAACCTACTCCTTGGACGAGACTATATATATTGCATGGGAGCCATCGTCTCCTCACTCTTTAGAGTAATGTGTTTTCCGCACGAAGGAAGAGTGGTCAAGCTCGTGGACCAGCTTTCATTTCCCGGATCACACATTGCAAATAGTCATATACTGTCCCTAAATGGTCTCTTCACGCAAGAAATGTCTCAACCTACAGTCCGTCCTCCCGATGAGTGCGAGTAATTCGGAGGGATATGACTGGAACCCAGGGGGCATGCGTGCTGGTCTGCTTCGACAGGAAAACTTTGGGTATAAGGTAGGTTTTCGCGGGAGAATATGACTAATCTGTACCCTGTCCGTCTTGGAAGAGGGGTTATTCTAGAATAAGATTCTTTTGTCAAAGTTATGTGTTTGGCGCTCGTTGTCACTCACCTTTGTCTATCTCGGTAGACATCGTCAAAGAAGTGTTTTGTTTGAAAGATTAATAAAACAATCTTTGGTAGCCTGAAAGAGGTAGGCCTCTCCCGGTTAAAAAACTGTTTTTCTTGCAAATTGAGGGGTAACCTTGAAACTCTACTTTATACCTGGAGGCATGCAAACCTTTTGGAGTGCAAGCAACGGGCGGCTATTTATTTTTTAAATTTTTAGGTCCTCCCTTTAAACCCGTAGGTCTAACCCTTTAAACTCGTAGGATTAGTCGTTTCCGAACTTGCATAACGAAAGGATGTGGGGCATAGCTTTGTAAGGCGCAAGCTCCATAAAAAATGGAATCTTACATGAGACATTCTTACCATATGACTGGACAATCAAGCAGTTTTAGCGCATAGTTCATGCTCGTTAAAAAATAAACATAAGATCGAGCAAGTGTTTCAATCCGCGTTTAAGCTCGTTAAAAAATGAACTACCCTCCGGTAAATAACCACCGTGAATGTAACATTATCAGCCATTAAAGCCTTGGTTGTGTTTGCACCATCACCTCCACTTTTCCATTGGCCGATCGTTCACCTCCATTTGATTGTTTACCCATTTTGAGGAACAGCTGCGAAGAGTGATTTCACTAGCCATCCTTGTGACACTGCCGTGCTTGGAAAATTCCAACCCTTACCTGGAATCAGATGCTACCCTTTTTATCACTCGTTCCTCAAAAGACGAGTCTTCTTTAAGCTCTTTTCAACTGACTCGTAAAATATGAAAAGATTGCCGAGTTTTGGCCTTCCAGCTCGTTAAAGCGACCGGAAGAGCTATCCCTCCTCTAGATTTTAATCTTTTTGGACCTGAGGGATTATTGCACAAAAAGATCGAGTGCTTGTTTTGTTCGGCTCGTTAAAACTATCGAAAATTCATCCCTTCTGTATTGTTTTATACTTTTTCGGACTTAAGGGATTAGATGATGAAAAAGGACTTTTGGAGTTAACTTTACGTACCTTTTCAGACTCTCTAAAAATGAAAAGGACCGAGTTATCTTTGTCGTTAGACTCGTTAAAAAGATTAATAGCGACAAACTTGTCTTTAGACGAGAACGAGTTTCACTATCGCTAGGCTCGTTAAAACATAGCGATGGGTTTGCCCAAAGGGAAAGTTATAGAACAAGCATATGTTATCCTCCTCAAGCTTGACAAAAATAAAGAGGTACTGGCCAGCAATGACTGGGGAAAAATTGGGAAGAAACTCAAAGAACCTTTATTGGTAGCAAGTCGCTCTTGAACATGACACTTCCACTCCATGCCTGAGTCGGGTTGGGTTGTTTCATTCACCGGTCACATCACCATGGTCTCGCCATACCATCCAACTTTGGCGTAAATGCTACCAATCCATCACATAAGTGTCGCCGATATGTTCAAGAGAAGTCATCCAGAGAAGTCAACCGTGTCCCATCCACTACCATACATTATCCTTCATTCTTTCATGACTGCCACCCTGAACCATATATCATCAGATCGTTTTCACCTCCATCAAAATCATTTGCTCCGTTCCATGTCACTGATGTGGGATACATCAAGGCCCTCCTTTGACGGATCGCTTCTTGTCGACATCAGCTCATTATCTAGGAAGTTGATCTAGGAACACCCCCTTCAGTACTTTGAAGCTTGCATGCCTCAATGGCAAGTTTCTCACTTCCGGCGACAGGTATACATCAATGACCTTCGACCGAAAGATTTTGCGTGGTGTTCGACGCCAAGTCCTTTATTCACACTACGTGAATTGTGCTGCAGTACCTTGAGGGTAATTATCATTATCAGTGATTCCTCTCGCGCTTGTTAACAATTTACATCATTGACTGGTAATCAAGCGATGTCTTTCCATGTTCGACTTCAAAACATTTCTCACATGGATCGACTTGTACTTAGAGTGAAGATCGGGCGAGATTGAAGACCCCGGATCTAGTTTCATCCATCCGGGCTGCGATATATATTAAGGAAAAATAAAGACATTGACATGTACAGCACTGCAGAACAGAAAATCATCCTACCAAAAGGATGATGATTTCATCAGAATCATCAGTCTACCATTAGACGATTGTCTGTCCTATGTACATAAAAATGAATTTATAAAGCTGAGCATGGGAATGCCCGCCTCAGCTAGATCATGAAAGCAGTATGAAAAATAATGTATTGTATTGTATCTTATTACAGGTCTCCTCCCAGCATTGAATGAACTTCGGATCCTCCTAATAAAGCATTTCACCCGATAAACAGACTCATAATTTAGGGGGCAACTGTTATAGACATTTTTGTGCCTTACAGCTATAAGCATGAAATGTCCATAATCCAAGGGATCCAAAGTCCCTAAAGATATTGTTACAGCTCCTAAAGGAAGAAGGTCAACCAATGACAGCTTCTCCCAGAAGTTCTCCACCAAAAACCACTCAGAAACAGTCAATTCAGGATCAATTCAGAAGCTCCACTAGCTGCCTGCGTTGCAAAGCACCCAAATGCACTGGCTAGGTGCATTGCAACGCACTAGACATTTTTTTGCCTTACAGCTATAAGCATGAAATGTCCATAATCCAAGGGATCCAAAGTCCCTAAATATGTTGTTACAGCTCCTAAAGGAACAAGGTCAACCAATGACAGCTTCTCCCAGAAGTTCTCCACCAAAAACCACTCAGAAACAGTCAATTCAGGATCAATTCAGAAGCTCCACTAGCTGCCTGCGTTGCAAAGCATCCAAATGCACTGGCTAGGTGCGTTGCAACGCACTTGGATGCACTACCAGGGTGCGCTGAGCGGGAAATGACAAATGGCAAGCTCATTCAACGAGGTGGAAAGACCATGGAAGCTTCCAGAATCTTCTCTAGTGACACTTGCCTCAATGAATTCGACTAGTGATGAGTAAGAGGCTCTCAACCTCCAAGTGGAAGCAAGAACTGACAGAGAGAAGCCACAAGTCAAAACATAAGCTGACTCATCCTCTCTGCTTACATCTATATATGGATCCCTCATCCCAGAGATCCAGAGGCTGGAATTTTGTACTTTGCAGAGAATTGCTGTTGGTTTGAGGTTGAGATTAGTACATTGGGTGATTTATGCTTTGTTGGAGGAGAGGAAGGGATTCCTTTGCTGGGAGGTAGATGCTGGATCAGAACTCACTTGGTTGTATCTCCTCTTGGACTTTCTTATTCTATCAATAAACTATTTGAGTTTCTCCTACATGCTGTGTATCAATGATGTTTTGTTATGCTTACATGTTTAGCTTAATCTGATCTTGAGCTTTTTATGAATGTATATCTATATCTTCGTGTAGTTTCTCTCTCTTGTGATCTTGCAGGAATTCGGTGAAGCTGGGCCGGTAAGGGAGCAGGGAGCTGGGAACTATTGAAGAGAGGAGCAATTGGATCAACAAACTAGCGGAAGACACAGGTTAGTTACATCCTCTCTCCTCATTTACATTTCATAAAGAAGAAATACTCAAATAAGTTTCCTTGTTTGTTGCTAAGGCACTATCACACCTTAGAGTGGGATAGGGGCATTCTGAATAGATACTTTTCCCAACAACAAGACAAGAGAAGAATCTAAGTCAATCTCTTTGTCGACAGGGAGAGGGTCTGAAGAGAGCCTCTGATAACCAACGGGAAGTTGGGGTGAAGAAGCTATAAGACTTTCCAAAATGGTGGAAGCTTTATCCATTAGCGGAAAAAGGTGAAGGGGATGGTTGCCTTCACATAGACTATAGGGGAATCGAATCTTCCCTTTCTTCTTACCATTGCCAGTTGATAGGGTAGCATTTCCATGAGCTTTAGAGGATGACGAGGGACGAGCCAAATCGTGAGACCATACCTCTAAGATCTTAGGAAAACCAGGACAATCACAAAGAAGATGGTCACCCTTGCACAATTTACAAGGAAACTTAACCTTCCATGAAGGAGCAGAAGGTGGTCCAACCTGAGATGTACTCAGAGCAATAGTTGCACAGGTGGCCTCGCATTTATCAGACTTCTTCTTCTTCTTCATCTTCTCCTTGTTCTTCTTAGTCTCCTGGTTACTAGATGTGGAATTTTCACTAGGCGAAGGAGGAGAGGAGGAGGAAGAAACAGGGGAAGAAGGCGTAGGCTCAACCTTGGAATCAACGTGTCTTGATTCAAATGAAGGAGACAGTGGAACAGGAGTCATGATGCTTGGGACCACCGAGGTTGAAAACAACCAAATGGGCACTGATGGTTAACCCAGGCAAAGACAATGTTGCCATGTATGGAGCATCGACATTTCCAAAAGAAGGAAACGGACCCAGGTTCCCATCTAGGGGAAAACCTTGGCCGGTAGACTCGGGGAATGTTGCCATTGGGAACGAACCTGAGAAACACTCTTATCACAACTAAGGACTTGATTTGTTACTAGGAATATTTCGTGGGAAGTAAATTTTATGATACAGGAACAAAACCTGACCTTTTCATGTTTCAAGAGTCGAGAAAAGGACGAAAAGATGACTCTATCTCTTTCGATTTTTAATGAGCCTGAAAGGACAAGTGCTGAGATGGACCTTTTCTCTTAAGGAGTTCGAAAATGAATGAAAGTGACTACTTTGGAGAAACTAGGCAAAAGGTTTACCAACCAACCGGTAAAACTGTATATACACCTTGGCGATCATATGAAAACCAAGGACTTTTCGGACGGTAGTCAATCTTCTCGAATGCTGTGTTCGGTGCGTTACGGTTTGCAAGGCAGTAGACATGGCTTCCTAGGGATATAGGATGATAACCTAGTGGGGTCTCCCAACATATACTCGACGGTACTGGGAGCACAATTCCGTACTAGACTGCTATTGAGTCACAGAAGGAGGAATCACCCAACCTTGAGTGAAAACAATAGTGACTAGGTTTAATGACGCCGGAGCATGTCTCTAGCCTAGACCTCTAAATAATGTGCGTTATGTTCCAATGCGTTGTTAAGTTCATTCAGTTCATTTTAGAGTTGATCTTGAATTATGTTTCAGTTTCCAGGCCTTACCGTATGTATACAAAAACCTAGGATGCAGCTAGAATGAGTAAAGCATATTTTACTTCAATGAACACCTACCTACAGGAGGGTAGAGAGATCATTCCCAAACCAAGAAAACCAAGATAAGTGAAGAGACACAATGCATAAACACATCAACCCTACAGTGCATGGATACTACTGATGATAGATTCTATCATTTGCTTTACAATATGCAAACTTGAAATGCAAATACACTTTCACTTTCATATACTAAATGAATGCAGTTTTTTGATTTTGATTGTTTTGGGTTCAAAAGAAACAAACAAGCAAGTGTGAAAACCAGTCGATACAAACAATTGTGATCTATGTTCAGTAGTGAAAAGAAATCAAATCAATACCAAAGATTGGTTCGATAATTGTCACTAAAAATCAACCAGAAAGAAACAAGCAATGGAGAAGCCTCAAACAAATGAACAAGAAGGTTGCAAATGAACTTTGGGCAACCAAGCAATCAAGCCAAGTAATTCAAGAGTTTGAAAGAACAAACTAGGTCACACAGCCAAAAATGCAAGATTTATTCAATAAAACCAAAGAGAGAGTACCTTAACCATAAGTGATCAAAAACAAGCTAATGGGCAAGAGAAAGATAATAGGGGATCAACAGGACTGGTGAATTTAGGAGGTAGAATTGAAAAAAAAACTCTACAGGAATCGTCGTAGGCATAAGACCAGTAACTAGGGATGATCAACCACTAGTTGTAGCAATAGAGCGACATCGTCACAAGAGTACACGTCTCTTCCGCGATGGGCCGATTTCAGGAATCGTCGCGACTGTACGACGGGATTCAGCTACGCACAAAACTTTACAACAGAAACAAAGCGACATCGGCATCACTATTAAACTATTTTCAGCAATGATCTTAAAAACAATGAGAGATGAACAAGAAACTCCCAAACAAAAACCAATCAATCCTACAGATAATAGAGGGTTTTCTCAGATTGACCCAGGTAACCCAAAAGACTGATAGCTTATCCCCAAAATTCAAGAGACACTAAATCAAAACAAAAACAAGAGAAAACAAGAGAAGAAACATGCAAAGGACTTCCCTAGTGGAGTCGCCAACTTGTGATGCAGGAAAGTGTTCCCTCTACGGACAGAGGCAACCCCTCTAGCCCTAGAGTGGGTCTAGTCATAGCAAAGATAAAACAACAATTAATTCCATTAAATAGTCATCGTTGGAGGCCTACCTCAAACCAGTGGTTGATGAAGTTCCGTTGCGCTGCTCCATGTTTCGTTTCCTTCTCCTTAATGAGTGATCAACCTGAAACACCACAAAGAAACAACAATGATCTATTTACTCACAAAGTCAAAGTCATGAGCTATCAAGTAAATTACATACAAGACATAGGAAATCATCATTGATTGTATTAATAATAAATCAAGAGCAAAGCTTACAGCTAGGTCTTGACTTCACAAGCCTTCTCAGAGTGTCCAACTAGTTTGTTTCTTCAAGCGTTCACTCTCAAAGATGGGTCTCCCAAACAACAATACATCTCTCTCTCATTCACAAGCTTTAAAACAAGGTTAAGGGCACTCCACACCTTCGTGCAAACTATATAGCAATCCCACACTTGTCACACTCACACCAAAACTATCTACCAAACTCAAAAGTAGCAGCAGCACTATAAAACCAAAAAGAACTAAAGAACTAACAACTAGAAGATCATAGCAATGGTGAGTGATTTTATAGGAAGAGGATCCTCAATGAAACGAGGGAGAGGGAGCTTATCCTCAAGGGAGGTTGCACAAGAAGCAGAACCACCATCCCAGAGGTGGAAAGGTGACCCAAACTAACACAACAACCAGCTCCAGAAACATCCAGAAGGCCGATTGTTTGAACTAATTCGCCAAATCTAGATCATCGCAGGTCATGAACTGGGGACTAGCGACGATGTCGCAACGATACAGTGCATGACAGAGAACCATCGCATATTTTAAGGGTTTACTAGCGACGATGCAGGAACTTAGTCCAAAAAGGTCAATCTTCAGCATCAGAGAGCATTTGCTTAATCTTCTTACATGAGTGGGAAGATATGAATATGTTTATTTGACACATGACACAGCAGAGGGATTGAGATGAGGATAGTGACAAATTACTATGTAATAATCCCCTATCGTAATTCCACTCCAGAGCACGATATTTACATTAGGTTCTTCCTCATGCGACTCAGACCTCATCATTTGCAGGTTCTGAGTCAGGGGAGGTTGGAGTGCTCCTTTATCGCGAAACCTTGCTATCAGTGTGGGACAATCTTCCGTCTCATGATCAAACAACATACAATACAAAAATGATGGTCGCATTGGATTCGTACAATCACGGGCATAATGCCTCGGTCCTCTGCAATTGTAACATATCAGCTATCCTCGACCTCTTCCTGGTCCCCCTCCACCTCGGCCTCGTCGGCGCCCTTGAAATTCGGTGCATGCCATTCCTGTGTTTGATCAAGGGGCTGTGTTTCAGCCTAAACTCTGTAGGTAGGAGTTCGATCCATCATCAGCTCATAACTTTTACAGGTGCTCTCATCATGTCCCACTGACCTACAAAAGTTACAAAACAATTGTTGTGAAATTTACATATACTTTTGTAATAGCTGGCAGTTATATGTAGCATGCTTTCCTCCTATCTGACAAATCACGCACCATAGTGCAGGCGCCGCACTCGGTCCTGCTTGTGCCTCCAGTCTTAATGTCATTGGCCCTCCCCACGCAAGGTAATTCGTGAACACCGGGTATTGGTATATGTCGTGCCCCTGGCCCTTACATTTTACGCACCATACATCATCGCGCATCTCTGGGCGGGTTGTACTGTCTTGTTTCAAACTCTGCATCTCAAGGCACAAGTTTTTCAACTGCCCGTGAATCTGCTGAACTTCCAGGTTAGGATCTTGTATCGGGGTCTCGTGCAATCTCATTGCGACCTCCAAGGCCTCAGTCTGAGTGGTTAGCCTCTGTTGTCACAACGCCTTCTGTAGATGCGACATTGACGATGCTACAAACCATTCATAGTGTTGCCCATCTGTTAACGTCATGTTAGCTTCGTGAACTGTGCACTTCAGTCTTTGATCCAACTCCCAAGGGGTCTCACCTGGTAGCATTGTGATTTCATTGAACCCAATGATCGATTGTGCCTCTGACTTTGTCCTGCTAAATTCTTTGTTTAGCACAGCTTGGATATCAGCGATCCCCGCATTCAGATTGTCATTGGAGTGCTTAATGTACCAGGTCAGCGTGCGATCTTGCAGAGCACTGAACAATGTTGCCTTCTTTATTTTGTCATCCGTGACTCCTTGTGCTTCCCATACAGCTTTTATCATGAACCAAAACTAGTCTGAATCTTCATTCCCTACTCCCTTGAACACTGGTAGCTTTATCGCGCTTTTCATACTACTTTGCGGTGGTGGCGAAGGTGGTATGGGCGAAGACGGGGGTGAAGACAGTGAAACTGGTGGTGGTGTGGGTGGGGTTGGTATGTGCAAAATTCTCTGCTTTATCAGATTGATCACACTTTTGGGCGAGACCTTCGCAAGCTCTTCTTCGCCCCCTCGCGGAGGTGAAATCAAGGGGCTAATTTCTAGTTCTGTGCTACCTTCGTTTCTGTAGATTCTCCCACTTCGCGTAGCCCCAAATATCAATTTATTCGCATAACCCATTTTTCACACGGTAGCATTTTAATCCAAGTGTTCAAGGATTTAGCGTACTTACCTCGTGGTCCTTTGAGGAAGTGTCGTTCTACCTCGCTATAACTGACTGAAGTATCTACCGCGAATTCAGTGATGAATCCTCCTATGATTTGATCGAGCCAGTGATCGAAAGCATGCACGATCTTATCTTCCGATGCTTCCAGTCTGCACACTAATTCTGGAGTCCACACAATAGGTCTGTCGAGTTTACACCTTCCTTGGCTATCTTCTAGCTTCGCTATCCACTCGTCTAACTCAGTGGGGAAGGATGCGAAGAAAATTTCATGGATCTTCGTATATAAGTAGCAGCCTAACCACTCTTCCTCTGACAGTCGCGAATTCTTGTTTTCCTATTCCGCGAACTCATGAATCTTCCTGTCCAACCAATCTTCAATTCTTTCTTTGTCGGACTCCAGTGATACGACATCAGACATCTCTATGCAGATCTTGGTCCTGGCAACATAGCCATTTGTTGGCTTGTTGGGGCCTGACCTAGGTTTGGAGTTAATTAGCCAAACAAATTGCTGTACTACTGACCCTTTCGGCAACAGTCCGCTAAGTGCGTACTGAAGTCTCACCCAAAGTAGTATGGGAGGGTGCTAGATCCAGGTTTCCGCACCCTTGAGATGCCTGAGAGGTTTGACTAGTCCAACTATGCATCCTTGCGTGCAGGTCACTTCGCGCACTTCATTGTTCCTCACGCTCTGATACACTGCCTTCACGCAGCCCTAACCAAGGGCTATGGAACTTTCGCGTTGCTAGAGCAGCGCTCTCCGCTATTACCCGAGATCTTACTTATCTTCCTATACCAGTTAATTACCGTTATGTACTTGGATATATTTCATTATATTTACTTATATAAAGCATTCATATGAGTTTGCGCAACAAATAAACAATATGCTTGCAAATTATACCCAATCATACATTAAAACAGGAAAAGATACACATAAATATGGTAAACTTCTCTTTATTGATTCTTCCAACGGTTACAGACTCGACCTGCCCTGCGCACTCAGCTGCAGGGGTCTGTGCACTCAGCTGCAAACTACTAGGCCTCTGCGCACTCAGCTGCAAAGCCTTGTCCTACTCTACGACCCAAATACACACTTTTCACTTCGACTCAATCACTTAGACTTATCATCCTCTTATCCTATTCTCCCTTCTACACTTAGAGCCTCGCTTTATTTATACAATCCCATGGTCTGCGGACCATGGGTAGGTCTATCCAACTAACATTACATTCTAAAACCAAGGGCTGACAACCCTGTGATTCTATTATGATTTTGCGCTCCGCGCCCACAATTCGTGGAGCTTTTACAAAAGGATTTGGTCAAAATTTGTGCTTTAAGCTCCAAAACATGCCTTGGGGGGATTCCATGCCCAACAACTGTAAGAGTCATAAATTGGAGGGTCTGTTGAGAATTCTTGGAAAAAATATTTCCACAACAATTCATCTTTGGGCTCTTCTTAAAAAACTTGCAGTTGGGAGCTTTCTCCCCACTTACTGGTAAACAACTCCTTCTGCACCTTCATGATCATTTCCTCCTACTCTGAATCATATGAATAAAAGATTGGAGGAGATCCTTGATCCTACTCTCCATGTGAAAGATATGCATCATGGACTGGGGCCTCTTTGTTGAACTCCTAATGGTCCTCTTCTTCTTCTTCAACTTCCCATAACTGGGAGTATGGTAGCTCTACCTCACTTGACTCTCCATTAGAGTTATATTCATCATAAGAAGGAGAAACATCAGACTCAAATGAATAAGCCCTCTTAGAATTTATTGACAACTCAATGGTGTTTCCTTCTTCTCTTTCTTTCTCATGGGGAGATGCTTCTTGATGTTAGTAGATATCTTCTTGGAATGAGCTCTCACATACATCTTCAGCAGGGTTATTTACCTTGGGAATATCTTCATCATTACAATGTTTGTAGAAATCTTCAAATAGAGCATTCAGTGGATAAAATATTTTAAAATATTGATAGAATGTTGTATGAAAACATTTCAAAGAAGATATGCTTCCATGAGGTATCGTTTTAAACCAAACTCTAGTATCCTCATTAAAGACCACTTGAACAACTTCATTTGTACATATTCAAGAAAAATACCTTGTTTCTCCATGCATTTGTGAAAGTCTCTGAGGTGATGGTCAGGTTTTCTCTCTGTGTTCCCACTGAATCTAGGAAAATAGGAATTTCACTCATGAAATGCAAGGACATGATTGGGATAACCAACAATAGAAGAGAAATCCAGCAGGGCAAATTGGTTGGCCAGGAATGTAGGAAGGGCCATCTTGAAAACCTCCCTGTGATTGATTTCAACTTCAAAAGTAGGGAGAGTTTTGGGCTGCTGTAGCATCTGAGTGAGTATGGGGCTTCTTGAAAGCAAGGATGATCAAATAGAGATAGGGACAACAGATTAACCAATATGTTTACCATAAATTTAATAGTGGAGTCGCCAAGGTGAGAGATATTCAACCCACACTTCCCTTACTCACCTAATAGGGGAAATGGAAAACTTTGTCGTACCCAGGGAAAAATATTCTAATCCATTCCCCAACAACGATGCCAAAAATATGTTGTGGAGAAATCTAGAACCTTGTGGCACAGGTACTGTAGGAGAGATAGAAAGCCTGTTAGAGACAACCTTTGGGTTAATTATAGACCAGTTCCTAGGACATCTTAAATAGAGGAATGCTTAAGGGATTTTCCGTGAGAGGTTATCAACACTCCAATTGTCACGTAAAAAGGTAATAGGAGGGGCTTGGTTCAATAAGCCTTCACTGAGGTAGATTCAAGCCAACTCATGGATCCAAATGTTGGGGTTATATTGGGGTAATGTCAAAGAGAAATGACTTCTTCCTCTGGTGGCCGACACAAGAAAATGAAACAACTTAAAACTGAAGTCGTGGTAATGATGGAGAGGAGGAAAGGAAGGAGGGAAAAATATGCATAGGGTTGTAGCAAACAAAATCCTAAGCAACAATGTTTCAACAAAAAGTGGAATTCAATGGATAGGGTTGTAAACAAAATATAATCCTAAACCATGATTTTTCGGTGGAATGATAGAAATAGAGGCGTGTGAAAGAAGGTTTCAGATCAAACACAACATGGGTATCATTCTATGCCAAAGCTAAAGTAGATCTGGGCTAATACAGTTCCTACAGGTTAATCAAATACACAAGTAAATATGTAATTTTACAGGTATTGCAATGCTAGTGAATAACACATATAGGTCTGTGATAAGCATAGTAACTGTATTCTATGAGTAGCTAACATAAATCTATAGATTGAAGAGGAACCAACTGCATTCATTATACTATTTCAAAGGAGGAAAAAAAATGAAATGAGATTACTGAAAGGAACATGCTGCACATTAATCATGATTGGAATCAACAGGGAAATGTCATTTATATCAAAGGGTCCAAATAGCCAATCCATACATTCAACACGATATCAGTGAAGCCCCCATGAGTAAACAAATTAGAACGAAATTGGCCTCTCATAGTTCATACCCAACAGGTGAGAAATTTCGTACCCTTTCTTATGAATTTCATCCCCCAATTTATAAGAAGAGGGGGAGAGCTTGGGTTACAATAAAAAATATCCCTGAACCATTGCTCCAGCTATCTATTAGAGTAACTATCTCGGCCCTTGTAAGGCTCTTCTACCTAAATATTACATTCAAGATCGAATTGCTTCTTGGAAATAGAAAACTACATAAAGTCGAGTAGAGACATCCACTCATGTAGAGACCTATGGTAGGGGGGAATTCGAGCCAGGTGGGTAGAGGGATCATATGCAACCATACCTCTAGGTAGGAGGTGGGGTGATATAGAGTGATCATCCCAACGAGGAGGGGCAGGATCCTTAAGGTACCCAACCTCTTGGATGAGACCTTGCTAGGGGAGCCCCGATGTGGAGTAGTAGGGATTGACTGATTAGGTAGAGACAAATACAGCTGGAGTGGCAGAGAGAGCTACAGTGCAGGGAATCCCAGGACAACGCAAAGCATGCAGGCTGCAACTATGCCAGGGGCACAAGTGTGTTGCATAGTGCAGGGTAGCACAAAGAAGGGTGCAACGGTGCGAGATGAATGGAGATATTGCAGTAGCACAGAGGTCAGAGAGGGAGCACTTGTCAGCAATAGGTAGAGCCTTAGTGTCAGAGTATGTTTCTAGCCCAACAAAGAGGTCAGTTACGAGTTTTTTTGTTTCGAGTGTTGTTGGAACAACTGCACTTGGTAGATGTGTTGCATGCAGAACACTCCAGAGTTACAGGATCAGGTTTGAGAGGAAACCTTTCTTGTTGAGAGGGAGTGTTGAAAAGTGTGCAACAATAAATTCTAAATTTAGGAAGTGCTAACAATAGAACTGCTAAAAATAGCACTTCTAAAAATAGAAGTTTAGCCAATGAGAATTTTGGCCACCTTGGGTGAGAGGTGAAACTGCTAAAAATAGCATTTCTGGGTCCCTTCCTATTTATAGCAATCCCTAGTCTATCTATAGGAAGTAAATTCAAATTTGGTCTTACCAGCAGTTTGGAATATTAATTAATTAATTCTCCATGAGTTAATTAGTTAAGGAAAAGAAAACTTGAAGTCTTTGTGAGAACATGAAATTATTTCTGCACTAATTGGGGAATGTGTCCTTGATTTTCTCCACTGATTGAGGAATTAAGGATGAGTTCTATATTTAGAGGATCAATTGACTTAGTTTAACTTAGTCAAGTTCATCTAGATTAACAAGTTGTTAAATTAATGAGATACAGTTTGTTGATGCTTGCATGCATGTGACAACTGTTATTTTCAGATAATTGTGTATTCACTCCTGGATAACTGATGCATGGTAGTTGGAAGCAACTAGAAGCTATGGTTTGAAATAGGGGGTGATATCAGCAAACTGGTAACCATGGAGGGACAAGGAGGAGGGATCTCCACTCCCTCCTACAGTAACGTGGTCTTGAACAAAGGTAGAGGGACAAGTCAGAGCAAGCAGAAAAACTCCATGGAGAAAGAGGCAAGAATCACTGAGACACAAGTGTCAGAAGGCAATGGAGCCCAGGACAAGAGAGGGACCCACGAGGAGGCTCAGGAAGAAGTGAGAGCAGGTGACAGAGGTTAGAGGTCAGAAAGCAGAACTCCAACGAGACCCTGCAAGCCCAAGGCTATTATTAAACCACGGGTGGTCCTTAGTGATCCTGCTCTGCAGGAGCACAAAGATCACATGGATACCTGTGCAATCATATGTAAGTTCATGGGTATCTGGCCCACAGAGAAAGCACTATACATCTAGATAAGAAACACCTGGAAACTGAAAGGAGATATAACTATTCATTTGGGTTCCAAGGATTTCTTCACCGTGGTTTTCAAGAACTTGGAGGATAAAGATAGAATATTCAAAGGAGGACCCTACTTCTTTACTACCACGAGTCTCTACATGCGACCTTGGATGATGAACTTTGTGCTGGAGCGAGAAACGTTCACTTCAGTCCCGATATGGATTAGAATATATTCCTTACCTTTAGATTACTGGCTACTGGAATCCTTAAAAGCTATAGGAAATAAACTAGGACATTTTATAAAAATATCAGAGGCTACTCTGCGTGATAAATACACATCCTTCACGTGCATATGCATTGAAATGGACTTATAAGGAGCACTCCCGGATGAGGTCACCCTGGAAGTTTATGATGAGGAATGGGTTCAGGCAATCGACTATGAACGCATCCCGTTCAGATGCTGCAAATGTCATGAACATGGGCATCTCTTCATAGAATGCCCACTAGGAGAGAACAATTTGAAAGGAAAATTTGGTAAAGACCCTGAAGATTACACCAAAGTGGTAGGCAAGGGGAAAGGAGGGGGGAAGAAGCACCAAAAGAAACCCAGTGAGAACAACCTACCAAGTCACAACAGTTTTGAGATTTGGAAGAGGAGGGGAAAAAAATGAAAAGAGTAAAGATATGGTGAACACCTCAACAGAAAGGGAAAGATAAGATAACATGGACATAATACTAGATGACAAAGAAAGGAAGGAGGACCAACTAAACAACACAGGACTTAGAGACCAGGATATGACCCCTAGCGAAGTAGGAATGGAAGATCAAGACCTGCAGGAGATCCTTGAGAGGGAGAACTTGGAACTTGAGTAGTTTCTAGAACAGAGCACTAACAAAGGGATCGAATCTCTGCCTCAAGAGAAGTTTGACAGAGTGCAATAGATCTTCCTCAGTAGTGCCCCAAAAAAGGTGGTTGGAGTCAAATGGAACTACGATAACTAGGAGAACAAAGGGGTCAAATAGATGGAGATCACATCAGGATGCTCCACCAAAAATCCAGGAAAAAAAGAGGAAGAAGAAGACAGAATGATCTCCTATTAGAATGTGGGAAACCCCTGATTAATTCAAGTAAGATGAAAGATCTTACGAGTTACTCTTTTACAAACACCTCATTATGAAGCTCACAACCTGGAATATTAGGGGGCTAGGCATCAAAAGAGAGCAAAGAAATCTCAGTAATAGAATAAAATAAGAAAAATCAGATATGGTTTTCATACAGGAAAGGAAATGCTCAATAGAAAAGATCAAGAACCTTCACTGCAAATGGCTGAACAATTATGAATACCTGGAGGTCAAAGCCAACAACACAGCGGGGGGAATTCTTACCCTCTGGAATCCTCAAAAAATTGAGATCACTGATGCAGAAGCATCCAAAAATCATCTCTCTATTATAATCCAACCTCTAGGGGACAAAGATAGTTACTTGACCACAAATGTATATGGTCCTCAACTACTTGAGGATAAACTATGACTACTCACCTCACTAGAGGAACTAAGAGGAAGACATCCAAGCATCCCCTAGATTTTGGGGGGTGACTTCATCAAATCACTTTCGGAAAAAAATGGGGAATCAGAATGTTGGGGTGAGACTCACTCACATTCCAGAACTTCTTAGACATCATGAGACTGGTAAGCATGGAGACAATAAATGGCATCTTTATTTGGAATAACAAGAGAGGGGGAATAACCCAAGTTGCTTCGAAATTGGATCGCTTCATAGTTTTAGAGGATCTCCTTCTATCGGGTCACTCCATGACTGCATGGATTCTTCCTTTTGGGGGTTTGAACCACTGGCATGTCCAATTGGATGCTTCTTTGATCGGAACACCAAGAAACAGACCTTTTAGGTTTGAAAATTCCTAGCTCACTCATCCAAACTTCCCCAATAACATTAGAAAGTGGTGGGTGGAAGACATGCCCACTCAGGGCACAAAAATGTTCATATTGCATCAATGCCTTAAACATATCAAACAAAGGCTCAAATATTGGAACCAAAATAAGTTTGGCAATATTTTCGAAGCCAAGAGAGAAGTGGAAAGTAAATTACAAGAAATCATTCAAATTCTCATCAAGGAAGGATTCACAAAGGAGAGGAAGGTATTGGCAGACTCTCCACAGCATGATTGGGACAATAGATGTCAGCAGGAGGAGATCTTCTGGAAATAGAAATCTAGAGTAAAGTGGATTAAATAAGAGGAGAGAAACACTAGATTCTTTCATAAATCTACAATGAAACACAGGGCACATAACAGAATCATGAAACTATTGGATACACAAGGGAAGGAGTTAAAGACTCACAAGGAAATGGAATCAGTGTTGCTTCAACATTTCAAAAGTATAGCAATGGAAGCCTTGGCAGATAGATCACACTCCATCAAGAAATTCACTAAGAATATTCCCAAGTTGGTGACCAGGGACGACAACTACAATCTCAATAGACCAGTAATGGAGGAAGAGGTCAATGAAATGATCAAATAGATGCACAATGGGAAAGCTCCAGGCCTGGATAGTTTCAATGTAGATTTCTTCAAAACTTGCTGGGAAATAGTCCAACACGACATTCCTGATGTGGTAGAGGACTCGAGAACATCAAGAAAAGTTCTTAGAGCGATTAATGAATCTTTTATAACTTTAATTCCTAAACAGGAAAAAGAAATGACACCAAAAAAATTTAGACTAATATCTCTTTGCAATGTGGTGCACAAAATCATTTCCAAAGTTATCGCTAACAGACTCAAACCTCTACTACCATTGCTAGTTTCAGAGGAGCAGATTGGGTATGTGGAAGGCAGACAAATCCTCAACAACATCATCCAAGCACATGAAGTGGTCCACTCCCTCAAGACCTATAAGCAAGCGGGAATGATTATATAGTTGGACATAGCGAAGGTCTATGATAAACTTAGCTGGAAATATATAAAAGAAATTCTTAAAGCGTATGGCTTTGACTTCAACTGGATAAAGTGGGTCATGGCACTAAACGCCACAACAATCTACTCTATCCTTCTCAATAGCTCACCTTCTAACACTTTCAGACCTTCATGAGGCCTTAGGCAAGGCGATCCTCTCTCCCCATTTCTTTTCATTCTCATTATGGAAGGATTGGGCAGAACGATCAATACAACCAAGAAGAAAGGAAGAATCAAGGGGCTAAAACTAACTCAGAATGGGGAGGAATTGACGCATCAACAATTTGTGGATGACACAATGCTGCAAGGCAAACCCACTTTCAAGGAAGCCAAAGCCTTTAAGAAAATCCTGAATGACTTTGCCCATGCTGTAGGCATGGAGGTAACCTTACAAAGTCCAAAGTTTTCTTTTTCAATACAGACATTTCAATCCAAATACAGCTCTCCAGAATTCTTGGTTTTCAACGAAAGAATCTTCCCTCTAAATATTTGGGTATGCCTCTTACTAACAAACCTCTGAGTAAGGCAGTTACAAATAAGCTTAAGGATAAGGTCAACAAATGGATTAATAGATCCTTGAATTTAGCAGGAAGACTAGTTCTTACAAAGGCGATACTTCAAACCATTCCAATCTACATGTTCTCTGCCCTTCTAGTCCCTAAAGGAGTTTTATAGCAGATTAGGAACTTTCAAAGAAACTTCCTTTGGGGTAAAGGGGAAGAAAAAAAGAAATGGGCCTTGGTAGCATGGGATAAACTCTACAAACCAAAAACCCATGGTGGTTTAGGTCTCCATGACCTGGACACCCTGAACAAGGTCCTAGGGGCCAAACTTTGGTGGAGATGGCTAAAAGACTCCAACAATCCTTAAAACAAGTTATGGAAACAAAAGTATGCAACAAATTGGCAGGAAAAGGACCACATTCGTATGTTGGGGCACATCAGGGGTTCTCATATTTGGAACAAGGCATGGGAGAATAGAACTTTAATTCAGAATCACAGTTTCTGGGAGATTAGAAATGGGAATTTGGCCTAGTTCTAGGAGGATAACTGGCAACAAGAATAGAATTTATGTAGAGACAGTCTAGATATCATAAAAAATGACACCCTTAATAAGGGTCTCAAGAGGGTAAGTGACTTTTGGGACCAGTCTAGAGGGGAAAGGAAATGGAGATTATGGAGAGTACCATCTTACAGTGCAGAAACCCCTTTGAGAACCCAAGCAAAAATTCTTGAAGAGATCTTAGAAAAGAGACAGATTCTAACCTCAACTTCGGATGATATTCTTAGATGGGGTAGAAATAATGAAGGTAATTTCAACCTCAAAGAAGCCAAAATAATAATCACAGGATTTGACTATTCAAATGTTGACAAGACTTGGGAAAACATTTGGAGCAATCCTCACTGGATGAAAATCAAAATGTTCATATGGCTAGTTGTACACAAAAAAATTCTGACCTGGGAAAATCTCAGAAAAAGAGGTTTTGTAGGGCCTTCTAAGTGTCACTTATGTGGTCTACAGGAGGAGACCACGGATCACCTTCTCAGCTTGTGTGAGTTCACCTCATCCATCTGGAACTGGGTAGCCTCTATCTTCAACCAAACAGATAGAAAGGAAAATGACATTACAAAAACTTTAAAGAATTGGAGGAAAGATTTCTCAGAAAATGAAACAGACAATGTGGCTTGGACACTGATCCCAGGCTTCTTGATCTGGGATGTGTGGAAAGAACACAACTATAGATTCTTCAAAAATAAATCAAGCTCAACTCAAGGTATTGTGGCTTATATTCTTAATCAGCTTAGAGAAACAGTTAAAGTTTTTATGAAGCAACCTCCTGGGAAACCCCCTATTCAAAGAGACATCCTCATCCTGGAACAGTTGGGTCTTCAGGCTTATGATACAACATATAACAATAAGAAATCAAGGCAAAGAACAAAAAACAAAGCCTTCTGGCAACCTCCTCCTCGTGGCTTCATGAAACTAAACATTGATGGAGCTTCAAAAGGGAACCTAGGGGATGCTGGTTACGGAGGATCTATCAAAAATGCAGAGGGAAATATCCAAGTTATCTTTCACAGTCATTTGGTGAGGGTCACCAAAAATATGGCAGAACTCATGGCCATTGAGCAAGCTTAGAGATTCTAACAAAATACAACCTACCCAATACAATTATAGAGGCAGACTCAGAATTAATGATTAACTCAGTTAAAAGAATAAGCACTGCCTTAGCACCAAATAAAGTTTCAAGGAACTAGAGACTATTGGAAGTGTTTCATAGAGTCCAATCTCACCTCAGAACACTTAAAACTCTGAGATTTTTTCATGTGCAAAGAGAGGCCAACAGGTTGGCAGACAGATTAGCTAATGAAGGAGTGACCTACACTCGAGAAAACAAGTGCCTAGTTTGGGAGACTGTCCAGGCTAGACAAGTTCACAAGGACGTAGTACTCTGGCACGTGAAGATAGGGAGCATCACCAAAACTCCAAAGGAAATCAGTTAACAGAAATCTCAGATGATGAGAGTTAAAGGCACAAATGACAGATAGGCTAAGTTCTGGGCCTTAAACAGGAAAAGAAGATAGATGAATGGCAGGCAGAGTAGAAAGAGAGGAAAACCAAAAAATGGATCCAGGGCTTCTTCTCAGAGAAAGGGGGTTTTGCAGCCGATACCAGAGTTATTAGAAGCTCATAACTGCCGGAATCAGTTTCACCAGAAAGCCTCCGATGCCACTAATGGATCAACAAGTGGCCCTTGGCAGGTTGAGAATACCACCTTTAGCGACCTAGTACACCCTGCACATCTCTACAACCTGAAACCAGGTTCAGCCGTCGAATCGGGTGGCAAAAGATCTAGGGCTATGAACGGTCGTGCTTGTTGGCAGTGGGACAAGGGTAGTTTTTCTACAGTAACACGGGTTTTCAGGCAACTCTATTTACTTAAGCGGTTTTTAAGAAATGCATGTGATGCCATTGATCATGCAACACATGGCTCCAAACACAAAGGAAATACTGCCTTCATCGTGCGACTAACGGTCGTGCATGTAATCCGTGCGATATTCTTTGCCGCCGTCGGATCGGGAGGTAACAGATTGAGGGCTGAGGTTGATAGGGCTAGTTAGCGGTGGGACCGAGATGGTGTGGCCATAGTTTCCCGCGTTGTCGGGCATCAAATCAACCACAAACGGACTTTCGGTAAAGTCAGTGACCAAGGGACAAATAGATCCAGAATCAAAGTGCATCTAGTGCAGTTGACTCCCATCAATTCCAGGGACTTCCATGGACGAGGTCATCGGATCAGATTTGCAGATATATTTGTACTTCTAAGCGTGACACTCCTAAGCTTTGTGGTTTGTAAAGTGAGTGCGCATGTGACATTTGCTTTCATGTATATTATGTAACCTTTTTGTTGATTTAGTTAAATAGAAGGTCTGATTCTTGGTTGAGCAAAAAAAAAAAACTGATGCATTGTAGTACAGACAGAGACCCAGTTGAGATTGGATGAGGGATAGTGTACTATCAGATGCTAGGATCTTCCTTGTGAATATTCCTTGCATGCAGGAGGAACTTGAATTCTCAAGGATTGTGTAGTTGGACCTGAGGTTGACAGCAGGTATGATTGGGGCCAATTCTCACATGTTATGTAATTGTACCCCAATCAAAATTGTGCAAGGAAATAGGGGATTGGAGGACTTGTGGCCTATATATTGAGGCCTAGGTAGTCTATGATCTACATCATCAGAGTACAGAGAGAGCAGGATAGATTTTGAGCTGATTCTTTTTGTATGTTTTTGAGGATTTCCACTTGATTGATAATACAGAGATGGGGTTTTAGGCTGGTTCTTTCCCCAAATTATATCTTTTGTGTTATGGTTGATTACTTCTCATTCTTAGTTATATCTGTTCATGCTTGATGTTGCTCATGTTCAATTAAGCTTTCGCTAAGTTTATGGTAGATGTAGATCTAGTATTATGCTTTAGTACATCGCATATATCAGTTGGATCTGCAGGTGAAATTTCTACATGATATCAGTGAGCTAGCTGATTTGTAGAGAAAATTCTACAAAAGGATTATCCAGCAAACAACACTTGGCAATTTGAGAACTGAGTTGTTGCATGCTCGGATATTCATGAACTGAGAATTGTTTAATCTTCTCAAATCAAATTTGTTGCTTGAGAAATTTCCAGAGACACTGAGAGAATTATGGAATCGCACTATGGTAGCACCTGAGGAAGACATGGATACCAGAGCAATGACTGCCGAGCAAGCCGCACAGGTAATTATGTAAGTGGAAGCCCCAGAGAGTTTCGAGATAGTCATTGAAATCCATAAATCACCGTGCACACCGAGATCCATGAAAGACAAGCATTCCATGGTACCAGTGCGCATATCACATAGAAATCCACTGAGGACTAAGCTCACCATGGAAGAAAAGGGAAAGGCTATCAATTTTGAGGACGATGAGGAAGAAGAGTTCAAAGAAATCCTGGTTGAGTAGGAGGATGTAGAAATGGAGGTCAAAACCCACGGTGCGACCCTCTCACCAAGTTGCCTACATAGGTTCCTGTGCGGAAGGGTAAAGCCAAGTGTTGTGGGGAAAAGTATCCAACACGGAATGACCCTATCCCACTCTAAGGGTGATAGTTCCTTAGCAACAGCTGAAGCAAAGCTATATAAAGTTACTTCTTTATGACATGCAAGAGATGAAAGGAAGAGATCCACTTACCGATGTCTTGCGCAAATGGTCGATCCAATCTCCTCTATTTGCCGCTCGCTCCCAGCTCCAAGTCTTCTCACGGGCCCAGCTACACGAGATCCTGCGAACAAGACAAGAAAAGGAAACTACAAGAAGCATGCATTCATAATTGATTCAAGGATTAGCATAAATCAAATACGCAAGTAAGACAATACACCATTGAAACACATGCGAATAGAAGAACCTCAAATGCTTTATTAATATAAGGAAGTAAGGTTCAGGCGGTGATACAACCGTGAGAGGTCCAATCCAGCATCACCTTCCCGACGGAAAGAAATCTCCTCTTCACCTCCCTCAAGCAATCACCCAATACTCACAACTGTAAACCAACAGCAATTCTTTGCACAAAATTCCCCTCCTTCATATCCCATGGGATGAGATCCTTATATAGAGTTTTGGAGTGAAGATAAGTCAGCTTGATGTGTGACTTGTTGTCCTCTTCAACTCCAGTTGTTCTTCAATCCTTGAGTCCACTCGGAGTTTCTACCTTCTACTTGGAGTTTTAGAACCTCTTTACTCATCATTAGGCGAATCTTCTGATCCAAGTGTCATTTTGGAAGCTTCCTAGGCACTGGCACATTGAGAAAAGATTCCTCCACATGTCATAGTACGCCCAGCGCAGGTAGCCTTTGTTGCACTTGCTATGCAGCGCAGGTACACCATCGAGCTTTTGACATTCAGCGCAGATGCTTAGTGGAGCAGCTGCTTTGATCCAAAATTGACCTGTTTTTGAGTGTTTTTCAGTGGAGAACTGATCTGTAGTGCTGTGGTTTGCTGACCTTGTTCCTCTAGGGGTAGGAACAACATGTTTAGGGACTTTGGATCCCTCAGATTATTGACATTTCATGCTCCATGCTGTAAGGCACAAAAATGTCTATAACAGTTGCCCCCTAAAGTATGAGGTCGTTTATCGGGTGAAATGCTTTATTAGGAGGATCCGAAGTTCATTCAATCGTCGGGAGGTGACCTGTAACAAAATACAATACAATACATTATCTTTTCATACTTTCTTTTCATGATCTAGCTGATGCGGGCATTTCCCATGCTCAGCTTTATAAATACATTTGTTGTACATAAACAGACGATCGTCTGATAATAGACTGATAATTCTCTGCTTTTAATTATCATCCTTTTAGTAGGATGATCATCTGCTGCACATGTCTATGTTTTTATCTCCTGAATGTATATCGCAGCCCGGATGGATGAAACTAGATCCGGGGTCTTCAAACTTGTCCGATCTTCACTCTAGTACAAGTCGATCCATGTGAGAATTTCTTGAAGTCGAACATGGAAAGACATCGCTTGATTACCAGTCAATAATGTAAACTGTTAACAAGCGCGAGAGGAATCACCGATAATGATGATGACCCTCAAGGTACTGCAGCACAATTCACGTGGCGTGAATATAGGATCTGACGTCGAACACCACGCAAAGTCTCCCGGTCGAAGGTCATTAATGTATACCTATCGCCGGAAGTGAGAAACTTGCCATTGAGGCATGCAAGCTTCAAAGTACTGAGGGGGTGTTCCTAGATCAACTTCTTGGATAGTGAGCTGATGTCGACAAGAAGTGATCCGTCAAAGGAGGGCCTTAATGAATCCCACATCAGTGACACGGAACGGAGCTAGTGATGATGGTGAAAACGATCTGTGAAATATGATTCAGGGTGGCGGTCATGGAAGGATGAAAGATGATGTATGGTAGTGGATGGGACCTGGTTGACACTTTCTGAATGACATCTCTTGAACATATAACGACACTGATGTGATGGATCGGTAGCATTACCCCATATATGGATGGTATGGCGAGACCATGGTGAAGGGACCGGTGAATGATAATAACCCAACCCGATATTTACGGAGGCAAAAGTGTCATGTTCAAGAGCGACTTGCTACCATTAAGCTTTGAGGTTCTTCCCAATTTTTCCCCAGTCATTTCTGACCAGTACCTCTTTATTTTTGTCAAGCTTGAGGAGGATAACATATGCTTGTTCTATAACCTGCCCTTCGGGCAAGCCCATCGCTATGTTTTAACGAGCTTAACGATAGGGAAACTCGTTCTCGTCTAAAGACAAGTTTGTCGCTATCTAATATTTTTAACGAGCCCAGTGACAAAGACAACTCGGTCCTTTTCATCTTTAGAGAGTCTGAAAAGGGTACATAAAGTGGACTCCAGGGGTCCTTTTTCGTCATCTAATCCCTTAAGTCCGAAAAAGTATAAAACAATACAGAAGGAATGAATGTTCGATATCTTTATCGAGCCGAACTAGACAAGCGCTCGATCTTTTTGTGCAATAATCCCTCAGGTCCAAAAAGATTAAAATCTAGAGGAGGGATAGCTCTTCCAGTCCTTTTAACGAGCTGGAAGGCCAAAACTCGGCAAACTTTTCATATTTTACGAGTCAGTGAAAAGAGCTCAAAGAAGACTCGTATTTTGAGGAATGAGTGATAAACAGGGATAGCAGCAGATTCCAGGTACAGGTTGGAATTTTCCAATCACGGCAGTGTCACAAGGATGGCTAGGTGAAATCACTCTTCGCAGCTGTTCCTAAAAATAGGTAAACAATCAAGTGGATGTGAATGATCGGCCAAATGAAAAGTGGAGGTGACGGTGCACAAACACGACCAAGGCTTTTATGGCTGATGAATTTACGGTCTCAAATGGTTATTTACCGGTTCATTTTTTCTTGATGAGCTTGAACTCTGGGGGAAGCTTGCTCACATGTGCATTTATTTTTTAATGAGCATGAACTCTTGCTAAAACTGCTCGGTTTTGCGTTTATTTTTTAACGAGCATGAACTTTGCCAAAACTGCTCGTATCTTGCGTTTATTTTTTAACGAGCATGAACTTTGCCAAAACTGCTCGTTTTTACCAGTCATAAAGTAGGAAGGTCTCCTGGTAGGTTGCTCGCTATTTTTTAAGGAGCTTCATCTCGCTATGCTTTGCTCCATATCCTCTCTTTATGCAAGCTGGGTATCGGCTAATCCTACGAGTTTAACGGGTTAGACCTACAGGTTTAAAGGGGGGACCTAAAAACGAAAAAACAAAATAGTCGCCCGTGCTTGCATTCCAAGAGGTTTGCATGCCCCCAGGTGTAAGTCTAATTTCAAGGTCGCCCCTACTTGTCCGTCAAAAACCCTTGTTTTCAACGGGTGAGGCTTACCTCTTTCTGGTTACCCAAAGAATGGTTTTGTTTGCTACCGCAAATGAAACTCTTTCTTCGGCGATGTCTATCATTAGGTTACACAAAGATGGTTACAATTTGCTGCAGCAATAGAATCTCTTTCTTTGGAGGCTGCCCCTACTTATCCTTTAAATCATTTGTTTTAATGGGTGAGGCTTGCCTTTTATCCAAAGATGGTTACTACTTGCTGCCACAAACGGATCCCCTTCTTTGGCAGAGCCTACTTTTTTAGGCAAAGGTGAATGACCTTTGTCAAACAAGTAACCTTGACAAAAGAATCCTTTTCCAGAACAACCCCATTCCTAACTGCCCCTTCTTCTGCATGAGAACTCTTGCCGGCTCTTCTGTTTTACGAAGATGAAGGAGGGGACGGGGTACGGACTAGTCATATTCTCCCGCGGAAATTCTACTTTACACCCAAGGTTTTTTCTGACCCCAGCAGACCAGGATGCATGCCCCCTGGGTTCCGGCCCTACTTTCCCGAATCATTCGCACTCATCAGGAAGAAGAACCGGAGGTAGAGATCTTTCTTGATCGAAAATACCATTCAGGATAGGTATGTGACTATTTGCGATGCGTGATCCCAGAAATGAAAGTTGGTCTACGAGCTTGACCATTCTTCCTTCGTATGGAAAACACATTATTCTAAAAAGTGAGGAGACTATTGCTTCCATGCAATATATGTAGTCTCGTCCAAGGAGTAGGTTATAATCCAAGGGTCCTTGGACGACCATCAAATTCATCTTGACGGCCTTCCATTTCAATGTAATAGGCACATTAGGTAGAATCCCTAATGGTCGACTGGTTCCTTTGTCAAAACCCGAGAGATTCCTTATCTCAGGCAAAAGCACTGGGCAACCCAGTGCTTTCCAAGCAATAGAGGACATGATACTCACAGATGCCCCTTCATCAATGATAGTCCCAGCCATCACCATTTTGTATATTTGGACTATAATTCTAAATGGTATACTGGCTGGTAACCGGGGTCTGCCTAGTTGGTTCCAATCAAAGGACACAACCAGGTTGCTTGGTGGTGGGACCGAATACACGGCCGGGAATGATCCTGACGATGCTCCTTCCTGCGATAAAGGAGTGGGCACATTGCCTTGATGTTCATCAGAATCGGTGTTGATGAAAAGAATTTGGACGGTGTCATCCTTACTCTCTTCGGTAGGGGTGTCAGCTGAAGATGAATCCTCAGTGACTGTGGTATTTAAAGATGAAACTTCTGAAGGGTGAACCGGGTCAACTGCCGTTTCGACCTTTGGACTTTCGTCCGGTCCGGATTCATTAGGTTCAATTTCAGTGACTGACGCTTCAGCTGGCCCCACGAGTGGGGCAGCCGTATTTTCAACCAACGAAGGACTTGGCGCGAGTTTTTGATATCCAGGAGGAAGTAGCAACGGTGCAACCGGTTGATCTTCCAAAACTATCTTTGCTTCGTCTAAAAAGGGACAACGGCGGAGGGTGTGATTGCCTTCACACAGTTCGCAGGGGAATCTCATTCCCCTTCGTCGTCTAGAACCTTCACTTTCGCTGGTCGATGGTAAGCATTCAACCTGGCTGTCAGAGGTTGATGCTTCCGAACTGTGCAAATGAGGGGACCAGTCCCTTAGTATCCGGGGAATACCGGGACAATCACAGTGGAAGTGGTCTCCTTCACATATGACACATGGCGACCTAGGCCCGGTCTGTGCTGTGTGTGGATTTTGGTTAGATGTCTTTTGCTTGCCCCCAGCCGCTTTTGGCTCCTTCTGCTTCTTTTCCTTCTTCTTCTTCTCCTTCTTCTTCTCCACGGGAGCTCTGCTTTCGGCGGCTCTACCTTTCGAAGAGGGAAGATCAGTCTCCTTCTTCTCCGTGGGAGCTCTGCTTTCGGCGGCTCTACCTTTCGAAGGGGAAGGATCGGAGGAAGACTTAAAAGAAGTGGAAGGTTGGAGGGCAGCTCTAGACTGGTCTAACTGTTGATTCGACTGTTCAGGAACCGTGGTGTTCTGAACTACAGTGGTTGAGAATAGCCAAACTGGTAGGCCAATTGTCAGCCCTGGAAGCGACAACGTGGCCATGTAGGGCGCACCAAATTCTCCCCAAGAGGAGAAAGGGCTAGGGTTCCCATCATGTGGAATCCCTTGGTTGGTGTGTTCCATGTTCTCAACCTCAAGATCAACGCAGGAATAAGGGGTAATTATGTTCCGTTTAAAATGAATTTTATATGACGACGCTTTAGACACAACTTGCTTTTTCACTTTTTAAGAGTCGAGAAAAAGCTAAAGATGACTCTAGTCTCCTTCGATGTATTAACGAGCCCGAAGTGACAAATGCTCGGATGGACTTTTTCAGTTATAGAGTTTGAAAAAGGCCAAAAGAAACTACTCTGGAGTTCTAGGCAGAGGGTGTGCCAAACCTTTCGTGAAACCACAGAATACATTTTACGGTACGAGTGGTCGATCTTCGTGAATGCTGTGTTCAATGCATCGTGATCAGTAGGGCGGCCGACACGGCTTCCTATGGATAAAGGCTTTGTTCCTATAGGGGTCCCCCAATATACGCGACGGTACGTGGGGGCACAAGTCCGTATTAGTGTTATCGTCCCTCAGGAGGAATCACCCACCTTCGTAGAGATCGACAGTCACTATGTTTAACGACGCCGGAACACGTCTCTACCTAGACCTCTACTGTGTTTCGTTATGTTTCAAAGCGTTGTTAGATAAATTCAGTTCTTTTTAGGTTGATCTTGCTTAGCAGTTTGCCTTTATGGATCACCACGTGATGTATGATACAACTCCTAAATGCAGTCTAAGAATGATAAGCAAGCTTTTTCAATTCTTTCAACTTATGAAAATCTTAACTACTGAGGGAAAAGAAAGACATCATCTTTTCAAACAGATCATAGAGCACACACTGATGCACTTTTCCTAAATCGACATGCAAACTGTCAAAATGCACATGCACAATGCAAGTATTTCTTTTCTTCTTCCTTAATGTTTATGTATTACAAAAAGAAAGCTGTTGTATAATTTCGAATTCAATTTCAAGTGAAAGAAAACAAGTTTTTGTCCAATAATCAAAAGAACACCTTAAGATTCACTCGTTTCAACACAAGAAATACTGAAATTTGAACCATATAACGAAAGAAAATGTTCAAGCAGCTATGAACAGTAATAAACTAGCTCTTAGAATCACAACGACACTTTCTTACAGGCCTAGATCCAAGAGGTCACAGCAAGACTAGTTCACTTTCGCTACGGGAAACTGTGAATGAAAGCAAGAAATACAATAAGAACAATCACGGTTTCTTCATACAACTGAGGCGGAATGAAGGTAAAGAAAGGTAGTTTCAGCTGGGTATACAGGTTGACAACAGGCTGCAAAAACAATATTGAAAACTGGGCAACAGACAATAGGGAACCCTAGTTGCACAAGGCAAAACTGGATCAGCGCAGGTACTGCACTGTCAATCTGACATGCAGCGCAGGTAGCCCCTTCGGGACCCGTGTTGCAGCGCAGGTAGCCTTTGCTGCAGCTGCACTGAAGAGACAACTCTCGTCTCTCTCAGATTCCGGGTCACAGTTTGCTCAAAAATCAATGGTTTTTGGCCAAATCAGAGGCTATCAGCCAAGTATACACTAGAGGATGATTAAGGAAGATGAACACTATCACAAAGAGCTAAAAAGAGTCCTTGTGGATCAACTCTTCAAATCATAAACATGCCCAGCACTGAGCTAGAGTAGCTGCCCTCTACTTTGCATTCGAAGGATTCGAATGCAGTTCGATTCGGTACTCCCTTTGTTTAGGAAATGAGTAGCAAGAAACACAAGCTACCAACAAGACACGGTCCCCAGTCTGTTGTGGGGAAAAGTATCCAACACGGAATGACCCTATCCCACTCTAAGGGTGATAGTTCCTTAGCAACAGCTGAAGCAAAGCTATCTAAAGTTACTTCTTTATGACATGCAAGAGATGAAAGGAAGAGATCCACTTACCGATGTCTTGCGCAAATGGTCGATCCAATCTCCTCTATTTGCCGCTCGCTCCCAGCTCCAAGTCTTCTCACGGGCCCAGCTACACGAGATCCTGCGAACAAGACAAGAAAAGGAAACTACAAGAAGCATGCATTCATAATTGATTCAAGGATTAGCATAAATCAAATACGCAAGTAAGACAATACACCATTGAAACACATGCGAATAGAAGAACCTCAAATGCTTTATTAATATAAGGAAGTAAGGTTCAGGCGGTGATACAACCGTGAGAGGTCCAATCCAGCATCACCTTCCCGATGGAAAGAAATATCCTCTTCACCTCCCTCAAGCAATCACCCAATACTCACAACTGTAAACCAACAGCAATTCTTTGCACAAAATTCCCCTCCTTCAGATCCCATGGGATGAGATCCTTATATAGAGTTTTGGAGTGAAGATAAGTCAGCTTGATGTGTGACTTGTTGTCCTCTTCAACTCCAGTTGTTCTTCAGTCCTTGAGTCCACTCGGAGTTTCTACCTTCTACTTGGAGTTTTAGAACCTCTTTACTCATCATTAGGCGAATCTTCTGATCCAAGTGTCATTTTGGAAGCTTCCTGGGCACTGGCACATTGAGAAAAGATTCCTCCACATGTCATAGTACGCCTAGCGCAGGTAGCCTTTGTTGCACTTGCTATGCAGCGCAGGTACACCATCGAGCTTTTGACATTCAGCGCAGATGCTTAGTGGAGCAGCTGCTTTGATCCAAAATTGACCTGTTTTTGAGTGTTTTTCAGTGGAGAACTGATCTGTAGTGTTGTGATTTGCTGACCTTGTTCCTCTAGGGGTAGGAACAACATGTTTAGGGACTTTGGATTCCTCAGATTATTGACATTTCATGCTCCATGCTGTAAGGCACAAAAATGTCTATAACACCAAGGTGCCCAAGGATATAGATGAGAGCAAGAGCTCTCTACAGATTCCGCTGCTCCTGACAACATTATTTTTGGAGTGTACCTGGAATGGGTGTCTATGCTAAAATCTGAAGATTGGGACCTTGCGGACCACGAGAAGTTCCCACATCTCACGACCACGCAGCTAATGCGCTAGAAGAAAGACGCGCCAACTGGGATAATAGAGTTGGAGCTGCGTAAATGACTGAGAGGTGTGGAGAAGGCATGATTGCTAAACCTGATTTGGGTGCCGCATTAACACTGTGCCCCAGTGACTATTTTTGTCATCAAGCAGCTGCTCGGCTTGGTGCATGATGGGTGCTTGTGGCTAGAGGAACCCATCACCATCACAGACCATCTAATTCACAGGATTACATGGCTCCATAGCACAGGGGAGGACTCGACGAAAATTTTAGAAGGAAAGAGTGATGATTTGGCCATCGTGGAGGCCATGACAAAGAAATTTAAACTGGAGAAGAAGAAGTGAGGGTACACATATATTAATAGGGAAGTTTATGTGGAATTTTAGCGTGGATGAGATGCCTGTGCCAGTGGTTTCACTAGCACTACCATGCGTAAAAGGGGTCCAATTCAACTAGAAAAAATACATATGCAGAGAATTCCTTGAGAACTGTCATGAGGCACAAGATCAGGGAAAAACCTTTCATTATGCATGGCTCCTATTTTCGATAGTACTGGTGGCATGGGAATTACCCACAGATAGCTAGTTCCTAACAATCATGGAGAATCTTCTAGAGGCAGCGAAGTACACTTCGCTGTGGGCAACCCGGGATGCACAGAGGATAAGGGAAAGCAAAATATTATGGGTGCCCATGGAGATGAATATCAGAATGGGGATTAATCGCAAGTTGTGGTTATCTCCCATAGTCTACAACAGTCTGTAGAGCTTCATGGAGTTCAACGCAGACTTCCACCATGTCTTCATAAGGGTGTAAAAGGACCCCATAAAGATGTGGTGCGAGTTACCCTATTTTGTGACTGACGATGTCACCTTCGCGGTCCTTGAGTCTTGGCCGCCGGAGTGGCGCACTCCAGCTGGATCGCGGTGGAAGCAAAGAAGTCCACCGCACATCAGAAGAAGGAAGAGGCAAAACTATGTATGGCATAGCTGCCGGAAAAGCGCAGGAAGGAAGAAGCAGCAGCTAAGGCATAGGCGGCGTGCGATGCTATGAATTTGGTCGAAGAGCAGTAGAAGGCAGCAGAAGAAGAGCGTGAAGGACAGAAGTCTCCCTCGCTCGAGCCAGAAATAGACATAGAACAAGGTGGCGTGAACCTGTAGACAACATCCACCCATCTAAAATGTTTGCGCCCAAGAGAGCAAGTCGGGTTGCGAAGGAAGACGAAGGCCTCAAAGACCTCGTTCGACCATATCACCCTTACTAAAGGTGATCTACATGATATTGGCGAGACGATGAGGGATGTCACCACAGATGTCGTCCAACAGTTTGAGGAGAAATGCCAGATGGTATTAGGGGCTCTCCGAACACAGATATAGGAGTTTTAGGTGCGCACTCCGTAGGCTGGCATTATCTCAACCAACCTTGTAGTCGACACATCGGCAACCAAGGAAATGTTGCGCACCAGGGTGACCAACACAATAGTGCTGTCAAATGGAACACTCGTTACAGAAAATGAGGCCGACAGGCCTATGTTCATCGAGTTGAAATGGATTGGGTTAAACATGGTTGTGCTCCCTTGGGAGATGCTCTATATTTTATAGGATAGATTCACTGCAAAACTACGGTCTAGGGAGAGTCGCGCACTATAGGTAATGATCGAGCAACACATCAACATTGAGCAGTTGAGCCTGCAGCGCGACGAGGTAGTGGTGCAGAACAAATAGATAGTGAAGGTGGTGGAGGAAGCCTTCCAGATGGTCTCAGAATTGGCCATCCAAGTAGAGGAACTGGTGGAGGTGCGCGTACACAAGTTAGCAGCAGGGGTAAGCAACACAAGAGAACAAATGGCCAGGGTTCAACTAGAGCTACACCTTCAGATAGCAGAATTATAGTTGAAGACACAACCTTCAACTCTGCTGAAGGTTAAGGAATAGCACGCCACTGCAATCACAATGGCAATGGTGGTGGTTAACAGTGCAGTGACAGAGTGCACGAAGCTATTCGAGCAATCGTTCGAGGTCCTCACCACCCTGCAGGAGGACCCGAACATAGAGCTCCTAGAGACAGAGGCACACAAGCTGCAGCAAAAGTACGACGAGATCAAAGGGACCATGCAGATAGTTTCCCTTACACTGAGGCTTGTTAGGATGCAGCAGGATAAGGCACTCAAGGATCAGGTGGATTCTTCTTGGAATAAGGAAGCAGTTTTGAAGGTGTGCATACTGCCATGGATTGATGAGGCGTATACCATTACAACCTCCATTGAAGAAAAGCTCGTGCAGCTGCAAGCAACACAGGAGAGGATTCAGGGCAGTAGTTTAGCCACAACGGTTACTGAATAGTGCGTAGAGGAAGTCCAACAGGCAGTCACTCACTGTGCTGCTGAACCTTCAGCGATCTAGTCATAGTTGGTAAGTCTTCACACAAAGATCTCCACACCAATAGAGTGAGTTGAGGGCAAGTCACAATGTTTGTGTTGAGGGCCTGTTGGGCGCGGGATCCCCTAAGGGAAGTTTTGGGGCCTAGAGCCCAGATTTTGGTCAATTTTGTAATTTCGATGTAATGACTCCACATTTTGTGGGCACGGAGCTCGTAGTTTGTTAAAGAGTCATAGGGTTGTCTTCTCTTAATTTTGATAATGTATTGTCGGCTATAGAGATCTACCCATGGTCCGCGAACCATGGGATTGTATAAATAGAGCAAGGCTCTAAGTAGTTTGAAAGCATAGTCGAAGAATCATTATGATATATGCGAGATAGATCTGAGGGGAAAATTCTAGTTCTGGGTCATAGAGTAGGAGAAGGCTTTGCAGCTGAGTGTGAAGACCCCTACAGCTAAGTGTGTAGGGTGAGTTGAGTTTGTAACCAGTTGAAGTATTAATAAAGAGAAGTTTTTTATCAATTATGCGTATTTATTTCCTGTTTTATGCATTTGTTATATTGGGGTTGAAATTCACTTCTAATACTTATATGATGCACGAATGTGTATAATTGTATTGATTAAGTGAACGCACGATAGAATATTTGTTTACGCAAAGTTAACTAAGATCAGTTAAAGAAGATAACTAAGATATTCAGTCTAAGATAAGAAATAGCGTGAATCACTGCCATAGCAATGCGAAAGCATTTCAACCCCTGGTTAGGGCTGCATGAAAGATGATTGTGCCACTTCGCAAGGGTACTAAAGGTTGGAACAGTGCGTGAAGCGACCTGTGCGAAGGTAGGTCTAGTTGAACTAGATCGACATCACAGACATCTCAAGGGTGTGGAAACTTGTTTCCAGCATCCCCCCCATACTGCTTCAGGTGGGACTTTAGTCCGTGTTCATGTCACAATCGTCTTTCGCGCAGCCCTAACCAGGGGTTGAAGTCCTTTCACACTGCTATGGCAGTGATCTGTGCTATTTCCTAACCTAGACTGAATATCTTTCTTATCTTTTGTAACTGATCTTAGTTAACTTCACATAAACAAATATTCTATCTTGCATTCACTTAATCAACACAATTACACACATTCACGCATCATATAAGTGTTAGAAGTGAATTTCAAACCCAATATAACAGATGCATAAAATAGGAAATAAATACGCATAATTAATAGAAAACTTCTCTTTATTAATACTTCAACTGATTACAGACTCGACTTGCCCTGTGCACTCAACTGCAAGGGTCCACACACTCAACTGCAGACAACTAGGCCTCTGCACACTCAGCAACAAAACCTTCGCCTACTCTACGAACCAAAACTAGACTTTACCCCTCAGATCTATCTCGCATACCTCATATTGATTCTTCGACTATGCTTTCAAACTACTTAGAGCCTCGCTCTATTTATACAATCCCATGGTCCACGGACCATGGGTATATCTCTACAGCCGACATTACATTATCAAAATTAAGGGCGAACAACCCTATGAATCTTTAACAAACTACGCACTCCGTGCCCACAAATTGTAGAGTCTTTACATCGGAATTACAAAATTGACCAAAATATGGGCTCTAAGCCCCAAAATTCCCTTGGGGGATCATGCGCCCAACACATATACTACTCCCATAAACTATGAAGAGGTGTCCTCCCAGTGACCTCCCTCAGCCGTGACTCGCTGCTCTCAAAAACTGTTAAAAATTATCTTTTGGTCCCTCTGTTGTCATGTCTTGTCTTCCCTCTCGAAACTATACAGAGGTGTCCTTCAGGATCCCACCTTGTAGCTACCATTGGTGTCCTCAACTGTGCAATCCTGCCTCCCAGTGGCCTCTACGCAATTTTCCCTGACAATGAAGACTATGCCCTGAAGTTCCTTTTCCAAACCTGAGTTGCGCTCTATGCAATCTCAATGACCAGTCCCCCCTCCCTATAACCTAGAGTTGTGCAGTGTGTAGTTACAGGGCCCTCTTCCCCTCCTGTCATCTGTCCTGGGCTCGAAACATTGAAAACAATGCATCATGCTAGACTAGGAGGTTTTGGATTTGATTTCATCCCATCATGAGTGAATTTTAGGAACAAGTACACTGATAGATCATGGTGAGAAGATCAATGGGATGAAAAAGAAGCGCACATGCTACAAGACTTACTTGCAGCTGGATGGACGAAACAATCACATCAAACAACAAGCCAAAGGAACACATGCATGGAACCATCTTACAATACCAAGACCATCGAAAACCCCGCAACATCAATCCACCCAAAGGAAAAGACAAAGCACATCTAAGAGTACATCCATCACTTACTAGCACAACAACTTGACATGGAAACCACATCCAGCCAGTACATGTCAAGAGTGTCATGTCAAGTTGTGTCATGAGTTGTCGAGGCCACATCACCACTATGGGCCATATCTATTGTAATTGGATGTAATGTAAAGTAAAATTCCAATGGACACACACAAGAAGTTGAAGAGTCATGTCAGTTGAAAAGTCATAGGAAGTTGAACGGTCATGAGGGTAGTCCAAGGGTCACAAGGGTCAACCATCACCCTTCGCTATATGTACCCTCCCATTGTTTGAGCAAGGAATTTTCACCTTGGCTCCTCCCACATAGCCTTGAGATTTGTCAATATGTTCTTTGAGAAGCGACGAGTGGCTCCAATGTCCCATTACTAGGACTAGTGATGTATGGTGTACAAATGTGCCTTGGGACTTTCATTTAATTCAGAAGCCTGTTAAGGTTATCACATTTTCACACATGTTTTGTAGATGTTTATAAGACTACTCTTTAAACATTTGTAATGCATTTTTTCTTAACATGTACTAAGATAGTTGAAATACTTTGGTTGTTTTAGTACTTGCATTGTTGAGAAAGTGTTGTATTTCTTATCACTGTTGTCTCATCCAGTGTTACTCCATTGGATGCTAGATAGACCCTTTCAGTTTCACATGTGTCTCTTCCTGGGTGGTACTACTACCTCTCATTTAGAGGCTCACTTTACTCGCCCCCTTCACAGCAGATTGTTGGAAATAATACTGAGAGGGGGGGTGAATCAGTATTATCAAGTCAATTATTTTTCATTTCACAATCAGTTTGTATACGCTACTTCAGTTAGTAAAAATTGCGTATATACGCAACTGTAGTTAAGGAAACCAGCATATAACCTGCAGACTTATAATATAATTTATTCTTCAGATGTTGATCATTAATCTGTGCATCAGAACCATAAATAGTAACCAGGAACAGTAAAACAGAGCAGACAGTCACACACAAGGACACAAGATATAAGGTGGAAACCCAATGTGGGTGAAAACCACCTACTGCAATTCGTCTCTATCTTCCTTTAATTAGAAACTTATTTTTACAATGTTTCTGTACTGGTGCAGCCTTATACCAGTACGTAGGCTTCTACCTGCAGAAGGCTACAACCTTCTCTCATTCTCCAGGTTCTCCTGGAAGGGAGTTACAACCCCCTTAGCTCTTGTACTAGTGGATGTACTAATACGTAGGTGCTAACCTACAGAAGGCTACAATCTTCTCTTTTCTTCTAGGGACCACTTTTCATAAATTTTCAGACTGGATCCATCAATTACAATAATCAAACATCAAATACATCTGCATCAACCAATCTCCTTTACTTCTATCAAAACTGAACCAACCAATTACTTTTCTGAATGATGTAACCAGAATACATTAACAGTAACCAGAAACCAATCCTGAACCCAGAACACTGCAACAATCAACAGAAGTAGCTAAAACATATTTCATGAGACGTACACTACTTCAATATGAATAACTTGCATGCATATGCTTATGTATTAAGGCCAACAAGCGTATACGCAGCTTTGACTTTCTGAACCAGCGTGTATACATGCCTCTATTGTGCCGAACCTGTGTACAGATCTATAAAAGATAATTTACCCGTATCACTTATTCAGACATAAGTTATACCCAGATTATCAGATTTATAGATCAAGTCATGTGCCAAATATAACAGATCAAAATCTCACGAATATACTACTATTCAAGCCTTAAGATCTTGATTCAACAATAGAACTTATCCTTCTTCTAGCGCTTAGGTTCCTCCTTGGTTCAAATTCAACTATGCACCATAACCAAATTCTAGATATTTCTCTTCATATGATATTCAATGCTTAAGTGAATACCTTTGCCTAATGATCTCCTTCCCTTTTATAGTCTTAGGCCTTACTCAATACCACAGTCCAAAACCATAAAGAATCAATACCATGGACCCAATACTTGGGTTCAATACTTCGGACAAGATACCATGGTCCAAAACCATAGGTCCAAATACCAAGGACTAAATACCACGGACCAAAAATAAGTTTTCCCACATGTACACGCTTTTCCTTGCATGAAAGTGCGTGCATACGAATACACACCTTTTTAATGTCGATCCCGCATGTATACACAACTTGGTTAAGAGGAACCTATGTATATATCATTTTCCTTCATTATGAGAGCCTGCACTGTGATCTGTCATCTGAGTGAGTTGCCATCAAGGACAACACCTGTGTCATAGTGCCAAACCTGTGTCATAATGCCAACAATCTCCCCCTTTGGACTTGATGGCAACCCCAAGTTCCTCAAATTCATCCTCCCCCTTTGTCATAAAGGGCAAAGGGTTATGCTCCCCCTGAGTACATGCTGAAATCTCTGCTCTGTTGTGCTATCCATGCTCCCCCTGACAGTAGGCAAGGTCTGCAAAAATATGTTCTACAAGAAGAAACATGACTTTATACATCATACATGACCTTCCTATCACCAAAGACTCATACATACAACCATTTGCCAACCAAGTGGGAATATACCAATATTGACTCATCCACCCAACCAAGTGGGGATACACCAAAACTTTACATATGATAAATAAGAACATTACATCATCCATCCCAGGCATAGTCGGGAAACCAACATAGGCGGTTACATGACATTAATAATAAAAGAAATACATGACATAGAGACAAAAATATCTAAGATCATCAACTAACATCAGCAGCATCTGTCAATCATCATTCAGACCGGCAACCATGATCTTCTTCTACACTTGTTCCACCTGAACAAAAACAGTTGTGAAATTGAACCAAGATCTTCTAAGATAATGCCAACAATGCATTATTAGAAGTATATGCTCCCCCTGAGCCTTTGCCAGATGGTCTCTGTCAGACCCATATTCATCCTGAGTCTGGCCCCACTGATTTTCTTCAACCAAAATATACGCGACTGTATCCATAGAAACCTGCGTATGTATGCGGATACGCTTCATGAAACTCGTGTACAACCACTTTTCTCTGAAAAAGATAATTTCAACAGCAAGATGATGCATCAACTACTCCCAACTTCTATCTGAGGTATTCAAATGTCTCCCTGGGCAGTGGTTTGGTGAGTGTATCAGCAACTTGTTCTTTGGAGGGGACCTACTCCAATTTGACCTTTTGTTCAAGCACTTGTTCTCGAAGAAAATGATATTTTATAGGTATGTGCTTGGTCTTCGAATGCATGACTAGATTCTTTGAAATACTAATTGCACTTGTATTATCACAAAAAATGGAGATAGGTGGAGTACAAGGGATTTGAATGTCTTGCAATGTTTTCATCATCCAAAGGAGTTGTGTGCAGCAAGATGCAGCAGCCACATATCCTAATTCAGCTATAGATAATGCAATTGAACTTTTTTTCTTGCTGAACCAAGATACTAATCTGGAACCCATAAATAATGCACCACCACTAGTGCTTTTTCTGTCATCCACGCTTCCTACCCAATCTGCATCTGTATATGCATGAAGTGTGAGACTTGTGTCTCTAGGATACCATAAGCCATATTTTTGTGTTCCTTGAAGATATTTGAAGATCCTTTTAACTGCCTGAAGGTGTGCTTCCTTTGGATTTGCCTGGAATCTTCCAACTATTCCCACAGCATGCATGATGTCTGGTCAGGTACCTGTTAAATAGAGTAGACTTCCAATCATGTATCTATAGGTTGGTTGATGCACTACTGCTGATTCATCATTTGCATTGAGGTTGCATCCTGTTACCATAGGGGTACATACTGGTTTCGAATCCTCCATCCCATATTTCATCAAGATTTGCTTGAGGTACTTGGTTTGTGATAGAAAGATATCGTCTTTGTTTTGTTGGACTTGTAAACCAAGAAAATATGTGAGCTCACCAAGTAAGGACATTTGGAATTCTTTCTGCATTACTAAAGAAATTTTTTGACTCATGTCTTCTTCATTGCTACCAAAGATGATATCATCAACATACACAGCAAGTATTAGCAACTTATCATTGTCAATTTTTATATATACACTGCTATCTATTGATCCTTTTGTAAAACCTTGTTGATGGAGGTACTTATCCAAACGATAATACCAAGCCCTTGGAGCCTGTTTAAGGCCATAGAGAGCCTTTTTGAGTCTGCATACGAGTTTTGGATCATTTCCAAGGATAAACCCATATGGTTGCTCAATATACACTTCTCCTTCCAAGTCTCCATTCAGAAAGGTAGATTTCACGTCCATTTGATATATATTGAACTTCTAAAAGCTAGAAAGAGCAAGAAACATTCTTATCGGTTCAAGTCTAGCAACTGGTGAAAAAGTTTCTTCAAAGTCTATACCTTCTTGTTGAGCATACCCTTTACAAACAAGTCTGGTCTTGTTTCTAATAACATCTCCATTCTCATTCAACTTGTTTTTGAATATCCATTTTGTCCCTATGACATTCTTATCATTTGGTCTAGGAACCAACTCCCAAGTGTTATTCTTTTCAATCTGCTCAAGTTCTTCATTCATGGCCTTCACCCAGCATTCATCTTTGCATGCTTCACTTACATTTCAAGGTTCAGTGGAGGAGAGCAATTATAGATAGCTTGAAGCTTCTGAAATAGTTCTTCTTGTTTAAACACCTGCCTCTTTCTGTCCCAAAATTTGAGTTTCTGGATGATTCTTCTAGACGTACCTGGATGGAGTCTTTTCTTCTACCCTTATATGTTCTTCTGGTGCCTCATAGGTTTCTTCTTCATCATTAGTCTGATTTGATGTTGAAGGATAGTCCTCATCATCTTCGAAATCTTCAGATTTTACCTCCCTTGGAATGTTTCCGTCTTCATCAACCATTACATCAATACTTTCAACAATTTTTCTAAGTCTTTTATTGTACACTTATATCCTTTGCTTTTGGGAGAGTAACCAAGGAGAATGCCTTCATCTGCTCTAGGTTCAAACTTGCCAAGGTTTTCATCAGTCCTTTTGATGTAACATTTGCTTCCAAAAATTTTGAAGTATTTTACCGTAGGAGTCTTACCATACCAGAGTTCATGAGGAGTTTGAGTGATGTTCACCCGGACGTTTGTCTTGTTGAGAATAGTAATGGTAGCAAATCCAGCTTCACCCCAGAAGGTTGTAGGAGTTCCAGACTCATCAAGCATAGCACGAGCCATTTTTTGAACCGCAATGTTCATCCTTTCTACTACTCCATTTTGCTAATGAGTCCTTGGAGTAGAGAATTCCCTTCTTATTCCATGTTCTTCACAAAAATAAAAAAATTCATCTGAGGTAAATTCCCCTCCTTGATCAGACCTGAGGCATTTGATTTTATGATCTGATTCATTTTCAACCAAGGCTTTGAATGCTTTGAACTTTTCGAAAGCTTCGGCTTTATGCTTCAGAAATCCTATTCAACACATCCTAGAAAAATCGACAATAAACAATATGAAGTATTCTTCTCCTCGAGGTGACCTTTTCCAGGGTGGACCACATACATCTGTATGGACAAGTTCAAGTGGCTTACTTGCTGATCCTTCCTTCTTAGGGAAGTTAGTTCTGGTTTGCTTACCAAACTGACATGATTTGCATATTGTATTGTCTCGAATTCTGATGTCAGGGAGATCACGAACTGCCTGATATTTGTATGCTTTCCTTATCCGAGAGAAGCTTATATATCCCAATCTTCTGTGCCATAGCCAATGTTCATCATTCTTTCTTAGATAGCATTGTTGTTGCCCTCCCTTGAGTATGTATAAATTATTTGGAGTTCTTATGCCTTTGATCACTGTTTCACCTGTATCAAGCTCACAAACAATACATCCATTTGATCGAAATATTACCTCATTTCCTTGATCACACATTTGACTGACACTCAATAGATTATGCTTTAAGCCATCAACATACATAACATTTCCAGCTTTGACCTTTTCTTTCAAAATAACAGAACCTTTACCTTTTATGAGTGCAGGGGTGTCATTTCCAAATGAGACCTTCCTTTCCTTTTCTAAGGTACTATATGACTGGAGTTTTTCTTTATCACCTGTCATATGTTTTGAGCATCCACTGTCGATGTACAACTGATTTTCCTATCCTTCCGCATATAAGGCTATACCACATCTTTCTGGTTGCGGTTCTTTCTTCCTCCATGTTTTGGGACTCAATGAAGCTTGCTCCTTCTGAGTTGTTTGACGAAACCTACTCCTGCATTCAGAATCTTCATGACCGAAGTTGTTACAAATAGAACATTCTATTTCATTTTCAAGAGCAGAAAAGTTATTGTAGGTTCTTTTCATGATTCCAATCACACTCCTTTGATTTCGTGTTTCTTTAGTCATGATGGTAGTGTAGGCAACACATTGAGCTTCTTTGTGTCCAAAGTTATGACAAGAGAAACATTGGCCCTTGAATAAATTCTTGTGATTATCAAACCTTCCATCCAGGCGATTGTAGTTTCCATAGACATTCATTATTGAGGAAAATTGAGAATGATTTTCCTGTGGTTGGTTGTAGCTTCTGTTCATCCTTGAAGTAGATTGTCCCTGATGTACTTGGTGATCTCTGTTCATTCTTGAGGTAGATTGACCCTGATTTACCTGGTGATCTGCTTTATGCCTTTGTTGTCGATTGTCAACCTGTTCACTTCTCCTTGCTGAATCAAGATAACTTTTGGAGGTGGATGGCTTCTGTGCTTGAGATGCTTCTTCAATATATCCAAGACCTGTGTTGATTAGTGGAGAATGTTGCACTTTGATAATATCATTTAAAGTTTCAGATCCTTTAGCAAATCTAAGATTAAGAGCTTTTGTTTTCTCAATATCTTTTCTAAGTCCCACAATTTCACATTCTAACTTTTCATTGTGTTTTTCCCTTTCAGCAAGTTGGAATGTCAGAGTGTCTATAATCATACTCTTTTCTTCTAAACAGACTTTAAGTTTAGAAATTTCTTCATAGGGATCATTTTCATCTATAGCATCCAAGAAATCATCATCTTCAAAAGCCATCAAAAGTCTATAATAATTACATTGTTCATCTTCATCACTAATTGAAAATCCATCACTATCTTCATGTGTATAATATCTCTTCCTACTTACATTCTATTTTCTATTCCATCTAACTGGTTCCTTACCTTTATCAATCTTATCTTTATGAGGACACTTGGCTGCATAGTGACCGACTCTTCCACAAGCAAAGCATTTGAAAGGTAGCTTACCTCTGAATCTTCCGGAACCCCGTTGAAGGTTCTTGACAAAGTTTGATTCTTCCTCTCCTTCTGACATATGTCCTGACTCATTGTAATCTCCTTTTCCTGAAGCTTTGAATGCGGCTTCTCTCCTGTCTGATGGTCCCCCTTTTCTCATTTCGAAAGTAGTCAGGATTCTGTGCAGCTGTGACATGGTAATACTCTGTAGATTCTATTTTTCTTCTATGGCAGATACTTTTGATTCAAACTTAGAAGACAAAGATCTTAGAACCTTTTCAACCAAAGTAACTTCTTTTATCTCTTCACCCAAGTTTTTCACACGATTAACAATCTCATATATACGTAAGAAATAATTAGCCACACTTTCATCATTGTACATTCTGAGATTTTCATATTGAATTCTGAGAGTTTGTAGTTTTGCACATTTTACCTGATTGTCTCCTTCATAGCTCAGAACAATATTGTCCCATATTTATTTTGCGGTTTTGAGCTACATAACCTTCACAAATTCTGATTGAGATAAACTCCCTAATAGAGTATTGATAGCATTTGCACCTATTTCATACTGCTTATTACCAGTTGTATCTTTAGGAGTTGCTGATAGAAATTTGTATCCTGCTTCCACGATATCCCAAACTTCTATACCAAGAGATTGAAGATAGGATGTGATTCTTACCTTCCAATAGACGAAGTTGCTCCCATCAAAGATTGGTGGCCTGATCGATGCCTCTTTTTCGTAGTTGCTCATGATGATAGATTTTCCTTCAAGCGATCAAGCTTCTTCTGAAGGACCTGCTCTGATTCCAATTGTTGGAAATAATACTAAGAGGGGGGTGAATTAGTATTATCAAGTCAATTATTTTTCATTTCAAAATCAGTTTGTATATGATACTTCAGTTAGTGAAAACTACGTATATACACAACTACAGTTAAGGAAACTAGCGTATAACCTGCGGACTTATAATTTAATTTATTCTTCAGATGTTGCTCATTAATCTGTGCGTCCGAACCATATAAACAGTCACACACAAGAACACAAGATATAAGGTGGAAACCCAATGTGGGTGAAAACCACCTGCTGCAATTCATCTCTATCTTCCTTTAATTAGAAACTTCTTTTTACATTGTTTCTGTACTGGTGCAATCTTATACCAGCAGTATGCAGGCTTCTACTTGCAGAAGGATACAACCTTCTCTCGTTCTCCAGCTTCTCTTGGAAGGGAGCTACAACCCCCTTAGCTCTTGTACTAGTGGATGTACTAGTACGTAGGTGCTGACCTACAAAATGCTACAATCTTCTCTTTTCTTCTAGGGACCATGTTTCATAAATTTTCAGACTGGATCCATCAATTACAATAATCAAACATCAAATACATCTGCATCAACCAATCTCCTTTACTTCTATCAAAACTGAACCAACCAATTACTTTTCTGAATGATGTAACCAGAATACATTAACAGTAACCAGAAACCAATCCTGAACCCAGAACACTGCAACAATAAACAGAAGTAGCTAAAACATATTTCATGAGACGTACACTACTTCAATATGAATAACTTGCATGCATATGCTTCTGTATTAAGGCCAACAAGCGTATACGCAGCTTTGACTTTTTGAACCAACGTGTATACATGCCTCTGTTGTGCCGAACCTGTGTACAGATCTATAAAATATAATTTACCCTTATCACTTATTCAGACATAAGTTATACCCAGATTATCAGATTTATAGATCAAGTCATGTGCCAAATATAACAGATCAAAATCTCACGAATATACTACTATTCAAGCCTTAAGATCTTGATTCAACAATAGAACTTATCCTTCTTCTAGCGCTTAGGTTCCTCCTTGGTTCAAATTCAACTATGCACCATAACCAAATTCTAGATATTTCTCTTCATATGATATTCAATGCTTAAGTGAATACCTTTGCCTAATGATCTCCTTCGCTTTTATAGTCTTAGGCCTTACTCAATACCACAGTCCAAAACCATAAAGAATCAATACCATGGACCCAATACCTGGGTTCAATACTTTGGACGAAATACCATGGTCCAAAACCATAGGTCCAAATACCAAGGACTAAATACCACAGACCAAAAATAATTTTTCCCACATGTACGCGCTTTTCCTTGCATGAAAGTGCGTGCATACGTATACACGCCTTTTGAACGTCAATCCCACATGTATACCCAACTTGGTTAAGAGGAACATGCGTATATATCTTTTTCCTTCATTATGAGAGCCTGAACTGTGATCTGTCATCTGAGTGAGTTGCCATCAAGGACAACACTTGTGTCATAGCGCCAAACCTGTGTCATAATGCCAACAAAGATAACCTGGACACAAGTTACATTACGCACTTACCAAGCATACTCACCTCGCTTTTTGAAGATACAGGCATAACACTTTCATGTGTAGAACAACAAGAGTTATGGAAAAACTCTAAGTAAATGGAAATTAGACTATCGTACTCGATGGGACTCCTACACCAAAGAGTGTGAGGTCTAGTTGGGACTTCATACCAGGGAGATCCCCTGAATGTTGGCAGGTCCAGCACCATCAACAGGTCAGTCAACTATTGAACTTGCATTTATGAAATTTTACAAATATTCAAAATTTTATTCGATATTGTATTCTTGTTATTATCTTTCATTATATATTTCTTGGTATGTAGGTATATCTCTTTCAAACAATTTTCTCTTGTTGTTTTCAAGTTCAATTGCTATGTTTTCAATATCAATCCACATTGTTATGGTTTTGTTTATGAACTTTTGTTCATTGCATTTTATGATTTCTTTAAATAATACTATATGCATTTTTCCAAGTTGAATGTTGTTCTTTAAAACTATTTTGGTCAATATGATATGGTACATATGTCAACATCAATCGCTCTCTGTACTAGTTATCAAGATCAATATTTTTATTTTACTTTACATATCTTATAACATATGGTTTCTCAGTGCTTCCTCTCTTCTTGCCTTGTAGTATATAGCATGATGCAAATTTCGTTAAGAATACATGTTCAACGTTTTCTGGTTGTTGTGCATAGTGATCAATAAATGATAAACATGTTATGTTTTCTTAAAAACTTGGTTCATGTTCCATCTCTTTTGGCCTTCCTAGTAAAAATGTTTGATCACGTATTGTTGCAGTCTTAATAAATGTATATTTTCTTGAATTAGTTAAGTGTCAGTGACAATACTATATATAAAGTTTGTTGTGCAAATATTTGTTGCAAGTTCCATTAATATTTTCCAAGTCTTGCAATTGGTTCTATGACATTACCATCAAAGTTTTGACATTCATTTCGTATATGTTTAAACATCGATGTCATTGTTTTATCTATATTTGTCATGTATGAATTACAATAAGTAGTTGTAGCATATGAATCAAGTACAAATTGAGCATCAATATTTGCAACCAACATTAATGGAGTATGCTGACCAAAACTTTTAGTCCTATTGGCTCTCTTTTCAATAGAATTTTTCTTCGTTTCAAAGTGCATTGGATTGCATGATTGTATTCATGTTCTCTTATACCTAATTCCTCAAGAAAATTATCAAATGTATATATCTCATCATGTTCCATATTTTTTAGTGCATCAAATATCGTCCTTGCATTCCCTTTTTTTCTTGCATTGTCAAATTACATAGGCTCAAGTATTTGGTTTTTTGCATTAGTGGAATTAGAAAATTCAACCTGGAATGGCTTTATTTTATTTTCCTACAAGTTTTTATATTTCGATGATGTTGGATAGTTTTTAGATTCGTAGGTACGTTACTTGATCGAATCATAAGAAGTTGTCAATAAAAATTTAATTCTCAATGTTAGTACTTGTTCCATAGATAGGAGCATTTTTTTATCCATAAAAATCCATGTTCATGTTGGCTTCCTTGATTTTGGAATTTGGTTACAAAGAAATAGTCAATGACATTACTGAAGTACTTTGATTCATTTAAAATTAACTAGCGTATAAAATTCATTCTACTCCTATAATATCGCACACAAGTTACATGGTCATTTCTAATCAATGTATCAATATAATCTTCCTCTACTTTATTTTTAGTTGATAGTTTTTTCTCAGTTTATTTCTTGAAAATCCTTTCCTAAAGTCTCTCTGAGATGCTTAGCACTACTAAATGAAAGAAATAAATTCAGTGGATGTGTTATCCTCCACAATGCCCCAGGCTAAAGAGGAGATTGACGGAGTTAAGCTCAAACCAAGCTTTCAGTTTGGTAGCTAGCCCTACCAAACTAGAGAGGGATCTCTATATGAAATCATAGCCAAAGTTTGACTAGAATTTAAAAGAATATTAGGATAGGTATGTTATATACATTTTTGTGCCTTACAGCATTGAGCATGAAATGTCCATAATCTAAGGGATCCAAAGTCCCTAAACATGTTTTTCCTACCCCTAGAGGAACAAGGCCAACTAACCACAGCAATTCACAGAAGTTCTCCACCTGAAACCACTCAAAAACAAGTCAATTCAGGATCATGTCAACTGCTCCACTGAGCATCTGCGTTGAATGTCAACTGCTACACTGGCTACTTGCGTTGAATGTCAACTCCAACACTAGCTACCTGCGTTGAGCGAGTTTGGACAAGTGGCAGGCTCATTACTCAATGTGTCAATGCTCAGGAAGCTTCCAAAATGACACTTGCCTCAGGGAATTCGACTGGTGATGAGTAAGAGGTTCCAAATCTCCAAGTGGAAGCAAGAACCTCCAAGTGGACTCAAGAACTGAGAGAGGGAGAGGACACTAGTCAGATCTCAAGCTGACTCATCCTCTCTCCAAAATAACTATATATAGATCTCTCCTCCATGAGATCTAGGGGCTGGAATTTTGTTATTGCAAAGAATTGTTGTTGGTTTGTGACTGGAAACATTGGGTGCTTAAAGATTTGAAGGGAGCTGAAGAAGGAATTCCATTCTGCAGGGAAGGAGATGCTGGATTGGAGCCCTTTGGGTTGTATCTCTTCCTGAACCCTGTTATCAATCAATAAAGCTATCTTGGTTTTCTCCTATATACTGGTGTATTTGTATAATTGCATTATTGTATTTGATTTACTTCTAATCCTGAATCATTTATGAATATGAATATTTGCCTTTGTGTTGTGTTCTTCTCTTGTCGCAAGTAGCTGTTCTCTTGTCACAAGTAGCTGTTCTCTTGTGATCTCGTGGGAATCAAGTAGCTGTTCTCTTGAGCAAGCGAGGAGGCAAGTAGCTGTGAACACCCAAAGAGAAGAGGATCTAGATCGAGGGACAAACGGAAGACAACGGTAAGTCTATCGATCTCCCCTCTTTCACATTTCATAAAGGATGAAACCAGAATAGCTGTATCTGTTTGTTGCTAAGGTACTGTCACACCTTAGGTGGATAGGATCATCCTGCATAGGCATTTTTCCCCACAAAAAATTGGCGACCATACTGGGGAAGAACTTGTTTATTCATTTCATTTGTGTTTCTGTCATTTGTTTACTTTATAGACTTGACAGCAACAATCGAACTGCATCTTTCCCGGATGCAAAGTAGAAAGTTGCTGCTTTGATCCAGTTGCTGGACTTGTCTATGATCTAAACAATGGATCCACAAATGATTTGATGATCCTTTGTGATAGTCTTTAGTACCCTCTCAAATCATCCCTCTGTTTATACCTTGCTTGTGTTTCTGATTTGGCCTGAAACAGTTGATTTTTGAGCATTTTATGACCCAGAACCCAGGGGAAACGAGAGTTTCTCCTTCAGCGCAACTGCTGTGAAGGCAGTTTGCATTTCAACGCAGGTCCCGTGAGGGCTACCTGCGCTGAATGTCAAATCCTTAGTGTTGAGGTTGCGCTGAACCAGTTTGGCATTGTGCAGCTGGGGTTCTCTGCTGTCTGTTGCCCTGTTTTGATCTTTGTTTTTTGCAGCCTTTAACCAGCATAGGTACCAGTCAGATAACTCCTTTTCTTTGCTTAGATTCCGCCTCCTTTTGTACAAAAAGACTGTAAATGTTTTTATGTGTTTGTGGCGTCATTTACAGTTTTCCTTTGCATGAGTAAAGTAGTCATCCTGTAGCCTTTGATTCAGATCTGATTGATTGTGATCTTAGAAGAGAGTTCATTGGTTGTTTGCAGATTGATTATAGATTTACTTTTGCTTATTGGTTTGAATTTGTCTCTTTTGAAGTGTCAAACCAAGTCTTTATTTCGAAAATCGTTAAGTGTTGTAATCTCTTCTATCTTCTCTGATTTCGAAAAATTGAACTTGTTTGTATTGATCATTTTAAAAGCAAATTCAAAGTTGTACAAAAAGCTTTCTTTGTAGGCATTAATACTAAGAAAGTGGAAAACAAACACCTGCATTGTGCATTTTGCATTTGATAGTTTGCATGTTGGATTTAGGAAAAGTGCATTAGAGTGTGCTGATTGCTCTTTGAGAAAAGATAGTGTCTTTCTTTTCCCTTAGTAGCTAGGATTTTCAAAGTTGAAAAGATAGTAAAGCTTGCTTATCATCTTAGACTGCATTTAGGAATTTGTATCATACATCTCGTGGTGAACCTTGAAAGGAAAACTTTAAAAAGATCAACCTAAAATAAACTGAATGAACCTAACAACGCTTTGTAACATAACGCACAACCTAGAGGTCTAGGCTAGAGACGTGTTCCGGCGTCGTTAAGCCTAGTGACTGTCGATCTCATGGAAGGTGGGTGATTCCTCCTGAGGGACGATAGCGCTAGTACGGATTGTGCTCCCACGTACCGTCGCGTATATATTGGGAGACCCCTATAGGCATATATCTTTTATCCTTAGGAAGTCGTGTCGGCCGCCCTACTGATCGCAATGCAGTGAACACAACATTCACGAAGATCGACCGCCCGTACCCTAAAAAGTATTCTGCGGTTTTGCGATAGGTTTGGCACACCCTCTGCCTAGAACTCCAGAGCAGTTTCTTTTGGCCTTTTTCAGACTCTATAACAGAAAAAGTCCATCCGAGCATTTGTCACTTCGGGCTCGTTAAAACATCGAAGGAGACTAGAGTCATCTTTAGCTTTTTCTCGACTCTTTAAAAGTGAAAAAGCAAGTTGTGTCTAAAGCGTCGTTAACAATTTATTTTAAACGGAACAATCACCCTTTAATCCTGCGTTGATCTTTAGGTTGAAAAGATGGAGCACACCAACCAAGGAATTCCTCTTGGTGGAAATCCTAGTCCCTTCTCCTCTTGGGGAGATGTTGGTGTGCCCCACATGGCCACATTGTCGCTTCCAGGACTGACAATTGGCCTACCAGTCTGGCTCTTTTCAACCAATGTCGTTCATAATACCACCATTCCTGAACAGTCAAGTCAACAGTTAGATCAGACAAGAGTTGCCTCCCAGCCTTCCACTTCATCTTCCTCCCCTCCTTCCTCTTCGCTTGACGGAACTGGTCGAACAAAAAACCGGGTTCCTAAGGAGAAGAAGGAGAAGAAGAAGAAAGAAAAGAAGAAGAAGGAGCCTAAGGCGACTGGGGGCAAACAAGTGTCATCTGACAAAAATCCACACACAGCACTCGTAAGGCCTAAATCGCCATGCGTCATATGCAAGGGAGACCACTTCCATAGAGATTGTCCCTGTATCCCCCGGATACTAAGGGACTGGTCCCCCCATTTGCACAATTCGGTAGCATCGACCTCTGATAGCCATGTCGACTGCTCACCATCAACTAGTGGGAGTGAAGCCCCAGGACAAAGCAGGAAAGCTAAATTTCCCTGCAGACTGTGTGAAGGCGATCACGCCATCCACCGTTGTCCCTTCTTAGATGAGGCAAAAAGAGTTCTGGAAGATCGCCCGATTTTACGAGCGCATCTCCCTCCTGGATATCAAAAACTCCTGCCAAGTCCCTCACTAGTTGAAAATCCGGCTGACCCACCCAGGTGGTCAGCCGAAGCACCTGTCATTGAAGATGAACCGTCTGGATCCATGCCTGACGAAAGTCAAAAGGTTGATACGGCAGTTGACCCGGTTTTTCCTTCAGAGGCTCCATCTTCGAATGACACCATCACAGAGGAGAATAAAGACGACACCGTCCAGATTCTCTTCATTAGCACTGACTCTGATGAACAAGGGGGCAATGCCACCATTCCTTTATCACAGGAAGTAAGTTCATCATAGCGATATCCGGCCGTATATTCGGTCCCACCACCAAGCAACCTAGTTGTGTCCTTTGACTGGAACCAACTAGGCAGACCCCGGTTGCCAACCAGTATACCATTTAGAATTATTTGTTAAATATACAGAATGGTAATGGCTGGCACTATCATTGATGAGGGGGCATCTGTGAGTATCATTTCCTCTATTGCTTGGAAAGCGCTTGGTTCGCTTGCGCTTTTGCCTGAAATGAGAAATCTATCAGGTTTTGATAAAGGAACCAGTCGACCTTTAGGGATCCTCCCCAATGTGCCTATAACATTGAAAGGGAAGACCGTTCAAATGAACGTGATGGTCGTTCAAGGACCCTTGGATTATAACCTACTCCTTGGACGAGACTATATATATTGCATGGGAGCTGTTGTCTCCTCACTCTTTAGAGTAATGTGTTTTCCGCATGAAGGAAGAATGGTCAAGCTCGTGGACTAACTTTCATTTCCCGGATCACGCATCGCAAATAGTCATGTACCATCCCTAAATGGTCTATACACACAAGAAGTGTCTCAACCCACGATCCGTCCTCCTGATGAGCGCGAGTAATCCGGGAGGATATGACTGGAACCCAGGGTGCATGCGTCCTGGCCTGCTTCGGCATGAAAACTTTGGGTATAGGGTAGGTTTCCACGGGAGAATATGACTAGTCCGTACCCCGTCCGTGGTTGGAAGAGGGGTTGTTCTAGAGTAAGATTCTTTTGTCAAAGTTATGTGTTTGGCGCTCGTTGTCACTCACCTTTGTCTATTTCGATAGATATCGCCGAAGAAATGTTTTGTTGAAGGAATAACAGAAAAATCTTTGGGTAACCTGAAAGAGGTAGGCCTCTCCCAGTGAAACGAAAGTTTTGACGGAATTGAAGTAGAGGTAACCTTGAAATCGTACTTTATACCTGGGGGCATGCAAACCTTTCGGAGTGCAAGCAAGGGGCGACTATTTATTTTTTAAATTTTTAGGACCTCTAACCCTTTAAACTCGTAGGATTAGTCGTTTCCAAACTTGCATAAAGAAAGGATCCGGAGCAAAGATTGGTGAGATGAAGCTCCATAAAAAATAGAATCTTGATGAGACACTCTTATCAAATGACTGGGTAATCGAGCAGTTTTAGCATAAAGTTCATGCTCGTTAAAAAATAAACACAAGATCCGAGCAGTTTTAGCACATAGTTCATGCTCGTTAAAAAATAAACATAAGATCCAAGCAGTTTTAACGCGGTCTTCATGCTCGTTAAAAAATAAATATAAGCAGTGAGCAAGAGTTTCCTCCAGTGTTTAAGCTCATTTTAAACTAAAAAATGAACCTATCTCGGTAAATAACCACTGTGAATGTAATATCATTAGCCATTAAAGCCTTGGTCGTGTTTGCACCTGCCACCTCCACTTTTCATTTGGTCGATCGTTCACCTCCATATGATTGTTTACCCATTTTGAGGAACAGCTGTGAAGAGTGATTTTACCTAGCCATCCTTGTGACACTGCCGTGATTGGAAAATTCCAACCTGTACCTCGAATTTGCTGCTACCCCTGTTTATCACTCGTTCCTCAAAAGACGAGTCTTCTTTAAGCTCTTTTCAACTGACTCGTAAAATATGAAAAGATTGCCGAGTTTTGGCCTTCCAGCTCGTTAAAGGACAGGAAGATCTATCCCTCCTCTAGATTTTAATCTTTTTGGACCTGAGGGATTATTGCACAAAAAGATCGAGCGCTTGTTTTGTTCGGCTCGTTAAAACTATCGAAAACTCATCCCTTTTGTATTGTTTTATACTTTTTCGGACTTAAGGGATTAGATGACGAAAAAGGAATTTTGGAGTTAACTTTCTGTACCTTTTCAGACTCTCTAAAAATGAAAAGGACCGAGTTATCCTTGTCGTTAGACTCGTTAAAATTATTAAATAGCGACAAACTTGTCTTTAGACGAGAATGAGTTTCACTATCGCTAGGCTCATTAAAACATAGCGATGGGCTTGCCCGAAGGGCAGGTTATAGAACAAGCATATGTTATCCTCCTCAAGCTTGACAAAAATAAAGAGGTACTGGTCAGCAATGACTGGGGAAAAATTGGGAGAAACTAAAGAGAACTTTGATGGTAGCAGGTCGCTCTTGAACATGACACTTTTCCTCCGTACCACATTCGGGTTGGGTTGTTTCATTCACCGGTCACATCACCATGGTCTCACCATACCATCCATATTTGGGGTAATGCTACCGATCCATCGCATCAGTGTCGCCATATGTTCAAGAGAAGTCGTTCAGAAAGAGTCAACCGGGTCCCATCCACTGCCATACATTATCCTTCATCCATTCATGACCGCCACCCTGAATCATATGTCACAGATCGTTTTCACCTCCACTAAAATCATTAGCTCCGTTCTGTGTCACTGATGTGGGATTCATCAAGGCCCCCCTTTGACGGATCGCTTCTTGTCACATCAGCTCATTATCCAAGAAGTTGATCTAGGAACAACCCCTTCAGTACTTTGAAGCTTGCATGCCTCAATGGCAAGTTTCTCACTTCCGGCGACAGGTATACATCAATGACCTTCGACCAGAAGATTTTGCGTGGTGTTCGACGCCAAGTCCTTTATTCACACCACGTGAATTGTACTGCAGTACCTTGAGGGTCATTATCATTATCGGTGATTCCTCTCGCGCTTGTTAACGGTTTACATCATTGACCGGTAATCAAGCGATGTCTTTCCATGTTCGACTTCAGCGCAATTCTCACATGGATCGACTTGTACTTAGAGTGAAGATCGAACGAGTTTGAAGACCCCGGATCTAGTTTCATCCATCCGGGCTGCGATATATATTCAGGAAAGATAAAGACATTTGACATGTACATCATTACAGCAGATGATCTTCCTACTCAAAGGATGATAATTTCGCCAAAATTATCAGTCTACCATTAGACGATCGTCTGTTCTATGTACGAAAATGAATTTATAAAGCTGAGCATGGGAATGCCCGCCTCAGCTAGATCATGAAAGCAGTATGAATCATAATGTATTGTATTGTATCTTATTACAGGTCTCCTTCCAGCAAATGGATGAACTTCGGACCCTCCTGGATAAAGCATTTCACCCGATAAATGGCCTCATACTTTAGGGGGAAACTGTTATAGACATTTTTGTGCCTTACAGCATTGAGCATGAAATGTCCATAATCTAAGGGATCCAAAGTCCCTAAACATGTTGTTCCTACCCCTAGAGGAACAAGGCCAACTAACCACAGCAATTCACAGAAGTTCTCCACCTGAAACCACTCAAAAACAAGTCAATTCAGGATCATGTCAACTGCTCCACTGAGCATCTGCGCTGAATGTCAACTACTACACTGGCTACCTGCGTTGAATGTCAACTCCAACACTAGCTACCTGCGCTGAGCGAGTTTGGACAAGTGGCAGGCTCATTACTCAATGTGTCAATGCTCAAGAAGCTTCCAAAATGACACTTGCCTCAGGGAATTCGACTGGTGATGAGTAAGAGGTTCCAAATCTCCAAGTGGAAGCAAGAACCTCCAAGTGGACTCAAGAACTGAGAGAGGGAGAGGAAACTAGTCAGATCTCAAGCTGACTCATCCTCTCTCCAAAATAACTATATATAGATCTCTCCTCCATGAGATCTAGGGGCTGGAATTTTGTTATTGCAAATAATTGCTGTTGGTTTGTGACTGGAAACATTGGGTGCTTAATGCTTTGAAGGGAGCTAAAGAAGGAATTCCATTCTGCTGGGAAGGAGATGCTGGATTGGAGCCCTTTGGGTTGTATCTCTTCCTGAACCCTGTTATCAATCAATAAAGCTATCTTGGTTTTCTCCTATATACTGGTGTATTTGTATAATTGCATTAGTGTATTTGATTTACTTCTAATCCTGAATCATTTATGAATATGAATATTTGCCTTTGTGTTGTGTTCTTCTCTTGTCGCAAGTAGATGTTCTCTTGTCACAGGTAGCTGTTCTCTTGTGATCTCGTGGGAATCAAGTAGCTGTTCTCTTGAGCAAGCGAGGAGGCAAGTAGCTGTGAACACCCAAAGAGAAGAGGATCTAGATCGAGGGACAAACGGAAGACAACGGTAAGTCTATCGATCTCCCCTCTCTCACATTTCATAAAGGATGAAACCAGAATAGCTGTATCTGTTTGTTGCTAAGGTACTGTCACACCTTAGGTGGATAGGATCGTCCTGCATAGGCATTTTTCCCCACAACAAATCACAGCTATTATGGTTTCTTCCTTTATGAAATGTGAAAGAGGGGAGATCGATAAACTTACCGTTGTCTTCCGTTTGTCCCTCGATCTAGATCCTCTTCTCTTTGGGTGTTCACAACTACTTGCCTCCTCGCTTGCTCAAGAGAACAGCTACTTGATTCCCACGAGATCACAAGAGAACAGCTACCTGTGACAAGAGAACAAATACTTGCGACAAGAGAAGAACACAACACAAAGGCAAATATTCATATTCATAAATGATTCAGGATTAGAAGTAAATCAAATACACTAATGCAATTATACAAATACACCAGTATATAGGAGAAAACCAAGATAGCTTTATTGATTGATAACAGGGTTCAGGAAGAGATATAACCCAGAGGGCTCCAATCCAGCATCTCCTTCCCAGCAGAATGGAATTCCTTCTTCAGCTCCCTTCAAAGCATTAAGCACCCAATGTTTCCAGTCACAAACCAATAACAATTCTTTGCAATAACAAAATTCCAGCCCCTAGATCTCATGGAGGAGAGATCTATATATAGTTATTTTGGAGAGAGGATGAGTCAGCTTAAGATCTGACTAGTGTCCTCTCCCTCTCTCAGTTCTTGAGTCCACTTGGAGGTTCTTGCTTCCACTTGGAGATTTGGAACCTCTTACTCATCACCAGTCGAATTCCCTGAGGCAAGTGTCATTTTGGAAGCTACCTGAGCATTGACACATTGAGTAATGAGCCTGCCACTTGTCCAAACTCGCTCAGCACAGGTAGCTAGTGTTGGAGTTGACATTCAACGCAGGTAGCCAGTGTAGCAGTTGACATTCAGCGCAGATGCTCAGTGGAGCAGTTGACATGATCCTGAATTGACTTGTTTTTGAGTGGTTTCAGGTGGAGAACTTCTGTGAATTGCTGTGGTTAGTTGGCCTTGTTCCTCTAGGGGTAGGAACAACATGTTTAGGGACTTTGGATCCCTTATATTATGGACATTTCATGCTCAATGCTGTAAGGCACAAAAATGTCTATAACAAGGTATGCTAGGCTCAGGTAGGTTTTGGGTTTTTATGGTTTTGATGCCGGATTATGGATGAAAACTAGGTGTCTAGGTCAAAGTATCAAAGGGTTACAACAACAAATATATGGAGGAGAAAGGTAGCAATACTTTTGTGATGGATTTAGGGCTTTGTCAGTTTTTTGTGGGGTTTGAAAGATTAAAAAGGTCTTAATGAGAATGTGCACCATGAATCCATTAATTAAGAAGGAAAATTACACAAAATGGTCTTCCCATCAAAACAAAGCTTTCATGAAAAGAATTCTGCTTATAACCTTTAAGGAAAATCAATGAAGAAATAAAATATGGAAATGAGAAACGTATATCATTCATATAAAACTATAATAGATAAAATACATCATCACAAATTCACTACACATGAATTCCTAGATAGTAGCTGCAATTTCTCCTTTGATTTCCTGAATAAAGAGTTGAAGTACAAGCTACAAGTGTTCCCACCTCTGATGTCCAACACTCCAAATGACTAAGAAAATGATACATATAGACCAAAAAAACATCTCCCTTATCTCAGGGGTCAAATCCATGAGTGGTGGAGTAGTTCCCAAAATATCTCTAACCATAACCTAATGACTAGGGAGGTTAACAAACTCTCCTCTTAATAGAAAAATTGATACATTTGACCATAAAATACATTTACAAGCATGTATCTACTTCACATTCACTCTAACCAACCTATTTACACCTCTTTACATCATCACAACATCAAAAATGAAAAATTACATTAGTGGAGGTCGAATCTAGACTAAGTCAACTGAGGAAAGTGGCTTTCAGGTGAAAACACAACGAATTCAAGCAAAAGCGCAATGTGCCAGGAGAAAACACAACAAAATTGGTAGAAGTGACTTTTGGAGGCCTTCCCAAGATCCAAATCAGGATCTTTATGGCTCATTGGAAATATATGGATGTATAGTTATCATTTGACTCATCAAATAAGTAATTTGGACAATCCATCACAGAGAAAAATACATTTTCCCAAGACTACTCCCAGAAGTGCAGCAAAAACACAGCAAAAACGCAGTGCCATTTGGTAGGGCATGTTTTACTACACTATTGAACTCCAAATATATATATGAAGGTACCATTGGAAAATGTAGGATGTCTAGTTGTCAATAGAGTACTTAAGTATGTGAATTGGCCTCTCCAAGACTAAGAAAAATGCATTTTCCCAAGACCACTCCCAGAAGTGCAGCAACTCTCCTGTAGCAACTGTATTTTGGGTATTTCTCCAAAATCATAACACCTTTGTAAAAACTGAAGGGATTTTTTGTTCCATGTTCTATTATTGAAAACAAAATATTTCACTTATGTCAAATTCATCTCCATTTTTTCATAAAATACTTTGAAGCAAAATTGTCCCTATATGCAGCAAATGATTTGTCTCTTGGAATAATTTCTTGAGAAATGGTGGAAACATGATGCTATGTGCTGAAATGGGATCCTTTATACTTCCTCTAATTTGCGGGTGTGTTCTCTGCATCCATTATGTAACCCTAGCTCACTAGGAAAGGAAATTAGGGTTTAGTGGTAGAAAACGTGGGATTTAGGGTAGTTTTTGGAGTGAAGGGAGATGAAGAGGTTAGGGGGCTCATGAATTCTTGGGAAAATTTATGGGGGTAGCGATAGATGTTGGGGAGTTTAGGGAAGTGAAATTTTAGGTAATGGGTGAGGGAAAAAGGTGCAAAAGTGGAAAAAATAGTCCTAGCCTAGGAAAGTGTCAAAAGTGTATCAATAGGCTAGGGTTTGTGGGAAAGTAAAGGAAATGAGGGGAATGGGAATGGAAAAGCTTAGGGGATGATTTAGGAGGTATTTGGATGTGTTGGGAGGATTATGGAAGTGAAAAATCACATACGAAGTGTAGGGATAGGTGGTATGAATTTAAACATGGTCCTAATCCTAAAACTGCCAAAAACACAGTGTGAGGACTAGGGTTAGCTCTAGGACTTAGGTAATGAGGTGAGTAGGGGTAAGGAAGGATAGGGGAAATGTGTTTGAATGATAAGGAGAGATTTTGAGAGTATAAATTAAGTTTTAATGCTTTTTTAGGTTGTATATTTGAATTTGGAGACTTTGAGGCTTGATTTGATAGGTGACATCAAATGTACTTGATTATAGTGACTTGTAACTAAAAATTACTTGCAGCAAACTTACTTGAAGTGTAAAGTAATATCTCAATTTGAACCATTTTACTTTAACATTTTATTCCCTAAATTCACTAACTCTCATGGTAGTGACAAGAATGATGACATGACTCTCATTGGATATGGATGACACAAGCAATTGATGAGAATAGGTGTACTCTTAACTACTTTATGAAAATTTGGAATTTTTAACCATACCTGATTTCAAGAGAACAATAATGAACTAGAACAATATTTAGATTTATGATAATAAATAATGACATGGTCATGCATAGGGTGGTGACTTTGCAAACCAAGTGAGCAGTGATGACCTAGACCAACACCAACTAGTGACCAAATTTCTATTTGAGGACTGACTTGAAAATATAAAAATTTGACCTAAGACCCTAACAAAAACTTTGAAAGAGAACATTTGATCACTGGTGACTGGAAGGAATGACAGACACTAACAGGACCCAATTGTCAAATTATTACATTTAAGTTATTCAATAAATGCAAAAAATAGTGTGGTAATGTCTGTATTTGTCTAAGATCAATATACCTAATGTTCGATTTCAGAAAGCATTTCATGTTTTCTTTTGTTCTAACATCTTTAGTTGTTAGTTTTTTTTCCTTCTAACTATCATTTTCTTATTTGAGTTCAATTACAACTAAATCCTTAACTAAAGATAATTCACATTGTTTTGTAAAAAAAATTGATACGCAAAATGTTGATCTTGATGCAAAACTTCCCATCAAGAAATATCATGGTATGTAAAGTTTTTTGTTGCAATTTCTAATTGCTTTTTCCCATAGAACAATTTTGGAATACTCATCTCTTCGGACAAGTATATATCTCTGAATATTCCCAAAGGCCTATAGCCTTCGCTAGGAGTAATGTTTATTTTATTATTACGAAGATCATAGGTACTATATGAATCATTAAATCCATGTAACAATTTTTGTGTGTATGGTTCTTCATTGTAGTCATCATTATCATCATTTATTTCTATATTTGTCTCATATGCATATGCATCTTTGTTTTGATCAAAGACTTGTTTCCAGCCTTCATTTATTTTTACATTCTCTAGTTTATAAAGCGAAGTTTTACACAATTGTTTCAATGCCTTCATCACTTTATGAAAAAATATTCACCCAACAAAAAATATGATTTTAAACACTAAAAATGTTTTAATTTCCACAATTGTTGTACTAGATTCATTTATGTCATGAGGAAGTACAATTTTAATTTGAGATGTGTTAGCAAGTACATTGATTAGTCCACTAGTCAATGTCAATTGTGGTTTACTAAAATGTTGCCCAAGTTCTCGTATTTGCAAAAATGGTAATCTTAGTGATATTATTATTTCTTCCAATTCATATAGTTCTTTCACCATGGATATTTGTTTATTCTGCCTAATTTTCTCTGGAACTGCAAACTTTATAGTCTTGTCACTGTTTAATGTTTGTTCACATTTTTTGCATACACACCTATTTTTGGAAACATTGGCTAATTTTCTTTATATGACATCTTTTTTAAACCAAGTTTGATTGCATATTGCATAATCATAAATAATTACATGGTGTATTGTTATCAAGAAAACTAGTGTCCATTCAGAGCTGCTAGCCCCACTAAGATGGTTAGCTATCTTAGAAACAAACAAATTAAAGTCACTTGTGTTTTCCTTTATGAGAGATAGATGAGAGAAAAGCAGAGAGTACCAACCTCAGTCTTTTGCTAGTCTCCTTGCTCGTTTCCTCTCTCCCTTGATAGAGATTTCACCACTCCTTTCTCGCTTGTCCTGCTTCAAAGAACACCTGTAGATCAAGGTAGCAAAATACCATCAAAGCATAGAGATATATAACCATAAATAATGTACGATCCGATATACATTAACCATATAGATGCATATACAAATACAAGATTTAGAGATATACAAGCATATGGAGGAAAACTCAAATAGCTTTATTGATAGAAGTAGTAGAAGAGAGGATTACAACCAGACTATCTGATCTAGCATCATCCTCCCAGCATGAAAGCCCTCTTCACCTCATACAAATCAAGATCACCCAACAATGTCTTCAAAGAGAAACCAACAGCACTTCCATGCAAATTACAAAATTCCAGCCTTTGGATCTCTTGGATGAGGGATCCATATATAGATGTTTATGGGAGAGTGAGTCAGCTTTTGGGATTTTGATTAGTGTCATTTCACTGATACTTCTTGGTTCCACTTGGAGATTTCAGATCTCTTACTCATCCCTCGGAAAATTCAGAGAGGCAAGTGTCATATGATCAGTTTCTAGAAGATTCTTTGGGTTTCCACCTAGAACACTGCTTCTACCATTTGTCTACTCTCGCTCATCGCATCCTACAGAAGGGATTTCCAGTATGCATCACACCCCCCATGTGTAAATGGTGAGATGCATCGCACCTTATGCATGGAGCAGTCTCTATGGTCTAGTTTTGACCAGTTCTGAGTAGTTTTTCATGGAGAACTTCTAGGAGATGATGTAATCAGCTGACCTTGTTCCTTTAGGGTATGAAACAACACTTTTATGGGTTTGGAAGCCCTTAGTTTATGGACATATGTGATTGGGGTTACAGTGCCCAAATATGTCTATAACAGTTGCCCCCTAAAGCATGAGGTCGTAAATCTTTTGATGTCGGGTGAAATGCTTTATAATGAGGATCCGAGGTTTTTCGAACTGGAAGGTGACCTGTAATAAGATACAATAAAATACATTATTTTCATAACATTTTCATGATCTAGCTAAGGTGGGCATTCCCATTCTCATCTTTATAAATTCATATCCATGTACACAAGACAGATAATCGTCTGTGTGGCAGACTGATGATTCTGGTAGAGCCATCATCCCTTTGATTGGATGATTATATGTGCAGGAATGATGTACATTTGATGTCTTTATTTCCATGAATATATATCGCAGCCCAGATGGATGAAACTAGATCCAGGGTCTTCAATCTCGTTCGATCTTCACTCGAAGTACAAGTCTATCCATGTGAGAGATGTTCTAGAGTCGAACATGGAAAGACATCGCCTGATTACCAGCCAATGATGTAAGCTGTTAACAAGCGTGAGAGGAATCACCGATAATGATAATGACCCTCAAGGTACTGCAGTACAATTCACGTGGTGTGAATAAAGGACTTGGCATCGAACACCACGTAAAATCTTTCGGTCGAAGGCCATTGATGTAAACCTGTCACTAGAAGTGAGAAACTTGCCATTGAGGCATGCAAGCTTCAAAGTATTGAAAGGGTTGTCCCTAAGTCAACTTCTTGGATAATGAGCTGATGTCGACAAGAAGTGACCCGTCGTAGGAGGGCCTTAATGAATCCCACATCTACGACACGGAACGGAGCAAATTGTTATAGACATTTTTGTGCCTTACAGCTATAAGCATGAAATGTCCATAATCCAAGGGATCCAAAGTCCCTAAACATATTGTTCCTACCCCTAGAGGAACAAGGCTAACAAACCACAGCAATTCACAGAAGTTCTCCACCAGAAACTGCTCAAAAACAAGTCAATTCAGGATCAATTCAGAAGCTCCACTAGCTGCCTGCGTTGAAATGCAGAGGCTACACTGGCTAGTTTCATTGCAACGCAGGTGGAAGCACTACCAGGGTGCACTGAGCGGGAAATGAAAAATGTCAGGGTCTCTTGTGAGAGGTGTCAAGACTGTGGAAGCTTCCAGAATCTTCCTCCATGACACTTGCCTTGCTGAGTTCGACTAAGTGATGAGTAAGAGGCTCTTAGTCTCCAAGTGGAAGTAAGAACTGACAGAGAGAGAGGACACTAGTCAGATCACAAGCTGACTCATCCTCACTCCAAACATCTATATATGGATCTCTTCTCCATGAGATCTAGAGGCTGGAATTTGGTTATTGCAAAGAATTGCTGCTGGTTTGAGATTGAGATCATTGGGTGCTTAATGCTTTGAAGGGAGGTGAAGATAGGAATTTCATTTGCTGGGAGGTAGATGCTGGATTGGAACTCTCTTGGTTGTATCTCCTCCTAAACCTTGTTATTTCATCAATAAAGTTATCTTGGTTTCTCCTATATGCTGATGTGTCTTTGATGTATGATTGCATTAGTATATTTGGTTTACTTCTAATCCTGAACTAGTTATGAATATGAATCTATGTCTTTGTGTAGTGTTCCATTCTTGTGATCTTGCAGGAACCTGTTGAAGCTGGGCGAGCGAGAAGGCAAGTAGCTGGGAACTCTCAAAGAGAAGAGGAACCGGATTGAGGGACAAACGGAAGACACCGGTTAGTCCATCCATCTCTCTTCATTCTTAATTCATAAAGGAAGAATACTAGAATAGTTGTTTCTGTTTGTTGCTAAGGCACTGTCACACCTTAGGTGGATAGGATCGTCCTGCATAGGCATTTTTCCCCACAACAAATTGGCGACTCCACTGGGGAAATATGTTTAGTCATTTTATTTGTGTTTCTATCATTGTTTGTTTCATAGACTCAACAGCAACAATCGAACTGCATCTGCTATTCTCAGATGCAAAGTAGACAGCTGCTGCTTTGATCCAATCACTGGATTTGTCTATGATATGGACAATGGACTCACAAATGATTTGATGATCCTTTGTGATAGATATTAGCCCTCCTTCAAATCATCCCTTTGATTGTACCTTGCTTGTTGCTTTGATTTGGCCTGAAACTGTAGATTAAATAGCAAACCGTGACCCAGAACCCAGTGAGGAACTCTCGTTTCTCCTTCAGCGCAGGCTCTGTGAAGAGACTCTGCATTTCAACGCAGTTCCCGTGAAGGCTACCTGCGTTGAAATTCAGTTTCCCTGTTATACAGGTGCGCTGATCCAGTTAGGCCTTGTGCAGCTGGGGTTCTCTGCTCTGTTTTGCCTTGTTCTGATCTCTGATTTTTTGCAGCCTGTAACCAGCATAGGTACCTGTCTGATAGCCCTTTTCTCTACTTAAATTATGCCTCCTTTTGTACAAAAGACTGTGAGTGTTTTTATGTGTTTGTGGCATCATTTATAGTTTCCCTTTGTAAGAGTGAAATAGTCATCCTGTAGCCCTTGATTCAGATCTGTTGATTGTGATCTTAGGAGAGAGTTCATTGGCTGTTTACAGTTGGTTATACATTCATTTTTGCTTTTGGTTTGAGTTTGTCTCTTTTGAGTGTCAAAACAAGTATTCATTTCGAAAATCGTCAAGTGTTGTAATCTCTTCTACCCTTTCTGATCTCGAAAAAGTAAACTTGTTTGTATTTGTCATTTAAAAGCAAATTCAAAGTTGTGCAAAAAGCTTTCTTTTTAGGCATCAATATTAAGAAAGCGGAAAACAAACACTTGCATTGTGCATTTGCATCTTGATAGTTTGCATGATTGATTTAGGGAAAGTGCATTTAGAGTGTGCTAATTGCTCTCTGAGAAAAGATGGTGTCTTTCTTTTCCCTTTGTAGCTAGGATTTTCATTGTTGAAAAAGAGATAAAATTTGCTTATCATCTTTTAGATTGCATTTAGGAAGTTGTCTATACATCTCGTGGTGAACCTCAAAAGGCAAACTTCTAAGAAAGATCAACATTAAATAAACTGAATGAACTTAATAACGCTTTGTAACATAACGCACAACATAGAGGTCTAGGCTAGAGATGTGTTCCGGCGTCGTAAAGCCTGGTGACTATCGATCTCCCTGATGATGGGTGATTCCTCCTGAGTGACGATAGTGCCAGTATGGATTGTGCTCCCACGTACCATCGAGTATATATTGGGAGACCCCTATAGGCATAAAACCTTTATCCTTAGGAAGCCGTGTCAACCGCCCTACTGATCGCAATGCACTGAACACAGCATTCAGGAAGATTGACCGCCCATACCTTAAAAAGTATTCTGCGGTTTTGCGAAAAGTTTGGCACACCCTCTACCTAGAACTCCAGAGCAGTTCCTTTTGGCCTTTTTCAGACTCTATAACTGAAAAAGTCCATCCGAGCATTTGTCACTTCGGGCTCGTTAAAACATCGAAGGCGACTAGAGTCATCTTTTGTTTTTTCTCGACTCTTTAAAATTGAAAAAACAAGTTGTGTCTAAAGCGTCATTAAAATTTATTTTAACGGAATAATAAATCACCCTTATTCCCGCGTTGATCTTTCAGTTGAGAAAATGGAGCCCTCCAACCAAGGAATTCCCCTTGGTGGAAGTCCTAGTCCTTTCTCCTCTTGGGGAGATGTTGGAGCGCCCCATATGGCCACATTGTCGCTTCCAGGACTAACAATCGGCTTGCCTGTCTGGCTCTTCTCAACTAATGTTGTTCAAAACACCACTATTCCTGAACAATCGAATCAGCAGTTAGACCAGTCCAGAGCTGCCCACCAGCCTTCCACTTCCTCTAACTCTTCCTCTCCTCCTTCCTCTTCGCTTGATGGAGCTGGCAAAGCTAAAAGCCAAGCTCCTAAGGAGAAGAAGGAAAAGAAGAAGAAAGAGAAGAAGAAGAAGGAGCCAAAAGCGACTGGGGGCAAGCGAATGGCGTCTAATGAAAATCCACACACTGCACTGACCAGGCCTAAATCGCCATGTGTCATATGCAAGGGAGACCACTTTCACAGAGATTGTCCTTGCATCCCTCGGATACTAAGGGACTGGTCTCCCCGATTGCACAATTCGGTAGCGTCAACCTCTGATAGCCATGTTGACAGCACACTGTCAACTAGTGAAAGTGAAGCCACAGGACAGAGAGGGAGAGCTATATTTCCCTGCAAACTGTGTGAAGGCGACCATGCCATCCACTGTTGTCCCTTCTTAGATGAGGCTAAAAGAGTTTTGGAAGATCGCCCGGTTTTATCAGCACGACTTCCTCTTGGATATCAAAAACTCCTGCCAAGTCCTTCACCAGTTGAGAACCCGGTTGGCCCGCCCAGGTGGTCAGCCGAAGCACCTATCATTGAGGATGAACCGTCTGAATCCATACCTGACGAAAGTCAAAAGGTCGAGGCGGCAGTTGACCCAGTCTTGCCTTCGGAGGTTCTATCTTCGAATGGTACCATCACAGAGGAGAATAAAGACGACACCGTCCAAATTCTCTTCATCAACACAGACTCCAACGAACAAGGGGGCAATTCACCCATTCCTTTATCGCAGGAAGGAAGTTCGTCAGAGTGATATCCGGCCATCTATTCGGTCCCACCACCAAGCAACCTAGTTGTATCCTTCGATTGGAACCAACTAGGCAGACCCCGGTTGCTAGCGAGCATACCATTCAGAATTATCGTTCAAATATACAGAATGGTAATGGCTAGCACCATCCTTTCCTCTATTGCTTGGAAAGCTCTTGGTTCGCCAGCGTTTTTGCCTGAAATGAGAAATCTGACAGGCTTTGATAAAGGAACCAGTCGACCTTTAGGGATTCTTCCCAATGTGCCAATAGCATTGAAAGGGAAGACCGTTCAAATGAACGTGATGGTCGTTCAAGGACCCTTGGATTATAACCTACTCCTTGGACGAGACTATATTTATTACATGGGAGCCATCATCTCCTCACTCTTTAGAGTAATGTGTTTTCCGCATGAAGGAAGAGTGGTCAAGCTCGTGGACCAACTTTCATTTCCCGGATCACGCATCGCAAATAGTCATATACCATCCCTAAATGGTCTCTTCACGCAAGAAGTGTCTCAACCCACGGTCCGTCCTCCTGATGAGCGCGAGTGATTCGGAAGGATATGACTGGAACCCAGGGGGCATGTGTCCTGGTCTGCTTCGGCAGGAAAACTTTGGGTATAGGGTAGGTTTCCGCGGGAGAATATGACTAGTCTGTACCCGGTCCGTGATTGGAAGAGGGGTTATTCTAGAATATGATTCTCTTGTCAAAGCTACGTGTTTGGCGCCTCACCTTTGTCTATCTCGGTAGACACCGCCGAAGAAGTGTTTTGTTGAAAGAATAACAGAACAATCTTTGGGTAGCCTGAAAGAGGTAGGCCTCTCCCAATAGAACGAATGTTTTGTCTGCAAATTGAGGGGTAACCTTGAAATCATATTTTATACCTGGGGGCATGCAAACCTTTTGGAGTGCAAGCAAGGGGCGACTATTTATTTTTTAAATTTTTAGGTCCTCCCTTTAAACCCGTAGGTCTAACCCTTTAAACTCGTAGGATTAGTCGTTTCCGAACTTGCATAACGAAAGGATCCGGAGCAAAGCTTGGTGAGATCTAAGCTCCATAAAAAATAGTATCTTTAATGAGACTTTCTTATCATATGACTGGATTATCGAGCAGTTTTAGCACACAGTTCATGCTCGTTAAAAAATAAACGCAAGATCCGAGCAGTTTTAGCGCATAGTTCATGCTCGTTAAAAAATAAACATAAGATCGAGCAAATGTTTCCACCCACGTTTAAGCTCATTAAAAAATAAACTATTCCAGTAAATAACCACCGTGAGTGTAGCGACATCCGCCATTAAAGCCTTGGTCGTGTTTGCCCACCACCTCCACTTTTCATTGGCCGATCATTCACCTCCATATGATTGTTTACCCATTTTGAGGAACATCTGCGAAGAGTGATTTCACTAGCCATCCCTGTGACACTGCCGTGATTTGGAAATTCCAATCCTTCCCTGGAATCAGATGCTACCCTTTTTATCACTCGTTCCTCAAAAGACGAGTCTTCTTTAAGCTCTTTTCATCTAACTCGTAAAATATGAAAAGATTGCCGAGTTTTGGCCTTCCAGCTCGATAAAGTGACCGGAAGAGCTATCCCTCCTCTAGATTTTAATCTTTTTGGACCTGAGGGATTATTGCACAAAAATATCGAGCACTTGTTTTATTCGGCTCGTTAAAGATATCGAAAATCCATCCCTTCTGTATTATTTTATACTTTTTCGGACTTAAGGGATTAGATGACGAAAAAGGACTTTTGGAGTTAACTTTATGTACCTTTTCAGACTCTCTAAAAATGAAAAGGACCGAGTTATCCTTGTCGTTAGACTCGTTAAATGCATGAAATAACGACAAACTTGTCTTTAGACGAGAACGAGTTTCACTATCGCTAGGCTCGTTAAAACATAGCGATGGGCTTGCCCGAAGGGCAAGTTATAGAACAAGCATATGTTATCCTCCTCAAGCTTGACAAAAATAAAGAGGTACTGGTCAGCAATGACTGGGGAAAAATTGGGAGAAACTCAAGAAAACTTTGATGGTAGCAAGTCGCTCTTGAACATGACACTTTTCCTCCGTACCACAATCGGGTTGGGTTGTTTCATTCACCGGTCACATCACCATGGTCTCGCCATACCATCCATATTTGGGGTAATGCTACCGATCCATCGCATAAGTGTCGCCATATGTTCAGGAGAAGTCGTTCAGAGAAGTCACCTGTGTCCCATCCACTACCATACATTATACTCTTTCATGACCGCCACCCTGAATCATATGTCATCAGATCGTTTTCACCTCCATCAAAATCATTAGCTCCATTCCGTGTCATCGATGTGGGATTCATTAAGGCCCTCCTTTGACGGATCGCTTCTTGTCGACATCAGCTCATTATCTAAGGAGTTGATCTAGGAACACCCCCTTCAGTACTTTGAAGCTTGCATGCCTCAATGGCAAGTTTCTCACTTCCGGCGACAGGTATACATCAATGACCTTCGACCGAAAGATTTTGCGTGGTGTTCGACGCCAAGTCCGCTATTCACACCACGTGAATTGTACTGCAGTACCTTGAGGGTCATCTTCATTATCGGTGATTCCTCTCGCGCTTGTTAACAGTTTAAATCATTGACTGGTAATCAAGCGATGTCTTTCCATGTTCGACTTCAGAACAATTCTCACATGGATCGACTTGTACTTAGAGTGAAGATCGGACGAGATTGAAGACCCCGGATCTAGTTTCATCCATCCGGGCTGCGATATATATTCAGAAAATAAAGACATAGAAATGTACAGCTTTACAGCACAGATAATCATCCTACCAAAAGGATGATGGCTCTATCAGAATCATCAGTCTATCATCAGACGATTGTCTGTTATATGTACATGAAAATGAATTTATAAAGCTGAGCATGGGAATGCCCGCCTCAGCTAGATCATGAAAAAAGTATGAAAATAATGTATTGTATTGTATTGTATTACAGGTCTCCTCCCAGCATTGAAAGAACTTCGGATCCTCCTAATAAAGCATTTCACCCGATAAACGGCCTCATACTTTAGGGGGCAACTGTTATAGACATTTTTGTGCCTTACAGCTATAAGCATGAAATGTCCATAATCCAAGGGATCCAAAGTCCCTAAACATGTTGTTCCTACCCCTAGAGGAACAAGGATAACAAACCACAGCAATTCACAGAAGTTCTCCACCAGAAACTGCTCAAAAACAAGTCAATTCAGGATCAATTCAGAAGCTCCACTAGCTGCTTGCGTTGAAATGCAGAGGCTACACTGGCTAGTTGCATTGCAACGTAGGTGGAAGCACTACCAGGGTGCGCTGAGCGGGAAATGACAAATGTCAGGGTCTCTTGTGAGAGGTGTCAAGATTGTGGAAGCTTCCAGAATCTTCCTCCATGACACTTGGCTTGCTGAGTTTGACTAAGTGATGAGTAAGAGGCTCTTAGTCTCCAAGTGGAAGTAAGAACTGACAGAGAGAGAGGACACTAGTCAGATCACAAGCTGACTCATCCTCACTCCAAACATCTATATATGGATCTCTTCTCCATGAGATCTAGAGGCTGGAATTTGGTTATTGCAAAGAATTGCTGCTGGTTTGAGATTGAGATCATTGGGTGCTTAATGCTTTGAAGGGAGGTGAAGATAGGAATTTCATTTGCTGGGAGGTAGATGCTGGATTGGAACTCTCTTGGTTGTATCTCCTCCTGAACCTTGTTATTTCATCAATAAAGCTATCTTGGTTTCTCCTATATGCTAATGTGTCTTTGATGTATGATTGCATTAGTATATTTGGTTTACTTCTAATCCTGAACTAGTTATGAATATGAATCTATGTCTTTGTGTAGTGTTCCCTTCTTGTGATCTTGCAGGAACCTGTTGAAGCTGGGCGAGCGAGAAGGCAAGTAGCTGGGAACTCTCAAAGAGAAGAGAAACCAGATCAAGGGACAAACGAAGACACCGGTTAGTCCATCCATCTCTCTTCATTCTTAATTCATAAAGGAAGAATACTAGAATAGCTGTTTCTGTTTGTTGCTAAGGCACTGTCACACCTTAGGTGGATAGGATCGTCCTGCATAGGCATTTTTCCCCACAACACAAATGATATTGTGGAGGTGAAAACAATCTGATGATACAAGGTTCAGGGTGGCGGTCATGAAATATGGAGAGTGAAGGTATTGCAGCGGATGAGACGTTAGCTAGGTTGGTGAATTCTATGAGCGACTTCTCTTGAACATATCGGCGACACTAAAATGGATTGGTAGCGTTAACCCCAAGGTGGATGGTATGGTGGACCAATGGTGATATGACCGGTGAACAAAATAACCCAACTCGACTCAATGATGGTGATGGAGTGAAAGTGTCATGTTCAAGAGCGACTTGCTACCAATGAAGCTATTCAAGTCTTCTTCCCTTTTTCCCCAGTCATTGCTAACCAGTACCTCTTTATTTTTGTCAAGCTTAAGGAGGATAACATATGCTTGTTCTATAATTTTCCCTTCAGGAAAACCTGTCGCTATCTTTTAACGAGCCTAGCGACAATGAAACTCGCTCTTGTCTGCATGGACAAGTTTGTCGCTATAGTTTTAATGAGTTTAACGACAAAGATAACTCGGTCCTTTTCAATTTTAGAGAGTCTAAAAAGGGACGGAAAGGCAACTCCAGTGGTCCTTTTTCATAATGTAATCGCTTAAGTCCAAAAAAGTGTAAAATAATAAGAAAGGGATGACTTTTTGATAGTTTTAATGAGTCGAAAAAGACCAGCGTTCGATCTTTTTGTGTAATAATCCCTCAGGTCCAAAAATATTAAAATCTAGAGGAGGGATGGCACTTCCAATTGCTTTAACGAGCTGGGGAGGCCAATTGCTCGGCAATTTTTTCATATTTTACGAGTCAGATGAAAAGAGCTTAAAGGAGACTCATTTTCTGAGGAACGAGTGTTTTTTTTTGGATAGCTGCTGGTTCCAGGTAAGGTTTGGAACTTTTTCAATCACAGTAGTGTAAATAAGGTGGCTAATAGAATCACTCGTCGCAGCTGTTCCTCAAAAGGGGTAAACAATCAAATGGAGGTGTATGATCAGCTAAAAAAGAGTGGAGGTGATGGTAAGAACACGACCAAGGTTCAAAAGCTGATAGTCATGCGATCGCGATGGTTATTTATCGGAGGTGGGGTTAATTTTTTAATGAGCTTAAAGTCTTATGGGAACATTTGCTCATTGCTAGGTTTATTTTTTAATGAGCTTGAACTTCGCATAAAATTGCTCATGGTGAGACTTATTTTTTAATGAGCTTGAACTTTGCGTAAAACTGCTCGTGGCGAGGTTTATTTTTTAACGAGCTTGAACTTTGCGTAACACTGCTCATGATAATAGTTAGAGGCGTTGATTTCACCATTAACACTATGCTCTTTTGACAGTCGTGCTGCCTGTTCAATTCTTCCATCAAATTGATTAGAAATGTAAATATATGCTTGAAAAATGAGTTTAAACAACAATATTTTACTTGAACTACGTGAATAGTAACATAAAAATAGTTTTTACCTCTCATTTTTACCATTTCATTCAAATTTGGGATTTTTGGAGCTCTAGAGGTGTTTCCCCCTTTGATTTTCATCCGCTGATTCTGGGAGATTCTGTGGACTATTTTTAGCACCATTTGGACCAAGTAGGAGTTAACCCTGAGCTCTTCAATTTCATTCTTCCCTTTTCTGATTTTGAGCATGTTTTCCTGTTTTTTTGGACCTCTAGGGTTTGAACAATTCGTTCTCTCCCCATCACACCCAATGTACATCGAAAGGTGTGATGCATACTGGGCTGGCCATTGGCCAGTCAGGATGCATCTCACTCAGTACACAGCTGGGGTGCGATAGGCACAAAAGGGAAAGTTTATGCACTGTTTTTCAAGGAAATTTTGCATATTTTTGCCTGAATCAAGATCCTAATTCTTCTCTTGTTCGTTTTTTAGAGATTCATTGGATCAAGATGGTTGTTACATGGTGTGAATGCGAGCATGAATAAGAGGACATGGTTGCTTTACATGATCCAGGTACAGTGACTGCATTGCGGAACTGTGGTTTGCTCAAATTCTTCCGCATATCCAACATGAGGCAACAAATCAATTTGTTGCAATATTTTCTCGATGCATGGGATCCTACCAACCAAGTGTTCTAGATTCGAGGTAAATCCATCCCTTTGACAGTTGAGGATATCTACTTCTTGACCAGTTTATCAAGGTTCGGTGCCCCTCTCTCACTATCAGGATCTGCCCGTGGAGGTAAATCTGTGAGGGATTATATTCGCCGATTCTATAGAGATGGATATCAGCCGAGCAGGGATGGAAAGATCAGTATTAGATATGTCACTGACCATTCCTTGAGGACTATCTTATTCACCTTTCCTAGATTGGCTGGTCGTACGGATCTTCATTTGGCCAACAGGTCCTATATGCAGTATGCTCTGGAATGCCTTGAACCAAAGGTATTCAACTGGTGTGATGCAGTACTTCCGGTTATAAAAGAACAACCCACCAATGTGAAGAATGTGTTAGAGTCGGTCTAGTAGCCCTCCATCAGTGATCAAAACTCTTTGCATTTGCATAAGTAGGTGTCTCATCAGTGTCAATTTTTGCATCCCATTAGGCATGCCATAACCCTGACGGAGGATCTGGTGTTTTTGTCCCCCTCTTGGCATTGCTGGATCAAGTCATTTCAGTCCTTAGTCACTTTCAAGCTTGTCTTGTCTTGTCTTGAGGTCAAATTCCTATGTCTAGGGTTTTGGTCAAGTTTATTTACAAGGTCATGTCTCTGAAGGTCAATAAGTGCTCAGCAAGCCAGAGGGATGATTTTCAAGGTGTTTCTTCGAAAATTTCTATCTTGTACAGTTAATTTTCACCTTGGATTTAAAAAACCCTGTTTTTAAAGCCAAGGTCATTTTTCAAAATTTTGTAAAAAATGGTAAAATTTCAAAAGGCTTCAAAGGACAGCATGTAACCCTGGCTCCCTTGCCAAGATCCCTCAGATGTTATCCCTGCAAAAAGTATTGAGCAAAAGCATCAAATTAGTCAATTTCAGGACAAAGGAAACCAAAAAAGTCAAATTTATAAAGTGTCAAAGAAAAACATTATAAAGTGGGTTTGGGCATGAAATTATTTCAAATCAAAATTATAAAAGCCCAATCTCCCTCCATTCACCCTCATTATGCATCTAACTCACTTGCAAGAGAGATTGGGCGAGGGTTTGAGCAAAATTGTGAGCTTGACAGGCGCGCGACACGTCAGACCAGGCGCGCAACCCGTCAGAGGCGCGCGACCCGTCGAGCCCATTCCAGCAGTGTTATTTTATAACGGGCGCGACCCGTCAGTGGCGCATGGCCCGTTGGGTGAGGCGCGCGACCCGTCAGCGTCCTCCTTTCAAAATTGCCTGCAAATTCATCCAAAGAGCCAACAAATTGCTAAATTGCCTGAGGTAGGCCCTCCAAACTTATAAATTGCTGCTTGTTATGATTAAAGACATCATGAATTCATTTTTTAAAGATCTCCATGTGCAAGAGAAAAGCTCCTTGTTGCTGTAGTTTGAACTTGTAAAAATGCCTAGGGTTTTATGTTGTTTTAAGAGTATTCCCTTGTAATCATTTTTTCCCCATTCCCATTTCTTTTTCCTTGATATTCCATGTAAATTTCCCTTGCTAAATTGTAAAGAAAAATCCAAACCCTACCCCTCTTCCCTAAAAAATGAAAAATTAAGCCCTAACCCTATCTCTCATTACCCATGTAAACAATGTATAGAATGATGCATATGCAATGATTTTTGCAGTGTTTTTTCCCTTAAATCCCTGTTTTATATGTTTATTCCCATTTTCCCTTTAAAAGTGTCCCTCCCCTAACATTCCCTTCATGCTCCTTGTCCCCCTTGAAACAGCATACAAATCAGCATTTTACAAAGCAGAAACAGCAGTACATTTTGGCCACTCTGCTCCTTAAACAATGTCAGAAACCGAAACCTATGAGCAGAGTGATGACCAGGCATCAGCTTCAGAGATTGAGATACAGAGGAGGCCTCATAAGGGTGGTAAGGGTGGTCATCATAGGCGAGAGGAGCCCACCTCTTTGACAAGTTTACAAGCTTGTCCTATGGCAGTCTCATGTTTCCAGTACATGTCTTGCTATGAGTTTTGTGAGAGGATCTCTCGGATTCAGCACCACAGAGAGTTGGCTCGCCTGTTTGTTTTACACTTGCATGATGGACATGTCAACCTTGCCGGGGTGGACTTCACATTGACACCTGAGGTCATTGCATAGGCCAAAGGGATACCTAATGTCGGGGAGGTATGGAATAAACGCAAGGTGTTGGACAGTGCTCACTTTGAGCCTTTTGTTAGACCAACACTCATGAGACACTTGACAGGAGTGTTTCCCTTTAGATTTCTCAGGAGTGAGTATGCTCCCATGATGAGGCTCATCATGCACTATTTTACCTGTGAGGGCAGATTTTCACAGGTATATTCATACCATATTCGCCTCTTGATGCACTTCACCCGGGTAAGGATGATGAACATCCCGGTTTTCTTCTATCAGAAAATTGAGAAGATGGTGTCCATGATGCAGAGGAAGAGCCCGGCACAGCAGTACAGGAGCCTTTACCATTATGGTTTGATTCAGCTAGTGGTATTACATCAGTTGGCTCAGCAGGGAATCTCATGGGAGGAGTTCATCTCTCGTGAGTTTTTCACAGCACCATCACCACCACATCCTGAGGTTATTCATGAGGAGGGAGGACCATCACAGCAGCATGACATCCCCGTCACTAGACATGTCAGCTCCTCACCTTTGGTTACTTATCAGAGAGGCCAGAGGGCCTTATTTGCAGCAGCTCGACAAGTACTATCTCCACATCAGGTGGAAGGGGTCTCGCCTTCTTCATCGGCTCAGTGAGTGTTATCTCCACATCATGTGGAAGGGGCCTCGCTTTCTTCAGCAGCACAGGTACCAGGGAGGGGCAAACAGCCCAAGATTGATGAGGGACCATCAGGTGTTCCGGATATAGAGCTTATTGATCTTGATGTCAGTTCTCCTAGCCGAGAGTCAAAGGAGATCATTCAGCACCTTAGAGCTGAAAATGATGCATTGCAGAGGAGATTAGAGGGTGCACAATGGACAATCACATACCTGGAGCAGCGCAACAAACAGTTGGAGGATGAACAAGCTCTTGATGAGTTGTGGAGGATTCGTAGTGACCGCAATTTGAACCGGAGAAGACCCGGTGATCCATTGCCCGCTGACCGAGAGTCCATGCTCATCTGGGTAAATGCACACTTGGAGAGGCTGTTGGCTAAGGCCAAACAAGAGAAGAAATTGTTGAGGAACATGAAGAACCATTACTGGGCAAGAATGCATGTGTGCACGGCAAAGATGAAAATGTTCCAAAGGCGGTTGGCCAAGGCACAAAAAAGGAGAAAGAGGCCCGATCCCCTCCATATCTTGGCTGAGGCCTCACTGAAGGACCAAGGCACTAAATATCCCAGCGACAGCACAAATCCCAAGAAATTTTGAAAATTTTGGGTCAATTTCGATTTTTCAGGCAATTTATAGGTTTTTGCTCATTAACGGGTCTCACCCCCCGCGCGACCCTACATCATGGCAACTCCATTTTGCAAAAACTCAGCATTTCCAGAATTTTCATGAGAAGTTACATATGCTCATCAATGGACTTGAGATTTTATGAAGTTTTGGGCCTCCAGAAAGTAAAAAAAAAAGCAAAAATTGACTTTCTGCCACACTTTTGAGTTGCAGAAAGCAGTCTTGGGAGATTGCAATTTTGGAGGGGCAAATGACCACCAAATTCAGAAATTCCAGTTGGATTGGAAAGTAGACTCACAGGCCTTTCCAACAAGCCTACTATTGCTCAATTTGGCCACCTGGAAGTGCCCCAAATGTGGTCAAAAAGGCGCGCGACCCGTCAGGCAAACTTCTCCATATTTCAGTGTACAGCCCAGAAAAACGCAGTTTGACCCTGTTTGACTTTTTGGGGTGGATTATTAGGCTCTTTGATGTAATTATTGTACTTTTATGACACTTTTACTCTTAAGTACCTCTTCTAGAAGATTCATTCATGAAAAGGGTGAAAATCAAATGAATGAATTGGTTTCCTAACTTATAGAGGCAAGTTGTTTTGACTGCCTAGTTTGTAGTGCTTAGTTTAGAAGTGGTTGAAACAGCTCCTAGGATAGTGAGCTCGACCCATGGAGGCAGGGAAAGAGGTTAGATGATCTATATTATGTACTTTATTACTCATTTTCATGGTTGGACTCTTGAGGGAGAAGCTATCATTGTATTATTCACTATATCTCTGCAATTTTTGGCTAAGGAAGACCAGGGTTTTGCAGTCCTTTTTGGGATTCTTGTGGTTACATGTATTGATGGTGTGTTTGTCTATGTACCTGTAAGTGTGTTATGTGAAATCATTTCCTTTCTTTTCCTTCTGCACATTAAACAAACGAAGTGTTAAAGTAAGAATTCATGACTGTCATGCTCTGCTTTTAAGTTTGTTTAATTTCAATGTTTTCTACTGTTTAAGGAGAATTCAAAGTTATTGTTTGCTCTCCTTAGCTCCTCACCTGTCATTCCTGACCATCCACCTCAATTAAAGGCATAAATATTGTCTCCTACCTCACCCCAAAGAACCCCCTGCAGAAACTGTGTCCAATCCCCGCACCCAAATTGCCATCCCCTCAATTTGCCACCAAAAACCCTAAAAACCCCAAATCAACCTATTTTGATCAATTTACTAGCCTAAAATCAGTGTTGCCCTATTGGTCATCTCATCCATTGAAGATTTCACTGAGATAGACCGGAGAGAGCCCTCTCCAGCCCCGTAGGGCTAGCTACGAGGCTAAGTGGTTTGATGTTGCCTTGAGGTTTACCTTTCTCAGCCTGAGGTGAAATTTCAAGCGCTAACATACTAGCGACCATACTGGGGAGAACAAACTTGTTTGTGGGTTGATGTGTTTGTTTTATAAGCTACAGACGGAGCCTGAAGTTATGCCAGGTAGCCTTCGAAACGCTTTTTCTTTGCATAAGCGGAAGTAGATAAACGCTGCTTCAGTCAATCTCCGGTCTAGCTTGTAATCGTGACATCAAACTTGTTAATTACCCCAGTACATGTATTAAGTTTAGATCTGATTGTTGATGGTGGACAACGAGCAGACACTTGACAGGCTGAAATCACTCACTTGGCAACTCCTTCACTGAAAACTCCAGAGATCAATGCTTCATGGTGACTTCACTGCAGAGAGATCAGTAGCTTTGAGCTTTTCAAGATGGATCGGATCGCAAGAAGATACGCTCCCCTGAGCCGAGATCACATCCCTAGTTTTCCAAATAAAATTCCAAAGGTAGATTGGTCAAGGAATCTGCCTATATTTAATGATGATGGTAAGAAGGATGCTGCTCTTCATCTAGTTAGATTTCATATGCATATTCGCAAGTTGAAGGTTGTTTTTCCTGAAGATTGCTTGATGAAGATATTCTTGGCCACTCTGGAAGATGAAGCCCAATCATGGTATGAAAGTTTGCCGCCTGCTTGTATTTACTGTTTAAAGGATTTTCATGCTATGTTCATTGAACGATATAAGGACTCTTATCCATCATTAAATTTGGTTCATGACTGTTGCAAGCATGCTTATAGTTTTATTGAAAGCCTTGAGAAATATTATGAAGATGATAATTTTATGGATGTTGAGATCATGGAGGCTCTGTATGAGAATCCATTTCAGCAACATGAAGAGAACCTAGTGGATACCCATCAAGATGATCAGGAAATGTTGCAGCAGAATCAAGATCAGCAGGCTGAAGATGGTCATATGGCTGAAAATGATGAAAGAGAGAATGACATTTCAGATCTACCCACAGAAGACAGCAGCATGCAAGTAAGTACAGTGCTGAGTGTAGATTGTGATAATGTCCAGTCAGCTACTTCAGAACTAGATTCAAATTATGATGACCAAGCATATCTTCTGTTGAAGCCCATCAAAGAGAGCTCTGTTATTGAGATCATAGACAGAGTTTTGGATTCAGATGCTCATGAACAACAAGGTGAGATCTTTGCTCAAGAAAGTAAAAAAGTTTCTTTGAGTGAATTTGTGGCAAACGATCTAAATGATAATACTGTGCTTGATAATATTGAAGAATGTAATAAGGAACTTGATAATTTGGTTGTCATATCATTTGAAGATGACCTACCATATTGTCAGACTACAGAAGATCATAGCATACAGGGTTCCATTTCAAATTCTTCCTCATATGTCTCATGTTTTGAAATGTTATTTCAAGAGAAGATCTGATCACCCATTTGTTCGGAGTTTTTTGAAGCTTATGAGCATACTTTTACTGAAACACATGATGAAGGCAGATCAGAATTTGAAGCAAAAGACACCTTGTTCTTTCAGCGGGAGATGGCAGTGGCAAAACTTCATGTTTTCCAGGATCCAATGGCAGATTTGTTACAGTCAGCAGTGAAAGTAATTATTGTTGTGTTCAATGATGAAGGAGATCATGGTCAACTATGTTTTTGGATGCCCAATGATAGGTTTGTATTGTTGACCAGAAGATCTGATCAGGAGAACCAATCAAGAAGGCTTCTGCTTGATTGGTTGCATTGGCATTTTGATATAGTTTGATGGTATATTGTCTTGTAAGAAACAAGGTGGTTGTCATCATGATTTCAAATCTTGATGGACTGCTGCCCTTCAATAAGCTTTGTAAGTTTTTGTTTTAGTTAAGCCAGTCATGAGTCATTTGTGAGTCAGTTTTCAGTCATGTAGGTTTCATAATTGTGTCGGCTTGAGTCAGTTTTCAATCAATAAATGAGCCAAAGTCTTGTATTGTTTGTCAAATAATGACTCCATTGCCCAATGATTGAAAGGCACTGGTCTACTCTCCCAGAGGTCTAAGGTTCTTGGCACCTCCAAGGAGCTACCATCCCCATTGGAGCCAATGTTAGAGTCGGTCTAGTAGCCCTCCATCAGCGATCAAAACTCTTTGCATTTGCATAAGTAGGTGTCTCATCAGTGTCAATTTTTGCATTCCATTAGGCATGCCATAACCCTGATGGAGGAGCTGGTGTTTTTGTCCCCCTCTTGGCATTGCTGGATCAAGTCATTTCAGTCCTTAGTCACTTTCAAGCTTGTCTTGTCTTGTCTTGAGGTCAAATTCCTAGGTCTAGGGTTTTGGTCAAGTTTGTTTACAAGGTCATGTCTCTGAAGGTCAATAAGTGCTCAGCAAACCAGAGGGATGATTTTCAAGGTGTTTCTTCGAAAATTTCTATCTTGTACAATTAATTTTCACCTTGGATTTAAAAAACCCTATTTTTAAAGCCAAGGTCATTTTTCAAAATTTTGTAAAAAATGGTAAAATTTCAAAAGGCTTCAAAGGACAACATGTAACCCTGGCTCCCTTGCCAAGATCCCTCAAATGTTATCCCTGCAAAAAGTATCGAGCAAAAGCATCAAATTAGTCAATTTCAGGACAAAGGAAACCAAAAAAGTCAAATTTATAAAGTGTCAAAGAAAAACATTATAAAGTGGGTTTGGGCATGAAATTATTTCAAATCAAAATTATAAAAGCCCAATCTCCCTCCATTCACCCTCATTGTGCATCTAACTCACTTGCAAGAGAGATTGGGCGAGGGTTTGAGCGAAATTGTGAGCTTGACAGGCGCGCGACCCGTCAGACCAGGCGCACGACGCGTCGAGCCCATTCCAGCAGTGTTATTTTATAACGGGCGCGACCCGTCAGTGGCGCGCGACTTGTTGGGTGAGGGGCGCAACCCGTCAGCGTCCTCCTTTCAAAATTGCCTGCAAATTCATCCAAAGAGCCAACAAATCGCTAAATTGCCTAAGGTAGGCCCTCCAAACTTATAAATTGCTGCTTGTTATGATTAAAGACATCATGAATTCATTTTTTAAAGATCTCCATGTGCAAGAGAAAATCTCCTTGTTGCTGTAGTTTGAACTTGTAAAAATGCCTAGGGTTTTATGCTGTTTTAAGAGTATTCCCTTGTAATCATTTTTTCCCCATTCCCATTTCTTTTTCCTTGATATTCCATGTAAATTTCCCTTGCTAAATTGTAAAGAAAAATCCAAACCCTACCCCTCTTCCCTAAAAAATGAAAAATTAAGCCCTAACCCTATCTCTCATTACCCATGTAAACAATGTATATAATGATGCATATGCAATGATTTTTGCAGTGTTTTTTCCCTTAAATCCCTGTTTTATATGTTTATTCCCGTTTTCCCTTTAAAAGTGTCCCTCCCCTAACATTCCCTTCATGCTCCTTGTCCCCATTGAAACAACATACAAATCAGCATTTTACAAAGCAAAAACAGCAGTACATTTTGGCCACTCTGCTCCTTAAACAATGTCAGAAACCGAAACCTATGACCAGAGTGATGACCAGGCATCAGCTTTAGAGATTGAGATACAGAGGAGGCCTCATAAGGGTGGTAAGGGTGGTCATCATAGGCGAGAGGATCCCACCTCTTTGACAGATTTACAAGCTTGTCCTATGGCAGTCTCATGTTTCCAGTACATGTCTTGCTATGAGTTTTGTGAGAGGATCTCTCGGATTCAGCACCACAGAGAGTTGGATCGCCTGTTTGTTTTACACTTGCATGATGGACATGTCAACCTTGCCGGGGTGGACTTCACATTGACACCTGAGGTGATTGCACAGGCCACAGGGATACCTAATGTCGGGGAGGTATGGAATAAACGCAAGGTGTTGGACAGTGTTCACTTTGAGCCTTTTGTTAGACCAGCACTCATGAGACACTTGACAGGAGTGTTTCCCTTTAGATTTCTCAGGAGTGAGTATGCTCCCATGATGAGGCTCATCATGCACTATTTTACCTGTGAGGGCAGATTTTCACAGGTATATTCATACCATATTCGCCTCTTGATGCACTTCACCCGGGTAAGGATGAAGAACATCCCGGTTTTCTTCTATCAAAACATTGAGAAGATGGTTTCCATGATGCAGAGGAAGAGCCCGGCACAACAGTACAGGAGCCTTTACCATTATGGTTTGATTCAGCTAGTGGTATTACATCAGTTGGCTCAGCAGGGCATCTCATGGGAGGAGTTCATCTCTCGTGAGTTTTTCACAGCACCATCACCGCCACATCCTGAGGTTATTCATGAGGAGTGAGGACCATCACAGCAGCATGACATCCCCGTCACTAGACATGTCAGCTCCTCACCTTTGGTTACTTATCAGAGAGGCCAGAGGGCCTTATTTGCAGCAGCTCGACGAGTACTATCTCCACATCAGGTGGAAGGGGTCTCACCTTCTTCATCGGCTCAGCGAGTGTTATCTCCACATCAGGTGGAAGGGGCCTCGCTTTCTTCAGCAGCACAGGTACCAGGGAGGGGCAAACAGCCCAATATTGATGAGGGACCATCAGGTGTTCCGGATATAGAGCTTATTGATCTTGATGTCAGTTCTCCTAGCCGAGAGTCAAAGGAGATCATTCAGCACCTTAGAGCTGAAAATGATGCATTGCAGAGGAGATTAGAGGGGGCACAGTGGACAATCACATACCTGGAGCAGCGCAACAAACAGTTGGAGGATGAACAAGCTCTTGATGAGTTGTGGAGGATTCGTAGTGACCGCAATTTGAACCGAAGAAGACCCGGTGATCCATTGCCCGCTGACCGAGAGTCCATGCTCATCCGGGTAAATGCACACTTGGAGAGGTTGTTGGCTAAGGCCAACCAAGAGAAGAAATTGTTGAGGAAGATGAAGAACCATTACTGGGCAAGAATGCATGTGTGCACGGCAAAGATGAAAATGTTCCAAAGGCGGTTGGCCAAGGCACAAAAAAGGAGAAAGAGGCCCGATCACCTCCATATCTTGGCTGAGACCTCACTGAAGGACCAAGGCACTAAATAGCCCAGCCACAGCACAAATCCCAAGAAATTTTGGGTCAATTTCGATTTTTTAGGCAATTTACAGGTTTTTGCTCATTAACGGGTCTCACCCCCCGCGCGACCCTACATCATGGCAACTCCATTTTGCAAAAACTCAGCATTTCCAGACTTTTCATGAGAAGTTACATATGCTCATCAATGGACTTGAGATTTTATGAAGTTTTGGGCCTCCAGAAAGTCAAAAAACAAGCAAAAATTGACTTTCTGCCACATTTTTGAGTTGCAGAAAGCAGTCTTGGGAGATTGCAAGTTTGGAGGGGAAAATGACCACCAAATTTAGAAATTCCAGTTGGGTTGGAAAGTAGACTCACATATCGTTCCAACAAGCCTACTCTTGCTCAATTTGGCCACCTGGAAGTGCCCCAAATGTGGTCCCAAAGGTACGCGACCTGTCAGGCAGAGGCGCGCGACCCGTCAGGCAAACTTCTCCAGATTTCAATGTACAGCCAAAAAAACGCAGTTTGACCCTGTTTGACTTTTTGGGGTGGATTATTAGGCTCTTTGATGTAATTATTGTACTTTTATGATACTTTTACTCTTAAGTACCTCTTCTAGAAGATTCATTCATGAAAAGCGTGAAAATCAAATGAATGAATTGGTTTCCTAACTTATAGAGGCAAGTTGTTTTGACTGCCTAATTTGTAGTGCTTAGTTTAGAAGTGGTTGAAACAGCTCCTAGGATAGTGAGCTCGACCCATGGAGACAGGGAAATAGGTTAGATGATCTATATTATGTACTTTCTTTCTCATTGTCATGGTTGGACTCTTGAGGGAGAAGCTATCATTGTATTATTCACTGTATCTCTGCAATTTTTGGCTAAGGAAGACCGGGGCTTTGCAATCCTTTTTGGGATTCTTGTGGTTACATGTATTGATGGTGTGTTTCTCTATGTACCTGTAAGTGTGTTATGTGAAATCATTTCCTTTCTTTTCCTTCTGCACATTAAACAAACGAAGTGTTAAAGTAAGAATTCATGACTGTCATGCTCTGCTTTTAAGTTTGTTTAATTTCAATGTTTTCTACTGTTTAAGGAGAATTCAAAGTTATTGCTTGCTCTCCTTAGCTCCTCACTTGTCATTCTTGACCATCCACCTCAATTAAAGGCATCAATACTGTCTCCTACCTCGCCCCAAAGAACCCCCTGCAGAAACTGTGTCCAATCCCTGCACCCAAAATTGCCATCCCCTCAATTTGCCACCAAAAACCCTAAAAAACTCAAATCAACCTTTTTTGATCAGTTTACTAGCCTAAAATAAGTGTTACCCTATTGGTCATCTCATCCATTGAATATTTCACCGAGATAGACCGGAGAGAGCCCTCTCCAGCCCCGTAGGGCTAGCTACGAGGCTAAGTGGTTTGATGTTGCCTTGAGGTTTACCTTTCTCAGCCTGAGGTGAAATTTCAAGCGCTAACAGAATGGAAGATCTAATAACTTTGGTTATGGTTCTATTCTCACCACCTTCGCCTTGGAGAAGATTCCATTGATGCAGCCACAGTACATTTCACTCGGACCGCCTGTACCGACGGAACCATGGATGCAGAGATGGGTTGATCTTATGGAAAGACATGTTGGTCAGTCGCAGATTTCATTCTCTAATGCCTTCTTTGAGTGGTTCGACCATCAGGAGATGGTCTTTGCTGAGTATCGATATGCTGGGATGGATTTCTGTGGTGACCCAGATTAGGTGCTGCCGGCTGGCGAGCAGTGGGGTGTTATAGGTAAAAGATCTGACCATATCTCTATTTATCATTTTTATAATGTTCTTATGTCTTTTAAATGTTATCGAGACTAATAAAACTCATATATTCGTGCAGATATTGGACCAGTGCGACCAACAGTGCACCCAAGGGTAGCAGCTGCCGTTCCAGTGGGAGAGGCTGTAGGGAGGGCTGTCCTTCGCTATCTGGACGTAGTCGAGACCCTTGCAGTATTTCAGGATCATATCGAGGGTCTCACCCTTGGTATCCAGGATGTGAGGACCGACGAGTTACCTTTGAGATTGCAGCGCCATACTATTAGCGTGCCAAGTCAATGGACTAGGCTCTTACATATGATCGCACAGGCGGTGACTTTTTATCACCAGAACCATTAGTCTAGGGTGCTTTTCTACGTTTTTGAGTTTTTGGGTCATGTGACCGATTTTGTCTTGGACACAGAACATCTTTGATAAACTATAAACAGTTATATATATTTTTGATTTTCGGAGCTTTATTTTGGTTAAGTTATATGATCCTGATGCAAATGTTGATTGAAATGCTTTCTTTTATAAATGTTGCAAATGTCTATCTAACACATAATTTGTTAATGAATCGGTTAATGTGTTTAAGTTTCTGGAAATGTGTTTATATTGAATAGAATCAAACTGCCTTTCCAAAATCTTGACCCTTCGGAACATGCGATAGATAGCTAGATTCCGAATAGAATATATGCCAATAAGTTGTAGGATGACAAGTTGTGAGTCTAGCCTAACAAAAATTCAGCGTATTCCATGTGTGATGGCATCAGAGAGAAGTTATATCAACACGCTATATTCAGCGATGTTGTTTGTTGATCGACCAATACACACTCCTCTGAAATTCACTAACTCGTCGCTTGGATCAAAAATGGCCCAGGCCATAGAAGATAGGTTCCACGTACTACAACTAGCTCCGTCGGCATATCTAATGAATGATTCCAATAGGTTCGACATCTGAAAAAAATGCAAAAGTGGATTACCTAACCAAAATTATCACTCTTGACGAAAACAAAAATGTAACAAAAGGATGTAAAGAGGTTACTACACTTAATCAAGCATAGTAACGCTTAAGGTACAACCCGTTTCGGGGTTGCGCCAGTGGAATTCCATCGTAATCTACTAGCTCGTCGGCTCCTTTTGCTAACACTCATTTAACAATGTAAGGACCCATCCACAAACATTTGAACTTACCTGCTCCTAATTTATAGGATTCCTGATCATAAAGCAAGACGAGGTCACCTTTTGAAAAGACACAGGGTTTGAAATTTTTGTCAAACTGCACCTTAACTTGTTTCTTATGGGCTTTGTTAGCCAAGCCGGTGTCACGATGGGTTTCATCCAATTGGATTAGTTCCAAGAAACGAGCCTCTTCCTCCGAAGTTCTAGGGAGAAGGTCGATTGTGAGCTTGAGAGATGAAATCTCACATTGAATTGGTAAGATGGCTTCCAGGTCATACACCAGCTGAAAGGGTGTAAACCTGGTCGCATTTCTTACTAAGGTCCTGTATGCCCACAAGGTTGAGTACAGGATTAGGTGCCAACTCCATTTTTGGACTCCAATCATCCTTTGCAGCATGCACTTTAGGACTTTGTTGATGGCCTCAACTTGTCTGCTAGCTTACGAATAATATGGAGTAGAACTGTCATGGGACAAACCTAGTTTGGCAGCCAATTCGACCATCATGTGATTGCGAAAATGCAATCCATGATCTGTGACCATAGCCTGTAGAACACCAAACCTAGAGACTACATGATTGAAAAAGAAAAGAGCAGTCGTTTTGCCACTGTTGTTTAATGTAGGCATCGCCTTGGCCCATTTCGTAAAATAGTCAACTACGACTATGATATACCCATGCCCCCCAACCGAGGTGGGGTTACATGTCATGAAATCTATGCCCCATTTGGCAAATGGCCCAGTAGCAACTACTAGTTGCAAAGGTGTGGGTGGTATTCTGGTTTTGCGGTCGAAGATTTGACAAGCATGGCAACTTCTGACTGTAGTTATTCAATCTTTGAACATTGTTGGCCAAAAGTAGCCTACTCATAAAATCTTTTGCACCGTAGTGTAACCAGATTGATGCCCCCCACATACGCCTAAATGGCAATCATTCAGGACTTTTTCGACCTCCTCATGGGTGAGGCACCTTCGCAGAACTGTATCGATACCACGATGGTAAAGCATATCACCGACGATCATGTAGTCTTTTGCTTGGTATCAGGTACGTCGTTGTTCAAAGCAAGAGGTATTAGGCCTGTATGTTTGGGTCTGGAGATAGATGATTATATCTCCGTACCACGGATCACTTGACGATATCAGAAACAAAGATTCATCCATGATTGTTTCTTTAGATGTTGAATCATTGGACGACGATGGGAAATTGCATAATAACTCCGCGAAAACTAGAGATTTCTTTGATTTGGATTTTACGAATTCCAGATCAAACTCTTGCAAAATAGCTATCCATTTTGAATATTTTCCCCCAAGTAATTGATGTGACAAAATGTAAGTCATTGGGTTGCAATGTGATAAAATGGTAGTTTTGCAAAAGAGGATATAGTGTCGGAATCTCTGTACTGCTTGAACAGCTGCAAGAGCTAGCTTTTCAACATAGGATTATTTTCTTTCTGTATGATTTAAGTTTCGGCTTAAATAATAGATAGGATGTTCAATTCCATTTTTTTCTTGAACTAAAACCATTGCAATGGTTGTATCCGCTGCAGCTAGATACAGGTTAAATTCTTTTTGATAATCAGGAGTGTACATTAATGATGCTTTTATTAGGGATTCCTTTAGAGCATCAAAGGAAGCTTGCGCAACCTAATCCCAGTTGAAGGGTACTTCTTTTTTCAAAAGACGTGTATAACCTTTAGCAAGTTCGACGTAATTTGGAATGAACCTCCTCCGAAATTTCGCTTTCCCTTGGAGTTTCTGAATCTGAAGAAAATTTGAAGGTGGAGGCATATCGATGATTGCCTGAACCTTACATGGGTCGAGTCGAATTCCATCCTTAGAAACCACGAAGAAAAGTAAATAGCCAGAACCGACACAAAACACACACTTGTGTGGATTGAGTCATATCTTGTAGTGTCGGCAATGTAGAAATATAGCTCTCAAGTGCCACGGATGATCAGTCCGCTTCCGCGAATGAGCCGGAAGATCCTCGAGATATGGTTGAACGATGTTCTTGATGTCATGGAAGGCATAATTCATATCCCTCTGAAAGGTTGCCCCTGCGTTCTTTAAACTGAAAGGTAATTTGTGGTATGTGAATGTGCCCCATGGACATATAAATGCAGTCTTTGACTGGTCCTGTGGGCAGATATTTATTTGATTATACCCGGAAAATCCATCCATAAATGAAAAGATTTCGCATCCGGCACATTCATAAAATATCTGGTCGATGAAGGGTGTAGGGTAGTTGTCCTTTGGACAAGCTTGACTTACATCCCTGTAGTCAATGCACACTCTAATCATTCCTTGCTTTTTCATCATAGGAACAATATTTGATACCCAATCAGTTAGAGGAACCGAGTAAATGAAACCAACATGTAAAAGTTTTTCAAACTTCTACCTTAATAGCAGCGGCTTTCTTCGGGTGCACCTGCCGAAGCCATTGTCGTACTGGTTTGACATCTGGATACATCTTGATTTCATGTTCAACTATACTCGAGTCAACGCCTGGCATCTCTTCATATGACCATGCAAAGACATCTCTAAATTGGCGAAAGAGAGCGCAATATATTTCAAGTTCTGAAGAAGAACAAGATTCGCCGACATGAATATTCTCTACAACATTAGGTTTGATCGAGATATTTATGGCGATAGTTTCTTCAATATTGGACAGATTTCGCTCGGAATCCACCATACTTACAGTATTTGATAGAAAATCAAAAACTGAAGGATGGTCAAGGTCATTGGAATAATCTTTGTTGTAATCCGGAAGATGGGAATGATGGTGGTAATCTTCCCATGGTGCCTCTCTTATCATCATTGACTGAATAATTCGTTTGTCTGTAGAATGTACATATGACCAAGGATCTAAAGAGGTGCCATATTCCTTTGACCTATCTACCCAAACACTTGATGAGCATTGATTCAGGTTTGTCGCCCAGGCTGAGAAAATTGATTGCTACAAAATTTATATTGGGCTTGGAGGCAAAACTTGTTGATGATCCATGCTAATAAAATGTTCAGAGATCTTCTGAATGGAAGATATTATATTGCAGGTTCCTACTGTTGCCACTTCCGCCAGATTACTCGGAGGCGGTAGTGAAAAAGTACCCATCAAGGTAAGGTCTTTCAGTAGGCCTACTCCAACATTTTGAAGCGAATGAGAGCTTCCATGGATCATTGGAATGCTTCTTGTAACTTGTGAACTATTGACAGAAAGGTTTGTTGATCAATGATTGTAATTCCTCCTTGGAAAGGAAATGCAATCTTTCTAAAGTAAGTTGATACAACAACAGCCATAGCATAAATCCAAGGCCTTCCTAGTAAGATATTGTAATCAAGGTTTCCATCGATAACTTCGACGTCAATTTCTACTGTCTTGCCCCCCAGTTCAACTTGTAAGTTACTTAAAATCCCGTATGGGTTGTATGTTCGTCCAACGAATGCTTTTAATGTCGTTGATGATCTTGACAAGGGTGGTGATCCTAAAGTTTTCCAGCAACTCATTGACATAATGCAGGTAGATGCCCCCTCATCAATGGTTGTTCGATGAACAGTTTTGTTGAGGGCTTTCACTTGGATGAGGAAAGCGAGTTGAGCTGGTAACTAAGGTTCAAATCCTTTGTGATTAAAGGCCACAAGATTGGAATCTGTTGGGTCAATCGCACTTATTGCTGATAATAGAGCCTACTTTTGGGAGGGGCAATTTTGTAGTACTTCAAGTGTCAACATAGTAGACGGAAATTGGGCCAGATCCTCTACTATATTATAATTCTGTGCTACTCAGGCACGAGGATTAAATGTCGATTTGTGTACTACTCCCTTTGGCGGCTTTATTGTTAGCTCAGGAATGATGGGTGGCACAACTTCGGTTGAAGTTGTTGTCGAACTACTAGGTTGATATGTAGCCTTGTTGTTTGACAACTGTGGATTCATGTAATCTTTATTCCTTGTCGATATCAAAGCATCATTTTGTTGTTTCAAAATGGACAACATAAGCACTTGGGATGGGGAAGCATTGTCGCTAGCAACCAGATTGGTTTCTGGGTTTGGAAACGGGTCAGTCAATACCACTGAAGTCCTTGAACTCTTAAAAATTTTCTTAACTTCAGCTTTATATGGACAATCTCTTGTCCAATGGTCCTCATCGCATATGAGACATGGCTAATTAGGTTTCTTTTGCCTAGAAAGGTTTGCAGAATATTTTTCAGGAGACAAATCATCTTGCTTCTTCTTTTTTCTTTTCCCTTTTTTCTTTCCCCCTGGTTGCTTCAATTCTTTGCCTTTGTCGGTCGACACAGCATTAACCTCTGAGGCAAGAAGTTCTTGATTTGAATTTTGACCAAATATTGTACGAGATTTCTTAGATGTAGCCTTTACGGTTTTGTGCTGGTTGTACCTATCACGCCATCGCCGGCATGAGAGTCTTTGCTTGATTTAGGAGGAGGAGGAGCAGAAAACTCTAGTCTAGGAGCGTCAAGAATTGTGTCATAGAGCATGCCAAACTGAGTAAAAATCAAGTCCAGATATTGTGCACGAGCAATGACTTGCTCTTCAGTGACAACTCCCCCCTTAGCCACATCTTCTGTAATAGAATGTAATAATGACTTAATAAACCATTCATCTAGCAGCTGATCAGGAACATATGTTTTTACCATTCGACAACGACGTTGCCACTCATGAATATGATCAGATATGTGAGTGGCTGTCATCTACTTAAAATTGGTGAGAAGCTCTGTTCATGTTTCGTACCTTATGGGTAATTGAAAATGGGTTAAAAAGGTGGTGGCAAGGGAGCTGAAGTTATTGAATGAAGCTCTAGGCAATTCGATGTGCCATTTTGTTGTCAAACCAATTAACATTTGCTAAAAAAGGTGAAGCCTAATCGAATCATCATTGAGAGTGTTGGACGAACACCACAGATGAAAGGTCATCACATGATTCGACGGATCTTCACCTAGATTTCCATTGAATTTAGGAATATCTGACGGAAGTTTATGAGGAATCGTCGGCCACCAAGGGGCATAAGCTATTGGATCATTTGTTAGCCGATTCAAATTTGGTAATTCCAACGTTGTGACGAAAGCCAACTGTTGATTTAGGTTAGGCGAAGCATACCCAGGATAAGATGGGATCGCCTGAGTAGTGGGTCTTTGCATACCAGCATAATGTATTTGATGTTGATAACTTTGATAAGGTTGATGGGCATAACCATTATGATATGATTGATGGTGACCGTTTTGAATATACTGGAATTGCAGTTGTTGATATTGCACCAACCATGGTTGTGAAGCCATTTGCTATTGTCCAATACTGAATGTTTGACCAAGATGAGGGGTGATAGTACCCGTTTGAGCCTGAGTCGCTTCAGTTAAGGAGCCATTAATCGGCGATTGTAGTTGAGTCGTTGAGACAAGAGGCTGTTGTATTATGACCTGAGAGACTTGAGGTTGACATACAACGGGCAACACTTGTACTTGCGACACCATTACAATAGCCGATGTAGTGGGAATATTCGACACAGGTAGATTTGGTTGCATTGAATATGCAACTCTTGGCCATTGAGGTAGTATTGGCACCCAACCACTGGATGAAATTCCAGCTTGACCCGTATTCTATTGTGAACTCTCATATGGTTGTTCTCCTGGAGGGAACAATGAAAAGGCATGTTGCCCCCCATATGGTGGCAATCCAGTGTTCAAAGGAAAAATTGGTCCTTGTAGACTGGACTGCCCAAATTGATACTGTTGTGAAGGATCAATTTGCTGAGACTCAACATAAGAAATTCCAGATATTATTCTAGACGAACAAACGGGAGCAGAACATACTGTCGAAACAGTCCCTGGGTGGACTCCATCTAGCGGTTGAGAGCTATTTGGGACAGATGGTACACCAACGAACATTGTTGGAGTAGTGGCAGGAAGTTCTGTGACTACTATATTAGATGACACAGTCCTAGATGTCGATGGTTGTTCAGACATATTGAGTCTATCCAAAAGACTTCCTAGCGATTCTACAGGAACTTGCGATGAAGATTGACTATCTTCTGAATTAGAAGGATATAGGTGGATCCCAGTTCCAAAATGCAGTGGGGTATTGGATGGAATATCCTCCACAGTCTCTTCTATTTCAATCAGTCCAAGTGGAAGAGGCAGACCGTCAGGTCCGTAAAATATTTCTAGTGCCGAAGAAGGTGCACACTCTGCAGCGACAAATGTTGGAGGGTTAACACCTTCCGAATCAGTCCCAGATGGAGCTGGTTTAGGAATAGATGTGTTTACCGTTACAGTAGGATCAGTTCTAGTGTCCTCTTGCAACTGTGGAACTTCTTCTGTAGAGGCATGGATACCAGAAATAGTTGGAGTAACTGGAGTTTCTCAGGATGCTAAAACACAAGATTCAAACAAACCAGGAGAATTTGACACAGTTAAACGAGATCGCTTGGCCCCGAATGGTCTCGTTTTCAAAGTCAAAGATAGTTGACTCGTTAGTCTCCGCGAACGACGGGGTTTTGATTGAATTTCTTCCATAATTACAGATTACTTGATCAAATCAAAATAAAAAGGGGAAAATGTTATTCCGAATTAAATGAATTTTATGACGCTTTGACATAATTTGCTTTTTCAATTTTTAAGAGTCGAGAAAAATCTATAGATGACTCTAGTCGCCTTCAATTTTTAATGAGCCTGAAGTGACAACTGCTCAGATGGACCTTTTCTTTTACGGAGTCTAAAAAGGAATGAAAGTGACTACTCTAGAAATCTAGACAGAGGGGATTACGAAATCAATCTCAAAACTACATAATACTTTTTACGGTACGGCAGTCAATCTTCCCAAATGTTGTGTTCAGTGCATTGCGATCGATTAGGCGGTAGACAAAGCTTCCTAAGGATAAAGGATGTAGCCTATTGTGGTCTCCCAATATATACTTGACGGTACATGGGAGCACAAGTCCATACTGGCACTTGCCATCTCAAAGAGGAGGAATCACCCAACCTACAATGAAAGCGATAGTTACCAGGCTTTATGACGCCGGAATACGTCTCTAGCCTAGACTTCTAGATGTTGTGCGTTAGGTTCCAAAGCATTTTTATGTTCATTGAAGTTTATTTTATAGTTGATATTTCTTTAGAAGTTTGCCTTTAAGGTTCACCACATGATGTAGATATAAAATTCCTAAATATGCAATCTAAGATGATAAACAGTCGTTTATTTTCTTTTTGCAATGAAAATCTTAGCTACTAAGGAAAGAGAAATGAAATTCTTTCAACATAGAGCAGAGAGCACACACTAGATGCACTTTTCCTAAATCAACTTCAACATGTAGTCTTAATGCAAATGCACATGCATGTATTGTTTTTCACTTTCCTTAATGTGAGAATGACAAAAAGAAAACAAAGTATAGATCTGAACTATCTTTTTTGAAAGTGACAGTACTAACAATTTTCTTTTCAAAAAATGAAAGTAAGGTCAAGACGACACTTTACGATTTTTAATTTTAAACTATTTTCAACACTTGAAATACTAATGATTCAAATCAAATACAATGGCAAAAGTGTCATCGACTATTTAAAAGAGGAATGCTTTGTGACACTCTTTTTCTTGACTGAAAACGACACTTTCAAATCAAAAGATGACAGTTCGAATAAGCTACTATTTGCAAAGGAGAACTATAAATGATGAAAAATACATAAAAAAACATTCACAATTCCTTCTAATGGAGGTTGAATAATGTAAAGGAAGATGGTTTCAACATAGATATACTAATCATAGACAGCAAAACTACTAAATAAAGCTAAAGATAATGAAGAAAAAACCAAAATCTAGAGGCTGAAACAGTCTCATTCAATCATCACACCTGTAACATAAGGAAATAGGGATGCATCTCACCTGCACAACATGGGAGGTGCGATGCATCCAAATCTCCTAGAAGAGACAGTGCGATGTTTTAGGGATGAGACTGTGCTTGGTTTTCACTCACAGTTTGCAGCTAAGTTCAGGGATTTAGGCTGAGCTAATGATTTTCAGTAAACACAAAGTATAGGGGCTGATATAATGAGGTTATTCGGGCTACCACCAGGGCACTTAGGATGTTTTCAAGCTAGATGTTCAGTTCATAAACCAACTCAGAGATTGATTGAAGTAGCATTGATCTACTTTGTAATTGCATAGCAAAAGCAGTTCAAAGGCTAGTTGGCTTTACTTCAGGCTCTGTCTGTGGTTTTTAAAGCAAACAACAGTAACAAAACAAACAAACTATTCGCTCCGCAGCGGAGTCACCATTTTGTTATCGGGAAAACTAGTGTCCATTTAGAGCTGCTAGTCCCACTAAGACGAGTAGCTATCTTAGAAACAAACAAATTAAAGTCACTTGTGTTTTCCTTTATGAGAGATAGATGAGAGAGAAGCAGAGAGTACCAACCTCAGTCTTTCGCTAGTCTCATTGCTCGTTTCCTCTCTCCCTTGATAGAGATTTCGCCACTCCTTTCTCACTTGTCCTGCTTCAAAGAACACCTGTAGAGTCAAGGAAGAAAAATACCATCAAATCATAGAGATCTATAACCATAGATAATGTAGGATCAGATATACATTAACCATATAGATGCATACATAAATACAAGATTCAGAGATATACAAGCATATGGAGGAAAACTCAAATAGCTTTATTGATAGAAGTAGTAGAAGAGAGGATTACAACTAGGCTATCTAATCCAGCATCATCCTCCCAGCATGGAAGCCCTCTTCACCTTATACAAAGCAAGATCACCCAACAATGTCTTCAAAGAGAAACCAACTGCACTTCCTTGCAAATTACAAAATTCTAGCCTCTAGATCTCTTGGATGAGGGATCCATATATAGATGTTTACAGGAGAGTGAGTCAGCTTATAGGATTTTGATTAGTGTCATTTCATTGATAGTTCTTGCTTCCACTTGGAGATTTTAGATCTCTTACTCATCCCTAGGCAAATTCAGAGAGGCAAGTGTCATATGAGCAGTTTCTAAAAGATTCTTTGGGTTTCCACCTAGCACACTACTTCTGCCATTTGTCTACTCTCGATCATCACACCCTACAGAAGGGCTTTCCAGTATGCATTGCACCCCCCATGTGTAATAGGTGAGATGCATTGCACCCTATGCATGGAGCAGTTTGTATGGTCCAGTTTTGACCAGTTCTGAGTAGTTTTTCATGGAGAACTTCTGGGAGATGATGTAATCAGCTGACCTTGTTCCTTTAGGGTATGAAACAACACTTTTAGGGGTTTTGAAGCCCTTGGTTTATGGACATATGTGATTGGGGTTATAGTGCCCAAATATGTATATAACATGTATTTTTTTAAATATTGTTGTTCAACTAATGTTTCAAATGTATAATCAAACATTTGTAATGATTCCTTATGTTTATTTGAAGATATCGCATTTTGTCTTGATTTTGATCACTTTGATGCTTTTCTAATTAGACTTGTTTCGATAACATCATTATTTCTTATATGTTTTTTGAGTTGATGCAATGATAAGTGTGATCTATTGTTTCCATTAATAAGCTTTGTATTAAGTTCCATGGTATCTTCATCTATGCTCATGTTTTTAAAGCTATTCACATTATGCCCATTATGTTTCTTACAGGGTTCTTCTATATATTGTTTTTCATTAACTCCGTCAATATCACGTAAAATGTTTTTTTGCTCCTTTTATTTCTTTCAAAGGTTCAAAATGAAAATGATTTATATTCAGGCTCTTTACGATTGTGATTGTTTGAAAAACGCGTAGCGGAGAAAAACACGCAGCCAAGGTTTGAAGAGGTTCAGTGCCTGCTACTAATGGAGAAACGCAGGGGAGGGAGCTCCCCTCCCTCCTAAAAAACTGTTGTTGCCAGTAGAGGCAATTCCCCTCTGGGCAAAGTCAAAGATTCGGAGGAAGAGGAATAGAGTAATAATGAAAAAGAAACAGAGGGGGGCAGACCCAAGGAAAAGCACTAAAGATAAAGAAGAAGAAGACAAAAGCCAGGGCACAAGGAACAATAAACAAAAGGGATCGTGCAGACCCAAAATGGAGGTCACTCTTAGAGTGGTCTTAAATGATCCTGCACTTTAGGCACACAGAGAACATATGGGGAACTATGCTATAATCGACAAGTTTATGGGATTATGGCCCACAGAAAAGGCTTTGTAGTTATGGATCAAGTATCACTGGAAACCCAAAGGAAGTATAGACCTACATCTAGGGTCCAAGGGATTTTTCACTGTGGTGTTCACAAACATCGGAGATAAAGACAAAATATTCGAAGGAGGACCCTACTTTTATGCAGCAGTTGGCCTCTATATGCGACCTTGGAAGATGAACTTTGTGCCATAGCGGGAGACTTTCACTTCGGTACCGGTCTAGGTAAGACTCTATTCTCTTCCTCTTGATTATTGGCAAACTGAATCACTTGCTGCCATAGGTAACAAACTAGGATGTTTTTTCAAGGCTTCAGAAGGCACAAGAAGAGGAAAATACACTTCCTATGCAAGGATCTGTGTAGAAATGGATCTATCAAGAGCTCTTCTGGATGAAGTCATACTAGAAGTTTTTGATGAGGAATGGGTTCAAACATTAGACTGTGAGCATATCCCATTTAGATGTCGTAAATGCCATGAACATGGACACCTGTTTATAGATTTCCCTCTTAGTCAAGCAGAAAACAAAGGCAAACCTAAGGAAATGAAGGATACAGATCGCTTCCATAAAGTTATAAGCAGAGGAAAAGGCGACAAAAAAGGACCAAGGCAACTTCGTAATGAGGGGAAAAAATTTAGTGAAAATAGGTATCAAGTACTGGAAGAAAATGTAGAAATAGCAACTGAAGACCAATCTATGGAGGACGGCCCTAATGGAATGGAAACGGAAACCAAAGAACGCTGCAACCCAACACAAGAGATGGATAATAAGAAAGATACTATACTGAGTGAAACAAAACTAGATATGGATCAAGAAATGACCCAAAGTGAAATAGGTCTAGAAGATCATGAGCTTCAGGAAATTCTAGATAAGGAACATCTAGATCTGGAAGGTTCTTGAGGCGGGGATCCACGGGAGGGATAGAATCACTACCCTAAGAAGACTGCAACAAAATTCAACAGCTATTCTTATGGAAAACTCAGGAAAGAGAATTAGTTAACAAAAAAACCATTGAAAAACAGGAACACAGAGGAGTTAAAGTAATGAAAACTACTCCAGGATTAGCAACCAAAAATGTAGGAAAAAAGAGAGGTAGGAAAAAGCAAAAGGAACTCTTGATGGAGTGTGGAAAGTTAATGATAGACTCAGCTAAGATGAAATATCTAACTAGTTACTCATTTACAAATCTTTAAATATGAAGCTCACATCATGGAATATCAAGGTCTAGGTAGTCAAAGAAAACAAAGAATGCTTAATCATAGAATGAAACTGGAAATGCCAGATGTTATCTTCATCCAGGAAACAAAATGTTCCATCCAGAAAATCAAACAAATCCACAGCAAATGGCTCAATAGATTTGATTTCTTAGAGCTTAAAGCTTCTAACTCTGTGGAATCCAAAGAAAATCAGTATAACAGATGCAGAAGCATCTAGAAACTACTTATCAGTGGTCATTCAACCAGTGGGGGATCCAAAAACCCTAGTCACAAATGTTTATGGTCCTCAAAGAAATGATGACAAATTCAAATTGTTAGACTCCCTAATTGATCTCAGGCATAGACAGGCTGGGATTCCTTGGATCATGGGAGGGGACTTTAATATGATCAAATCACTCTCGGAAAAAAAAAGGAGGCAGCAGAGCGCTCAACAAAGACTCCTTTGCGTTTCAGACTTTCAAAGATGAGATGAAATTGGTTGATTCAAACCTAAACAATGGCTTTTTTACTTGGAACAACAAAAGAGGAGGTAAGGCACATGTAGCCTTTAAATTGGATAGGTTCATGATTTTAGAGGAGCTATTGCTTATAGATAAAGAAATAACAGCAATTGTCCTTCCCTTTGGAGGTTCTAACCACTGGCCCATTCAACTAGAAATCAAGGGTTTGATATATCCCAGGAACAGGCCCTTCATATTCGAGAATATTTTGCTCTCCCACCCAGATTTCATCAACAACATTGAAAAATGGTGGTCGAAGGACTTGCAATTCCAGGGCTCAAAAATGTACCTCCTTCACAAAAGACTTAAGCATGTCAAGTTCAGGCTAAAAGAGTGGAATAAAAAGGATTTTGGTAACATTTTTGTGAACAAAATATCATTGGAAATCAAATTACAGGAACTCAACCAGGCTCTGATCAAAGATAGCTTTGACAAAGTGAAAAGTGACCAGGCTGATAAGCATCACTAAGAATGGGATAATTTATGCAAATAAGAGGAAACATTCTGGAGGCAGAAGTATAGAGTGCAATGGCTCAAGGAAGGAGAGAAGAATACAAGATTCTTCCACAGATCCACTATGGCTAACAGAGCACACAATAGAATCTCAACAATAAAGGATGAGAATGGACAGCTCCAGAACACCCATAAGAGTATTGAAGTCGTGCTTGTTCAGTATTTCCGAAATATCACCCGAGAAAACAATCCAGATAGAGAACATTCCATTAAGGAAATTACAAGGCATATCGCTAAGTTAGTGTCTAGAGAGGATAATTTTAATCTCAACAGACCTGTTACTGAAGAAGAAGTCAGTGAGGTTCTCAAAGGCATGAAGAACTACAAAGCACCAGGTCCAAATGGTTCAATGTGGACTTCTTTAAAGCTTGTTGGCACATTGTTAAACAAGACATTCTGGATGTGGTGGAGGATTCCAGATCCAGCAAAACGATCCTGAAAGCCCTCAACACTTCCTTCATCTCCCTGATCCCCAAACAAGATTCGGCCCAAACTGCAGACAAATACAGACCCATAGCTTTATGAAATGTGGTTTACAAGATAATCTCTAAGGTAGTGGCAAATAGACTTAAACCTCTCCTTCCTTCTTTAGTTTTAGAAGAACAATCAGGTTATTTGGAGGGCAGACAAATCTTAAATAACATCATTCAAGCCCATGAGGTGGTCCTCACACTTACTAGTAAAAAACAGGTGGGGATGATCATGCAATTAGATATAGAAAAAGCCTATGACAAGGTCAACTGGAGCTACATCAAAAAGGTTCTCACTGCTTTTGGGTTCGACCACAAATGGATCTGATGGGTCATGGCTCTGGTGACCTCTTCTAGTTTTTCAATTTTGGTGAATGGCTCCCCCTCAGAGATCTTCGTTCCTTCTATAGGCCTCAGGAAAGGAGACCCGCTCTCTCCCTTCATTTTCATTCTCATGATGGAGGGACTGGGCAGATCTATTAAGCATGCCAAGGAAATGGGAAAAATCAAAGGTCTTCAATTATCTGAAAATGGTCAAGCTCTGACTCACCAACAATTTGTAGATGATAACATGCTACAAGGGCTCCCCACAGTCAAAGAAGCTTCAGCCTATAATCAAATCCTGAAGGAATTTGCTTTGGCTACAAGTATGGAAGTCAATCTTTCCAAGTCAAAAATTTTCTTCTTAAATACTAACATTGCTATTCAGAGAAACATTTCAAGAATTCTGGGCTTCCAAAGGGATTCCCTCCCCACAAAGTATTTGGGAATTCCTCTCATAGACAGACCAATGCACAAAATTATCTGGGAACCAATGCTTAATAAATTGCAAGACAAAGTCAAAAATTGGACTTTCTGGGTCTTGAACCTGGCAGGCAGGTTGGTTTTAACAAAGGCGATCCTACAATCAATCCCGGTTTTCATGTTATCCACCCTCCCAGCTCCCAAAGGTGTTTTAGAAAAATTCAGAAACATTCAAAGAGATTTCCTCTGGGGTAAAGAAGAAACTAAGAAGAAATGGGCCCTAGTCTCTTGGGACAAAATCTGTAAACCCAAGAAACAGGGGGGTCTAGGCTTGGATGATCAGGAGATTCTCAATAAAGCTCTAGGAGCCAAGCTTTGGTGGCGCTGGGTTCAAGAGTAAAAAGCACAATGGGCAAGAATCTGGAAATAAAAATATGCTAGCTCTTGGCACACTAAGGATCTAATAAGAATGTCTAGCAATGTGAAAGGGTCTCACATCTGGAATAGAGCCTAGGATAATAGAAGCCTTGTTCAAAATAACAGCTTCTAGGAAATCAGAGCCAGAGATCTTGCACTCTTTTGGGAAGACAAGTGGTAGCAAGAACCAATACTATTAACAGAGGACTTTGTGAGTCTCAAGCAGGAAACAAACCATCAAGGGTTAAATAAAGTCAAGGATTTCTGGGATCTGGCTCAGACCTCAGGAAAATGGAGAAGCTGGAGTAAACTTGACTACGGAGATGATAACCCCATGAAAATTAAGGCAGAGGCTCTTGGGAGCTTGCTTAAACAAAGGATGATTTTAGCTACAGAGGGGCAGGATCAATTGAGATGGGGCAATAACAATAAAAGTAACTTTAATCTTAAGGAAGCCAAAAGTATTCTTCTTGGGCTTGATTACAGGGTTCTAAACAAGACATGGCAGCTCCTCTAGAAGCACCAAGGTTGGATGAAAATTAAGATTTTCATGTGGTTGGTTCATCATAAGAAAATTTTAACTTTGGACAACATACGGAAAAGAGGTGTCATGGGGCCCTCCAGATGCCAACTTTGTGAAGAGAAGGAGGAAAATATGGAGCAAATTCTTAACAGCTGCTCTTATACTACCTGGTTATGGGATTCCTTCTCTTCCTAAACAAGTAGTATCACTAATACCCTAAACAATTGGAGATTTAACTTTTCAAAGAATGAGTTCATTAATCAGGCCCGGGCCTTCACACTAGTCTTCATTATCTGGAATATTTGGAAAGAAAGGAATAAAAGGATTTTCAAAAGTGAAAAGTCCACCCCACAAGGTCTTTTTGATCTTATCCTGAAACAGCTTCGGGAGACTGTTAGTACCATGGTTCGAAATCTCCCCATAAATCCCCCCTCTGTGTCTGAGCTGGAAATTCCTAGACAATTGGGAATGAAAGGGATTATTCCTCAATGTCTAATTAGAAAGGACACAATAATGGATATAGGGAAGGAGTTTTGGCAACCTCTATCGAAAGGTTATCTGAAAGACAACATTGATGGGGCTTGAAAAGGCAACCTGGGAACAACTTGATTTGGAGGAGTTTTAAGAGAGGAAGAGGGGAAAATTATATTTATCTTCCATTATCATCTTGGCAGAGCCACTAATAATTTGGCAGAATTAATGGCTCTGGAACAATGTCTGGAGTTTCTGATCCAGCATCATTGCCCAAACGTCATTGTTGAAGCGGACTCAGAGATTACTATTAACTTTGTGAAAATAATTAATTGTGGTACTCTACCGGATAAAGTTTCTAATCACTAGGAGCTACTCTTGGTTTACCAAAGAATCCAAGTTCACCTCCAAGATTTTCAAACGGTGAGTTTCAACCATGTTCGACATTCGGCCAATAAACTAGCGGACCTTCTGGCCAACCAAGGGGTGAACAATGCAGATTGTGGGATAGCGTACAAGTGGCAGGAGATTCCTCAAAACCATTTAAAGGCTCTCTACGAGGAACAAGCTGCAGAAGACAAGGAAATGTTTCGTTATCGGACCTGGATAGCAAGCATAAATTAATTTTTCAGATAATATGTTTCTCAACCTTTTGGAATGCAATTGATAGAAAGACAAACAAGGATTTGTCTCAGGCCCTACCAGAATCAGGTGAAGGGAAGCCTCTGGTGCTCGAAGGACATTTTAAGGGGTCACTTCTCAAATGAGCTTAGTATCGGGGATAGGCACAATGGAAAGAACAGACTGAAAATGGGAAACAGTTTGCCGGCTATGGATATTCTCCCTCTTCCCACTTTCAATTCCGAAAACCACGCTTGGGTCGGCTCTCTGATGATCGCTAGTCCCATGAGCGGTATGTGGTTTTCGAGTTTTGGCAGCGATCCCATTGAGATGGCTACACGTGGACAAGGGATGGACTTGAATACCGCCATCGATCACACACTATTTTTCAGACATGTTTGGGTGCGCGATATGATCCCTGGCCGTTGGATCCAGCAGCCAGGATCAACGACCGAGAATGATGGCATAGTTTTGTGGGCCCGAGGGGCGCTATTCGTCATGCTTTTTTGGCGCGTCCTCTCCCTCTTTTGCGGGGTGTGAGTTTCTCGCATTTGGAGTTGTTTTTGTTTAGTTTTCGGCCTCGGGGAATGTATATGTACGGATTTTCCCTAGTGGGCGGGGGCTCTGATAGCCTTCCTTGTCAGCTTCTCCTCTTGTAAAGTTTCGGGTTGATGTGCAAATATATAATTTTTCTTTTGATTTAGGGAAATAGAAGGATAAGCGCTTGCTTTAGAAAAAAAAGAAAATGATTTATATTCATATCAAATTTTGATCACTTCAATGGTTTTCTAACTAGGCTTGTTTCAACAACGTCCTTGTTTCTTATATGTTTTTTGAGTTGATGCAATGATAATCGTGTTCTCTTGTTTGCATTGATAAGCTTTGTATTAAGTTCCATGATATCTTCATCTACATTTATGTTTTTACTTCCAGTCACATTATCCCCATTATCTTTTTTCAGGATTGTTTTATACATTTCTCTTCATTAACAGCTTCAATACCACATAAAATGTTTTCCTCTTGTACTATTTCTTCAAAGGTTCAAAATGAAATTTTTTTATATTCCTTCAAAATTGGATAACATTCAATATCGTTGCATCTTCCTTCAATGAGAAAAAATCGGCCACAATAGTCAATATATTAGTCGATCATATATACATAGTTATATTCAACATATAGCATCCCAATCATAAACGAAAAGGCCACCATCTATATACCATTTTTCATATGGCACCCCAAATTGTATAATGAGTCCTTGCCAATCTACTATTATAGGGAATTGCATGATTTCATTTTCGTTCATGTATTTTCCTATGCACTTTGATGTGAACGAATCATTATGGATAATTGCATTGCAAAAATTCTATGCAATTACGCTTCATAAACAAGGCACATCATATTGATTTTGTGCCAATTTATATATTATTTAAAACAATTTTCACCGTAAATAGTCTTAAACACAAAAATTCTCTCAAACCTATGTCTACTCATGATTTCCTCTATTTTCATCAATTTATGTTATATTTCTTCATTCTTTTCTATACCCTTTTTTCTTGCACAAAAGTGGCTCAAAATTTATATCAATTGGATTTTCATCATGGAAAAAGATGTCATTAGTTTCTTCGCATAAAATTGAATTAAAATGAAAATATATTTTCATTCTTATATTTGACCAAAGTCTTATTGGAATTTTTAGCCAATTCGATAACCAATGTATAAAAACTATGTCCCTCATAGTCCTCATTCTTCTGAAATTATAAAAGTTGAAGTTGATTTTGTCATCCTCTCTAAATAACCATTTCATCTATTTATACCATGCATCTCTATCAATGCATCTATATTAAATTCATGCTGATAAGATAATATTGCTTCAGTGTTCCATCGCTCTAAACAAATTCTGAAATGTTTTATCATTCCTTCACATAATTCAATTGATGTGTATCTAAGATGCAATAGAATTTGCATAGCACCAATTAGAAAATCTCCTACAACACATGCAAAATTATTTAAACGAAATAGATTATGTTGGCATAGAATTGCATCTATGTGTTACCTTTTTAGAGTAAACATATGCTTCTCCATCGATGCCTTAGCAATCATGCTTCAAACATTTTCTAAATTCATTATGATCTATTGCTCCACGATAAGCACAACACAACTAAAAATTGAACATTTTGTATTTTTTCTCATGTAATTATTGATTAATCCACTATTCAGTTAGTACTTTGTCTCAAAGAATTTAATCATTTTTTAATTCACCAGTTAATCATCTATGCAACTCCAGTATCTATGAAACAAAAAATTTGGAATATAAAACAATCAAGAAAATGAACAACACGATATAGCTATACACGATAAATCCATAAGATAATACAGAATATATACATTAATAGGATATGAATATATCCACATCAATGATGTTGAGCTAGGTTGTCATTGATGTCAATATGGCAATATTCTGGATACTAGAGGATGACATGAAGCCAAGGGGATGCAGAGCAGATTCATGAAGAGACAGGAGCAAGCCCATTAGGATAGCCAAGCCATAAGCAAAGAGGAGTTACCTAAGGAGGCATATCAAAGCATATTATAGGATATCAAAGCAAGAGAGGCATTCATATATGCAAGGAGGTCTTTGAAAGACACTGCCAAGCCAGAGGAGCCACATTGGACTAAGAGGAGCTGCAAGAGGAACCATAAAGCAAGGAGGCATATCAGAGTCATCAGGAACCATCGGAGGAGCAATGGATGCGTTTAAAACAAAAAGGAGTAGTCATAGTCACCAGAGGAGAAGATGGAGATGAAGAGGAGCTAACAGAGCACGAAGCACCACCATCGGAGCCATAGAGGAAGCAGACAGAGCTAGAGGAGCCCAAGTGGAGCACACAGAGTGTTGTAACACTATCCACGGCATAAACATGCATATGGCAGCAAAGACCTGTATATGCATTTAACGCAAACAGAGCTATCGGAGGCGGAAGATTTAGACTCATATGCAAATACACTGACGGAGTGAAAAAGGTAGAGTTTATATTGTATGAGCAGGCTACGTTATCGGGCTTGTAAAACCCATGTATGCATGCTTTAACAGCTGTTGAACACTGTTGAAAAAGTTGGAGAAAAGTTGCTAAAACATCAATTTCTCTGTTGCTGAAACACCAGTTTCGGTGTTGCTGAAACACCAGTTTCGGCGTTGCTGAAACACCAGTTTCGGCGTTGCTGAAACACCTCCGTGACGAAATTATATTTCGGTGTTGCTGAAACACCTTCGTGACGACATTATATTTTTGTGACAACACATCAATCGAAGGTAATCATAAGGAAGATAAAGCGAATGGAGGAGGGAAGCCGGAAGGTCAAGCGAGTGTTGAGGAAGCCGAAGCTCAAGCGAGCGAAGAGGAAGCCAAAGAGCCATTAAGTAAGCGGAAACGAATGGACAAAGGTATGAGAATTTATAAAATAGTAAAAATAGAGAGCTGTTGTTGTTGGAGCTATTGTGGTTGTGGCAAAGAACCAGAATGTATGCTAGCAGACGCAGCAGAGGTGGTTAAGCTTTGTATGATGTTGTTGTAGCTGTTGTTGGTGTTGCTGTAGCTGCTATTGGTGTTGTTGTAGCTGTTGTTGGTGTTGCTGTAGCTGCTGTTGCTGTTGCTGTAGCTGCTGTTGGTGTTGCTGTAGCTGTTGTTGCTGTTGTTGTAGCTGCTGTTGGTGTTGTTGTAGCTGTTGTTGGTGTTGCTGTAGCTGTTGTTGCTGTTGCTGTAGCTGTTGTTGCTGTTGCTGTAGCTGTTGTTGCTGTTGCTGTAGCTGTTGTTGCTGTTGTTGTAGCTGTTGTTGTTGTTGCTGTAGCTGTTGTTGCTGTTGCTGTAGCTGCTGTTGGTGTTGTTGTAGCTGCTGTTGCTGTTGCTGTAGCTGCTGTTGGTGTTGTTGTAGCTGTTGTTGCTGTTGCTGCTGCTGCTGTTGTTGCTGCTGCTGCTGTTGCTGTAGCTGTTGTTGCTGTTGTTGTAGCTGTTGTTGCTGTTGCTGTTGCTGTTGTTGTTGTTGTTGTTGTTGCTGTTGCTACTGTTGCTGTTGTTGTAGCTGCTGTTGCTATTACTGTTGTTGTTGTTGTTGTTGTTGTTGTTGTTGTTGCGATTGTTGTTGTTACTGCAGCTGCTGAAAGTTGCTAAAATACGCTGTGAAGGCCGTTACAGCTGCTGAAAGCTGCTGAAATACGCTGGAGGAAATAGAGGCCATGTGAGGGTCCAACAGAACAGAAACAGGGTGCAGCAGAACATAAAGAGGGATGAAGGACCAACAGAATAGTAGGCAGTCGAAGGGGAGAAACAACCAATAGAAAAACAGTCATGCTGAAGCATTCACTGTGACAATGAGAACATAAGCTTGAATAGAAAATTGTTCTTTATACAGAGTTTAGTGCAGCTAACAGAAGATTGACTAAAGTTGTGTGAAGACATTATCAGAGAGGAAAATGGCTATTGGAGACTATGTGTGGGCAGTGTGCAGAGTTGTAAAGACTCATTCTTAAGAAGACTGGTTGTCATTGATACTGTAGCCTGGAGACTACAGTGAAGCTGTAAATAGACAGAACTCAGCAGAGAAGAGTTCTGAGAGCAAAAGATTACCATCAAACAGTGCCTTGACAAGATAGGATTGGAGTCCTTGGGGCTGGTGCCTCAAGAGCAAGAAGGATTGGAGTCCTTGGGTTGGTGCCTCAGAAGTAAGTAGGATTGGAGTCCTTGGGGTTGAAGCCTCAGAAGTAGGAAGGATTGAAGTCCTTGAGAGTTTGTGCTCCTAAGTCCAAGATTGGTGTCTTGGAAAAATAGAGTTGGTGCTCTGGAGGTTGGAGCCTCACCAAAGTCCAAGTTGGAGCTTGGAAACTGATTGCAACCATCTATATATTGTATCTATTTTACTGCACAGTTTATATTAATAAAAGCATTTATTCTTGTTGTTCATCTTGTGTTCTGAATATATATGTTTTAACTGGTAAAACAATAGTGGGAAAAAGAAATACTGATTCACCCCCCCCCTCAGTATTTCCAACAATTGGTATCAAAGCAGGTACCTTCATTCAAAGCTTAATAGCTTGAAGGTCGACATTAGGAACACAAATGACGAAGTCAAGGAAGACTAAGCAGCCAGTAGAAAAACAGTCATGCTGAAGCATTCACCAGAAACAGCCAGTAGAAAAACAGTCATGCTGAAGCATTCACTGTGACAATGAGAACATAAGCTTGAATAGAAAATTGCTCTTTATACAGAGTTTAGTGCAGCTAACAGAATATTGACTAAAGCTGTGTGAAGACATTATCAAAGAGAAAAATGGCTATTGGAGACTATGTGTGGGCAGTGTGCAGAGTTGTAAAGACTCATTCTTAAGAAGACTGGTTGTCATTGATATTGTAGCCTGGAGACTACAGTGAAGCTGTAAATAGACAGAACTCAGAAGAGAAGAGTTCTGAGAGCAAAATATTACCATCAAACAGTGCCTTGACAAGATAGGATTGGAGTCCTTGGGGCTGGTGCCTCAAGAGCAAGAAGGATTGGAGTCCTTGGGTTGGTGCCTCAGAAGTAAGTAGGATTGGTATTGTTGTAGCTGCTGTTGCTGTTGCTGTAACTGTTGTTGCTGTTGCTGCTGCTGCTGTTGCTGTAGTTGTTGTTGCTATTACTGTTGTTGTTGTAGTTGTTGTTGCGATTGCTGCTATTACTGCAGATGCTGAGGAGTTCTGAGAGCAAAAGATTACCATCAAACAGTGCCTTGACAAGATAGGATTGGAGTCCTTGGGCTGGTGCCTCAAAAGCAAGAAGGATTGGAGTCCTTGGGCTGGTGCCTCAGAAGTAAGTAGGATTGGAGTCCTTGGGGTTGAAGCCTCAGAAGTTGGAAGGATTGAAGTCCTTGAGAGTTTGTGCTCCTAAGTCCAAGATTGGTGTCTTGGGAAAATAGAGTTGGTGCTCTGGAGGTTGGAGCCTCACCAAAGTCCAAGTTGGAGCTTGGCAACTGATTGCAACCATCTATATATTGTATCTATTTTACTGCACAGTTTACATTAATAAAAGCATTTATTCTTGTTGTTCATCTTGTGTTCTGAATATATATGTTTTAACTAGTAAAACAACAGTGGGAAAAAGAAATACTGATTCACCCCCCCTCTCAGTATTTCCAACAAATGATGCAACTTTAGTTGAAAATTTTGGAAAAACTCTTTTGTTATTTTTTTATAATATGGTTAAAGTTACATGACTCAATCTTCTCATAGGGTAAATGAATTAACAATTAATCATCTTCCCTATAAACCTACATTACACAATACAAATTTTCAGTTCATTTAAAAAGGGATTTCCATTCATTCAGTACACGTACAATTTTGATTTTTCCTTTTACATAACCGATAACTAGATTTAGTAGTTAATTGTAACAAACTAGGCCAGAGATCTCGTCAACCCTACTTCTATCTATATTGTGTAAATGCTTTAAGCACTCGCATTTAGAACAAAGGAACCACAATGTGTCCGATAAATATACTTTATAATATATCCATGTATTCAGAAACAACCTCTTTGGATATTCCTTATGCTAAAAACCAAAGCGCACAACATTTAGCAAAGCACTACTCATTGCTCATTCCTATAAATAAAAAAAATGACAACCTAGCAAAGACTCAGAAAATAACTTTGGAGAAAATCATTCGTAATAAACCCCCTTGAGAACTAATCGTATATGCATTGGAAACGTGCATGCCAAAAAGTGCATGATAAACACAGGGTATTTTTTAAGGATTTAATATTTTCCGATATATAGTATTGTAGACGACTATTCTAGTTTGAAAATTCATATGTATAGAATGTAGTAAGATATTCAATAAAAAACATGTAATTTACTATTAAAATTAGTAAAATTTGGGTGAATATCTTCCATTTAATCATATATATATGTAAACAAAAAAAAAACAAAACAAAACAAATTTTTAACCAAATTGGGTAATATGATTTTCAGAAAATGTCTATAAAATAGCCCATTTGCGAAATTTTGCCCCTAAAATTTTCCTTAGATAAACACCTGGCCAATGCAACTATGAAGATGTTACTTTTTAAAATTACATTATCCTCTCTCTATGATATTATAACTATTCATATAGTGCTATCACAATATCCGTGTAAAATAACGTGAAAATTAATGTTTAGAAGTGTTGTGCAAAATGGAAATTTGCAAAGAAGTGTGGAGAGGGGAAATTTGTGTGGGGGTGCAGAAATTTCGGAATAATGAGTCTCCCATACATGCCCCTCTTTCGCATATTCTTATGTAGAGAAGTATCTTACCATAAAATCAATATCAGTGTTGCTAATGATAAATCTAAGTATTTTCAATGTTTATTCTGCAAATTGGCACAACACATTCATTTTTATTGCAATTCTCCAGCTAAATAAGCTAATAGAAACTTCATATACATTAAAAAGAAACTTCATTTAATATTAGATCATAAGTATTTAATTGAAAAATGTGAAATAAAAAATTCACTTAATATTCGGGAAGCATGTTTACCAAGATTTGTTGATTCTACTTGTAAAATAAAATGAGTCCACGTCGACATAGTAGTGGGGACAGTTAATCACCCACCCTTATTTCACACCATAAATTTTAATAAGCCAAAATCTCTAATTAATTTATTAATATGTAGTGTTATATAGGAAGAAGTTGTGTAAAATAAGTGTGTGAAGGGGGAATATATGGAGGTATTGAACATTCTAGAAGAATGTTTCTGTTCGTTGCTCCACGCACTCGTTCTCCCACACAACACTTATTCCTCAGAACTTTAATAAGTGAAAACCGCTAATTAATTGATATGTAGTGTTTTACATGAGGGAGATATGTGGAAGAAGTGTGCAGAGGGGGATTCTATCTGATGGTACAAAAAATTTCAAAAAAAAGTTTATGTTCCTAGCTTTGCACACTCGTTCTCCCGCACAACACTTCTTCCTCATATGCATTAAAAAGACACTTCATTTAATATTGGATAATAAGTATTTAATTCAAAAATGTGACATACTATTTTGATAAAAAAAATTAAATTAATAGGAGGACCGGTGCGAATGAAACATCTAAATATTGAACACAAATCTAGTCAAAGTAAAACATTAACTAGTAAAGAAACAGGTTATCATAGTAAATGTTATTAAGCACTCTTACAATGTCCTGATTACACATCGATTTGCCAAATAAATACCAAAAAGAATTAAAAATCAATATCTCTAGTCCTCGGCATGAGAAACTAGTTGAGGTTAGAAGAGGGACCTCACACTCGATATCAGCCACAGACTATGGTGGAATGATCAAAGTCGTTGAACACAGTTTTGAAAACTATGCACTGGATCATCTGCAAAGTATTTTTTCCAAAGCTCTTTTGCATCCTCATATCAAATAAATTGAGCCCAAATTAACATAGTAGTGCAAATAGTTAGTCGCCCACCCTTATTTTTCACCTGATATACACAGAAACAAAACTTTTCATGCCCTAAACTTTAGTAAGCCAAAAACTCTAATTAATTGATTAATATGTAGTGTTTTTTAGAATGGAGGTTTGCATAAGAAGTGTGCTTAGGGGAAATTTATGCAAAGGTACAAACATTGTGATAAAAGTTTATGCTCTTTGTTTCAGACACCTGTTCTCCCACACAACTCTTCTTCCTCATACACATTAAAATGACACTTTATTTAATATTGGATAATAACTATTTAATTCAAAAATATGAAATGGAAAATGAAGTTAGTATTTGGGAACCTCAAACAAAATGAGCCCACGTATACATAGTAGTGTAGATAGTTAATCAACCGCCCATATTTTCATCCAATATACACGTAACCCAAACCTTTCATGCCCCAAACTTTAATCACCCAAAAATTCTAATTAATTGATTAATATGTAGTTTCGTGAAAGAGGGAGGGTGTGTGCGAATGTATGCAAAGGTACAAAACATTGTAGAAGAAATTTTATGTTCCTTTATCCACACACCCATTCTCCCACACATCACTTCTTCCTCACACACATTAGAAAGAAACTTCATTTAATATTGAATAATAAGTATTGAATTCACAAATGCACATAATATTTGGGAACCACAAATTACAAGATCCATTGTTTCTATTTTGATACAATTCGTAAATAATCAAAGTTGTTGAATACAGTTTTGAAAATTGTACATCGGAACATTGACAAAGCAGTTTTTCCACATATCCTTTACATCTTGATATCAAATAAAATGAGCCCATATCGACATAATAGTGAAGAGAGTTCATCGCCCACCCTCATTTCACACCAAATATACACGTAAACTAAGAAGTTTATGCCCCAAACTTTAATAAGCTAAAACCTCTAATTAATTGATTAATATGTAGTGTTGAGAGGTATGCAAAATAAGTGTCCAAAGGGGAAATGTATGCAGAGATGCAAAACATTGTGAATGAAAGTTTTTGTTCCTTGCTCTGCACACCCATTCTCTCGCACACATTAAAAAGACATTTCATTTAGTATTGGATACTAATTTTTTTCTTAAAGTTAAAATAATATCATGTATGAAAAGGGAAATTATATTTGCACTTAGTTTACCATTAGATAATAAGTATTTAGTTCACAAATGTGACATTCTACTTTGATAATGTTTTTAAATGAATAGGAGAACTGGTGTGAAATAAATATCAAAATAAACATATAAATATTGAACACAAATCTAATCAAAGTAAAACATTAACCAACGACAAAACAAGTTATTACAGTAAATTTTATTAAGAACTCTTACGACGTCCTGATTATGCATCAATTCACCGAATAAATCTTAAAATACTTACATATTAATATACTCTATTATGTGGCATGAGAATTTGATGGAGGTTAGAAGAGGGGCCCTGAACTCAATATTAGCCACTAATTATAGTGGAATGATCAGAGCCATCAAACATAGTTTTGAAAATCGTGCATCATATCATCCACAAAGAAATTTTTCCAGACCACTTTTGCATCTTGATATCAGATAAAACAAGCCCAAGTCAACAAAGTAGTGTGGAGAGTTAATCGTTCACCCTTATTTCACACCCAATGTACAAATAAACCAAACTTTTCATGCCCCAAAACAAGGATAATTTTAGGGGCGAATGTTCGCCCTTTGGCGAAATTAAGGGGTTTTAAATTTTTAGTGGGCGAATATTTTGTATCATAGTACATTTTTACAAATCACCTCAAATAGCCCACCTTATTTTAAGGGAGAGGGTAAAAAAGGTAAATTTAGCCCTTGAAATTAGGACTTACAACCTTCCATTCGCCCATTTTCAAGAATAGGTTTTATTTAAGTGAATCCATTCGCCCATTTTCAAGAATAGGTTTTATTTAAGTGAATCCTATGGGCCAAATACCATATTTATAAAAGAGGTATGGTAAATTAATAAAAATATAAATAAATGAGGGGTATGGTAAATAAATAAAACATTTTTTATATTTACTCCATAAGTCACCTTATATACATGTAGGGTGTAAACAAATAAAAATATAAGTAAAGTGGAGGTATGGTAAATAAATAAAACGTCTTTTTATACTTACTCAAAAGGTATGGTAAATAAATAAAAATATAAATAATCTAGACGTATCGTAAATAAATAAAACCTATTTTTATATTTAGTCCATAACCCTCGTTCTATTTATGAAGGCTCAAGAAAGAGGTTTTATTTAAGTGAATCCTATGGGCCAAATACCATATTTGTAAAAGAGGTATGGTAAATTAATAAAATATAAATAAATGAGAGGTATGGTAAACAAATAAAACATTTTTTTATATTTACTCCATAAGTCACCTTATATTTACGAACACTCAAAAAATGGGTTCTATTTAGGTGAAACCTATGGCCAAAATACTATGGGACAAATACCATGGACTAGATTGTTATTAATACCATGCAAAAAACCATTATTAACCCTAATATTAGAATTAATAAAAATAAAAATGGCACATGGTATTGACCCATGGTATTCACCAAAATGGCACATGGTATTGACCCATGGTATTCACCTGGAATGTAGCCTATTTAAATGGGGGAATTAAACCAGCATGTAGCCTATGCTAAGATTCACTAGGACTTTACAAAGTTTTATTATTTAGTGAAAGACTCGCCAAGATCTTACAAGATTTTATAATTGAGTAAAATATTTGCCATGCCTGGTGAGAGATTCGCCAAAAAATTATATATACATATTATATTATTGATAAAATCGCCTTCCATTTTTCCTATATACTATGGAGATTCGCCCATTTATTATATTTATAAATTTAGGGGGGGTTCTTAAAATTTTCCCTGCCCCAAAATTTGATAATCAAAAACCAATAATTAATTGGTTAATATGTAGTATTGTGCATAAGGGAGGTGTGCAAAGGGGAAATTTCTCTGGAAGTACGAACATTGTGGAAGAAAGTTTATGTTCTTTGTTTTGGGCACCCATTCTCGTACACAACACTTATTCCTGATACACATTAAAATAACACTTCATTTAAAATTGGATCACAACTAATAGAAAAATGTGAAATCACAAATGCATTTAATTTTCGAGAAGCACAAATAAAACAAGCCCATATAGACATAGTAGTGGGGACAATTAATCGCCCACCCTTATTTTGCACCTGATATAAACATAACACGACATTTTCATGCCCCAAACATTAATAAGACAAAAATGCTAATTAATTGATTAATATGTAGTTTTGTGCAAGAGGGATGTGTCCGAGAATGTATGTGAAGGTACGGAACATTACAGAAAAAATTGTGTGTTCCTTTCTCTGCATGCCTGGTCTCCCGCACAAAACTTCTTCCTCACACACATTAAAAAGACACTTCATTTAATATTGAATAATGAGTATTTAATTCAAAAATGTGAAATCATAAATGCACATAATATTCAAGAATCATGAATACCAAGATTCATTATTTATACTTTGATACAATTTTTAAACGATTAAAGACATCAAACATAGTTTAGAAAATTGCACATCAGATCATTGGCAAAGTGGTTTTGCCACAACTTCTTTGCATTTTGATATTAAATAAAATGATCCCGCATCGACATAGTAGTGGAGAGAGTTAATCTTCCACCCTTATTCCAGACTTTATATACATGTAAACCAAAAATTCCATGCCCCGAACTTTTTTTCCAAGGAAAAATCATAATTTTATTGAAGGAACAAAATTACATTTTTGCATATTACCAAAAGTAGTCGATCATATCAATCTGGCGGCTGATGCACAATTAGAAAAAATAAAAAATATGAAAATTACATAGAATGTTGGGGCTAAGTGTGATAAAAATCACCTAGCTTCCCCATTTTTGCCTTCTTTTTCTCCACCTTTCATCAAACTCCTTGATTGGGATTTGTTGTGACTATTACCATTTCATTGCCATCTACTAGTGAGGGGAGATCCTTATCAGAGTCTAAAGTCTCAGATACATGGGATCTCTTTATGCCTCTCGTTTTAGTTTCTATGGATGTTCTTGTTTTATGTTTATATGCTACTATGATTTTCATTCATTTAGGGACCTTCTCACTAGGTACAATAGTTCTTGATTGATCCCCCCCTCATCACCACTTTTTGGCTTCCAGGATGAGTTTGTGCTTCTTCGTTTGGAGTCTATTCCTGGGGTTCTTCTCTTTCATCTTCAGAGCTATCAAGGAACTACCATCCCCTTGCCTTTGAGGCCTTACTCTTCTTATTTTCTTAGGGCCTTTTTAGCTTGTGATGCCCCAAACTTTAATAAGCCAAAACTGTTAATTAATTTATTATTATGTGTGGTGAGAGGTACGCAGAATAAGTTTCCAATGGGGAAATTTATATGGAGATGCAGAGCATGGAAAATAAAACTTATTGTTCCTTGCTTTGAACACCCATTCTCACACACAACACTTTTTTCTCACATGCATTAAAAAAGACTTTATTTACTATCAGATATTAAGTTTCTGTATAAATTTAAAATAATTTCATGTCTGCGGAAGAAAGTTCCCTCTACAACCCCATTTCTTGGACACACCCCCTATTCTGCACATCCTTCATTCTGCAGAAATCCATGACTCCATTCACCTTCTCTCCTGCACAGTTGAATCTGTAAATGTTTAAAATGAAAAAAAAAAGTCTAAAATGAAATCAGAGGTAAACACACTAGCAATCCTTGTATTAACGTCAGCGTCAAAGCCCTCACCGACGAAATGACCTTCTTAGATCGATGTGTCAATGTGAGTGTCAAAGCACCCAATGATGGAATGGACACTTACAAAATTAGCCTTTTTTATTTTAATGATTTTTCAGACACTGATAAATACCAAAATAAATCACCCTCCATCGAGGGAATTATTTCACATCAAGGCTTGCTCAACTAATGAAAAATTAGAGATAATATTTCTGTAAATTAGAAAAATATTTTTGAATTTACAAAAAAATAGAAATATTTAGAATTTTCTTGAAATCTTGGTTAAAGTTACTAAAAAGCCACAAAAATTCAGGGGACTTTGATAGTGAGGTGAGTACCATAGTCCCTTGCGAGGCAGGGACTAATAATAGTCAACAGCATGGGTTCAAGAGAAAGAATAGTTGTAATTTTGTGTGCAAGTTGTACTTATTTCAATGTTTTGTTTAATGAAGTGTTGTAGCTTCTACAACCCCCCTCAAAAAAATTTCCTATGCCTTGATTTTGGAGTAAAATCAAAGCATATATTTAGCTTTTCATGTAGTGCTTGTGATGACTTGATTAAGTTGTTTTGATCCTAACTAAGATTTTTCTAACACAAACCATCTCTTGCCCTGATCTTGCACCTAGTGTTAGTCTTCCCTCTTGGAAATGCACAATCCATTGTCTCTGAAAACTGCACTAGGCCTTGGGGATCAAAAATGTCCATTCCTTAAAGACAGGCAACCACTGAGCATAGAAACTTCGTAAAGCCCTCTCTTTCAGTCAAAAATTGCACAATTCACTTAGGCAGTGAACCGTGAAATCCCTTGTTGCTGGGAATTTCACAATCCCCTCTAATAGTGTGAATGGAAGTTTCACAGAAAACCCAAGTGTTCATCCCTAGAAGATATGGAATTCAGTATTAATGTCTCATAAGAGGCACAAAGTTTCTTTTTTCGATCTTAGGACAAGTGTCGCTTATTCCATTATTTTAGGAATGTGTGTCAGAAACCCTAACCCGACTAGATCAACATAATAGACACCTATAGATCTTATTTTCACACTCGAATTTGGAGCTCTAACCTTCCCAACAAGTTCAAGGAACTTTCAACTTAGTTTGCGGCGCTTTTTTGGGTAAGTTTTGCATGTGTCTCCTTTTATCGCTTTTTCTGTTGCTTTTGTCTCTTTATCTCTTATGAGTGTTTTTTTTCCTATTTATTTTCATAGTAGCAAACATTTTAATTGTTATTAGCTTCTACAAGTGTTCTTTTGGTCCATTGTTCACTTTTTACAAGTGTCGCATCAACTTCTTCATGCTTGTTTCTGGCACTTTATTTTCACGTATCTAACTTCCCTTGAAGATGATCCGCCTTCCTTTCTGCCCCAACACTCATATATGAATATTTTCTCTCCGCTTCCCAGGTAGATCTGCACAATCCTGAGCAATTGGTTCCCCTCCCAAATGTGCAATTCACATGCTCAAGGTTCAACCCTCAACCTTGGCCTTTGAGATTGTTCAATGCACAGTCACTGGCTTGCCCAACTACACATTGTGTAGTTCCAGGCCTCAAGCCTCATCCTTAGCCACTTAAACTGTGTAATGCACAGTCTCCTACCTCAGTCTAACCAGTTGAGACTGTGCATTGACCGGTGTCAAGGCTCAAGCTCATTTCTTGTCTACTAAGACTATGTAGTGCACAATTCATGAGCCCAGTCTGCCTCCTTAGAAACTATGCAATAATTCTCTCCAATAACTTAGTTGTTGCTTTATTTTGATGAATGGACTGATTCACTTGACTTGATTTGTCTTCTCCATGAGTGCATCTTTTGATACAGGTATTGCAGATTTTTGAGATTATCTCTCTTTTATCCGTTGGCATCATTATGCCTCCAAAGAGATTAGCCTCAAAAGATACTACAGAGATTAGCACCAGTGAAGTATTTGAGAGTATCCCTGTCACCATGTATATTATGTCAAACATTCAACTCTTCATTGAGAAAGATTCATATGTCACATGGCACATAGTGAAATATGCATTCATAGCCTCCAGTTTCAAACCAGATTTAGATGATAGATAGGTATACATAAATGTATAGAGGTTAGGCTTTCATAAAGTTTCATTCAGGTATATAGCCTTCCCTTGTGCAGATATTATCAAGTGGATCTTGTCACACATTGATACAAAGAGCATAATCCTCAGTAGTGTTAGTGGACAATGGATTTCTTCATATCTAGCCCATGACATTCATCTCATGTATTAGTTTCCCAAGACATAAGCGTACATGGATTCTTGTTTCTATGTGGTCACCAGTTACTTGAGCACCAAGGATGTTGTCAAATCATGGGTGAAAGAGCCATCCAAGTTCTACTAGACACCCAAATACACATAAAATACTAAATCTCTTAGGAATTTTTTATAATACATTATTGTTTTATGCTTCTGGATCTATGGATAGAAAAGTACTGAAACCATTCCCAAAGGTTGGGCATATCTTTTTCTTCGTATTTTTAATCAAGTAAATATATTCAACTGGTCGGCCTTATTGGACCAACAATTTTTTATCAATGTGACCAATGCAAAGAATCCTACCAAGGGAAAGCAGGTTAGATTCTATATGTCTACATACTTGTTAGATGGGATATATGCTCAGAAATATTTCCATGACATGAGCTGGACATGGACACCAAAGGAGCATGTTGTGCATGTTTATTACAAGTTTCTTTTAGAGTGTAGCTATAGAGGAGTCATGGAGGAGTTGACCAATTTATTCCTCATAGTATTTTACTAGATGATCTTTGACGAACAGCCACCTTGCATGTCCCGTGAAGCTATGGAAGCAGTAGCAAAACTTGTCAATCTGCTTGCCTCACCTTATGGAACTTACCTCAGGGTGTTTGGTTGTGATAAGTCATCACATTTGCTACCAAGTTATGCCACTGAAAAATTGGTCATGCAAGAAGTTGTGTATCATCTTTCCACGGGCTTATTAGGAGTCTTGCAATGGAAGAAGAAATCACCTTGGTCCACTCTTCCTTTTAAAGTGAGGTCATACGAAATTTAGAATATGAAGCATGCAGAAACTAAAGGTAATGAGTTGAAGAAATTTGAGTTCAGTCTTATGGAGTACAACCATATGATCCCAGAAGTGTTTGCAAGAATCATTGTGTAGGGATACATTTCAATTGGCTAAGCAGGACTTATTCTAGACCAGAGGAGGAAAAGATAAAAAAACGTTATAATGCCTTTATGCCCCACGCACTAGTCATATTTTCAGGTCCATCACATGTGACTCCATAACATGAATCTATTCTGAAATAAATCCATCATAAAGGAACAACGCACTAAGCATAAAGTATAAAAAGAAGGTTTCACACAATCCAACAAAATAGCAGAGCTAAATACAAAGAAGATCTAGTTATCTTAAAAGCAACTATGGTAGCAGAGAGAAAGAGGAAACATAAGAGGAAAAAAGAAGAGTTAAGATAGAAGAAAGAACAAGAGAAGAAAGAACAAAAAAAAATGAAGATGTAGGTAGAAGAAATGAGGAGAAAAGAAGAGGAAGAAACAATGTTGAAGCAAGTCAAAGAAGAGGAGAAAAATCAACTACTTGAAGAAGAAGGAAAGTAGCAGTAGGATAAAGAGCTTGTCCAAGAGATTGAAGACTTGATAGTGATTCAAGACATGGAGGTAGAACTAGAGCAGCAAAATGAGGATGTTGATATCGTGCCTTGTACGCAATTGATCACTACTCACTATCCCCCTCCTCCTGAAGAAGCAAAAGCTCCAGATGATGAAGAGGAAATTTATCCTCTTGATGAAGGTCTAGTTATGGATATTTACAGTTTGACTTATGATGAGCTTTAGAAGAAAATTGTTCAAGCAAGAATGAATCACTTTCCAGAAAACCTCACACATCCTCCTTTTATCAAGGAGAAGGTGATTGTAATGGACACCAAGAAGAATCCCAAAGTTATTGTCGTAGCCAACTTGGCCTTTGCAGGAGCTTCTATGTCAAACACAAAATATTTGATGGATGAGGATAGACTGGCAAAGAATTTAGAAGCTTCAAGGCAAAATACTAAACAACTCCAAGGAGAGGTTCAAAAGGTAGCTCCCACACAGGTGTACTTAGAAGAACTACAAGCACCTACACTTGGTGAAGTATTAGAATTTGGAGAAACTACGAGGAACCTCTATGAGGATTTAGTCACTATGTGTTGGGTGCAGGAATTGCACTTAAGTAAACTCCTCAACACCTAATTGTCAACCTGGGGGTTTCGTAAACTTAGAGAGGAAGCACAGGCAATGCCAGAAGTGGTATGAACTTTTCCTATTCCTAATTTTACTTCTTAATGGAAATGTTGCAGAATCATACAGAAAACAATCTTAAAGGAAATCGACACCAAAGCAACCCTAGTGCTGGAATGTAATAGAATAATTTGCAAGGAAATCAAGTAAAGGAACTTTCACACAAACGGAAGCAATCTTAAATGCTGAAATGAAATACTATGTTTATCTTTAGTATAGATGGCTAACAGCTTCACAAGTGGGCCCTTGCAGAGATTTGTTTCCAAATTGATTTTCCTTCTACACAAACAACTTGTTCTTGTACTATTGCAATCTGCTTGCATTAGTGCAGGTATGGTACTTCTCTACAGAGGTATGTTCACCTTCTTTACTGGAGATTTATGTTTTTTTGGAGGCGCTCTAAGCCTCAAGGCTTATGGCAATCTATTCCTATGACAAGAGACCGGCTCTTACACCCAGACAGAGCTTCCTTCACCAAACCTTCCAATTTACTTTCGAAAGAATTAAAATACGTGTTGAAAAGAATTTCAATTGCAAACTAAATTATGATATAAATTATATATGGAAAAGAAATGCTTTAATTAAATGAACCTTGCAATAAAAGTCAACTTCATAAATCGAAAACAATTCAGAATAATCAAAGCAGCAATCAAAGTAATTCGCATGCATCAGCTGACTTCGGAAATTCACTTGTAATGTTTCTGTTCCTTCTTTTAAAGTCATCAAATGTAAGTGTAAAGTGTTTGTAATAGCGCCCTTTCTTAATTCATATAAACATTCTTATATCCTTCAAAAGTGTACTCTTAATATTAAGAACGATTACTGGAATTAACAATACTTTTTCTTGCAGGAATAATTAAAATGATAAGCAGGAAAAGAAATGTAACATTTGCTATGAAGTAAATGAACACACTGGAGTGCATGAAACTACATGCACTGTTATAGGAAGAATCTTCTTGCACGACCCGAGCGGAAACAGACCAAGACAAGAGTTGCAGGGAAGGAATTGCAGGAAAGAAATTGCAAGAAAGAAATAAGCTCAATCAAACTTCCAAACTACGGATCCATTCACACTTAACTATGAAATAAATTTAACTCAGAATTTCTAAAATAAATATAAGAACCATTCAAACCATGCAACTGCAAATGAATAATTGTTCACACAGTCCTTTTAAATGGTGAAAGAACAAGGGTAAATGAGCTGGGTTGGCTAGGCCCTAGCCAACCAGCTCATTTCCCATTTAGGAAACAAAATGATTCAGCTCTTAATCATGCATGAAATGCAGATTAGACACAGCATGTAGAAAACATGGTGTGTTCCTTGTATTAACTTGATCAACAATTAGACATGATGGTGTGAATCTAACCCAGAGCCAAGGGAAATACAAAATTATAAAGTGAATGAAATTATAACTTAGATCTCTCCCTTGGTTCTTCCTACTGTCTACATTATATACAGTCTTTCGGCCTCATCCAAATTTTGCTAATTATAGTCATTTCCTTATTCAAGCCTTTCGGTCGAATGGACTAACAACCAATATTACAAAACTGGCTAATAGTTATAATGGAACGTGAACTTTGCTGGCTGTAGACCATCCTTGGGAAGTATCCCTGACTATACATTATTGATATCCCACCTCAGTTAGTCCACAATCGAACTAGGAGTCGTGGATCAAAACGCCCATGTTTAAGGATTCGAACTATCACAGAGATCTCGGAGCAACATCATTAGCGGTGCAGGAATCTGCCTACACTAATCATGCTAACTGATAATTAACACTTAGTTCTTCAATTACTTTTAGGAAATTAAACATAAGTTACAAGAGATACTAACAAGCATGAAATCTATGTAAAGTAATTAATAAATCTTAATTATGAAATACGAAGCATATGTAGGAATAGATGAATATCTTGGACTAGTGCAGGAATGAGAGGGTCAAGTAGAGATAAAACAGAGGTTAAATTTTATGGAAATAGGGTAAAAATAGAGAAATTTGGGACACCAACATCCTCCCATCCCTAAGTTGTTGTGTGTCCTCACACAACATTTTACCTTCTGCAAAAAATCTTCAAAAATGGGTGGCTAGCTCTCAATCCTGTACTTCAATACTTATTCCTGCTTTCACTACCTTTAGCTTTTTACCTTGGGCTCTTTTCAGCTGATTAGTCACCTTCTTGAGGCGTTTATAGCATTTGGAAGCCCAATACTTCCATACTTTTACTTGATGTTTCTGCTTCTTGACCTCTGCGAGCAGCTCTACCTCGCTTTGCTTTTGCCAATTTTTCTCCTTCATGACCTGGTTCAAAGCCTCCAGGTCATGAACTTGCTGCTCCAATTCTACTATTTGGTTGTTGAGGTAGAGAGTAGAGGGCTCCGTGCTCAGATCTTCTGGTGTAAATACCTTCTCTACAACGGACTCAAAACAAGTCCCATCATTGTCAAGATCAAGGTCGTCCAGCATTTGCATTATGACATCACCAAAATTTTCTGTGCCTGGGGTTTCCTTATCACCGAGGGTTTTGGTGCCCTCCACAGCCTTCGTGCCAAGGGTTTTAGTACCTTGCACACTCAACTCCACAGGGTTTTTAATGCCCTGTTCTTCCAATTCTTCAGGGGATTCAATACCCTGTTCATTTAAACTAGCAGGGGTTTCAGTACCCTGTTCCTCAAAAACAGCAGGGGCTTCAGTACCCTATTCCTCAATGACATTGAGAATTTCGATGTCTTGTTCATCAAAATTATCGAGGGTCTCCATGTGTTGTGCCTCATCATCCTCGTGACCCTCTGCTTGAACTTCACCTGCACTCGGTGTCATCTTCCTCTTTCTTAATTTGCGAACAAAGGTAGACAACAATATGTCGTCTTCCACGTTCTCTTCGTTTACCACAGTGTGGGCCGCTGCATTTGCAAGCACTAAAAGGTTATGGTCTTTAGGCGAAACTTGGGGTGATTCATCAATCACAATCGGAGAGCTTTACTGATTCGTCCCTGAAGAGACAGTCTTCTTCCTCATCGAGGTTTTGATTTTTCTTTTCTTTACTGAGGGTGGAGTGTTTCCGATAGACTTATTTTCTACTTCCAACAACATGCTTTTACCTTTTCTCTTGGAAGAGGATGATGTCTCTACCTTCCTTTTCTTGCTTGTACTCGTGCTAGTAGACTTCCCTGCACTTCTCACTCGAAACTCCTTCAGGAATGCTTCCCAAGTCACTCCCTTTTCTTCCAGCACTTTCTTGATGAGGATTGTGATAAGCCCATGATGATATAGCTTATTCGCGACTTGGCTTGCATTCCCACTCTACACACCCTTCGCCATTTTCTCGAGACTTCTGAGCAAGTAGTAAGGGAAATTAACAAGTTTTCCCGACTCAAAGTGTAGCAACAGCCGAAGGTGATACACGAATGCTAATGTATAACGTCCCTCGTAGGTCACAAATTTCTGTAGTATGAACAGGAGATCTCGCCATTTCCCAATCATGGCACTCTGCGGAAGTCCCTTCTTCCAGTCAACCTTAATCTTTTTGTCAACCAAAAATCGATGCCATCGTTTCTTCCTGAGCCGCTCCTCTTTGAACCACTGCTCCCCTGTAGTTGGAAAGCCTGTAGCTTGTGTAATGGACTCCCCTGTGACTTCAAATTCTAATGAGTCGACCCTGACTCGGCCTCATTCAAACGTCTTCGTGAACTCCAGTACCACAGCCATGTCGAAACCTTCGAACTTCTGTAAAAATGGAAGGAACCCGCATTCTTGTAATAGTGCAAGACTGTTTCGGTATTCGGTGGTCTGCTCGATCTCCTTCAAGGATGACGACTCATTCCTTATAGGTGCCATGTTCGAATTGCACTTCACAATTCCCGGTCACAACCTCAAAAGGATTTTAGTGAGTGATACCAACGATTGCTGAGAGCTTTATGCCGGAGGTTCATTCATCCTCCATCTTTTCAGTCCCACCCAACCGATCATGATGAAAACAACTCCTCGAATCAGATGCATATACGTATCAGCCTACTATGGGTGAGTAATAATGATTGGATGTGGCAAAGGCTTATGTGGCAGTGGTGCAATGGTCATAATGATCGGGTTACAAGGTAAGATAACAATGAAAAAGTAATGCGAGATGGTTTCAAGGGAGGTGAATATAGGTTATCGGACAATCAGTACTATCCCAGAGTCTACCTCATAATTTAATCAAGACATATTTCAGTACTCATTAAAAAAATTAGATTTCAGAACCCAATATATCTTGCACTTTAAAAAATTTCCTAAGTTAGTAAATGATAAAACAAATTATTAATTAAAATATATAATCCTATGATCTATTAGTACTCGTGTGCAAGGTAATAAATTGCCATAAACATCCTTCATAAGATGGTCCTGGACTGTGTGAAATTTATTTTACACTTGCTTCCACAGTCAGTCGCGTTCCTGCACTGATCCTGCTTGCACTGTGCATCTTGCACCAGGGATTTTACCAAAACAAAAATTCTGATGGAACACAATTCTGTAGCTGGATTTTTTTTATTTTTATTTTTAAATTTGCCTCAATATACAAGAAAAGTTTTATTCGCCATCCTATGGTTTTCCATGAACATGCCTTCTAGATTGACTGCATCAAATTCTGCAATCAATTTATGAAGGAATAAAGAAGTGGGAAAGGGGTAATTTTCAGAATGGGAAGGAACATTATAGCAGGGATTCCATGAATAATATCACCAAGGGGGATAAATGAAATAGGATGTGGAAAAATTCAGGGGAAAAGAGGGATTTTACGAAATCGGGTAGGGTAGTTTTCTTAGAAGAAAGAGGAAGGTAATTCATTGGGGATTTTAGAAAAAGAAAATAGTGGGAATTTTCAAAACGGGAAATAGAAGAAAGGTAGAGTTTTTTACCTTGAAAATATTCCTGCACTGGTGTCAGAAAAATTAATTGCAGCGGGAATTAATCATTTACTTTAATAAAAAATTTCCCATCCTAGTTACCCCAAACTTGGGCAAGGGCTCGATTTCTTGAACCTGCTTCTTCTTGGTGGTAGCAAGCATATCTAAAAATCAAGTGACATTCCCTTTTTATTAAAATTTCGATCTTCCTTCCAGCATACTGGTTTTTAGGTTAATCCTTCTACAATCATGTCAGTCAACTGATTTTCATAATTATAGGCAAAAAGAATATATATTTTACTTTTTATGTTTGTCATTTGTTTCTTTTTATTTTTATTTTATTATTTTTTTAATATGGACAAGAAGGAATCAAATCTTCAATAGGTTGGTGTTACCACCTACCAACTTCTTTTCAAATTGCTGATGGACTTGCTGCATAAAATCTCCTTTAGTAAGGGGCTGAAAATATACCTTTAATCTATGTCCATTTACCAAGAACATAGAATTCCGTGAATCAATAGTTTTAATTTCTACTGCTCCATTTTCAAACACTTTGACCACCTCATAGGGTCCCATCTAGCATGTGTGGAATTTCCCTTTAAAATATTTGAATCTAGAAGCATAAAGGAGTACTCAATCACCTGGTTGAAATTGCTTTTTCTGAATGGACTTGTCATGCCACTTCTTGCGCTGTTGTTGAAACAAGATGTTTTGTTGAATAGCATCCCTTCAGAATTAACCTAACTCATTCAAATGTATACGACGTTGTTGTTGTGCTTCAGAGAGATCTAGCCCCAATCGGACTACAGTCCTGAAAGTCTTAATCTGGAATTCTATCAGAAATGGAACTTGTTTCCCATACACCAGCTCATATGGTGTGTGTCCTGTGTTGTTTCTCCAAGTGGTTCAGTATGCCCACAATGCTTCCAGTAATTTTTCAGCCCAATCCTTTCTATGAATATTTACCGTCTTTGTGAGGATGGACTCAATCACTTTATTTGTGGACTCCACCCGACCATTTGCTTGCGGGTGATATGGTGTAGATTTCCTGTGCCGTATTTTTAGTGCTCCATCACACCCTGTACCAGATTAGAAATAAACTGCAGTCCATTGTCAGAAATAATTTCTCAAGGCACACCAAATCTAGTAAAGATTTTAGTAAAAAGAAAATCAACAACAACTCTTTTAGTAGCAAAAGAAACAGCTTTAGCCTCTACCCATTTTGTAATGAAATTTGTACAAACCAAAATATGCTTTTTATTTAATGATGTTGGATTTATTGGTCCTACAAAATCAATGGCCCATTTTTCAAAAGGCTCAATCATAACGTGACGACATAAGGGCATTTCATTGATTTGATTAGGTTGGCCAACTCACTGACAGCTATCACACTGCTTGACATATTGTTTGGCATCCTTAAACAAGGAAGGCCAAACATAGACAGCTCGTAACACTTTGTATGAAGTTTGCTTATCGACGAAGTGATCCCCGCAAGTTTCATCATGGGAAGATTTTAAGATATCAAACAGTTCTTCCTCTCTTACATATCTACAGATAATGAGATCTGCTGCGGTGTAAAAGAGGTCTCCTTGAATCCAGGAATATGCAGCACTTTTCTGTATGATATTCCGCTTTTTATGAGTGGATGAGTGAGGTGGTAATTTTCCAGTGACTAAATATTTAGCTATGTCAACAAACCATGGGGATTTTGTTGACACAGTAAAAAGATGTTCGTCAGGAAAATCATCATCAACAGGAATTGCGTCACTTGGATTATTTAATCTTGAAAGATAATCTACTACTACATTCGATTTTCATGGTCTATCAACAATGGTAATATTAAATTCCAGTAACAATAATAACCACCTAGTCACCCTACCACTAGTTAATGGTTTATTCATCAAATATCTTACTGCGGAATGGTCAGTACATACAAAGACTTCATATCTTGTAATATAATGTCTGAATTTATTAATGGAAAAAATTATAGCTAAAAACGCTTTCTCAGTTATTGTATAATTTAGTTCAGTGGTGACAAATTTTTACTAATGAAATAAATAGCAGAAGATTGTTTGTATTCTTCTTGTACTAAAGCTATTGGGTGTGGAGCAAGATTATTTAGAGGTCTTTGTTTTAGCCAGATGTATACCCTAGGAAGTTTGTACACCCTTCCACACGCGAGGGTGCGGGGGGGACTTGTCCCCCCCACGAGGGTTCGGGGGGGCCCATACCCCCTAGCTGGGGGGTCCGAGGGCCAGCGGCCCCCCGACGGGGGTTTCAGGGGCAGCGCCCTCGACGCTAAAAACAGATGTAAAATTGCCTTGTAAAAGTATAGTAATTTCTAGTCAATCTGGTCCGTTCATTAGGCGGATGATCTGAAGGTAGAACTTATGTTTAGTTTAGGATTTTTTTCCCTAGAAGGCAACCCCCTCTCTTTGTATGAGGGCATTGTATTGAGGTTGTGTAATAGATGTGTGTTCTTTGAGCAAGAAACAGAGAGGCGAGACTATGAGAGAAAGTAGAGGATATTAAAGTGGATCTGTTGTAAGTTGTGTCTCTTCATTTTGTTCGATAATAAAAAGGAAGGACTAGCTGTTCAGGGTGGACGTAGCCCAAACTGGGTGAACCACGTATATCTGTGTCTCTCTGGTTTTATGTGTTTTCTGTTTTTATATTTCTGCTATATTCTATGTGTTCCATTGCTCTGTAATTAATAATTTTCTAACAAAAGTTGTTCCAATAGTAGTATCTGAGGCATTAGAGGAAATATGAAATGGTAGGGACCAGTTTGGTCCTCTCAAAGCTGGTGCCTAGACTAGTTTTTCCTTCAATGTCTCAAAGGACTTTTGGCAAGCTGTGGACCAAGAAAACTCATTATCCTTAGCCAAAAGTTGGAAAAGGGGGGTAGCTAACCTTGAGAAATTCTCAATGAATCTCCTATAGTAGCCCGCATGTCTTGGAAAACCTCTCACTTCCCTTTGAGTTTTGGGTATAGGGAGACTCAAAATAATTTATATTATTGCAGGGTCAACCTGGATACCTTTTTCAGAAATAAGATGGCCAAGAACCACCCTTGACTTGCACATTAATTTTCATTTTTTTTCACTCAAGGTGAGATGAGCTTCTTGGCAGCGAAGAATCACTTTTTCTAGCTTCTTGAGGGCTTGCTGAAATGAATCACCAAACATAGAAAAGTCATCCATATAGATTTCTACATACTCAAGGTCAACAAAAATAGCCAAGACTACCCTTTGAAAGGTAGTTGGGGCATTACATAGCCCAAAGGGAAGCACTCGGTAAGAAAATGTACCCCATGGACATGTAAAAGTGGTTTTGTCTTGATCCTTGGGTGCAATCTGTATCTGGTTATACCCGCTAAAGTCGTCTACAAAACAAAAGTACTTCTTACCAGCAAGGGTATCAAGTAACTGATCGATGAAAGGAAGGGGGAAGTAATATTTGAGAGTGGCTTTGTTCAATTCTTTGTAGTCAATAAAAATGCACCATCTCCCATATTTTTCTGGGACTAATGCTAATGGAGAGGCCCATTGGTTGTCAGAAATAGGATAGATAAAATCAATATCTAAGAGTTTTTTCAATTCTTCCGTTACAACATCTCTTAGAGTTGGATTCATTCGCCTTTGGGGTTGTCAGATAGGTTAGGATCCATCCTAAATATACATATGGTGTGTACAAGTTTAAGGAGGGATGCATTTCATATCTTCATAGCCCCATGCAAAGCATCAAGATGGTTTCACAACAAATTCACAAGCTGCTCTTGCTAGGAAGGATCCAAGTCTGAACTGATATGCAAGGATTCACCTGGACTAATCTCAACAAGAGTGGTATCAGGCTCAAGAGTACATAGATGTGTCACTAGAGATGGTGGCGAGGGAGGTAGAGAGTCATATCTTTCCTGAAAATCTAGACTAAAAATCTGACTCAATGACTCAAAATTAGGCATGTTGTCTAGATTGTTCAAAAAGTCTTAAATCTCACCCTCCTGTGAGAACTCAACATTTTGATGTATCAAGGAAACAAGATGAGTCTCCTCATCACTACTGTATTCTAACCATAAAGTGTCTCGGAGCTCCTTAATGGATCTAGTGGGTGGATACAAGGTGACCTTCTTCCTGGAATCTCCATGGGAAATATACATGTCACCAGAACGACATCCAATATAATCATTGGTCATAGCAAGCCATGGTCATCCCAAGATCAAGGGATGTCCTACCACATGATTCTTTGGCTGAAGCACAATGAAATCTGCAGGATATTCCCAAGAGTCTAGGGAAACAACCACATCATCCAACACCCCTTCTGCGGGATATATCTGTTAATTCAAGCATAGTGGGAGTAGGACGAATATGGACCAATCCAAGTTGATCCATGGTTTGCTTGGTCATAATGTTAATGGCTACCCCTAGGTCTATAAGTACATTGGAGACAAGGACATCACTTACCTGAACAAAGAGAACAGGGTTTCCTAGATCAGTATATTTCACCATGTGCATACACCCCATCATTAACTCTGCTGCTCTACCAACAAATTGAATAGTTTGAGGTTCTAATATTCACCTTCCTGGCTTCTTGAGACAGAGTTCCCTAATTATTTTTGTGTTGATGAGGATCTCTTTAATGTCATGGAGCAAAGTTACCCTTATGAAAAGGTTCCTAAGCTCAGAAGCCAGGTTATACTTAGGAATGGGGTCTTTCTTCTCCACAACTAACCTCTCTAGATAGGGAGTTCGGTTGGAAGAAGATGAAAAGGGCTCATAAGGTACGGGGATAGGTTAAATGGTGTCATCTTTTTGAAAATGGTTAGGAGTTTCCTCCTTGATCTAGGTGGATCTCCAGACACCAGTGGCATGGAAAAGGCTCAAAATTCAAAGTGGTAGAAAGAGGATTAGCTTGACATCAGATCAAAGTGCTCGTCGCGCTAATTCCAATGGTGTGAATGACACTCCAATTCGAGTCCGTATGAGGAAGATAGAGGCAGTAAAAGTTGGGTTGACTTTTGCTGACTGGCAGGATTAATGAAGACACAATTTGGACTTTTTTCAGTGGACGTAATCTGGCTAACTCTAGCCAGATTCTAGGTGAAATTGTTGCCTGGTTAAAATGACTCCTTCGGTCAAAATCGGGATTTTCAAAAATGGCCTGTTTTTTTCTATAACAAAAAAAATTATAAAAAAAGGGTGGCGAGCCACCAACCCCTCCACCACAAAACTTCAACATTTGTTTATGGAGGGGAGGGCCACGACCCCTGACCCCTCCCCCCATTCCATGGGCCACTTTTATGAAACCAACTCACAATAAGATAGAAAAGAGAGATAAACGCCTTAGAATTCAGCCTCTTCGAGTGGGCAACCTCCTTTACATTACACAAATGAAAAATTATTGGATGATACAAATGACAAGACCTCCTTTCTATATATAAGAGTCTGAGTCATAATATAATCAGAGCTGGCATAACAATAATAATGTAAGGGCACAATAATAAAAATAGTGGGCTTCTATGGGGCACAAAAAAATAATAAGGGGGTTGTACTTGTTACACATCGATTTGTCACCATTTGTCACCATCCCTGTTACCCCTCACCTGTAAACTGGAGGACTCATTCCGGGACCTGTGAGAAGTGACATGACCTGAAACCACTTGCATCATATTCCTCTTAGTATGAGCTTCATTTGCCCTGAAGACATCTCCTACAAAATCCTCATGAAAACAGCTCTTTTTACATTAGCGCGGGTTCACAGTTCACTGCCCGCGCCAATGAGGGAAATACTCTATAAAGGGTGCGCCATTGGCGCTCTGTCCCAAAGTCGCACTCGTGCCAACCAAATTGAGTAAAGTTTTCAACGACCAAACTCCCGAAGGTTCTCTTCAACCCATTCACCAACTGAATCTATGTTGAGCTAGGATGGTTTGGCTTCGAATCTCCATAGAAGGGAAAGTGGTTTTCCACCTTTCATGGAAGTTTCTAAGTGATAAAGCCAATCCCATGAATAATGTGGTTGATCCTATCTCTTTCCCTCTCCATCTATAAAAGCTTGCCTCTATGTCTTGAGCAAGCTAGTCAGAGTTACAATAGTTCCAGTTCTAGTATAGTGATAGAGAGTTTGAAGTTGCAAGAGCCTTCTTTGCACCCATAAGGCCAAATCTAAGTAAGGAGATTCTTGTCACCCAAAGAGAGAGAGGCTTGTTCCTCATCCCAACAAGCTTTGCAAGACTTGTGTAGCTGATCACCCAGCCAAAGGAGGATTTGACGTCAGAACAATGGTTGTATTCTTCTTTGTTACTTATCAATAATAGATGACTATCATTATGGTTCCACTCTCATTGTTTCATGTTTGATGTTGAGTTATATCTTTTCTGACTGATATATAATTGCATCTACTAGATTTTACGCTTGTTTTTGTGTTGTTCTTTGCGTGTGCAGGTATCCTATCATGGAGATCGTGCGGATCGTGACCGGCCAAGGCAAAGGAACGAAGGCGACATCTCTTCTACGAACACTAGCGTTGGAATCCAAGTAGGTTCTCACCATCTACTTTGTATTTGCAATTAGGAACTTGCGTGATAGCATTGTGTGATTGTTACTAGACCCGGTCTGGGCTAGTAGGGATCGTCTTTGTCCGCAGAGAGGATTTACCTCCACAACAATTTGGTGACTCCGCTGGGGAGATCTTGTTGTTTGATTTGTAAACTTTAGACAGAGCCTGAAGTACGGCCAGGTAGCCTTCGAAACGCTATTGCTTTGCATTAGCGAAGTAGATCAACGCCACTTCAGTCAATCTCCGGTTTGGTTTACGAACTAAACAACTTGGAGTTTGTCTTGTCTCTTTGGTTTTTTCTTGTTTTGATTGCTTAGATAGCTTTCTGGGTCAAATTTCTTGCTGTTTCTTGCTTCCTGGTTTGCCTAGATACTGTTCTCAAGCCCTGGGTCACCTGCTTTTGTTTCGATTTAAGTTAACTTGATTAGCGCGCTTTTTAGCCTAACAGTTGCGCTATTGGCGCAAGTTGTTCAAAGACAACCCGCGCCAATCCTATAAAGGCGCGAGTTGCAGCCTGACAATCGCGTCAGGCCTGTCAACTTTTCAAGTTCGCTTGTCCTTAAGCCCTCTGAGCTTGGATTTGTGTCTAGCTGTCTTTTTTTCAATTACTGGATTGTATTTGATCCTGGTTTGACTGGTTTTAGACCTTCATCCTTCGGGTGTTTGCCTTTTTCTATCGATTACACTTTTTAGCCCTAGGGCATCTAGTGGCTTGGTGCATCGAGCCTTCCGTAGGAGTCTTGGGTTCTTTGATCGTCCAGTCTACTTTGCGATTACTTTTGCGTTTGCTCGGTAGTTGTTAAAGCTTTTTCCAAGTCATTTGTTTCTTTTTCACTTGGGTTTCACTTGGCTTCGTTTTGGGCTTAGATTACATGGCCCATTGAGGTCTTTGAGATCTTCTCTTGGTTCTGAAGGACTGCCTTGGTATTTACAGACTTGATTGTATTTTCATTGAGTGAAATTTGTCTCTTTTACTCAGTGTTACTATCTCTGAAAATTTGCTTAGTGAACTTTGCCATTGAAAAAGAAAAACGAATAATCTCTTTTGCGTTGCATTAGTTAATTGAAATTAGAAGCTTTTCATTGATTAAGTGATTTAAAACAAAGAAAGGTTTCGTTTATTTGTCATTAGCTGCATTAGAGTGCTTCTTGATTGTGGTCATTTTGTTTGAAAAAATTCTCAACTCTCTCGTAGTTAGTGTTCATCGAATGAAATGATACTTTTTGGCATATAGCTTGCATTTAGGGAATTGTGAGAGATTACATACGGTAGGACCTGGAAATCGAAACCTAATCAAAGATCAACCATAAAAGGAACTGAATGAACTTAAAAACGCATTGGCACATAATGCTCACTGTTTAGAGGTCTAGGCTAGAGACGTGCTCCGGCGTCGTTAAACCTAGTCACTTTTGTTTCACTTAAGGTTGGGTGATTCCTCCTTTTGTGACTCGATAGTGGTCTAGCACGGACTTGAGCTCCCATGCACTGTCGCGTATATAGGGGAGACCCCACTAGGTTATCATCCTTTATCCACAAGAAGCCGTGTCTGCCGCCAGCCGTAACGCACCGAACACAGCATTCGGGAAGATTTATTGTCGTACGGGAAGTCCTTGGTTTTCATATGACTGCCAAGGTGTATATGCAGTTTTACGGATTTGTTTGGTAAACCTTTTTTCCTAGCTCTCCATAGTAGTCACTTTTGATCCTTTTCAGACTCCTTAAACTAAAAGGCTCATCTGAGCGTTTGTCACTTTGGGCTCACTAAACATTTGAAGGAGACTAGAGTCATCTTTTTGTCCTTTTCTCGACTCTTAAAACATGAAAAGGTCAAGTTGTGTCCTTGCGTCTTAAAATTTATTTGGCCGCGATTAACATTACCTGGTTAGATCTTGTTTGCGTTAGCTTGAGTAGGCTTCTTTTCGTTCTTGATGGTAGCTTTTTCGTGGTTCACCAACCCAGGGATCCCCTCTGATGGGAACCTTGGTCATTTCACTCCTTTTGGAAATGTTGGTGCTCCTTATATGGCGACGTTGTCCCTCCCAGGTTAATTGTTGGTTTGCCGGTTTGGTTGTTCTCAACCTCTTTGGTCCCTGCCGTCTCACCGTCTAGTCAATCTGTCCCTCCACCTGAACAATATCATGTTGATTCTAAGGTGGATCTCTCCCCTTCTACGCCCACTTCTACGTCCTCATCTTCTACTTCACCTGGTGAAAGTCTAGATTCGAGTAACCAGGTGACTAAGAAGAAGAAGAAGACGAAGAAGAAGAGGGCTCCTAAGGGAGAGGTTACAAGTGCAGCTACCCCCTCGAGTACACCTGACGTCGGGCCCCTTTCCGCTCCTCCACGAAAGGTCAAGTTTCCTTGTCAATTATGCAAGGAGGACCATCTTCTTCACGATTGTCCTGGCATTCCCAGGGTACTAGAAGTATGGTCTCGCGATCCAGCCCGCCCCTCATCATCCTCTGAAGCTCACGGCAATGCTACCTTATATTAGTTGGGAATGGTAAGGGAAAAGGGAAGATTCGAATCCCCTGTAGACGTTGTGAAGACAATCATCCCCTTCACCTTTGTCCACTCATGGATAAAGCCTCCATTGTCTTGGAAAGTCTTACAGCTCCTTTACCCCAACTTCCCGTTGGATATCGACGTCTCTCTGCAGCTGCAGATCGTCCCCCTACTGACAAAGAGATTGCTTCAAATTATTCTCTTGTCCATGCCCCTCTTCCCGAACCTGGCTGTGCCCAGCCTGTTCCAGACCAACCATTGGTCGGAAAGAGTGTCAACTCGAGTCCGCCGCTCGCTCACTCTGTTTCGGAAGAGAATCATGCCCATGTTCTTCTCGTCTCTTCAGATTCTCCTGAGTCCCGAAATGACTCTCCTAACCCAACTACTCCCGAAGGTTCTCCTTCGGTTCCTTTAGCACATGGGGGCAATCATACGATTCCCCCACCAAGTAGTCTGGTTGCTTCCTTTGATTGGAATCGCCTGATCGTCGGTCGCCTTCCATCCCATATGCCTTTCCAGATCACAGTACATGCCTGTGCTAAGGCAGTACCTGGCACTATTTTGGATGAAGGGGCGTCTGTCAGTCTTATGTCGTACACTACTTGGCAAGCTTTAGGTTCCCCGCAGCTTGGGCCAGTCACTCAGAATCTGTTGGCCTTCGACGGAGGAGCCTGTCCATCTCTAGGAGTTCTCCCGAAGTTCCCTATTACTTTGGGAGGCAAACCGTCTATATAGACATCTTGGTTACCCAAGGTGTTTTAGACTTTAGTCTTCTCCTTGGTCACGACTATGTTTACGCCATGGGGGCCCTCGTTTCTTCGCTTTTCTGTGTGGTTTGCTTTCCGCACGATGGAAGAATTGTGACTATCGATCAAGTGTCATTCGTTAGTCCCCCGATGCCTCCTGCGCCGTTGTCGTCCCCTCCTAGTTTTCATCCACCAGTTGCATCTACCCCACCACAGATCAACTACGTGGCCACCTATCCCATGCCTGGATCCAGTGATGCCGCCATCGTGCATAGTGTCCTGGGGGCATTGGGCCCTGACTTCCAAGATGTTTCCCTTCCACCGGGAGTGGCAATCTTGGAAGCCCCGACTTTCTATTCATTATGATGAAGTTCGGGTGGAGCATAGTTCACTTTCCTATGTCAAGCTCCTTAAAAAATGAAATTGGGTCTGGTTGGAGCATAGTTCCTTTCCAGTGTCAAGCTCCTTAAAAAATGAAACTAGGTGTCTGGAGCATAGTTCCTGATCTTGTGTCAAGCTCGTTAAAAAATGAAACAAGGGTTTTGAGGATAGTTCTTTTACTGTGTCAACCTCATTAAAAAATGAAACAACAACTCCTTTTCCAAATCGAGTCTTTGATTAAGATCTCATAAAATACAAGTCGAGTCTTTCATCGATCTCGAGAATGAACCTTCATTCCATCCACTTTGTTGAATGCAATGAAGCTTGGGGGGCATGTACCTCGATTTGCGTTATTATGATGGGGGCATGCGAACTTATAACAAGCATAGTTTTTCGTTTCAAGCTTGTGTAAACATGAAACCGAATCCAAGCAGAGTTCTCCATGGTTCAAGCTTGTGTAAAAATGAACCCATACCCGATTTACATCTAGTGATTGCCATTTTTATCCGCTGAATTCTGCTAGATGAGCCTTGGTTGTTTCATTCCATTGCCACCATCTCTTTGGCCGATCATATGCTTTCACTTGGTTGTTTTTCCTTTCCTGAGGAATCGCAGCGATGAGTGGTTTTCTTAGCCAGCCTCTTGACCATTACATGTTTTGAGTAGTTCCACCATTGCCGGAACCAGTTGCTACCCTTTATACCACTCGTTCCTCTAGGATGAGTCACCTTTAAGCTCTTTTCTGACTCGTAAAATATGAAAAGATTGCCGAGTATTTTCCCTTTTTGACTTATTAAAGAGAATAAAAATGGAGTTCTACTTTTAGCTCTTTTCTGACCGTCTAAATATGAAAAGATTGCCGAGTTTTTCCTCTTGACTCGTTAAACGTAAATAAGAGGCGGTCGTCTTTAAACCCTTTTTCAACCGTGTAAAAAATGAAAAGATCGTCGGACCCTTATCCTTTCAAGTTCGTTAACGGTTATGAAGCGACGTGGTTTCGATCGCTTTTTTACTTTTTCATGTTGAAATCACTACTCATGAAAAGTACTCCTCGATCGTAATGGTCGAGCGGTTCTTTCTAGCATTGTTTTATACTTTTTTGGGCTCAAGAGACACCACTTTACGAAAAAGGACCCCCCTGGAGTTTACTTTTCTGCTGTCTTTTCAGACTCTCTAAACAGGAATAGACGCTGAGTTCTTCCTTTGTCAGACTCGTTAAAACTTAATGACATCGGATGCTGTCATAATGACGCCTTCCAAGCATATGCTATCCCCGTCAAGCTTGCCATCAAAAAAATAATCGGGGTACTCGCCAGAAATGGCAGGGAAAATGGAACCGTAATCATTATTGTCAGTAGTATGTCGCTCTTGAACATGGCACTTGTCTACATTCGTGTCTGGGTGGGAACCTCTCATCTTGTTTTACACTAGCCTCCACGGGTTTGGGTGATCTTGTTTGACCTCTCATCTACTCATTGCCTCGTCACCATGACCTTTGATCTGTTGATGTCAAATACTGCCAAGTCCACTGTCGTGCCACCGATATGTTCAAGAGAAGTTGACCTCTGCAGAATTACAACCTTCCTCTGATACCTCACATAATTCTGATTCACCACAACATTCTTCCTCTGTCTCGTGTCAATGATGTGGGAAACACTATGGCCCACCTTTGATCAAGGTCACTTCCTGTCGACTTCAGCTCATTATCCAGGAAGCTGATCTAGAGACTCCCTTCTGGTGCCTTGGAGCCTGCATGCCTCAATGGCAGGTTCTTCGTGTTCGACGCAAGGTTTTCATCATTGGCCTCCGATCGAATGATTCTGCGGGTGTTCGACGCCAGCTCATTGATTCACACACCGTAGATTGTACCTATAGTACCTTGAGGACCACTGTCATTATTGGTGGTACCTCTCGCGTCTGTTAACAGTTTTCACTATTGGCTGGTAATCAGATGATGTTCATGCATGTTCGAATCCAACTCATGTATTCGCATGCCTGAACTTGTACTCTGTTCGGGTCGAGATGGAGCGCAAGACCCTGGATTTTGTTTGTTGGAATCGAGGCTGCGATTTGTGGTTATTATGATCATTACATGACTCATTCACTGGATGGCTGCGACCATGCCTGAGTCCATTTATCGATCCTCACTGGATGGCTGCGCCCATACCTTGGATCTAGATTCTTGTATGCTCTGTTATGGATGGCTGCGCCCATAGCGCATATATCATGTACTTGAGATATCAGTTGTACTTCTTTACGTAGGTTCTCCGGCGGCAGTGTTTTCAATTACGCATGTTCTTGTAAAGCCTTTCACCCCTCTCTCTCTCGGGCCTCATGCTTTAGGGGGCATCTGTTACACAGCAATTTGTCACCGTTTGTCAACATCCCTGTTACCCCTCACCTGTACATTGGAGGACTCATTCTGGGACCTGTGAGAAGTGACATGACCTGAAACCACTTGCATCATATTCCTCTTAGTATGAGCTTCATTTGCCCTGAAGACATCTCCTGCAAAATCCTCATGAAAACAGCTCTTTTTACATTAGCGCGGGTTCACAGTTCACTGCCCGCGCCAATGAGGGAAATACTCTATAAAGGGCACGCCATTGGCGCTCTGTCCCAGAGTCGCACTCGCGCCAACCAAATTGAGTAAAGTTTTCAACGACCAAACTCCCGAAGGTTCTCTTCAACCCATTCACCAACTGAATCTATGTTGAGCTAGGATGGTTTGGCTTCGAATCTCCATAGAAGGGAAAGTGGTTTGCCACCTTTCATGGAAGTTTCTAAGTGATAAAGCCAATCCCATGAATAATGTGGTTGATCCTATCTCTTTCCCTCTCCATCTATAAAAGCTTGCCTCTATGTCTTGAGCAAGCTAGTCAGAGTTACAATAGTTCCAGTTCTAGTATAGTGATAGAGAGTTTGAAGTTGCAAGAGCCTTCTTTGCACCCATAAGGCCAAATCTAAGTAAGGAGATTCTTGTCACCCAAAGAGAGAGAGGCTTGTTCCTCATCCCAACAAGCTTTGCAAGACTTGTGTAGCTGATCACCCAGCCAAAGGAGGATTTGACGTCAGAACAATGGTTGTATTCTTCTTTGTTACTTATCAATAATAGATGACTATCATTATGGTTCCACTCTCATTGTTTCATGTTTGATGTTGAGTTATATCTTTTCTGACTGATATATAATTGCATCTACAAGATTTTACGCTTGTTTTCGTGTTTTTATTTGCGTTTGCAGGTATCCTATCACGGAGATCGTGCGGATCGTGACCGGCCAAGGCAAAGGAACGAAGGCGACATCTCTTCTACGAACACTAGCGTTGGAATCCAAGTAGGTTCTCACCATCTACTTTGTATCTGCAATTAGGAACTTGCGTGATAGCATTGTGTGATTGTTGCTAGACCCGGTCTGGGCTAGTAGGGATCGTCTCTGTCCGCAGATAGGATTTACCTCCACAACAGTACTAATAACAATAAGGGGTTACACTAGTAGTATAGGGACCTAACATGCCCCTCTCCTTCAAAAAGTGTTTTCCTCAACGCTTGAGTAGTTCGTGATGCTTCTGTATAAATTCTTATCCTCCCATGTGGAATCCTCAGTGTGTAAGTTCTTCCACTTGATGAGATACTCTGAAATTGATCTATTTCGTAGCTATTGATTTCTTAGTTCTGTGACTGCTTCAGGTTCCAATATGATTTTTCCTTCCTTTTCAAGTTCTTGCAATACTGTTTGAACTGGGACCTTCTGCAACTTTTGAATGAGTTCCCACTCTTTTGGGCATATGAATATCTGTAAGGCCTAATGTTTGAGTAACGCTTCTTGGAATCAAATGAATAGCATGATCATGATCACGAATAGGTGGGGGGCCTTTGGGAATCTCAAATACCTTGGAATGATTGTCCAATACATTCTGGAGATCTGGAGAAATACATGATTTCGATGTGGGATCCTCTAGTGAACATAATTGTGCAATTACACCCCGTTGTTCTTTATTTAGAAGCTTTGTCATGCTGTTAGAGTTAATTATCTTTCCATATTTCCCTTCGATACTCCTAAATTCAACTTCCTTTCCTTCCCAAAAAATTTTCAAGAAAAGTTGTTGAAAATTAAAAGCTATCACACCCAAAGATTGTAGCCATTGGAATCCTAGTAAAACATCAGCACCACCCATTGTAATGGAAAGCATTGGGCTATTCAATACATATTATCCCATGGATAGCTTGATATTATGGCACTTTCCATAGAAATTTATGGTTCCTCCACTTGCAACCATGACTTGACACTTTGGTGCTGGATATAGGAAGCAATTCAATTCCTTAGCTATCTTACAATGAATAAAATTATGGGTACTGCCTGAATCAATCAACACTATTACCTTTTTCTTCTTGATATTTCCTTCTATCTTTATAGTTTGAGTGGTAATTTATTCCAATGCATTACAAGATATGGTCGGATTCATTTCTTGATGCTCGATGTGATCTTTCACTTCTTGAACATTTTTCTTCTTGATATGTCCTTCTATATTGATAGTTTGAGGAGTGGTAATTCTAGCCAATGCATTACAAGATATGGTCGGATTCATTTCTTATTTCTCGATGTGATCTTTCACTTCTTGAACCTTTTACTTCTTCATATGTCCTTCTATCTTGAGAGTTTTAGGAGTGGTAATTCTTTCCAATGCTTTACAAGATATGGTCAGATTCATTTCTTCTTTCTTTGGGGTGGGTTCCTAGTGTAAATCCTCTTCTTTTGACATTTCCTGATCCTTTTCTTCCTCCTCTTCATTATCTATGTAAAATAATTTCTTCTCAACACACTTTTGACATTTAGTGTATTTGCTATCACAATTGTAACAAAGCCCTTTTTCTATTTTTTCTTCCAATTGTTGTGGTGTAGACCTTGTATTTTGTGGAAGGCTAAGAGAAAAAACACTTCCATAATTATAGTCATGAGTGGTGGGATTCCTTGTTTCCATAATTTTGCTTTCATTTTTTCTTGCCAAACTGAATGCCTTCTCCAATGAATCAGGTTCCCATAGATGAACCTCGTGTTGAATGTTATCCATTAAAGTCCCTAGAAGACTTCAACCATTTTCTTCTCTGGAATATCATTTACATTTATATTCAATTTTTGGAAGTCCTCAATGTGCTCTTCCATTGAACCCTTTTGTTTGAGATTTATCAATTGGCTAAAGAAGGTGTTTCTCTTTGTATCCTCATAATGTGCTATCATTTCGTCCATGAAAATTGACCACATGATAAGTGGTTTACAAGAACAAAGCCCTTTATACCACAAAAATTGATTTGGTTCTAAATAATTAGATGCGATACATACCTTTTTAACAGTTATACACCATGTATATCAAAATACTTCTCCATCTGTAGTATCCAATTTACCAGATCCTTGCCATCAAACTTCTTCATCTTGCTTTTTCTTGATTTTAGGAGATCGATCTTGCAATGACTGTAACTCTGTACTTTCAGATCTTTAAGTTCTGAAATTTCAGTCTATAATAGGCCTCTGAGTCCTCTTTCTAACTCCACAATTCTGATTGCAATTGCATTCCTGAAGAAAGATTTATTCCCAATCTCCTGCGATGACCTAATTATAGACAAGTTCAGTAGAGAGAAAGTTTACGACGTGCCACGTGTCATTTTTTCAACCTTAGGTTCTGAAAATTATACCCAAACAAAATAAAATCTGTCCTCTTTTTCTAACTTCTTACGAAATTTCAATTTGATGCTCAGAGAGAAAGCTATGACAATTTTCCCAAGGTCACCTATTTAGGATGTAATTTGGGAAACTGCTAAAACCCTAAATTCCTCAGATCATATATCCAAAAATATAGCGAGACAAGATCTGAAATTTAGACCCATGGTTTAGACCCATTTCTTCTCAAATGGATTTTTTGTTTACGTTCTGAAACTTCGTAGCGAAAAAGTTATAGCGACAATTCCACAATGACCTGTTTTAGATGAAATTCTGGAGCTTGCAAAAACCCTAATTTCCTCATATCATATATCCTAAAATATAACGGGACAAGCTCTGAAATTTGGACGCGAGGTTCAGCGAGATTTCGTCTCAAATAGGTTTTTTTTAGCTTCTAAAACATCGTAGAAAAAAAAATTATAGCGAAAATGCCACGATAGCTTGTTTGGAGCAACGAAAACCTATAATCCAAAGCTCTGATACCAAATGTAATGAAACCAACTCACAATAAGATAGAAAAGAGAGATAAACACCTTAGAATTCAACCTCTTCAAGGGGGAAACCTCCTTTACATTACACAAATGAACAATTATTAGATGATACAAATGATAAGACCTCCTTTCTATATATAGGAGTCTAAGGGGTCATAATATAATTAGAGCTGACATAACAATAATAATGTAAGGGCACAATAATAACAATAGTGGGCATTTATGGGGCACAATAATAACAATATGGGGACTACATGGGCACAACAATATAATAAGGGGGTTGTACTAATAACAATAAGGGGTTACACTAGTAGTATAGGGACCTAACAGCCACCATACTGTACGCAGTCAAAAGGTTTGGGTGGGCCGGCCCTTGGGGCACGGACCCAACCCCATTAAACAAAACATGCACGAGAAAGGTCGGCCAGCCCTTGGGGCGTGGATCCAACCTCAACCTTAATAAAAATATGATCTGGCGGTAGATGGAGTGGGCGGGTCACCCAAGGCGGGCCCAGCCCGAACCAATTCTTAAAATAACATGTTGTTGTGTAAATAAAGGAGGAGGTGGGGTTTGACCACCTAACCTCCTCCATAATAACCGGATCTTCAACCAACTTGCCTAACGAAGTTCTTGTGATGTCCATCGCCCTTGGGGCATGGACCCAACCCCATTAAACAAAACATACATGGGAAAGGTGGGCCAGCCCTTGGGGCGTGGATCCAACCTTAACCTTAATAAAGATATGATCTGGCGGTAGGTGGAGTGGGCAGGTCGCCCAAGGCAAGCCCAGCCCGAACCAATTCTTAAAATAACATGTTGTTGTGTAAATAAAGGAGGAGGTGGGGTTTGACCACCCGACCTCCTCCATAATAACCTGATCTTCAACCAACTCACCTAACGAAATTCTTGTGATGTCCGCCACCAATTTTTTACTTAAACGCAGTTCATTAGTGCATCCAGGCAGAGGAGAGCACACATAATTCGAGGCAGGATTTTGCAAGTGGGCCAGATTTTCACTTTGTCATATTTTGACAAATTTTATATGGTTTTAGCATTTCTCTACGCCACAAACACAATGGTGCTAACCATTTCTCCATCAGAGTTCTGCGTTTTTCCGCCATTTTTCAGTATGGAGGTATAAAACTCCTTTTTGTAATTGATGCTTGTACTCTTCTTTCTCATGCCACTCAATGAATGAAGGCATCCCCATTGATCAATCAGGCCCCAGAGACATAGTCCAAGTCGGATGAACTTCGTTATCAAGTTTCTTGTCTTCTTTCATGCTTTATTTGTTTCTCCTCTTCTCTCATGTGCACATTAAATTTCTATGTTTAAGCTATAATTTATGCATGTAATTCTTTAATATATGTATAAGAAAAAGATCTTGGATCAAGTGGTATCAAAGTAGGTATTTTTAGATGTGAATTGCATGTTTGTATGCTAACAAGAAACAGGCTCCGAAGAGGCAAAGGGAAACTAAAGTCTTTCGATCCCGAAGCGGGGCGTGCACATCAAAGGAGAAACATGGCAGATGAAGAGGCTCGTTATGAAGAGGAGCTCAATTTCCGCAAAACCTTTTATACAATGGTAGAAAATGTCGGCCAATTGCTTTCAAGACTGGAGAAAGAAGAAGGGAAAAAGGCAGAAGAACAAGGTTCAGTGCATGGAAATAGTGGAGAAGAAACCCCTCCTTCTCCTTCCACGAGTGAGAGCTCTTCTTCCTCTCATTACCATCATCATAGAAATTCAAGGGGTGCATCTAAGAAACCTTTCTTTAAATTAGATTTCAAATTTGATCTTCCCATTTATAACAATGAAAGTAGTGTACAAAAGCTTAATAACTAGATTAGGCAGATTGAGATCTACTGTAGGGTTTAGCAGATCGAAGAGGATGAGGCAAAGATTCAGTTGGCCTCTCTTCGACTAAGTGGCACCGCTCTCGTCTGGTGGGAGAGAAAATTGCGAAGCAGTAAGAGTGTGGGTAATCTTGTTTCCTCATGGTCTAGTTTCATTTCTGCATTAAAGGAACAATTTTATCCCTTGGGTTATAAGCAAAAATCCTTAATGGACTGGAAATACTTAAGGCAAGGCAGAGGTCAAGATGTTCAAAGCTTTACCGAGGAGTTTAGAAAACAAGCACTTAATTTGGGCATTGCACTTGAATCACCTGAAGTAGTAACTAAGTACATTGGATCATTCCATAGTTACATTAGACATTCATTATTATTGTTTGAACCTACTATCATTGACTCAGCTAGTGTAAAGGCCATTCATCTAGAAAACAGGGGAACACCTGAACGATATGACCACCCAAAGAGAGCTGCAGTAGCCAAGAGAAGGGGAGCAAAGCCCTTTTGTGCACATTGTGAGAGAGAGGGGCATGACGAAGAAAATTTTTGGAAGTTGCACCCTGAGTTGAGAGCTGAAAGGAATGACAGAAAGGGGAAGCAAAAGGTTGTCACTACCGTGCAACAAAACCAAGATTCTGAGTCAGAGGAAGATGAGAAGGTTGTAGCTGCAGGATTTGCACAAGGTAGACCCATTGACTTGGGGACTAATTCTGGCAATGAAACGAAGTTTGCAGCCCTTGGGATCACGGCAAGAGGACCCATAGATTTGGGGTCTGATTCCGGTCATGAATCAAGGATTTCAACAGACATAATGAAAAGGGCACTCCCCACAGCAGGACTCCAAGAACTTGAGGAGATAAACCACTGCATCCAAGCAGAGAATTCTGAGCTAAGGAGGATTTTACAAGAGGCAAGGGAATAAAAACAAAGATTACTACACCATTTGCAAGCCAAGGATGAGACCTTGGAAAAGCTGCAGCATCGCTATGCAGAGGTAAAAAGCGATTCCTCAAATTCATGTGATTTTCATGATGATGAATTCACTGCTTTTGAAAAACATACTACAGGGATTGGATCCAAATTATTGAAGAATATGGGGTATTAGGGAAAGGGCCTTGACATCAAAGGCCAAGGCATCATAAACCCCATGAAATTCGAGGAATTTTTGCGTCGTGCAGGACTTGGATACACCAGAAAGGAAATGGTAGAAAGCTCTAATATAGCTAGTAACCAGCCAACAACAGACAATGAAATTCCCTCCTCACAGTCCAACGATAGTGAGGGCCCCATAAACACTTACTAGAGGAACACCAGGGAAAAGCGCTCCAAGGCAACCCCAAAAGTTTGGAGAAAAAAAAATTGTTGTAGCCATTGCAACAAAGAGGAACACCAACAAACCGAGTGTTTGATGCTCCATTCTCTGGAAACATTATTGGAGGAGCCGAAAGGAGAACATGTTAAGCAAAACGAATCCACCCCATTCACAGTGGTCTACTTTATTAAGTTGGTTTTTCTAAGGTGGTAGCTTGTTATAGCCACCATTGTAAATCATATGTTGCAAGTAAATGTAAAATTTATGGTGTGTTTCCTATCACTTCAAAACACAACGATGACATTTTGGCCTTTATTTATTAATAGTTGAGGTATTGATTACTTTTTATGTAATCCTTGGCCAAGGAGTGTGTTCTATAAACTCTTGGTAGGGAAGGGTTGTTAAGTCATGTGTGGTGTGCATGATTGAAAAAAAATGTACTAGTTTTGCGTGCAGGTGATCGAAAGTTTGGGTTGAAAGGATAGAAATAGTGTGCTAAGTGTAAATGCTTTTGGGGTCAAAAAGCTCCTCAATAGGGAGGATTGATCCAGGTGGATCTCTAGACACCAGTGGCATGGAAAAGGCTCAAAATTCAAAGTGGTGGAAAGACAATTAACTTGACATCGAATTGAAGTGCTCGTCACCCTGATTCCAACGATGTGAACGACACTCCAATTCGAGTCCGAATGAGGAAGATAGAGGCAGTAAAAGTTGGGTTGACTTTTGCTAACTGGGCAGGATTAATGAAGACACAATTTGGATTTTTTTCAGCATATGGAATTCGGCCAACTCCATCTAGATTCTAGGCTAAATTGTTGCCTGGTTAAATGACTCCATCGGTCAAAATCGAGAAAAGGTTGGCAAGCCACCAACCCTGCCACCCCAAATCTTCAACATTTAAAAAATTATAAAAAAAGGGTGGCAAGCCACCAACCCTGCCACCCCAAATCTTCAACATTTATTTATGGAGGGGCTAACCATGACCCCCAGCCCCTCCCCCCATTCCACAGGCCACCATACTATACGCAGTGCAAAGGTTTGGGTGGGTCGACCCTTGGGGCACGAACCCAACCCCATTAAACAAAACATGCACGGGAAAGATGGGTTGGCCCTTAGGGCACAGAACCAACCTCAACCTTAATAAAGATATGATCTGATGGTAGGTGGAGTGGGTGGGTTGCCCAGGGTGGGCCCAGCCCAAACCAATTCTTAAAATAACATGTTGTTGTGTAGGTAAAGGAGGAGGCGGGGTTTGACCGCCCGACCTCCTCCATAATAACCAGATCTTCAACCAACTCGCCTAACGAAGTTCTTGTGATGTCCACTACCAATTTTTTATTTAAATGCAGTTCATCAGTGCGCCCAGGCAGAGGAGGAGAGCACACGTAGTTCGAGGCAGGATTTTACAGGTGGGCCAGATTTTCACTTTGTCAAATTTTGACAAATTTTATATGGTTTCAGCATTTCTCAACACCACAACGCAATGGCATTGTCCATTTCTCCATTAGAGTTCTGCATTTTTCAGTATGGAGGTATAAAACTCCTTTTTGTAACTGATGCTTTTACTCTTCTTTCTCATGGCACTTAATGAATGAAGGCCTCCCCATTGATCAAGCAGTGCCCAGAGATGTAGTCCAGGTCGGACGAACTCTGTTATCAAGTTTCTTATCTTCTTTCATGCTTTATGTGTTTCTCCTCTTCTCTCATGTCCACATTAAATTTATATGTTTAAGCTACAATTTATTCATGTAATTCTTTAATACATCTATAAGCAAAAGATCTTGGATCACTCCTCTCCTTTCTCATTGATAATCACGATAGGCTACTTTTGATTTTCTAAGGTTACTATCTTCTGTTATCTCAATTAGAGGTCATTGACTTAACTGGAATAGACTAATATCTGGATGAAGAAAGCGGGTTCATACAATGGATCATTTGTACCGCTTTGTTATTGGGGTTGGGTAAAGGTTGAGCAGGTAGCTGAGAAGGTTGAAACAATGGAGGTAAATGTAATGGTGGCATTGGCTAACTCAGCTAAGGTAATGATGGTTGTGGCATTGGGTAAGGTGCATATGTAGGAGGGTATGACTGCATAGGTGCAGGATAGGAATGATGTGAATGGTGTGAATGGTTTAGCCCTCACCATCCTTATTGCCAAGATTGGGAGGGTTGTCCATACTAATATTGGTTACCATGTTGCCAATGTTGAGAGTGACTAGTGTTAGGATAGGAATATGAATGTGCATTATAACCAAAAAATTGCGGTGGAGGTTCAGGAGCCATGCCTTCACTTACCTGAGGCTAGTTTCTTCGTGCTCCCAAAGCATGCATTGATTTGGCTTCAGGTTGTCCTCCCTCAAGTACATCTTTCAGCCCAGGTATGGGGGGACATTTTGTTGTGGCATGGTTCTCTACACAGATTGCACATTTATTAGTTTCTTTAATATCGAGAGGATATTCTCTTAAAAGATGCTTTCTTCTACATTTTGGACAAAAAATAGACAATGACTCTTGTTCCTCTACGAGTTTTTGTTGAAACTTTAAAGAGTTTATTTGTTTACTAACAATATTCATTATTTCACATTTCATATTGTCCATTTTGTTTTCTAATCCAATAATCATAGCATCAGTAGATTCGGTTTTCTTGTTTCTATTATGAATTACTTTACCAGATCTATATTAGTTCCTTGATAATTTCCTGCACAAGTCACAGATTTGATCAAAAGATTTTTGAGCAATATCCCCTTGTCCTAATAGATTTAAATTATTCCTAGCATCATCAATAAGCCCATGTAAGAACAAGGTTCTAATGGTACTTAGATCAAATTTGTGCTTTCACCGTTGGAGGATATACAAGAATCTCTCCAAGTAGTCCTCTAGAGTCTCATCATTGTTTTGTACAATAGTAAAGATTTCATCTTGAATATCTCTAGTTTTACAATATTCCTAATATTTTGACAAGAACACTCTCTTCATTTTCTCCCAAGAATATATAGTGTTTCCTCCTAGTCCCATGAACCAGCGGAGTGTTGCGTCCTTGAGAGTTGTAGGAAACAACTTTAACTTCTGGGCATCAGATGAATAATCATAACTTCTACACAAAATATCAAACTCAAATAAGAAAGATTCTGGGTCTTCATTTACCTTACCATAGAAATGAGGAAGAGCTGATGGTGAAATATTTTTCATTTGTACTTGTGTATCAAGATCCACAATTGGGAATCCAAAAGTGGATTGTTCCTCATTTACCTAATTTTCACCAGTTCCTTCTACATGGTATTCTTGATCTTCCATTGTTGTTTTTCCACATGAACTGCTCTCAACAGGCTAAGAAGGCTGACTATGGGTTCCAATAGTCCCTTTCTTCCTTTTTGTGGGTTGTGTCACACCTGGACTACTGCTACCAAAGCCCAAATGGATTGTTCCTACGTGATGAGTCTGAGTTTGTTTGGACTTTCTGCCTGCAAAAGAAGGCCCAATATGAGATTTGGTTTCAGATTTATCGGTATTTCTTTGGCCCCTAGTGGGATTCAGACCCCTACCTCTTTTAAGCATTCATCTTAAAGAATGACAAAACAAAATTCAAATAAAAGCTGCAATTTCAAAAATAACTCAGCACCTATACATTCCTTCAAACAATAGAAACACACTACAAGAAAAAATAATAGCAAACTTACCCCTATTGCAAAAAAATGGAAAATTCTTACCAATTCAAATCACCTCCCCGACAATGGCGCCAAAATGTTGGGTGCAAGAATTCCACTTAAGCAAACTCCTCAACACTTAATTGTCAACATGGGGGTTTCGTAAACTTCGAGACGAAGCACAGCCAATGCCAAAAGTGGTATGAACTTTTCCTATTCCTAATCCTACTTCTTAAAGGAAATGTTAAAAAATCAGACAGAAAACAACCTTAAAGGCAATCGAAACTAAAGCAACCCCAGTGTTGGAATGTAATAGAATAATTTGCAAGGAAATAAATTAAAGGAACTTTCACACAACTAGAAGCAATCTTAAATGCTGAAATGAAATACTATGTTTATCTTTAGTATAGATGGCTAACAGTGTGACAAGTGGGCCCTTGCAAAGATCTGTTTCCCCATTGATTTTCCTTCTACAAACAACATGTTCTTGTACTATTGCAATCTGCTTGCAATAGTGCAGGTATAGTACCTCTGTGCAAAAGTATATTGTACCTTATTTACTGAATATTTATGTTATTGCGGAGGTGCTCTAAGCCTCAAGGCTTAGAGAAATTTGTTCTTGTGACAAGAGACCAACTCTTGCACCGAGACAGAGATTCCTTCACCAAAGTTTCCAATTTACTTTCAAAAGAAATAAAGACATGTTGAAAAGAATTGCAATTGCAAACTAAATTCTGAGATAAATTATATATGGAAAAGAAATGCTTTAATTAATTGAACCTTGCAATAAAATTCAACTTCATAAATCAAAAACAATTCGGAATAATCAAAACAACAATCAAAGTAATTTGCATGCATCAACTGACTTCGAAAATTCGCTTGTAATGTTTTTGTTCCATTTTTCTAAGTCATAAAATGCGAATGTAAAGTGTTTGTAATAACATCCTTTCTTAATTCATATAAACATTCTCAGATCCTTTAAAAGTGTACTCTTAATGTTAAGAACGATTACTGGAATTAACAATACTTTTGCTTACAGGAATAACTAAAATGATAAGTAGGAAAAGAAACGTAACATTTTCTGTGAAGTAAATGAATAAACCAAAGTGCAGGAAACTACATGCACTGGTATAGGAAGAAACTTCCTGCACAACCCGAGTAGAAGCAAACCAAGACAAGAGTTGCAGGGAAGGAATTGCAGGAAAGAAATTGCAAGAAAGAAATAAGCTCAATCAAACTTCCAAACTACACATCCGTTCACACTTAACTATGAAATAAATTTAACTCAGAATTTCTGGAATAAATATAAGAACCATTCAAACCATGCAACTGCAAATGAATAATTGTTCTCACAGGCCTTTTAAATGGCGAAAGCACAAAGGTAAACAAGCTTGGTTGTCTGGGCCCTAGCCAACCAGCTCGTTTCCCATTTAGAAAACAAAATGATTCAACACTTAAGCACGCATAAAATGTAAATTAGACACAACGTGTAGATAACATGGCATGTTCCTTGTATTAAATTGATTAGCAATTATACATGATGGTGCGAATCCAGCCCAGAGCCGAGGGCGATAGAAAATTATACAGTGAATGAAATTACAACTTAGATTGTTCCCTTGGTTCTTCCTATAGTCTACATTATATACATTCTTTCGGCCTCAGCCAAATTCTGCTAATTACACTCATTTCCTTATTCAAGCCTTTCAGTTGAATAGACTAACAACCAATATTACAAAACCAACTAATAGTTATAACGGAACGCAAACTTTGTTGGTCGTAGACCATCCCTAGCAAATATCCTTGACTATACGTCGTCAATACCCCACCTCAGTTAGTCCGCAACCTAACTAGGAGTCGTGGATCAAAACGCCTACATGGAAGGATTCGAACTATCATGAAGTTCTCGGAGCAACATCATTGGTGGTGTAGGAATCTGCCTGCACTGATCATGCTAACTCATAATTAACACTTAGTTCTTCAATTACTTTTAGGAAATTAAACATAAGTTACAAGAGATACTAACAGGCATGAAATCTATGTAAAGTAATTAATAAAGCACTTGATAAATCTTAATTATGAAATAAGAAGCATATGTAGGAATAGATGATTATCTTGGACTAGTGCAGGAATGAGAGGGTTAAGTAGAGATAAAACAGAGGTTAAAATTTATGGAAATGGGGTAAAAATAGAGCAATTTGGGACACCAACACCGTGCACAAATAACTTTTCCCCTTACATGACATGTAGCAAAAATCAAGAGAGAATGCAAAGGCTCTCAGATTTTGATGCAGGAGCATCCGAACTTAGCCATCAATGTGAAAACTTGTTCACATGTTGTGGCTAAAAGAGGTTGAAATTCATTGACCTGATTAGTAAAAATCCAGTTTTACTGAGAGGGTTGGATCTCTCAAGAAATTAGTTATATTTCATTATTGTAATAAGTTATAGACTATCTTATTTTAGATTCAGAGATAGGGATTGTTAGCATAGAGCTAGGAATTAGAAGATTGTTGTTAGATCTATTAACAATACAGATTTGTTGTTAGATATTGTTAGAGTGTTTACCAATTGATAAAAAAGAGGAAAATGTAATGAGGGAAGGAAAGTGGAGCGAGAGCATAGAGAAAGTGAGTGGATTGCATTCTTTTCGGGACATAGATCTTTATCTGTGTAATCTGGCCTAAGGACGAGACTATGTTATTGTTTATGGTGAATAATCAGTGTTGCGTGCATAATGTTATAAACAGCTCGTGGAAACCTTCAAATTCTTTCTTTTCTCAGTATTCAAATGATATTGATGTTGTTCCTGTGTTTTCCATACTTTATAATAGAAATCTTGTGTTAGAGGATCAATTGGCAATTACATTCCATTGTTCTGGTTTCGTGGGCAGAAAACCCAAAATACACTAAGTATCAGGCTCAAACCGCGTTTAGACTGAGAATTTGGACCTCAAATCTTTTAGACAGAGGTTTTGAATGCTATTGGGTCCGTAGAACCCAAATCACATCGCCCCAATGCATATTACCTGTTGTATCGCCGAATGCCATTTATATAAAGGAATCGCGCTAAACACTTAGCGGATTCAAGAAAGCGAACTTGAAATTGTATACACGAGAGTTTTGGATCCTATCGAGTCTGGCACTTACATCGCATCGGCACTTCAGGAGCAGGAGTTATAAGGGTTAAGCGACCATTGCAAATCGCTGATAACGATTAGAGATATCACATCGGACCTCCGCCGAGGACCAGCGCTGATAGTGTGGACCATTGGAACCCCGATCACCGATATTGCGATTGAATTCTAACCGTCCGATCAGCCAGATCTAGATCCGCGGCGCTACACATATAATTGGTGGAAAAGGTGTTAAAGCATTGTTTTAACATTTTGAAGGGTATTTTGGTCCCAAAAGGGAAAAAGTAAGGTTTTAAGCCTTTTCATAGGCTTTTCGATTCCGATAGGAAAAGGGCTTGTATTTAGTGGAAAAGGGGTGTTCGTCAGGGTGATTGTTGGGTTTTGTAGAACCAATTGTGGGTTTATATTAAACCATTATTTCCACTATGTCATTTTTGGTATCATAGCAGAAGAAAGGGTTGGTTGTAGCAAAGATGTCGCCAAGGAGAGGCATTGGTCGAGGAAGACCTGAGGCAAATGCAATTTTACTGGAAGAGGTATGGCATCTGCGTACGCGAATGGAGTCAATTTAGACTGCCCAGAGAAGAGAACCCCATGAAGGAAATGAGAGTTCTTCAGAAGAATCTCCTGTAGAGGAGGTAGTAGACGAAGACAATGAAACTACCAAAATCATTAAGATGTTGGCGAAGGTAGGAGGAAAACCTAAGGCGGAAATTCCTATGTATGACGGGAGTCTGAACGCAGAAGAGCTAATGGATTGGGTCAGATCCTTAGACCAGTACTTTGACTATGAAGAGGTTGATGAGAGGAAGAAGGTGAAGTTTGCAGTTACCAGATTGAGGGGTCATGCAGCCATCTGGTGGGACAAGTTACAGACATCAAGAACGAAGAAAGGGAAGTCCAAGATCAAGCTATGGGACAAAATGGTAAGTAAAATGAAAGCCAAGTTTTTTCCTAAAGACTATCATTTGAATCTTTTTAAGCAATTGCAAAATTTAAGGCAAAAAGGAATGTCTGTTAAAGAATACACAGAAGAGTTTTATAGATTGAGTATTAGAGCAGGGCATGTAGAGGATGATGTGGAAAAGATAGCTAGATATATCAATGGGTTATGGTATGATATACAAGATGAGATTAGCTTGTTGAGTCTGAAAAATATTGAGGATTCCTATCAAGGAAGTTTGAAGGCAAAAGAGAAGATATTGAGGAAACAAAGTCAAAGAAATAGAGGGAAAATCTCAGCAAGAGGTAGAGGAGCTACTAGATCAAGAGGAAAACAACATCAGCACGAAGCAGGAAGCTCATGTAGCAGACCACCATAGAGGGGAGAATCTAGTAGAGGAATATTTGTGCCCAGAGGAAGAGGGCGAGGAAGAGATGTTCGGTGTTATACATGTGGAGAATGGGGACACATGTCATAGGACTGTCCTCATAATAAATCAGCAAGTCAGAGGAATGCAAATGTGGCTGAGGCAAAGCCAAAACCACCTCGGTTTGTGGAAAAGGAAGAACCCCCTGAAGAAGGTGAATCACTATTATTGAGAAAGACTTTACTTAGAGCAGAGCCAGAGATTGGAAAACCTGCGCAGAGATGAATTTGTTTAGAACTACCTGTAAATCAAAAGGTAAGTGTTGAAAAGTAATAATTGACAGTGGAAGCACTGACAATCTTGTGTCCACAGAGATGGTGGATAAGCTCAGGCTAGCAAAGACCATGCACCCTACTCCTTATAAGGTTTCGTGGTTACAGAAGGGATATCAGATCATTGTGACTAAACAATGCAAGGTGGAGATACAAATTGGTACGTATAAAGATGTAATTTTATGCGATATAATGCCCATGGATGTATGTCGTATATTATTGGGGAGACCGTGGTAGTTTGATCGGAAAACGATTCATGACAGGAGGAGAAACACCTATACTTTGGAGAAGGATGGAACCAAGCACACGTTGTTGCCATTGAAGGACGATGCTAACAAAGGAGCACCCGAGATGCTGATAAGCGGAAAGGAGCTGCTACAAGAAGTAGTGAAGAATGAGGAGTTGCATTTTGCTATTGTGGGAACACCAAAGGTAATTTTGACTTCCACAAACTTGAATGATTTGCCTGAAGAAGTTAAATTACTGTTAGATGATTTTGATGATATTATCATGGATGAGTTGCTGAATGCATCACCACCGATTAAGAGTATTAATCATCACTTTGACTTAATACCAGGAGCAAGCTTGCCAAATAAAGCAGCATATAAACTAACTCCTCAAGAAAAGACAGAAGTTGGAAGGAAAGTACAGGAGCTGATGGATAAGGGGTTGATCAGAGAAATTCTCAGCCCATGTGTTGTACCAACAGTACTCAGTCCGAAGAAAGGAGGAGAATGGGATATGTGCACAGATTCCAGAGCTATCAACAAAATCATAATTAGGTACAGATTTCCTTTACCATGAATGGATTATTTAATGGACTGTCTGAGTGGATCAAAATACTTTACTAAAATAGATTTGAAGAGTGGATATCATCAAATAAGGATTCGGGAAGGTGATGAATGAAAAACTGCATTCAAAACAAATAGTGGACTGTATGAGTGGTTAGTGATGCCTTTTGGGCTCACTAATGCACCCAACACATTAATGAGGTTAATGAACAAAGTCTTAAAGGAGTATGCAGGTAAATTTTTTATTGTATACCTTGATGATATTCTAGTTTTTATTAAAAGTAAAGAGGAGAATTTAGAGCATCATAAGTTAGTCTTAAGAACTATGTAGAAAGAGAAACTACTAATAAATTTGAAGAAGTGTAGTTTCATGAAGGAGGAGCTCGTGTACTTGGGATTTGTAGTTTCCAAAGAAGGCTTGAAGATGGATGCAGAAAATTTCCAAGCAATTTGGAACTGGCCTACTCCTAGAAGCATATTTGAGGTAAGAAGCTTCCATGGACTTGCAAGTTTTTACAGAAAGTTTATAAAAGGTTTTAGTCAAATTTGTGCACCAATCCTTGAGACAATCAAGGAGATCAATCAGCCATTTCAATGGACAGAAGCAGCAGACAAAAACTTTAATTTTCTGAAGAAGAAGATCACAGAGGAGCCAATTTTAGCATTGCCTAATTTTGAGAAAGTCTTTCAAGTAGAAACAGATGCTAGTGGAGTTGCAGTTGGCACAGTTCTGAGTCAGGAGCAAAGACCAATAGCATATTTCAGTGAGAAACTGAATGATGCAAAGAAGAAATATTCTTCTTATGATAAGGATTTTTATGCTATTGTGCAAACTTTGAAAAAGTGGAGACGTTATTTTCTGCCAAAAGAATTCATCTTATATTCAGATAATCTTGCCTTACAATTTATCAATAACCAGCCAAAGCTGAATCAGAAACATGCCAAGTGGGTAGAATTTTTGCAAAGTTTTACTTTTGTAATAAAGCATAAGAGTGGTAAGTCAAATAAAGTAGCAGATGCATTGAGCAGGGTAAGTTTTATTATGCAAGAATTCAAAGTGGGTGTTGTAGGATTTGAGGGAATGATCGAAATGTACAAGGATGATGAAGATTTCAGAGATATCTACAAAATAGTTCAGAATCCAATGAACCATAACAGAATTTAGTGGTTGGACTACCTCATTCAAGGAGGCCTATTATTTAAAAGCAACAAGTTGTGTATTCCCAAATGTTCCATGAGGGAAAACATCATAAAGGAGAAACATAGTGGAGGATTATCTGGTCATTTTGGACAAGATAAAACCTTCGCTCAGGTGAATGCTTTTTATTATTGGCCCAAAATGCAAACTGATGTTAAGAAGTTTGTTGAGAAATGCAGGATATGTCAGCATGCCAAAGGAAGGAGTCAGAATACAGGATTGTATCAGCCATTACCCATACTAGACTGACCATGGGATGTAGTTAGCATGGATTTTGTTCTGGGATTACCGAAAACTTGGAGAGGAAATGATTCCATTTATGTTGTAGTATATAGATTCTCTAAAATGGCACATTTAATTTCTTGTAGGAAAACTAGTGATGCAACACACATAGCTAATTTATTCTTTTCAAATATTGTAAGATTGCATGGTTTACCTGTAAGTATTGTATCAAAATGATATACCAAGTTTGTAGGGAATTTCTGGAGGACTTTATGGAAGAAACTGGGAGCTAACCTCAGTTTTAGTTTAGCATACCATCCTCAAACAGATGGACAAACTGAAGTAGTGAACAGGAGCTTGGGGAATATATTAAGGAGTTTAGTATATCAGAATCCCAAACAGTGGGATTTGGCACTAGCTCAAGCTAAGTTTGCTTACAATGATACACCAAACCAAAGCACTGGAATGAGTCCATTTCATATTGTCTTTGGAATGCATCTGAGAGGTGTGTATGAGCTTAGGGATTTGGGAAAACAGGAAGCCAGGAGTGCAAGCGCTAAAGAATTTGTAGAACAGATGCAGAGATTACAGGAAGAAGTCAAGGGTAAATTGCAGGAAAGCAGCAACAAATACAAACAGAGGGTAGATCTAAAAATAAGAGAGAAAGAATTCCCAGTGGGAGACTTAGTGATGGTGCATTTGAGGAAAGAGAGATTTCCTACTAAAACTTACAACAAACTGAAAATGAAAAAGATAGGACCTTGTAAAATTATAATAAAATTTCCAGCCAATGCATATGAGATTGAGTCACCAGAAGGGATTGGAATATCCCCCATTTTTAATGTTGCGGATTTATATCCATACAGAGAGGCAGAGATAGAGTTGCAGGAAGAAGCTAAAGGGGATGAATTTGAAACCGTGAATTGGGAAGAATAGGTACCAAAAGCAGTCAAGAAAGATGTTGAAGCTATTTTGGATCAAAGAGTATCCAAGAAAATCAGAGGGCAGACTTATTTCCAATATCGAGTCAAGTGGAAGGGACAGCCAGTGGAAGATTCCAGTTGGTTGAAAGCAGTGGAACTATAGAAGTATGGAGTAAGTCCTGAAAGTTTAAAGGACAATTATTTTCTTCCTCGGGAATCTAATGCAGGAGCATCCAAACTTAGCCAGCAATGTGAAAACTTGTTCACATGTTGTGGCTAAAAGAGGTTGAAATTCATTGACCTGATTAGTAAAAAAGCCAGTTTTATTGAGAGGGTTGGATCTCTCAAGAAATTAGTTATAATTCATTATTGTAATAAGTTAGAGACTATCTTATTTTAGATTTAGAGATAGGGATTGTTAGCATAGAGCTAGGAATTAGAAGATTGTTGTTAGATCTATTAAAAATAGAGATTTGTTGTTAGATATTGTTAGAGTGTTTATCAATTGATAAAAAAGAGGAAAATGTAATGAGGGAAGGAAAGTGGAGCAAGAGAATAGAGAAAGTGAGTGGATTGCATTCTTTTGGGGACATAGATATTTATCTGTGTAATCTAGCACAAGGACGAGACTATGTTATTGTTTATAATCAGTGTTGCGTGCATAATGTTATAAACAGCCTGTGGAGGCCTTCAAATGCTTGCTTTTCTTAGTATTCGAATGATATTGATGTTGTTCCTGTGTTTTCCATACTTTATAATAGAAATCTTGTGTTATAGGATCAATTGGCAAGTGCTTTCCATTGTTCTAGTTTCGCCGGTAGAAAACCCAAAATACACTAAGTATCAGGCTCAAACCACATTTAAACTGAGAATCTAGACCTAAAATCTTTTAGACAGAGGTTTTGAATGCTATCGGGTCCGTAGAACCCAAATCGCATCACCCCAGTGCATATTACCTATTGTATTGTCGAATGCCATTTATATAAAGGAATCGCGCTAAACACTTAGCATATTTAAGAAAGTGGACTTGAAATTGTATACACGAGAGTTTTGGATCCTATCAGGTCTAGCACTTACATCGTATCGGCACTTCGAGAGCAGGAGTTATAAGGGTGAAGAAACCATTGCAAATCACCGATAGCAATTAGAGATATCGCATCGGACCTCTGCCGAGGCCCAGCGCCAATAGTGTGGACCATTGGAACCTCGATCGCCGATATTGCGATTGAATTCTGACTGTCTGATCGTCCAGATCTAGATCCGCGACGCTACACATATAATTGGTGGAAAAGGTGTTAAAGCATTGTTTTACCATTTTGAAGGGTACTTCGGTCCCGAAAGGGAAAAAGCAAGGTTTTAAGGCTTTTCATAGGATTTTCGATTCCGATAGGAAGAGGACTTGTATTTAGTGGAAAAGGGGTGTTCGGTGGGGTGATTGTTGGGTTTTGCAGAACCAATTGTGGGTTTATATTAAACCATTGTTTCCACTGCATTAGATTTGTTCACGAAGCTATCACTACAGTGCACGAATGGGGAATGAATTATAGAGGTGGACGACCTGAGTTGGTTAAGAAGACAAGGCAGCAAGCTGAGTAGGAAAAAAGTGAAGTCTAGATGCTCATAAAAATCAACAAACAACTCAACATCTTCATTAGCAACATGCACAAGTGTACAACGGTGTGGATTCCATATTTTTTAGTGCATCAAATATCTTCCTTACATTCGCTTTTGTTCTTGCATTGTCCAATTCCATAGGCTCAAGTAATTTCTTTTTACATTGGTGGAATTGGAAAATTGAACCTATAATGCCCTTATTTTCTTTTCCTACAACCTTTTATATTGCGATGATGTTGGATAGTTTTCATATTTGTAGGTAGTTTACTTGAATCGCAACACAAGTACTTGTCAATGAAAATTTCAATCCCAATGTTTGTACTTGTTCCATAAATAGGAGTATTTTTTATCCATAGCAATCCATGTTCACGTTGGCTTCCTTGATTTTGGAATTATCTTACGAATAAATAGTCAATTACTTCACCGAAGTACTTGGATTCATTTAAAATTAATTGGTGTATAGAATTCATTCTACTTCTATAGTATCGCACACAGATTACAGGGTCATTTCTAATCAACGTATCAATATCTTCTTCCTCTACTTTATTTTTAGTTTACAGTTTTTTATTTCACTTTATTTGTTTCAAATCCTTTACTAAAGGCTCTCTGAGATTCTTAGCACTGCTAAATGAAATAAAGAAAGTCGATGGACCCAATTGTCAAATTATTACATATAAGTTATTCAATAAATGCAAAAAATAGTGTGGTGATATCCATATTTATCTAAGATCAATATACCCAATGTTTGATTTTAAAAAGCCTTTCTAGTTTTCTTTTGTTCTAACATATTTAGTTGTTAGATTTTTTTCTTTTTAACTATCATTTTCTTATTTGAATCCAAATACAACTAAATAATTGATTGAGGATAATTAAAATTATTTTGTAAAACAAATTCGTTATATGATACAAAACATTGTGATCTTGATGCAAAACTTTGTGTCAAGCAATACGTGGTTTTTAAATTTTTTTGTAACACTTTCTGATTGATTTTTCCCATAGAACAACGCTGGAAAACACATCTCTTCTGACAAATATCTATCTCTGAATATTCCCAAAGGCCTATAGACTTCGCTAGGAGCAATGTTTATTTGATTATTTTGAAGATCATAAATACTATATGAATCACTAAATCCATGTAATAGTGTTTTTGTGTATGGTTCTTCATTATAGTCATCATTATCATAATTTCTTTCTATATTTTCCGCACATTCATATGCATCCTTGTTCTGATCAAGGACTTGTTTCCAACCCTCATTTATTTTGACATTCTCTAGTTTATAAAGCAGATTTTTACACAATTGTTTCAGTGCCTTCATCACTTTATGAACAAATATTCACCCAACAAAAAATATTATTTTAAACATTAAACATCTTTCAATTGCCACAACCATTTTACTAGATTCATTTATGTCATTAGGAAGTACAATTTTAATTTGAGATGTGTTAGCAAGTACATTGATTATTCCACCATTCAATGCCAATTGTGATTTATTAAAGTGTTTCCCAAGTTTCCGTATTTCCAAAAATAGTAATATTAGCGATATTCGTTTTTCTTCTAATTCATATAGTTCTTTCACTAAGGATATTTTTTTATTCCACCTAATTTTCTCTAGAACTGCAAATTTGATAGTCTTTTCATTATCTAATGCTTTTTTGCATTTTTTGTAACACCTATTTTTGGAAACATTGGTTAATTTTCGTTATATGACATCCTTTTAAAACCAAGTTTGATTTCCTATCGCATAACCATAAATAAATTAAATGTTGTAATTTTTTTAAAATATTATAGTTTAGCTATTGTTTCAAATGTATAATCGAACATTTGTAATGACTTCTTATGATTATTTGAAGATATTGCACTTTGACTTGATTTTGATCACTTTGATGATTTTGTAATTAGAATTGGTTCGACGACATACTTGTTTCTTATATGTTTTTTGAGTTGAAGCAATGATAAGTGTGATCTATTGTTTCCATTGATAAGCTTTGTATTAAGTTCCATGGTATCTTCATCTATGTTCATGTTTTTAAAGCTATTCACAATATTCCCATTATGTTTTTTTATAGGGTTCTTCTATATATTGCTTTTCATTAACTTCTTCAATATCATGTAAAAAAAAATTCTCTCTTTTTATTTATTTTAGAGGTTCAAAATGCAAATGATTTATATTCATATCAAAATTTGATCGCTTCGATGGTTTTCTAACTAGAATTGTTTCAACAATGTCCTTGTTTCTTATATGTTTTTTGATTTGATGCAATGATAATTGTGTTCTCTTGTTTGCATTGATAAAATTTTATTAAGTTTCATGATATCTTCATCTACGTTTATGTTTTTAAATCCAGTCGCATTATCCCCATTATGTTTTTTATAGGATTATTTTATATATTGATCTTCATTATCTGCTTCAATAGCACGTAAAAGGTTTTCCTCTTGTATTATTTCTTTCAAAAGTTCAAAATGTAAATGATTTATATTTCTTCAAAATTGGATAACATGCAATATCATTTCATCTTCCTTGAATAAGCAAAATTCATCCACAACAACCAATGTATTAGCAAATCATATGTATATGGTTATATTCAAGATATAACATGTCCAATCATAAAAAAATGGCCACCATCTATATCCCTTTTTCATATGGCACCAGAAATTGTATAATCTATCCTTGCCAATCTACTAGTATAGGGAATTGCATGATTTCATTTTTCGTTCATGTATTTTTCTATGCACTTTAATGTGAATGAATCATTATGGATAATTACATTGCAAAAATTTGTGCAATTACGCATCATAAACAAGGCACATCATATTGATTCTGTGTCAATTTAAATATTATTTAAAAACAATTTTCACCATAAATATTCTTACACACAAAAAATCTCTCAAACCTATGTCTACTCATGATGTCCTCTATTTGCATCAATTCATGTTTTATTTCTTCATTTTTTTCTATAACATTTTTTCTTGCACAAAAGTGGCTCAAAATTTCTATCAATTGGATTTTCATCATGGAACAAGATGTTGTCAGTTTCTCTTCATAAATTTGAATTAAAATGTAAATATATTTTCATTCTTGCCTTTGACCAATGTCTTATCGAAATTTTTAGCCAATTCGATAACCAATCTATAAAAAATATGTCCTCCGATTGTCCTCGTTCTTCTGAAATTATAAAAGTTGAAGTTAATTTTGTCATCTTCTCCAAATAATCATTTCAATTATGTATACCATGCATCTCTATCAATGCATCTATATTCAATTCATGTTGATAATATAATATTGCTTCAGTGTTTTGTCACTCTAAACAATTTCTAAAATGTTTTATCATTCATTATCGTAATTAAATTGATGTGTATCTAAAATGAAATATAAGTTGCATATCACCAAATAGACAATCTGTTTCCGGGAAAACTAGTGTCTTTTCGATCTGCTAGTCCCACCAGGATTGGTAGCTATCCTAGAAACAAACAATCAAACCAATTTGTGATTTCTTTTATGTATGATAGATAAGAGAGAAGCAAAGGGACTAACCTGGATCTTCTACTTGACTCCTTGCTTGATTGCTCTCTCCCTTGATAGAGCTTGCGCCTCTTCTCCTACTTATCCCGCTCAGTGAATACCTGTAGAGACAAAGTTACAAAACACCATCAAAACATCTCGATCTATTATATCATAAACAATGCAGAATCAAAAATACATTGAACATACAATGGCATTCACAAATAACAACATTCACAAATACACGATTGTATGGAGGAAAACTCAAAGAAATTTATTAATAGTAGAAGGGAGAATTACAACCCAGCTGTCTGATCCAACATCATCCTCCCAACATCAAAGCCCTCTTCACCTCATGAAAAGCAAGATCACCCAACAATACAATGCCCTTTCTCAAAGACAAACTATCAGCACTTCCTTACCAATTACAAAATTCCAACCTCTGGATCTCTCAGATGAGGGATCCATTTATAGATGTCTGCAAAGGTGTGAGTCATCTCTGGTTTTTTTATTAGTGTCATTCCACTTGTTGTTCTTGGTTCCACTTGGAGATTTTTTGGATCTCTTACTCATCCCTGGGCGAATTCAAAGAGGTGAGTGTCATAGGAGAAGTTTCTGGAAGATTCCATGAGCCTCCACTTAGCAAACTGTCTTAGACAAAACACTTCCTTGGCTTTGTCCATCGAAATGGATGAAGGTGATTGTTGTTAGTGCCAATCACATAACCTTCGACGATGAAATGATATTTCCAGACTGACCCATTTTCCTAAATGGACAGGGGATCAGACTACTCATATATCCAACATGGAAACCTACCTTATATTTGGGGTTTTTCCTGCCGAAGCAAACGAGGGCGCATGCCCCCTAGGTTTAGTCACATTCACCGAATCACTCGCGCTCATCAGGTGGATGGACTAGAGGTTGATGAGACATTCCTTGTGCAAAAAAAATAGCTAGGGATGACATTTGACTAGTAGCTGTGTTTGAACCAGGGAATGAACGTTGATCAACTAGTTGGACCACTCTACCTTCATGCGAAAACACATCACTCGAAAGAGTGAGGAAACAATAGCTCCCATGTTGTAAATGTAGTCACGCCCAAGGAGTAGATTGTAATCTATAGAAATTTTGAATAATTTAACACATATTCAACATAGATTATCCTGATCATGCACTATTGCCGAATACATACACAATACATAAGCTCCTCTACGTTGATCATCAATATAGCAACAACAATAACAATAAAACATCAAGAGCATTCACACATTAACACATTATGTAACCCGGGGAAAGCATCTCGCTAAAAACCCCAACTATCTGTATATTAATGATTGAGACCATGTAACATTACAAAGTACAATGCTTATCACAATCCAGTACCAGCTCCACCTGTTACACACAATACAGCTAAGATCTGATCTCCAAATCTATTCCACTGCTTGCCTGCCTCCACTGCTCAATACTTGCTCAAGAATGAATGAGAATGGTTTACCAAACTCGTATTTCACCTCCAAAGAATCACTCACACTGTGTTAGACGTGAGCAGAGGCTATAATACTGGGCAAATACATGAGCAAACTCATTGGCATACTCAATCCCTTGATTGTGCAAGATCTGATGCACAACTATAGTCACAACTGATAGCAATCTAATTCTCTAACACCTGTCCCTGCTGAACTGAACATGCACTGACATGCAACTGAGTTAACTGATGTATTCTATAGTTGTATTATGAGTTAATAATTAGTTTAACAACTCATCATTAGTCTATTTGCAGTTAGACTAACTACAACTAGTTTAACCAAGTCAAACTGAACACAACTCCATCAACTCCACCAAACTCAACTGATTGAGTTCTAACTGAAGTCATGCATGCAACAACTCAACTGACTCATAAGAAAAGCATACTTCCTTCTGACAGCTACATGGGCCACATCTGTAGCTCAAACTAAAGTGCTCCAAGAGAATAAGATCAAGTTTATAGTCCAAATATTATTATGAGACAATAATATTTGACTTTTCTATTTTGGACAGCCAGTCTAAAAATAGACTTTGATCACTCCTGCTGTGATCACTCCTACTGTGGTCACTCCTACTGTGATCACTCCTGCTATGGTCACTCCTACTGTGATCATCCCTGCTGTGGTCACTCCTACTGTGATCATCCCTGCTGGGATCCAAAAATAGAACTTGCGCCATAATTTTCCTGCGGGCCCACTTAGTGAAGGCGACTCTTTTCACTAAGCTCCATCATCTTGTTGCAATCTCAACACTCCCTCTCAACAAGATATGGATTATCAGCAACCCCTATCTTGCCTCGGTGGTACTTGAATTTGCTCCTGGTGAGAGCCTTCATCAGAATATCAGCATCCTGATCCTCCGTTGGAATGTATGAAAGAAACATGATCCTCCGCTGCACACAATCTCTGATATGATGGTACCTGATGTCAATACTGCGATATACTCGGCCTCTTAAGCTCCCTGCCCAATCTGCATCCTCTTTTCTATACCAAGATCCATATCCCGATGTGCCTCTCAAGTAGCGCAATACATGCTTGCCCGCCTTCCAGAAGAGCTTGGTAGGCTTAACCATAGCTTGTGAAAGTTGGTTAGCTGCATAACATATATCAGGTCATGTATTGACCAAATACATCAACGACCCCACCAACTGTCAATAAATAGTGGCATCCACTTCTTCTTCCGAAGTGGCATCCTCCTTCCTCCAACCTCCAGGAAGAGGAGTATCAACAGGCTTGTAGCCATGCATGTTGAACTTCTCCAATATCTCCCGAGCATACTTGCCCTGAGAACAAACAGTCCACCACTGCACTGCCATATTTCCAATCCTAGGAAATAGTGAAGGAGGCCCAAGTCCTTCATCTCAAACTCTGTACCAAGATCCTTCTTGCATGACAGTATCAACAGCTCATCACCCGTTAGAATCAAATCATCAACATACAGTACAATGATAAGCAACTTACCCTCCACCACAATCTGGTATAGGTTAGGATCCACCTCACTCTTGGAGAATCCAAGTCCTGTGAAATAGTTCTCTATCTGTGTGTACCAAGCACGTGGTGCTTGCTTCAACCCATACAGCGCTCTCTTGAGCCTGCACACATGAGACTCGCTGCTGAAGACCTCAAAGCCTTCGAGCTGCTCAATGTACACCTCCTCCTCAATGACTTCGTTGAGGAACGCAGTCTTCACATCCATCTAATGAATGTGCCATCCCATCTGCGCTGAGAGAGAAAGAATCGTCCGTATGGAAGAATACCTTGCGACAGGTGCAAAGGTCTCCTCATAATCGATCCCCTCTATCTATGAAAAGCCTCGGGCAACAAATCTTGCCTTGTACTTATCCACACTCCTGTCAGCTGCCTGATTAACTTTGTAGATCCATCTCGAACCCACCACTGATTTCCCTTCCGATCTAGGAACAATCTCCCATGCATTGTTTCTGACAATAGAATCATACTCTTCCACCATGGCGTCTACCCATGCGGGATCCTCCACAGCTTCCTCGAAAGAGGATGGCTCAGTCACAACACACTTGCTCATAAGAGCCATGTATCCAGTGTACCGATCAGGTGACTGTCTCTGCCTGCGTTGGGCTGTAGGTGGTCCTACAACTTTCTCTGCATCTTGAGCCAGTCGCTCAGCTTTTGTCAAGGGCTTTCGCCCTCTGATGGTTGGCGCTGCATGAGTGGTCTCTTCCACTCCATGAACCTCGTCCTGTGGCTAATCCACATCCTGAAGCTCATCCTTAGGAACTAATAGCTCCTCATCTACATGTAAGTGTAGCTCCCTCTCAAGCGAACACTTCATGGCTTTCTCCTCCTGAAATTTTATATCCCGTCGCACGACAGTTTCACCACTGTCTGGCAAATACACACGATAGTTGTGGGGCGTATCAGTGTACCCCACAAATATCCCAACCTCTGCGGTCAGCTCCAACTTCTTCCTGGCATCCTTCATCACATGCATGTAAACGTTAGCACCAAAAATCCTCAAATGAGAAAGATCAAGCTTCTTACCAGAATAAGCCTCCTTGGGTGTAATCATGCCAAGTATCCTATGAGGACAACGGTTCTATACATAAACTGTTGTATTGCATGCTTCCGCCCACAAGTGAAGGGGTAGGCCCTGATCATGCAACATTGCCCGTGCAGCACCCACAATCGTTCTGTTCTTCCGCTCAGCTACCTCGTTCTGCTGTGGGTTATGCGGAGCTATGAGCTCTCTACGAATCCCTTCTGCCTCGCAGAAATCCTTCAACTCGTCCGAGATGTATTCACCACCATTATCGCTCCTAAGAGCCTTCACCTTCTTCCCTGACTCCTTCTCGACCAGTGCTTTGAATTCACAGAACTTTGAATATGTCTCGCTCTTCTTCTGCATGAAGAAGATCCAGCACTTATGAGAGAAATCATCAACAAAAATCACATAATACCTGTGTTTTGCTGTCGAAGCAACTGAGAAAGGTCCACACACGTCTGTGTGAATTATCTCAAGGATCTTCGTGGCGTGACTATCCTTCTCATAAAAGGTGGCTTTCACAAACTTCCCCAAAGTACACCCCTTGCACTGATTTGACTGCGCAAGTGTGCCTTTAGGAAGCCCTGTAGTGATCTTCTACAGTATCTTCAAGGCTCCATGGTGAAGGTGACCCAATCTCCTGTGCCACAACTCACCATCATCCCGGCTCACCAATCCTTCTTCCTTGCCCGCCATTGATGCGCATCCATCTACATGCAACTGATAAAGGTTCCTCACTCGAACCCCTATCTTCCGGGTCTCACTAGTTGTCTTGCTACGCAGGAAGGCCTTTCCCTCGCTGACAACAACATCATACCCCTTGTCTTCTAACATCGCCACTGAGATAAGATTCTTCTTAAATCCTAGAACATGCATGACTTCCTTCAATACGAAGGGTTTACCAAACTCCCTCTCAAAGTAAATGGTACCAATACCGATCGCACTGTATCTACCATCATCGCCCATCTCGATGTGCACTCCAAGATCTTTGTCCTCCAGATCAGAGAACAAATCTCTATCTCCCGTCATGTGAAAAGATGCACCACTGTCCAAGAACCACACCGATCCCATCACACTTGAAACCAAGCATGTGATCAATGAAAAATCAAGCTCAAACTGTGAGGCTAGAGCCTCTCCTGCTGAAGATCCAACAGCCTGCTTGTTCTTCTTCTTCTGCGGACAATTAGTGGCACAGTGTCTGTGCTGGTGATAGTGAAAACACTTCACCTTGGATATGTCCTGCTTCTTGCCTTTCGCACTGGAATGAGAAGCTTTCTTGCTCTTCCCTTTCTTTGCTTTGGCATCCAAAGCGCAATTCTCTTCATCAGCTCCCTTTGACGAAGATCTATCCCTGGTACTTCGCCTAATCTCCTCTTGCACAAGATCTGACCATAGTCTTTCCCATCCTGGCAATTTCTCTCGACCATTGACAGAGTCCTGATAGGAATTCCAACTCTTCGAAAGACCAAGGAGAGCCAAGCTCACCAAGTCCTCATCATCGACAGTAACCCCCACACTTCCCAGCTCATCTCGACACTAAGTGAACTTCGTGAGATACTTGGACATACTGTCACCCTTCTCGCATTTGATGTTTCTAAGTTTATCTTTGAGCGCCAGCTTCCTATGATTGCTCTTGCTTTGGAATAGATCTGTTAAATATTTCCACATCAAATATGGAGTAGCCTTTCCATGGAGGCTGGACACAATGTGATCCTTCAAGCCCTCCAACAGAATCCTTCGACATTTTGCGGTCTTCTTTTGCCAAGCATCAGCTTGAGTAGCATTAGTAGGCTTTTGGATATCCGTATCTATGGACTCCTTCAGCCCGTTATCATCCAATACTGCCTCCATCCTATCCTTCCATGCAATATAGTTTGAGCTGCCCTCAAGAGCATACTCCAATCGCAATCCGTTGAAAGACATTGCTGTGTTGTCACCAAGAAAACACTGCTGCAAATTCGAATTCCACCAGCAACCAAATCAACCGCCTTGGATCTAAGATTCATGAGAACACAATATTTCTCGTACAGAGATTGACTGTATGGGCATTAACCTGATATCTCACCTTCCAAAGGAAGGATGAATCCAGAGGCTACCTGGCCCGATTACAGACTCTGCCTGAAGAAATAGAATGTAAACACTTCCTGAATAGTAGATCTGATGATCAACAGCTCTGATACCATGTAGAAATTTTGAATAATTTAACACATATTCAACAGAGATTATCCTGATCATGTACTATTGCGGAATACATACACAATACATAAGCTCCTCTACGTTGATCATCAATATAGCAGCATCAATAACAATAAAACATCAAGAGCATTCACACATTAACACAGTATGTAACCCGGGGAAAGCATCTCGCTAAAAACCCCAACTATCTGTATATTAATGATTGAGACCATGTAACATTACAAAGTACAATGCTTATCACAAGCAATCCAGTACCAGCTCCACCTGTTACACACAATACAACTAAGATCTGATCTCCAAATCTATTCCATTGCTTGCCTGCCTCCACTGCTCAATACCTGCTCAAGAATGAATGAGAATGGTTTACCAAACTCGTATTTCACCTCCAAAGAATCACTCACACTGTGTTAGACGTGAGAAGAGGCTATAATACTGGGCAAATACATGAGCAAACTCATTGGCATACTCAATCCCTTGATTGTGCAAGATCTGATGCACAACTATAGTCACAACTGATAGCAATCTGATTCTCTAACACCTGTCCCTGTTGAACTGAACATGCACTGACATGCAACTGAGTTAACTGATGTATTCTATAGTTGTATTATGAGTTAATAATTAGTTTAACAACTCATCATTAGTCTATTTACAGTTAGACTAACTACAACTAGTTTAACCAATTCAAACTAAACACAACTCCATCAACTCCACCAAACTCAACTGATTGAGTTCTAACTGAAGTCATGCATGCAACAACTCAACTGACTCATAAGAAAAGCGTACTTCCTTCTGACAGCTGCATGGGCCACATCTGTAGCTCAAATTGAAGTTCTCCAAGAGAATAAGATCAAGTCTATAGTCCAAATATTATTATGAGACAATAATATTTGACTTTTCTATTTTGGACAGCCAGTCTAAAAATAGACTTTGATCACTCCTGCTGTGATCACTCCTGCTGTGGTCGCTCCTATTGTGATCACTCCTGTTGTGGTCACTCCTGCTGTGATCATCCCTGCTGTGGTCACTCCTGCTGTGATCATCCCTATTAGGATCCAAAAATAGAACTTGCGCCATAATTTGCCTGCAGGCCCACTTAGTGAAGGTGATTTTTTTCACTAAGCTCCATCATCTTGTTTCAATCTCAACATAATCTAGAGGCCCTTGGACTACCATTACATTTAGATGAATGGTTTTCCTTCTCAAATTTATAGGCAAATATGTAAGGATCCCTAAAGGTCGACTGGTTCCTTTGTTGAAGCCTGTCAGATTTCGAATCTCAGGCAAAAGCTATGGTGAACCAAGCGCTTTCCAAGCAGTTGAGGAAATGATATTCACAGAAGCCCCTTCATCTATTATAGTACCCACCATGATCATTTTGTAAGCTTGTACTATGATTCGGAATGGTACATTAGATGGTAGGCGGGGTCTCCCTAGTAGATTCCAATTGAAGGAAACGACTAGATTGCTTGGAGGAGGGACCGAATAAATGGCTGGATAAATCTCTGATGAACTTCCTTCCTACGGTAAAGGAATGGGTAGATTTCCCCCATGTTCGTCAGATTTTTTGTTAACAAAAATAATTTGAACGGTGTCGTTCTCATTCTCTTTGGTGACTGTATCGTCTAAAGGTGGACCTTCTGAAGACAAGACTGGGTCGACTGCCATCTCGACTTGTTGACTTTGGTCCGGTGTGGACTCAGAGAGTTTACTTCAATGATAGGTGCTTTGACCGAAAACAAAGGTGTGTCAGTCGGATTTTCAACTAGCGATGGACTCGACAAAATTTTCTTGTATCCAGGATGAAGTCACTGCAGTGAAGCAGGACAATTATCCAAGACTCTTTTAGCTTCATCTAGAAAAGGACAACGGTGGAAGACATGATTGCCTTCACACAGTCTACAAGGAAATTTAGATCATCCTCTTCGTCCATTGACTTCGCTTTCACTAGTTGATGGTGTGCTCTAAACATGATCGTCAGAGGTTGGAGACACCGGATTGTGCAAGCGGGGAGACCAGTCCCTCAAGATCCGTGTAATGTAGGGACAATCTCGATGATAGTGGTCTCCCTTGCAAATTACACATGGAGATTTAGGTTTGGATTGTGTAGTGTGTGGATTTTCGCTAGACGATGCATGGTTGCTCCATTTCGCCATTGGCTTCTTCTTCTTCTTCTCAGTTACTTGGTTTTTAGCATTGCTAGCTTCACCAAGTGAAGAGGAAGAAGGAGAGGGAGAAACAAATGAAGTAGAAGGTGGGGGAGCAACTTCAGTTTCATCTGGTTGCTGATTTGATTACTGAGGATTTGCGATGTTTTGAACGATAGAGGTCGAGAAAAGCCATACTGGCAGGCCAATTCTAAGTCCTGGAAGGGACAATGTAGCCATGTGTGGAGCACCAACATCTCCCCAAGTGGAGAAAGGACTAGGATTTCCCCCAAGGGGAAATCCTTGATTGGTAGACTCCATTTTCTCAACTAAGACCAACGAGGGAACAATGGCATTATTCTGATTAAAATAAATTTTATGACACTTTGACACAACTTGCTTTTTCAATTTTTTAGAGTCGAGAAAAAGCTAAAGATGACTCTAGTCGCCTTCAATTTTTAATGAGCCCAAAGTGACAAGTGCTCAGATGGACCTTTTCTTTTGAGTCTGAAAAGGAATGAAAGTGACTACTTTGGAAATCTAGACAGAGGGATTACCAAACCAATCGCAAAACTACAGAATACTTTTTACGGTACGGCAGGCAATCTTCTCAAATGTTGTGTTCAGTGCATTTCAATTGATAAGGTGGTAGACACAACTTCCTAAGGATAAAGGATATAGCCTATTGTGGTCTCCCAATATATACTCAATGGTACGTGGGAGCACAAGTCCATACTGGCACTTGTCGTATGAAAGAGGAGGAATCACCCAACCTGCGATGAAAACGATAGCTACTAGGCTTTACGACGCCGGAATATGTCTCTAGCCTAGACTTCTAAATGTTTTGCGTTAGGTTCCAAAGCATTTTTATATTCATTGAAGTTTATTTTATAGTTGATCTTTCTTACGAAGTTTGCCTTTAAGGTTCACCATGTGATGTAGATATACAATTCCTAAATGTGAAATCTAAGATGATAAACAGTCATTCACTGTCTTTTAGCAATGAAAATCCTAGCTACTAAGGAAAGAGGAATGAAATTCTTTCAACATAGAGCAGAGAGCACACACTAGATGCACTTTTCTTAAATCAATTACCACATGCAGTCTAAATGCCAATGCACATGCATGTATTTGTTTTTCAATTTCCTTAATGTGAGAATGACAAAAAGAAAACTAAGTATAGATCTGAACTATTTTATTTCAAAGCAACAGTACTGACAATTTTTCTTCAAAAAACAAAAGGAAGACTAAGACGACACTTTGCGATTTTGAATTCAAAAACGAAAGGAAGACTAAGACAATAATTTGCGATTTCGAATTTAAAATTGCTTTCGACACTTGAAATACTATTAATTCAAATCAAATACAATGGCAAAAGTGTAATCAACTATCTAAAAGAGGAAGGCTTTACGACACTCTTTTTCTTGACTAAAAATGACACTTGCGACACTTTCAAATCAAAAGACAACAGTTCGATTAAGCTACAATTTGCAAAGGAGAACTGTAAATGATGAAAAATACATAAAAACATTCACAATTCTTTATCAATGGAGGCTTAATAATGCGAAGGAAGAAGGTTCCAATAGTGATATACTAATCATAGACAACAAAACTATTCAATAAAGCTGAAGAAAATGAAGAAAAAAACAAAATCTGGAGGTAGAAACAGTCTTACTCAATCATCGCACCTATCCTTAAGGAAAATAGGGATGCATCTCACCTGCAACACACGGGAGATGCGATGCATCCAAACTGCTAATGAGAGATAGTGCGATGGTCCAAGGATGAGACTGAGCTTGGTTTTCACTCACAGTTTGCAGCTAAGTTCAGTGATTTAGGCCGAGCAAATGATAGACAGTAAACACAAAGTATAGGGGCTGATCTAATGAGGTTATTTGAGCTACCACCAGGGAACTTAGAATGTTTGCAAGTCATATGTTCAGTTCATAAACCAACCTGGAGATTGACTAAAGCAACGTTGGTCTACTTTGCAGTTGCATAGCCAAAGCAGCTCGAAGGCTAGCTGGCTTAACTTCAGGCTCCGTCTGTGGTTTATAAAGCAAACAACAGCAACACAACAAACAAACTATTCGTTCCCCAGCGGAGTCGCCATTTTGTTATCGGGAAAACTAGTGTCCATTCAAAGCTGCTAGTCCCACTAAGACGGATAGCTATCTTAGAAACAAACAAACTAAAGTTACTTGTGTTTTCCTTTATGGGAGAGAGATGAGATAGAAGCAAAGAGTACCAACCTCAGTCTTTCGCTAGTCTCCTTACTTGTCTCCTCTCTCCTTTGACAGAACTTTCACCACTCCTTTCTCACTTGTCCCACTTCAAAGAACACCTATAGAGTCAAAGCAACAAAATACCATCAAAGCATAGAGATCTATAACCATAAACAATATAGGATCAGATGTACATTAACCATACAAATGCATATACAAATACAAGATTCAGAGATATACAAGTATATGGAGGAAGACTAAATAGATTTATTGATAAAAGTAGTAGAAGAGAGGATTACAACAAATTGTATGATCCAGCATCATCCTCCCAGCATGAAAGCCCTCTTCACCTCATACAAAGCAATATCACCCAACAATACAATGTCTCGAAGAGAAACCAATAGCACTTCCTTACAAATTACAAAATTCTAGCCTTTGGATCTCTAGGATGAGGGATCCATACATAGATGTTTGCAAGAGAGTGAGTCAGCTTTTGGGATTTTGATTAGTGTCATTTCACTGATAGTTCTTGGTTCCACTTGGAGATCTCATGATCTCTTACTCATCCCTAGGTGAATTCAGATAGGCAAGTGTCATATGAGCAGCGTCTAGAAGATTCTTTGAGTTTTCACCTAGCAAACTACCTCTGCCATTTGTCTGCTCTCACTCATCACACCCTACAGAAGGGCTTTTCAGTATGCATCGCACCCTCAGCATGGAGCAGTCTGTATGGTCCAGTTTTGACCAGTTCTGAGCATTTTTTCAGGGAGAACTTCTGGGAAATGATGTAATCAGCTGACCTTGTTCCTTTAGGGTATGAAACAACACTTTTAGGGGTTTAGAAGCCCTTGGTTTATGGACATATGTGATTGGGGTTGCAGTGCCCAAATATGTCTATAACAGAGTGGTATCTGGGATAGAAACTGGTTCCGGGTAATCTTGGAACTTTTCAAAACATGGTGATGTGAAGAGGATGGCTAACAGGACCACTCATTGCAGTTGTTCCTCAAAAAAGGTAAACAATCAAGTGGAAGCGTATGATTGTCCAAAAGAATGGAGGTGATGGCAAGAACACAACCAAGGCTCAAAAGGCTGATATCAGGGCAATCACAAAGGTTATTTACCGAAGGTGGGTTCATTTTTTAATGAGCTTGAACTATGGGGGAACATATGCTCAGTTGGCAGGTTTATTTTTTAACAAGCTTGAACCATACGATAACATTGCTCATTTCCTTTTTATGTAGGTTAGAAATGACCAAACTACAAAGCTCAAAAAAAAACTATAAAAAGCTAAGGAACTACTGAGGTTAGGTAGGATCGTTTCATCAGCAGTTTAGACAAAACCCTTCCATTGTTCCGTCTGTGGCGCAGACATTGCTAGACCAATCACCCAACCTAAGAAGTTAAAGATAAAAAGCTAAAAAAACTAGAAAGCTAAAAAATGAAATTGTTTGCTTTTTGCTTGCATAAAAAGGTTTGCATGCCCCCACGCATCAAGAAAAGGAGTCTCCAGGTAACCATATGGAATTCACTGTGCTTAAGCAAGATTGTTTTTGTCAGCGGAGCCGACGAAACACTTCCTTGGCTTTGTCCATCAAATAGACAAAGGTGAATGGTGTGAGATAACACCTCCAATCACATAACCTATATGGAAACCTATCTTTTCAGCTGGGTTTGTCCACCTAAGCAGACCAGCATGCATGCCCCCTAAGCTTCGTTACATTCACTAGACTACTCGTGGTAATTAGGTGGATGGAATGAAGGTTTAAGAGACATTCTCGATGCAAAGGGACCATTTAGGGATGATGTTTGACTTGAAGCTGTGTTTGAACCGAGAAATGAAAGCTGGTCAATAGTGACAATTTTTCCTTCATGCGGGAAACACATCACTCGAAAGAGTGTTGAAACAATAGCTTCCATGTTGTAAACATAGTCACATCCCAGGAGTAGATTGTAATCTAACAGTCCTTGGACTACCATCACGTTCAAGTGAATGGTTTTCCTTCTCAAAGTTATTGGCAACTTAGGAAGGATCCCTAACAGTCAAGTGGCTCCTTTATTAAAGCCTGACAAATTCTGTGTAACAGGCATAAGCAATGGCGAACCAAGCACTTTCCAAGCAATTAAGGAAAGGATACTCACTGAAGCCCCTTCATCTATGATAGTGCCAGACACGATCATTTGTAAACTTGTACTATGATCCGGAATGGTACATTAGAAGGAAGGCGGGATCTTGCTAGTCGATTCCAATCAAAGGAAGTAACCAAACTGCTTGGAGGGGGTACCGAATAAACGGGTGAAATAACCCCTTGGGTAGTGGGAACTGAGGGGTTCTCTTCATGTTGTGAAGGAACGGGTGGATTGCCCCCAAGTTCATCAGACTCTGAAGTGACAAAAAGAATTTGAACAATATAGTTCTCACTCTCTTTGGGAATGATATCATTTGAAGGTGGACCTTCTAAAGGCAAGACCGGGTCGACTGCTATCTCGACCTATGGACCTTGGTTCGATATGGACTTAGAAGATTCACTTTCAACGATAGGTGTTTCGACCAACGGTTTAGTTAAGTTAGTTGGATTTTCAACTAGTAAATGACTAGGGGAGAGTTTCTTGTATCCAACTGGAAGCCGTTGCGATGAAGCAGGACGGTTATGCAAGACTCTTTTGGCCTCACCCAAAAAAGGACAACAGGGAAGTATAAGGTTTCCTTCACATAACGCACATGGAACTTTGACTTTTCCTTTCTGTCCATGGACTTCACTATCACTAGTTGATGGTGTATTATCAACATGATCAATAGAAGTTGATGACACTGGTTGGTGCGAACGAGGGGACCATTCTCTCAAGATCCGAGGAATGCACAGAAAATCTTGATGGTAATGGTCTCCTCTACAGATTATGCAAGGATATCTCGGTTTATGAGCTTTAATGTGTGGATTTTCACCAGCTTATGCATCCAAATCTATGGTTTTTGGCTTACCCCCTTGCTGAATTGGCTTTTTCTTCTTCTCCTTACCTTTCTTCTTCTTCTTAGCCACTTGGTTATTAGCATCACTACTTTCACCAAGTGAAGAGGAAGAAGGGGAGGGAGAAACAAACGAAGAAGAAGGCGAGGGGTCAATTTTAACATCAACTGGATACTGATTCGATTGCTGAGGAATCATGTTATTTTGAACCACAAAGGTTGAGAATAGCCATACTGGCAGGCCAATAGTAAGTCCCAGAAGGGACAAAGTGGCCATATGAGGTGCACCAATATTTCCCCAAGATGTAAAAGGACTAGGAATCCCCTCCAAAGGGATTCCTTGATTGGTGGACTCCATTATCTCAACCTAATACCAACAAAGGAACAGGGATGTTATTCCAAAATTAATAAATTTTAATGACACTTTGACACAACTTTTGCTTTTTCAATTTTTAAGAGTCGAGAAAAAGCTAAAGATGACTCTAGTCCCCTTCGATTTTTAATGAGCCTGAAGTGACAAGTGCTCAAATGGACCTTTTCTTTTAAGGAGTCAAAAAGGAATGAAAGTGACTACTCTGGAGATCTAGACAGAGGGATTACCAAACCAATCGCAAAACTGTAAAATACACCTTAGTGATAAATTAAAGATAAATTACCAAGGACTTATGTATGGTAGTCAATCATCCCGAATGTTGTGTTCAGTGCATTGCGATCGATAGGGCGGCAGACACAGCTTCTTATGGATAAAGGATATAAGCCTATTGTGGTCTCCCAATATATACTCGACGGTACGGGGAGCACAAGTCTCTGCTAGCACTTTTCGTATCAAAGAGGAGGAATCACCCAACCTTCGATGAAAACGATAGTTACTAGATTTTACGACGCCAAAACACGTCTCTAGCCTAGACCTCTAGATGTGTTGCGTTAGGTTCCAAAGCGTTATTAAGTTCATTGAAATTTATTTTAGAGTTGATCTTGTTTAGAATTTTTCCTTTCAAGGTTCACCACATGATATAGATGTAAAATTTCTAAATATGCAATCTAAAATGATAAAGAATCGTTGTTTATTTTTAGTAATGAAAATCCTAGCTACTAAGGAAAGAAGATTACGATTCTTTCAAACAAAAAGCAAAGAGCACACACTTAATGCACTTTTCCTAAATCATTTTTCGCACATAGTCTAAATGCGAATGCAAATGCATGTATTTGTTTTTCATTCCCTTTAACGTGAAAAATGCCAAAAAAATGAAAACTAAGTATAGATTTGAAATATTTTCTTCAAAGCGACATTTCGACAATTTCTTTTCAAAAATAGAAAGGAAGACTTAACGACACTTTTCAGTTTCAAATAGAAAATGATTTCGACACTTCAAAATATCAACAAATCAAATCAAATACATGACAAAAAGTTCAATCGACTATCCAAGGAAGGAAGACTCAACGATACTTCTCTTTTTGATACAAAATGACAGTTACGACACTTTTTTGCACCAAAACGACAGTTCAATTTAAGCAACTTTTCGACAAAGGATTGCAAATGATGGAAAAATACATAAAAACATTTGCTAATCTTAATCAATGGAGGCTGAACTAAGTAAAACAAGGAGGCTTCAGTAATGAGATAATGTTCATAAGTAGTAAAACAATTGAACAGAGCTGAAAACAAGGACAAAAAAAACCAAATTTCAAGGAGAGAAATAGGACTACTCAGTCATCGCACCTGTGCTTCACAGAAACAAGGATGCATCTCAACTTCTACACTCAGGAAGTGCGATGTATACTGACTTCCAGTGACAGACAGTGCGATGGGCCAGGGAGTGCAACTAAGGTGGGTTTTGGCTCAAATTTGCAATTGAATTCAGTGGGTTAAGCTGAGCTATTATGGACAGTAAAGAACAAAGTACAGGGGTATAATCTTGGAAGGTTATTGAACTACCAACAGGGCATCTAGAATGCTTGTGAGTCAGATGTTCAAATCATAAACTAAATGGTAGATTGACTGAAGCAGCATTGATCTACTTTGCAATTGTAGAGCAAGAGTAGTTCGAAGGCTATCTAGCTAACTTCAGGCTCCGTCTATAGTTTATAAAACAAACAATCAACAACAAACAAACAAAATATTTGGTCCCCAATGGAGTCGCCATTTTGTTTCTGGGAAAACTAGTGTCTTTTCGATCTGCTAGTCCCAGTAGGATTGGTAGCTATCCTAGAAACAAACAATCAAAGCAATTTGTGATTTCCTTTATGTATGATAGATAAGAGAGAAGCAAAGGGACCAACCTGGATCTTCTGCTTGACTCCTTGCTTGATTTCTCTCTCCCTTGATAGAACATGCGCCTCTTCTCCTACTTATCCTGCTCAATGAATACCTGTAGAGACAAAGTAACAAAACACCATCAAATCATCTCGATCTATTATATCATAAACAATGCAGAATCAGAAATACATTGAACATACAATGGCATTCACAAATAACAATATTCACAAATACACGATTGTATGGAGGAAAACTCAAAGAACTTTATTAATAGTAGAAGGGAGAATTACAACCCAGTTGTTTGATCCAGCATCATCCTCCCAGCATCAAAGCCCTCTTCACCTCATGAAAAGCAAGATCAACCAACAATACAATGCCCTTTCTCAAAGACAAACTATCAGCACTTCCTTACCAATTACCAAATTCCAGCCTCTAGATCTTTCAGATGAGGTATCCATTTATAGATGTCTACAAGGGTGTGAGTCATCTCTGAGTTTTTGATTAATGTCATTCCACTTATTGTTCTTGGTTCCACTTGGAGATTTTTTGGATCTCTTACTCATCCCTGGGCGAATTCAGAGAGGCAAGTGTCATAGGAGAAGTTTCTGGAAGATTCCATGAGCCTCCACTTAGCAAACTGTCTCGGACATTTGTCCATCCTCGCTCATCCCACCCTACAGAAGGCCTCTTCAGTATGCATTGCACTTCGCTAGTGTAGAAGTCAGTATGCATCGCACCCTGACTGTGGAGCAGTCAATATGGTCTAGTTTTGCCCAGTTCTGAGTAGTTTTTCAGGTGGAACTTTTGGGGAATGATGTAATCAGTTGACCATGATCCTTTAGGGTATGAACCAACACTTTTAGGGGTTAAAGAGCCCTTTGTTTATTGACATATAAGATTGGGGTTGCAGTGCCCAAATATGTCTATAACACAATCTCCTACAACATATGCAAAATTATTTAAACAAAATAGATTATATTGGCATAGAATTGCATCTATGTGTTCCTTTTTTATAGTAAACATATGCTTCTCCATTGATGCCTTAGCAATCACACTTCAAACATTTTCTAAATTCATTATAACCTATCTCTCTATGGTAAGCATAACACAACTAAAAGTTGAACATTTTGTATTTGTTCTCATGTAACTATTGCTTAATCCACTATTAAGTTAGTACTTTGTCTCAAAGAATTTAATCATTTTTAAATTCACCGTTAATCATCTATGCAACTCCAGTATCTTTGAGATGACAAATTTGAAATAAAGAACAATCGGGAAAATTAACAACATGATATATCTATACGTGATAAATCCACAAGATAATAGATAATATATAGATTAACAGGATATGCATATATTCACATTGATGATGCAACTTTAGCTGAAAAGAACGGAAAAACTCTTTTGTTATTTTTCTATAATCTGGTTATTGTTACATGACACAATCTTCTCATAGGGTAAATTAATTAAAAATTACTACAATTACTCATCTTCCCTATAAACCTACATTACTCAATACAACTTTTAAATTCATTCAAAAGTGATTGCCATTCATTCAATACTCGTACTATTTTGCTTTTTCCTTCTACATAACCGACAACCAGATTTAGAAGTTAATTGTAACAAACTAAGCTAGAGATATCGCATTAGGGAAATTTTGAGGTCTAAAATGGGCCTCTTAAGGAAATTATAAAATAATAGTGGAAATAATAAAATAAGATTAGATTACATCATCAAATTTAAGAGAGAAAAAAGAAAAAACTATTTTTTCAACTTATCTCACTATGTGTTTACTCAAATTTCAAGTGGCAACAATTGTTGGATGTAGAATCTGATTCCTCATCCAAGGAGAACCCATATTGCATACTTTCGATGGACCCTTCTGTTGTCACTCACTTCTTTATCAGTCATCCGTTGCTTCAAATTCCAAATAGCAGTGAATTTTGATCCTAATGTTTTAGCTACAAAATCTAGCATAACTTAATCAGACCATCTCCATTTCCTACTTCTCGGAAAGAGCTTTCCAAAAGTATATGGAAGTCCAAAAATGGACTCTTGGAGCAGAAGTTAGAGCATGTTGAAGTTACCCTTTGGAAAGCTAGAAAACAAAGATAAAACACCAAAGGCGCAAGGAAAATTGCGATCGGAGGTCTAGGGAAAAGTGCAATCCCACTTTAAATCTCGTAGGTTTCACAATCACGCAGTCCCATAATCCCATAATCCTGCAATCCCATGATCTCGCAGCCCCGCAATCTCACGATCCCACAGTCTCACAATAACGCTATATCGCAGTCCCGCGATCCTGCATCCCGCAACATCGCAGTCCTACACACTCCAAAACCTTGCGTTATCACCGACTTGTGAAATAGTGGTACATCGACGAGGAGGCCAAAATTTTTTTACAAAGGAAAATCATGAAAAAACCAAGGCTAGGTCACCCCCTTCTCTCTCCTCCACGTGGTGGTAAAACGATCAGCGATCAGCGGCTTCGGTTATCAGCTCTCAGCGATCAGTGTGGTTCACCGCTCCAAAACATTGTAAATCGTCAATCTTGCGATTTAGTTTTACATCACCAGGGAGGGCCGAAATTTATTTACAAAGGAAATGGATGCGAAAATAAGGCTGAGCAGGCATCTTTCTCTCTCCCCCAGGGGGCCACGTGGTATAATATGATTGGTCCTTAGAGCTGACATGGAAGTTGACGTCATCAATGACTTGATAGTACGGAGGACACATGGCAGTAAGGATGGTGGCGTCGCAGATGACATGTGTCAATCAGTTTCAACGTTTTCAGGGGTGAAATGGAGCCATTTCCGGGTGACATGTGTCACCACTCACAAGGTGACATGTGGCAGTGATGATGTCACCCCGCAGATCGGAGATCAATTATTGCATAAAGTAAAAGCTTATTGCTCCACTGATACTCCTCCCCGATTGTGATTGCAATAAGGAGAAAGACCCCAGATTAGATAATTTATTGCGGTCTATTTCATAAAGATTTCACATCCGGTATATCGGTCGGTGCGGTGTAAGGGGCAATGAAACACAATTCAAGTTATAAAGGAAAATCCCCCCTAGATAGCAATTGAGAGCCTTAGCGCCCGAAGGGCTAAGTGCTCAGTCACAGCCCACGGTCAGGATGATTTGTATTGTATCTTATATAGGTCACCTTCTAGTTTGAATACCTCGGATCCTCATGATAAAGCATTTCACCCGACATCAAAAGATTTATGAATTCATTCTTTAGGGGGCAACTGTCATAGACATATTTGGGCACTGCAACCCCAATCTTATATGTCGATAAACCAAGGGCTTTTTAACCCCTAAAAGTGTTGTTTCATACCCTAAAGGATCATGGTCAACTGACTACATCATTCCGCAAAAGTTCCACCTGAAAAACCACTTAGAACTAGCCAAAACTGGACCATACTGACTACCCCACTGTCAAGGTGCGATGCATATTGACTTATACACTAGCCAGGTGCGATGCATACTGAAGAGGCCTTCTGTAGGGTGTGATGAGCAAGGATGGACAAATGTCTGAGACAGTTTGCTAAGTGGATGCTCATGGAATCTTCCAGAAACTTCTCCTATGACACTTGCCTCTCTAAATTCGCCCAGGGATGAGTACGAGATCCAAGAAATCTCCAAGTGGAACCAAGAACAACAAGTGGAATGACACTAATCAAAAACCCAAAGATGACTCACACCCTTGCAGACATGTATAAATGGATCCCTCATATGAGAGATCTAGAGGTTGGAATTTGGTAATTTGTAAGGAAGTGTTGAGAGTTTGTATCTAAGTAAGAGTATTGTATTGTTGGGTGATCTTGCTTTTCATGAGGTGAAGAGGGCTTTGATGCTGGATCAGATAGCTGGGTTGTAATTCTCCCTTCTATTTTAATAAAGTTCTTTGAGTTTTCCTCCATACAATCGTGTATTTGTGAATGCTATTGTATGTTCAATGTATTTCTGATTCTGCATTGTTTATGATATAATAGATCGAGATGCTTTGATGGTGTTTTGTTACTTTGTCTCTACAGGTATTCACTGAGCGGGATAAGTAGGAGAAGAGGCGCAAGCTCTATCAAGGGGGAGAGAAATCAATCAAGGAGTCAAGCGGAAGATCCAGGTTGGTCCCTTTGCTTCTCTCTTATCTATCATACACAGAGGAAATCGCAAATTGCTTTGATTGTTTGTTTCTAGGATAGCTGCCAATCCTAGTGGGACTAGTAGATCGAAAAGACACTAGTTTTCCCAGAAACAAAATGGCGACTCCGCTGGGGACCGAATAGTTTGTTTTTTTTTTATTGTTTGTTTTATAAACTATAGACAGAGCCTGAAGTTAGCCAGATAGCCTTCGAACTGCTTTTGCTCTGCAATTGCAAAGTAGATGAATGTTGCTTCAGTCAATCTCCGGTTTAGTTTATGATTTGAACATCTAACTTACAAGCATTCTAGATGCCCTGTTGGTAGCTCAATAACCTTCCAAGATCATACCCCTGTACTTTGTTCTTTATTGTCCATAATAGCTCAGCTTAACTCACTAAATTCAGCTGCAAATTTGAGCCAAAACCCACCTCAGTTGCGCTCCCTGGCCCATCGCATTGTCTGTCACTGGAAGCCAGTATGCATCGCACTTCCCGAGTGTAGCAGGTGAGATGCATCCCTGTTTCTATGAAGCACAGGTGCGATGACTGAGTAGTCCTATTTCTCTCCTTGAAATTTGGGTTTTTTGCCTTGTTTTCAGCTTTGTTCAATTGTTTTGCTGCTTATGAACAGTATCTCATTGTTGAAGCCTCCTTGCTTTACATAGTTCAGCCTCCATTGATTAGGATTAGCAAATGTTTTTATGTATTTGTCCATCATTTGCAATTCTTTGTCGAAAAGTTGCTTAAATCAAACTGTCGTTTTGGTGCAAAAGAGTGTCGTAACTGTCATTTTGTATCAAAAAGTGAAGTGTCATTGAGTCTTCCTTCCTTGGATAGTCGATTGAACTTTTTGTCATGTATTTGATTTGATTTATTGATATCTTGAAGTGTCGAAAGCATTCTCTATTCGAAATCAAAAAGTGTCGTTTAGTCTTCCTTTCATTTTGAAGAGAAATTGTCGAAGTGTCGCTTTGAAGAAAATATTTTAGATCTATACTTAGTTTTCCTTTTTGGCATTTTTCACATTAAAGGGAACGAAAAACAAATACATGCATTTGCATTTGCATTTAGATTTTGTGTAAAAAATGATTTAGGAAAAGTGCATTTAGTGTGTGTTCTTTGCTCTCTGTTTGAAAGAATTGTAATCTTCTTTCCTTAGTAGCTAGGATTTTCATTGCTAAAAATAAACAACGATTGTTTATCATTTTAGATTGCATATTTAGGAATTTTACATCTACATCACATGGTGAACCTTGAAAGACAAACTTCTAAGCAAGATCAACTCTAAAATAAATTTCAATGAACTTAACAACGCTTTGGAACCTAACACAACACATCTAGAGGTCTAGGGTAGAGACGTGTTCCGGCGTCGTAAAATCTAGTAACTATCGTTTTCATCGAAGGTTGGGTGATTCCTCCTCTTTGATACGACAAGTGCTAGCATAGACTTGTGCTTCCTGTACCGTCGAGTATATATTGGGAGACCACAATAGGCTGATATCCTTTATCCGTAGGAAGCTGTGTCTGCCGCCCTATCGATCGCAATGCACTGAACACAACTATTCTGCGAGATCCATGTACTTAGTAGTCAACAAACAAGGATATAAACAAGGAACAACACCATAATGAACAACTATGGCACACGACAATGATACCACATCGCATAGATGAGGCAAGGGCTAGGCTGCAAGAAGCATTATATCTTCATTACTCTCGTGGTTCAGAAGACTCACGAGTAATGGCAAAAAAAGAATCCGCCAAAAAGCTACTTAGCGATTCTTCAGTTCCAATGGAAAAAAGTTCACACAGGGCCGTAAGTGCCTTGACTTGTAGGCCTTGCTGAGTGCAGTAAATCTCTTGGGCTTATATCGAAGGCAGTTTTGCATGATGGGGTGGATTTTCACGGAGTAGATTAGCATCGAGAGATTCCTTCAGTGATCCTTTTCAAATACAATTTCTGCAGCAACTCACATATTACCAAGTATCAAGCTCCTCACATCCATGACCAAATGATATTACCCAATACATATGTGGAGATAATGACTGTAAATATTTCGAGCACGAACCTTCACCAATGACGATTGCAGAGGGCTATAAAGATATGGACTTGCACATAGTCTATACATGTGATCATATTGCACTCAAATCTAGGATGGTGTTCTTCAAAAGCTAAAGCAACAACAATGGAATAACCAGTCACGACTCCAGATACAGTTTTCATGCATTGCGGTCTGAGCATAAAAATATACCTCCTTCAAGATCTCCACGGTGGCTCCTTCACATACATCTAGAATATCTATTGGCTCCGATACCACATGTAGAATATTAAACACAATTAACACACATGAAAAAATACTAGAGACATAGAAATGGCGGAAAAAGCCTCAGCCTTATTGTATTCCTCTCATAATGCAATCCAATGTACAAATAATGATAATAGTACAAATAAATACATGAGGAAGTTTGTCTCAAGATAGTACGTTTATCTTGGACACTATGGTTGAGCAAATATCTCAACCAAACACTAATCTAGGAGCCTAACTAGTTGGAGAGAATATCTCAACCAACTAAGCCTAAACTGACTCCTAACCATGAGGAACAAAATCAATCTAGAAAGATAGGATTAAATCCAACTTTCTTGATTTAATTAATTTAATTGTTTTGGACTTATAATTGTCTTCATCACATGAGAGTGAGGCTAACAAAAAGAGTATTTTCTCTAGATGAGGAAGGTTGTCCAAAGGAAGGAATTTGTCCGTAAGTTTCTAAATTAATGACTCTGCATCCGTAGAAATGTGAAATGGAAGGGACCAACTAGGTTTAAGGAACCAACTAGAGAAACTAATGAAGTTTTTGGCCTTCAACAGGTAGTCAGCTGTAGTAGATGGTGGTCTACATAGTTGAGGAAGTGGTGGCTTCCATCATGTAGTGTCTTGGAGTGGGTGGTGGCTCATGTGCATTGCAAGTGGGGGCTTGAACACTAGTAGTAGCCAATGAATCATGTACAAAGAAGAATTTCTCACTAATAATAAGAAGAAGATGATTAATTGTGGGGTGGCTTTTCTCTCGGAAGTGTTTCCACCAGAATGTCAGTGTGCTCATGTGTTTATCTCTTGTGATATGGTTTCTACTTATCATGATTCATGGTTGATAATGTATATGTATATGTTGTTTATACATGATGCTAATCATTGTACAATTAAGTAACTCACGATTCAATGACTGGTAAAGAAAAGTGCAAAAAGTTTTAATTGGTAAGTAATTAAGTGAAATATTGATTCACCAACCCCCCACCCCCTCCCCCATTCTCAGTATTTCTAACATTTGACACCCACACATCCACACTCCTTGAGTAGGGTTGGAAAACATTACCTTGGAGGTTGATGCAACTAAAAGTGTCGACAAGCATATCATGGCCACAATGAAAGAAAAAAAGAAAATCAAAATGAAAAAGATGGTCAAGACATAAATTAGCACGTGGGAGAAATCTTGGCATGAGCTTTGCCCTCTTCATTAGTCATTACTTGGTTCCTGAGCACATGATTCTCCTTTACACAAAAAAACAACCCTTGCATGTCCCAACTTGAATGAGCAATGAACTATCTCGAGGGGTAATATAAAATGCTACATCATAAAGAGCAAGCTCTAACCCTTGAGCTATGGACCATAATACAAAGCACTATCAAGAAAAAGTAGTCTCAACAGGGTAACTCATGTCTCCATGATTGCTCCCTTCTTTCACATTCATACACTGAGGATGTGGACTCTCCATCAACTGGTCTGTTTGACCATGTCACTTGGCCATGAAGTATTTTCCCCTCCATTGTCGTACATTTACACTTAACACCTATTGGTTGAGGGGTTGACCTTGGAAATGCCACTTCCTCATGAGGGTTGAAATCACCTAATGGGTTTGACCATTAGTAACATCTATGAAGGTAGGGAACACCTTTATGGGACTTGGTCTAGTTAGATATTGAAAGGTGATCTTTTTTTGAAGTATTAATGTGATCTTAAAATCCAAGTTTGGTCCACTTAGATGCTCATTTGATCTTAGTCTCTGATGGATGGTTCCTGTCACTTCAATTCATGTTAGTTTTTCTAGGTGGTCCACAATAGCTAGGCCTTGAGGGCACCCACTCCACAGGTACCTAGGCCTTGTTAATCTAGGTTGTCATTGATGTCAATATGGCAGTGTTTGTGATGGGAAATTCTTGTGACATGTGAGGCTACCCATTGATTCCCATTGATCATGATACTGCTCATGGAGGATCCAAGGATTGAATACAGATGTAATAGAAACAGTGGAACCGAGGAGGAAAGATATCGGAAGCCATCAAAAGAGAAAGAGTAAATAGGAGAAGCCATCGTGAAGCCAAAGAGTAAGAGGAAAAATTTATCAGAAGCCATCAAAGAAGAGTTATCGGAAGAAGAGCTATCAGAGCAGTGTATCAGAAGTCATAGGAGTGAAGAGAAGCCACAGGAGTGAAAATCCAAGACAAAAAAAATCTATCGCATATGCCAGGAGTAAGGGAAATATCGAAGGAAGGAATAAACCATGGAAACCTTTTAAGAGTTCACAACGCATAAACCAGAGGAGTTAACATATCATATCGATGGGTTCTATTATATGCCATCACACAAAACCCTCGACTGCGATATACAACACGGACCCGATAGCTCCATTACAATACGACTTAATGAAACACTACATCCGCCACATCGCAAGTCTTTTTAAAGTTGTTGTCACATTAAAACCCCGATTGCGATTTGATATGCGGACCCGACCGCTCCATTAGAATACATTGTTATGTTATATCGCATCCGCCTCATCAAAACTTTCATATCACAAGTCTTAACGGGATGTCATGGTAAAACACTGATTGCGATATGTACTGCAGACCCGATGGTTCCATTATAATACACCTTAATACTATATCGCATTCGCCGTATGAACTTTCATATTGCAAGTCAGAAATGTCACGGTAAAACCTCCGATTGCAATATAATATTGTGGACCTGCTACACCACTATAACATGACTGTATACAATATCACATCCGCAGTATCGCTAGTTTCTAAGAGATTTCAAACCACCAATTTCAATAAGGTTGTGGACCCAACGGATTTATTAACAACTGCTTAATATTATATCACATTCGCTCCGTCGGCAGTAGGGGAATTGCTATGTTATGTGCAAACCTTCAAAAATTGCGATTGTGGGATTAAAGGAATAACTCCGATTTTCATGAATGTTGCGATTGTGATTAATGTGATAATGTTGTGATTGTGATTGCGATTAATGTGATAATGTTGTGGTTGCGATTGCGATTAATGTGGGACCTCCATGTGGGTATAACCTTGGATGAATATTAAAAAAGGGCCTCTTTGATAAAGTCTTTTAGTGTGCAAACTCATAAGTTGGCCTCTACTCCCAATGAACGTGTCTTTCGGTTATTGGCAAAACTCATATATATACAAGTTGAAACGCTTCACTTTAGGAAATTGATTTCATGCATCTAACACAGAGAAGAAGTAATTGTTCACAAATCATGAACTTGAAGAAACAGAGAAATCTGAAATTCAAGCGGGAAGGAAGGAAGCCGAAGGTCCAACAGGAAATAAATTCTATTGATTGGGTTAATCTTTGAAAGGCTCAGAACTGTGATGAATTAGGAGTATAGACTGCAACCTGAAGAACATTTTTTTTGTGAAGATCTGTATGACCTCGAACCAACGAAGTAAGATTTCATCAGTCATCAGTTGAAGGGAAAAGTAGACAACACCAGCGTTGAAGTATTTGTTAGTTTGTTCCTACGAAGTAAGATACCGCGAAAATCACTCCTAAAGTAGTTACTGCGACAATAAGAACAGAGGATTGAAAACAGAGAATTTATTTTATGTATACATTGAGGCTTAGCGCAGATATCTCTTTGGAAAGCTTCAACAAATATTGGATACATAATTGGAGATCATGATGCCTATTTGAAATCATCATGAGGTAACTTTGCAGACTCTATTTGGGAAATATGAAGAGTTGTGAAGACTCCTTCATATGAAGATAGGTTGTCATTGATGTAGCAGTGAAGCTGTAGATAAACAAAATTTAGTGAAGAAGATTTTGGGAGCAGAGAATTACTTCCAAACATATCTAGAAAATATATAGTAGAGGGTCAGAGCCCTTGGGGTTGGTGCCTTAGAATTGGAAGGATTGGTGTCCTTGGAGTTGGTGCTCCTAAATCCAAGGTTGGTGCCTTGATAAGATAGGGTCGGAGCCCTTGGGTTTGGTGCCTTAGAATTGGAAGTATTGGTGTCCTTGGAGTTGGTGCTCCTAAATCCAAGGTTGGTGCCTTGACAAGATAGGGTCGGAGCCCTAGAGGTTGGAGCCTCACAAAAGACCAAGTTGGTGCTTGGAAACAAGTTAAAGCCTGGAGAATTGAAGATCGGTGTCTTCATCAAGGGTTGGAGCCCTATATATTGTACTTGAATAATTAAAAATATTATATTGATAAAAGCAGTTATTCTTATTGCTTATTTTGTTTCCTAAATATAATTGATTTAATTGGTATAAGTAACAATTGAAAAAGAATATTGATTCACCCCCCCTCTCAATATTTCCAACAGTGGTTTGCAGAGTGGTAGGAATTTCTAGATCCAATGTTTAGAATATTGGCCCTCATGATGACTTGAGCAAATTTTCACATCCCAAAGCACCCTCAGGGCACAAAACATTGGTCTACTTTGACCCAACATAGAGGATTCTGGATCATGATACCACTGGACCCAACATACCCTACGTTGACCTTGACATAACCTTATGGGTAAGAGTTGATTCAGAGTCTAGATGAGGATGATATTCCTTTGAGAGACTACAAAGGGCTTGTTGCACCTAAAGGGGACTTAACATTGGAGAGAAGTGGCTTTGTTTTGAAAATTAAAGACCTATAGAGATGACATTGTTGTTGGGCCTCTATTTTGACTATGTTTTTCATTGTCAGTTATCCATATTTTTATCCAATTCCTATTATCACCCTCTATATGCATATTTCTAGACAATACACTAAATAAGCAACCATAAACATGTTGATGTAAAATGCTAATTAATTCATGTGTTTTCTTTGTTTTCAATGATTTAAAAAGGTTTTTGAATAAGCTCTTGACATTGATAATGGTTGTTAAAAGCAATTCTCGTGTCAATTGGCGGTTTCCTTCTCACACAGTTTGATACTTGCCACCCAAGTTCAGTTCTAGATTAGATTTTAAAGGTTATCATACTTCCAAGTGTCTTGGCACAAATTAAGCACATGGGTTTTTGATGACCGAAGGCCTGAGATGGTTACATGTTACTCCATTCACATTGAGGTTTGGTCAAAAAAAAAATTGTGCATAGGAAGTTAAACACCATATCTAGAGATCGAGATCTCATTCCTATGCATTCCATGTCATAGGAATGAGAATCAAATAATTCAAAAGCTATATATGGTCTATTATTATCCAATATGATTTATAGTATTTGATTATAACTATAATAAATCAATGCCTATTATCTTTGTAAATATGTTCATTGAGACATAGATAGGTTGTTTATCTTGGAAGTGTTTTTATCCATTGAAGAGAGGATTTGTCTATGCTTTGAAAAAGATATATACAATAGGAGAGAGCTTGAATGTAACACGACATTTTGAGTTATGAATAAAGAATCTTTTAATATTACTCTGTGGCATTGGTGTTAGTGTATTACTGGTCATCTCAAGTAGTTTTCTTCTAAGGTAGGTCCCCCTTCTTAGGTAGTAGGGCTACACTTGTAAACAATAGATTTATTAAGTTTTTTCATTTCATATGTAACTATTCTATTTTATATCTATGCGTTTTACTTCCAACATTCCTCTTCTGTTCACTAAACTATACACTTCATCTCAGCTTATGTAAGTTCATGGAAACATAGTACATGTAAGGAAAATGATCTTAAGTGTCATGTTACATTTCCTTTACCTGTGTTTAGACCAAGCCCCATCTATTGTTCCAAGTTTGAGAGGAAGCGATTGTTTCTATAAAGTGTATATGCAAGTGAGATTCAAGTTGCTTTCAATTATTATGAAGTTAGCCCAACTTTAATCCCTCATTTCCCGTGTGTTTTTGTTGCTACAATACCTTCCAAAATTTTTCCTACATCCAAATTTTAGAGCCTCCTTATGGCCATGCCATCCTTTGTTTCAAGCCATTAATGTCTTGCTCATGTTGCTAAAAGTAACTAGGTTCAATCTTCATAATTACATGTAATTGTGACTTTTGTAAATGTTGTAATGAAGAAAATAAAATTATTATTGTAAGCCTTGCCTCATGGGTTTCATGAGAAAATGGTTTTATTTTAGATGCTCCCATTGAGAGCCTTATGATTTGTCATTAAATTCAAAAGAATTAATGTCATGTATGAAGAGCTCTTCTTGAGCATGTATGTGATTCCATTAAAGTGTCTAGAAGCCCTCCAACGACAAGCACATGGTTCTCCTATTCAAGTCAACCTCCAGATGAATTAAATAGCACATGTTGGCTCACCTAATAAGACACATCCCTTCGTTGAAGACATGTCGGCTTATATATATGACAAACCACTATATATAGGCATAAAGGGTATTCACATTTACATAGAGAATTTCAGATATCTAGCTCTAAGATTTCGGTGGATGGACAGAGACAAGTTCAGATGCCTCTCTGACTTTGGTGAACAGTGACACAGAACTCAAACATCTCAGAATTCGGATGAGAAAACAAAAGGAGCTCGGACTAAGGTACAAAGGCAGAGTTTGGGTGTTGTCAAGGGAATTAGGATCCCTCTGCAGTTTGTATTACAGTGACAGTCAAAGGATATGAGATAGTTCAGATTGCATCACAGTCATTTCGGTGCCATGAAGGAAGCCTCAGATTCAGGGAATATGATTCAGGTATCCAAGCACAATGATAAATTCAGATCCCTGTGTAATTCAATAAGTAACTACAATGATGCATACAGTTCAGTGTCATGATTTCGGAAAGGACATAGAAGCTACAGTTTCAAGAAGAAGTCACAGTTTGGTGTCATAAAAAAGACCATTGTTCAGTGCTATGAAGGAACTGCATATCACAGTGATTCTGTGGGATCTCAGTATAGGTCTCAGTGCTACCTTAAGAGGAAATATATCAGTATAAAGGAAATCTCGATGTGAAGACAGTGAGAAGATCTCAGTGGTGATGCTAAGAAGGTCGAAGTGGAAGAAGAGTAAAGTGTAGGAATTTACAGGGTAAGTTCCTCAGATAGAACACCAAAGGACACCACTCACAAACATATCACAGATAAATACCCTAGTATTATTGACGTGGTTAAAACCCTCAAAGAAGGAAGCAGTCCACGACCTGAGCCAATGCGGCCACTTCAGGCAATTTATTAATGTAAACGAAGGAAAATTTACATAAGCTTCTCTCATGAACGATCACCTTACAAATGACCCTCCATGCTCTTTAAATAGAGATCATGGACCAATCGTGTGTTAAGCCACGGATCAAGTGTCAATAATATTGAGGAGAGAATGAACCGTCAGATCACTTCATGTCTAGAACATATCCTGATCGTCAGATTGTAAGTTACAAAAAGTACATACTAAAGAAACACACTTTACCTAACTATACATTAGACCAAGTTATACTTAACTAATTCCTATGTGTCAGAATCCCCCCTTAAGAACAACTTGGGATAGGATTGAAGGATATACAAATATGAAACAATAGGAGAAGGAAGGAGGCATTAGAGCCTATCCCCCCTTAGTGGCAACTTCCTGAACTCCAACCATAAATCAAAGTATAGTAAACTTCACCTCTGTGAGAACCTTTGTAAATATGTCTGGAACTTGATCATCGATTAAACAATATTGCACTTCAAGAACATGGTCATGAATGAGGTTTTTGATGAAGTGAATGTGTAGTTCAATGTGTTTGTTGTGCTGATGTTGGACTGGATCTTTGCATAGTTGAATGGAACTTTGATTATCACACCAAAGTGTAGTCGGATGCTGCTGCTGAAAGCCAAACATTTATAGGATGTGACGAAGCCACATGGCTTCCTTACTAGCTCCTATGATGCCACGATACTCTGCTTCTGCTGAAGAAAGAGAAATGACACTTTGTTTCTTGCAAGTCCATGTAATAGGTCCAAAACCAAGAGTGAAGACATAACCTGCAATAGACTTCCGATAATCAGGGTCACTAGCCTAATCAAAATCAGTGAAACCAACCAATAGAGGAGATGCTTCTGCACTGTAATGAATCCCAAAATGAACTGTACCTCAAACATAACGAAGCATTCTTTTAGCTGCTTTCCAATGACTTTCATGTGGGTTTTGCATAAATTGAGCAATAAGGGCAACAACAAAGGAAAGGTCAGGACGGGTATGGGTTAGATACAAAAGTTTTCCTACAAGCTGACGGTATAAGGTAGCATCAACTTCAGGGGAAGTACAAGTGACTAAAAGTTTGGCTTCAGACTGAAAGGGAGAAGGGGCTAGCTTACAATCTTCCATGTGAAGTGGCGTAGAAGATCACAAGCATACTTGGACTGGGAAATGGAAATACCTTCCTTGGATTACAAGACTTAAAGACCAAGAAAATCATGCAAGTGTCTTAAGTCTGTCATTTTAAACTTCTTTTTAAGGCTGAACTTCACATGGTTTATAAGGTTGGGATCACTACCACTGAGGATGAGAAATTAGTTAGTTACAACTACCTCTCATGGAATTGGTCATACATGAATGACTTACTTAACGCAGTTGAATCCGAAAATGATATCTAATATAATGCATTGTGTAAACCCCCTAATACTTAAATTCAAAAAGAGTGAAGGGATCTCTTCTTGAATGGTTCATGAGGCACAATACTTTCTAGGGTTTTGCAAATGGGGATGCAAGCTAACTGGGCTTAATTGTGGGGAAAACTCCATAGTTAAGCGTGCTTGAGCCAGAGGCGATCTGGGATGGGTGAACTCCTGGGAAGTCCTCATTACCAGGTGCAAGCCTCGGAAGTGATGATTGATGCTATGCGATTCATTTCACTAGTTTCAATCCCACTTCTTCACCCCTATGAGCATCATCCGATGCAATGAGTGCTAAGTGAACTATTAAAAAATCATGAGAAATGAGTCAATTATGACTACCTCTCATGGAAACCCGATGCAATGAGTGCTAAGTGAACTATTCAAAAATCATGATAAATGAATCAATTACGACTGCCTCTCATGGAAATGGTCATATGCGAATGACTTACTTAACGCAGTTGAATCCCAAAATGATATCTAATATAATGCATTGCGTAAACCCCCTAATACTTAAATTCAAAAAGAGTGAAGGAATCTCTTCTTGAATGGTTCATGAGGCACAATACTTGCTAAGGTTTTGTAAATTGGGTAGCACGCTAACTGGGCTTAATTGTGGGGAAAACTCCATAGTTAAGCGCGCTTGAGCCAGAGGCGATCTAGGATGGGTGACCTCCCGGAAGTCTTGGTTACCGAGTACAAGCCCCGGAAGTGATGATTGACGCTATGTGATTCATTTCACTAGCTCTAATCCCACTTCTTCAACCCTGTGAGCATCACCCGATGCAATGAGTGCTAAGTGAACTATTCAAGAATCATGAGAAATGAGTCAATTACGACTACCTCTCATGGAAATGGTCATACGTGAATGACTTACTTAACGCATTTGAATCCCAAAATGATATCTAATATAATGCACAGTGTTAACCCCTTAATACTTAAATTCAAAAAGAGTGAAGGGATCTCTTCTTGAATGGTTCATGAGGCATAATACTTGCTAAGGTTTTGCAAATGGGGAAGCAAGCTAACAGGGCTTAATTGTGGGGAAAACTCCACAGTTAAGCGCACTTGAGCCAGAGGCGATCTGGGATGGATGACCTCCTGGGAAGTCCTGGTTACTAGGTGCAAGCCCACGAAAGTGATGATTGACGCTATGTGATTCATTTCACTAGTTTCAATCCCACTTCTTCACCCCTGTGAGCATCAGCCGATGCAATGAGTGCTAAGTGAACTATTCAAAAATCATGAGAAATTAGTCAATTACGACTACCTCTCATGGAAATGGTCATACGTGAATGACTTACTTAATGTAGTTGAATCCCAAAATGATATCTAAGGATAAGATAATCAACATAAAGAACAAGAATGATAAGAGACTTACTTTCTTGGTGTAGACAATATTGTTAGATGACACCTAGAAAAGCTAGTACCTAAAAGAAAGCTATCCATTTTGGCATAACAAGCTCGAGGGGCTTGATTGAGACCATAAAGGGATTTCTTAAGCCAAAAAACAAGGCTACAGTATGTTTGTATAAAGAAAAGAGGTTGTTCCATATAGATTTCTTCATGCAAGTCCCCATTTAAGAAGGCAGATTTAACATCCATCTGATGGACTTCCTGTTTGAAAGAGGCAGTAAGGGAAAGAACAAGGCGGATAGAGTTCATTTTGGCAACAGGGGAGAAGGTTTCAATATAGTCAATGCCTTCAACTTGTGGAAAACCCTTAGCAGCAAGATGAGCTTTATGTTTATAAACTTTTCCATCTGGTCCAAACTTGGTTTTGTAAACCCATTTGCATCTAACAAGTTTCCGTCCCTTTGGAAGAGGAACAAAATCCCATGTATCATTTTCCAATAATGAACGATATTATTCATTCATAGCTGCATCCCAATCTGGATGGCTTGAGCTTCTACAAAGGTGTTAGAATTGTAATTCACTGAAGCTTGAGCTAATAAAGAAGAGACTCTATTGAACTGAGAACATGTACATCGTTGATTTGTAGGATCACTTGCAAGAGCACCTACTGCATCCTGAGTAGCACAGACCCATTTTGGAAGTTGTGGAGCTGAAGGAGGATTTCGAGAAGGTGGGGGAGGATTGTCATCCTCACTTTCATCATCTAAAGAAGAAATATTTTCAAAAGTAGAAGGGATAGAGAGAGGTGGCACATCTACCAAACTAGGCTCGTATGACGATATATTTTCAACGAACTTTACATCTCTTCTAATGATAACATTTTTGGATTTAGGTGGAAGAAGTCTATATCCTTTGACATCTTCATAATATCCAACAAAAATACATTTTTCACTCTTAGGTTCTAAGGCTTTATGTTTCTCATCGGGAATATAGGCCCATGCTTCATTTCCAAAAACATGAAAGTGACTTACATATGGTTTAATTGAGCTCCATGCTTTTTTTGGAGTGATATTCTTTAAAACCTTAGTAGGAGTGTGATTTACTATGTAATTTGCACAGTTAATTGCTTCTACCCAAAAATAAAGACTAAGCCCTTTAGATTGAAGCATACAATTAGCCATTTCCTTTAAGGTGTGATTCTTCCTTTCAACTACACCATTTTGTTGTGGAGTATATGGAACAGTATGTTGCAATTGAATTCCATGCTTAGTGCAAAAGTTGATGAATTTGTTGTTAACATATTCTCCTCCATTATCAGATCTTAGCTTAAGAATTTGATGTGCAGATTGTTTCTCAACAAAGGCCTTAAATGCCAAGAACATGATAAAGACTTCACTCTTGAGTTTTAAGAAGCATACCCAAGTGTGTTTGGAGAAATCATCAATGAAATTTAAGAAATACTTGTAGCCAGAGAATGAAACAACTGGAAGTGGACCACATAAATCACTGTGCATAACTATAAAGGGGTCGAGGCGTGCTAAAAGGCACATTTTTTAAAACTATCCTAATGGTGTTTTCCGAGTACACATTTAAAACAAACACCATCTCTACAAGATACCATAGGAAGACCTGTCACCATATTTTCCTTACATATATTTTGAATGGAGCGATAGTTTAAGTGACCAAATCACTCATGCCAAAGTTTACTCACTTCATCATTATGAGCAACAAATACCGAAGGAAGAGTTGATGACCCAAAGTTGTTAAACTTATACAACCTTGTAGAATTAGCAGCAATGCCAATAGCTAAAATATGTCTAGGATCTCTTAGGTCCTTAATTACAACATCATGAGGTGAAAATTCAACGATTTTACCTTTACCTGAATGAGTTATCTAATATACAAATAGAAGGTTGCAGGATAAGGTAGAAACACATAATACATCATTAAATTGACCATTATCTAGATGAATAGTTCCAATCCCTACAACACTAAGAGATTGATCATCACCACCATATATATTTTTGGTGTTACAATCATTTAAAGAAGAAAACATGGCTTTGTTTTTAGTCATGTGATAAGAAGCTCCAGAATCAATGAGCCACTCGTGAGAATGAGAAGAAGAATATACATTTAGTGCATAACCAGACTGACAGGATTGACAACCACATGCAAAAAGTGTTATTCCTGAGGATGAAGTTGAAGTTGAAGAGCGCTCCAAATGGATGTTATGCTTCTTCATTGCTGCTTCCAAGGCTTCCATCTTTTTAAAGCATTTGGATTCTAAGTGGCCATCATGATTACAAAAGTTGCAATGTCTATCAGTCTTCTTCCCTTTGTTTTTATTTGCCTTATCATTTTTTGAATTGATTTTTCATTTTGAAACTGAAATTGCTTAGGACCCTTGTTTGGTTTAGGACCATTCTTTTTAGGATGCTACTTAGGATTCTTTGAATTTGGTTGCTGCTGGGCTGCTAAGGCTTTCTTAGAAGAGTTTCCAATATTAATAATACCAAGATGTAAGAGTTTTTCTTGTTCTCTTATTAAAGAATCACAAAAGACATCAAAAGAGGGGAACTTGTAGTCTTGTTCTTGGGAAATAAAGGCTTCTCTTGTAGAATGGAGGGTGGAAACAAACACAGAGTAGGCTAGTCCCAACTTAGTAAGAATGGAATAGATAAGGCTACCATATTCCTTCTTAACCTTAACACCTTCCAAGAGAAGTCTAAGGGTCTTGAACTTGGATAAAAAATCTTCAATGGAAGAAAAATTATTGGGGTCCAACGTAAGAAACTCATTTTTGAGTTGATAGGATCTAATTTAATTTTTAATTCCAAAAACTTTATTGAGTTGTTTCATTGCTTCATTAGGGGTATCAAGTTTTGCGATATGGAATAGGTATGGAGAAATAGACATCCCTATCAACCCACATGCTTGATCTTTCCTATTTTCCCATTTGGCTTGCTTATCTTCATCTTTAGGTTTAGCCTCTTGGCCTGAGGCTATTCTATAAAGACCTTTACTTCTAAGTAAATCCTCCCTGTAGGACAACCATTGGAAGTAGTTGGTGCTGTCAAGAATAACTTGGCATCAACTTTCCATTTTAATAGAAACTGAAACTGCAGATGATAAAACTAAGTGTTCCAATGGAAATATCTCGAAAAATTAGGCCGATTAAAAAAAAATGGCTCTGAAAACGGCTTCTGGATGAAGAAGTTATGGCTTTTTGAAGAAAAGTTGTTTAAGATATCGACGAAGTACGTGAATGTGCGAAAGTGAATGATAATGTTATATTTTAAACCCATCCCTTTCCAAACTTAATCTAATTAGCTCACTTGTTAAAAAAGAATTTATGTGACTCACTTTTATAAATAAGTGAAAATCACTTTTACAACGGTACTTTATGAGCTACCCACTAAATTGTAACTTAAATAAAAGATAAAGAGACTTTAGAATTCTAAGTGACTCATTTTTCATAATGGGTGAGAACACTTTTACATAAAGTAACTATAAAACATAAGTTACATGTGCTTTTTGAAAAAGTAACTCAACAAAAAGAAATATTTGAACCCAATACCTCTATTCTCATAAAGTAACTTTGGACCAAGTGAGCTAGTTTAAAAGGTTAGTAATTTTTGGAAAAGAGAAAGGTTTTTTTTTAATATATATATATAGTCATTGAAGCTTTGGAGTGCGTGCTTACTTAAGAAATCCCATTTTTCTTACAAAACAAAAAACCACATAACCCAAAACGGACATGCAAAAACAGCCAAACCTTATGGCTTGCAGTTAGAATTCACCGGAAACTAAATATTCTCCTCAATGTTTATGATTTTCCGAGATCACACTAAGGCGCAACAGAAAAGAGCATATGCATGAGAAAAATCCTTCGTTTCTATTTCTGATTTTCCTAGATCGCACAAAGTCGCGGGGCAAAAAGCATATGCAAAAATGAAAGGTATGGATCTAGTAATAAAAATAGAGAGATAAATAAACTGAAATAAACAGAGAGATAAATATCTAAAACTGCAAATAAAGACTGTAGAGCTCCAGATCTTAAAAATGACGTAGCTAGGGTTACGGAAACCTTTTCGCGTGAAACGAAAGGGGTTCCTCACTGAAACATATGCTCCTAACACAATAGAGCAGTCCTCTCAGCCTGAAAGCAATCAGAAACAATAGATTTAGGAAATGACTGTCAAATGCCATTGTACCGCCTTCAGATTTGAATCACCAACGGATGCGACCCTCATTTAGCTCGGATACCATGTAGGAGTTTACAGGGTAAGTTCCCCAGATAGAACACCAAATGGCACCACCGCTCACAAACAGATTACAAATTAATACACCAGTATTCTTGACGTGGTTAAAACCCTCAAACAGTGAAACAATCCACTACCTGAGCCAATGCGACGACTTCAAGCAATTTATTCATGTAAAAGAAAGAAAATTTACATAAGCTTCTCTCATGAACGATCACCTTACAAATGAACCTCCATTCTCTTTAAATATAGATCATGGACCAATCGGGTGTTAAGACACAGATCAAGTATCGATAATACCGAGGAGAGAATGAACCGTCAGATCACTTCATGTCTAGAACATATCATGACCGTCAGATTGTAAGTTACAAAAAATACATACTAAAGAAACACACTTTATCTAACTATACACTAGACCAAGTTATACTTAACTATTTCTTATGTGTTGGAATATCCTAACATAAAGAAGAAGGCTAAATGTCTAGAGAACATGTGTCTTCATCTTGGAGTGGAAAATAGGTCAAGGGACTTGGTCTTGGTATTCATCAATTGGAATCTTTATAAGAAGAATTTGTGCGGGTTTTCCTCTCAAAGAGTGAGAGGTTTTGGCCCTAGCTCATAGCCTATATGTTGTGTCTCTTATCTATTTATGTTTATGCACTGGTTACTGTTTGATGAAGAAGAACATTAATAATCTAACTTGAAGAAGATCCTAATCCAAACAAGTAAAAATAATTCTCAAGCAGTCACTAATAGAAGAGAAATCACCTAATGTGAATGCCCTAGATTTCTCAACAACTCAGTCATGTTGTTCAAGTCTTCGTTTAAGAATTCTAAGTGTCGAAGCGACCTGATTTTACATGCTCAACTTATGATGCCCTCATGGCTCACTTATTATAAGCAGGCTTAGAAATCAATGCGTCGAGCACTATGCAATCCTTGATAACAACCATTGTGCAGTTCTTGTTGATAATGACTATGCAATGGCTAGAGATGATGACTATGCAATTCCTAGAGATAGTGCTCGTGCAGTCCTTGTGGATAATGCTTGTGCATTTCCTGGATATAGAGGCTGTGAAATCCTTGTGGACATTGACAATGTGAGGGCATCCTCTGCAGTTTGTGATTACGAACTCTTTGTCGACAGTGAGAGTGTACCTCTTCAAGTTTCCGACATGCACTAAGCGCGCTCAAAAATCTTAACTCTGATTGCATGTCTACTCTCCCTATATAAAGAGTCTAATTTAGAGTTCATCCTTATGTTCATATATCAATTTTGAGCTCTTTGCACTAATGAAGTATAAGGAGTATTCTCTCACTCATGGTTGCAAATGCCCTATCATTTAGGTGTGTTACTTCGTTGTCGCTTTAGCTTCTTTTGCTCTTACATGTGTTGTTTTTTCTTGCTATATATTTTACAAGTGTCGCTTTTGCCTACTTTCATTGTTGCATGTGTCACTTTGTGTTTTATTTGTGTTTGCAACTGTCATTTTCACTCTTGCATGTGTTTCTTTCACTTTTTTTTCACACATCTTAAGGGCAACTCCTAGAGGCAAATCCAACACACTCTCTTGCACTAGTTGATGTTATTTATCATTAGGACATGTGTTGGACACATTCTTATGGCATAGCACACCTTTTGGTTGCGTTGCGACACTTGTGTTGTAATGGCATATATTAAGTGTCACACTTGGAGATAAGTGTCATTTTACTGTTGTTTCACTGTACACTTGTTGGTTTTGGGTACTGTGTGTCTTCTTGTCATGCGCTTAGGTGTATGTGTGTGTGTGATCATGTTTGAGACTTCTTATATGATATTACTCTCTTGTGACCTCATTGATATCACACTTAGTCGATTTTTGAGTTCATCCCTGTCCTCACATCTTGCGCAACTCACGAGAACACTGAATATTTTAGTCAAAGTGATGAGTGCACTGCACACTCCTAACTTTGGTGATGGAATCCTTACTTGGACCTCTGCATTATACCCATCTTGAAGACAACCTCCTCCAATTGTGCATTGAGTAACTTCAGGGTACATACCCTCAATCTTATTGTTTAGCCTTGCCCACTACGCAATCCATGATCCAACCTTCCCTATATTGTGCATTGCACAGTGGCGGTGGATAGTGGGGCCATCTCAGGATTCCTACAATGCTCAACTGCGCAGTCCCCTAAGTCTTATCTTCAATCACTATGTATTGCATTGTTAAACTGTGCAACCTTGCCTCTCTTGCCTCCTTAGTTTCTCAAATGTGCAATGCCTTGGCTTGAATTTCCCCTACTACATATTGCGTCTCACTGGACAATGATGTCATTCCCCAATCATTGTATTTCTGAACCGCACAATCCCTAGCTTCCCTTCCTCAAGCATTGTACAATGTGCAGTTATATTGTCTAAGGCTGCTCTCTTTGCACTCTAGACTTGCCCAATGCGCAATTCACACCTTGCCTCTTCCTTTCCACTGTGCATTGCACAATCACAATATCTAGACCCTCACCCCTTGCCTCCTAACTCTCTGCACTGCACATTCCCAAGTTTCTCCTTCAGTTCTTATGCATTGTGCCATCATAGTTCGCCTCACATAAGAAAACAAGATAAAATAGGTGATTTTGGGACTGATGTTGTCTTTTCATGAGTGGACTTCATTTGTAGGTGTCATCATCCTATCATGGCAAGATGATGATCAAAGGGGTCAGTAAAAGAGGTTACAAGAAGGATACTTGTGGAGACAAGTTACAAAGATGCTATCATGCAGTAGTAAAGTAGCCTTGGACCATGACAAAGAGATTGAAACTCATATTGACTTAGAAGGTTCCAACACTTATCTAGACCCATTAGAGAGTGAAGATGAATCACATCACAAATTAATCATCAATAGTTGAAGACATGGAAATAAAGAAAGGAACCTCACATCAATACATTACCATCAAGTCTTATGTCGTAGTCAACAAACTATGGTCATTCAAAGTGTCAATACAAGAGTGTTTTTTGGTCCCATGTATTTTTGCCACATTAATTGTGGAATGTAATTAAGTAATTTCAAAAATGAGAAACTATAAATGTGTGGAAGCCTGAAAGCCCAAGGGTCACACATGGAACATGAGGAGTCACTAGAAAGTCCTAGAGTAATGTAGAAGCTCAAAGGTCACTTAGAAGTTTGAAAAGTCATATGGGAGCTCAAGGGTCATGAGGGAAGTCAAGAGTTACAAGGGAGGTGGAGAGTCACCTAATTTTTTATAAATACACCCTCATAGCTCAAGCAATGGACTTTTCACCTTGGCTTCTCTAGCTTGGCATAGGAGAGAATATCATTCTTTGGAGGAGCAAGTGGTGACTTAACGTTCCACTATTGGGGCTAGTGTTGTGTCATTGTAATGGTGTATCTTGAGGCTTTCACTTAATAATTTGAAGCTCGTGGAGCCGATGCACTTTCATGCATATGTTGTGAATGATTGTATGACTATTCTTTCATCGTTTGTGGTGTATGCTTATGTTTCTACATACTAATGAAAATGAACTATTTCGTTGGCTTTGGTATGCATCTTGTTGAATGTGCGTTGTTGCTTTTATGATCATTGTTATCTTGTGAACTACTTTGTAGGTTAATTAATGATTCTTTCCGTGCTATTGTGTGTCTCTTTTAGGATAGTAATATTACTTTTTTCTAGAGGCTCACTCTTTCTTTCCCTTTTGTGAAAGTACCTTATATACATTACAATTGTATGCTTCACAATGTCAACTTACTTGCTTGTTTCAAAGGGTGTGTGCATAATCTCTTATGTTGATAATTTTAGCAAAGGAAAATCTCTAAGAGTAATGGTGGTTGGGCCTATTATGTGGATGGGGCTCCTACTCTAAACAACATGAGGTCTAATTGAGACTTCATAACCAAGAGACCTCCTACTCTTGGCAACATCCAATGTCGTCAACACCATTGCACCTCAAAGCTTACGAGTCCCAAGTTGATGATTAAATATATGAAATTTATACAAATAAGTAACACAAAGCCACTGGAGGTAAGAATATTCTTATTATTTCTGATTTCATTGGATACAAATGGAATACATATCATAAAGCTAACATTTATCTACATGCTTATCAATCTATCCTACTTAACCCAACCATTTTGGGTTATGATTCCATTTATCCCATGTGATTCGTGTAATCACTTATTGATTCTTCATACTCTTATAGCATTATATACCGCATTACCATTTCCTTATAATACTATGATTGTCCATTTTCTCAAAATCATCCTTCAGTAGGATTGACACAATTTGACATGATTATTGTTATATGGTGCAATCATTCGACTCATTCAAATCACTGTAAGGATTCAAATGAGTCTTTTCAAATAAATTGGTGAAAACAAGTGTCAAGCCGCATCACCTCTGCTCCATTCCTATTAGAGACTTTGTGCAAACGTGGGGGAACAAAGGAAAGACCGCCATGAACCTACACCAATTGAAGAATTAGAACAAGTTCCTAAGTATAATGCCTAGAAGCACGCATATTAGTAGCAACATGGTGGAGTGCTTTCTTTGCCAAGTTTTGAGGGTATTATGATCAAGTTTCTCTCCAGTTTGCAAAAGGTTTTGATGGAAAGATAAAATATATTGAGTAATCAATAATGAGAGTAAATGAAAACCATTCCCTGAGCTACTGGATTGACGCTTCAAAGGGAAAACTGGTTTAGAAAAAACGAGTTGACAAGCAGCCGAGTGTTTAATTTCTCAAATTTGAACATTAGGATGTTAATTGAGCAAGAGTCCCTTTCTCATGGATCAGAGATGAATGGTGTAGTATTCTATTTATTATTTAGAAGTACTTTATGTGTGAAGGCATGTATGAATTTACGTTCTTATATCATATCAAGATATTACTCCATTTTTCCTTAGAACAAAATATAATTTTCCCTTATTTTCTATGGAAGAGTCTACATAAGATGTTGCAAAAAGTTCAAAAGACCCGTGGAAACCATCATAATAGTCTCTACCATTATGGCCTTATTAAATTGTTTATTGAAGATGAGTTTAATGTTAGGCTCGACAACTGGGCCAACTTCTTTATTCGAAATGGGTTCAATTAAGCTAATATAGTTCTTACAGAACATGGTATTAAGCATAGTCCTGAGATAAAGGGTTCAAAAAAATTTGTTAAGTGTAGTAAACAAAACGATTTCTTTTCTCCATACCCCAGGAAGTCACGAAAAATGAAATCCAATGAATGTATGGTAGAAACCCCTGTAGCTCCTCGACGAGTCACAAGAAGTATGGCCAGGGAGTTAATGACCAATCAATGTTGTCCTACCCTTCAAGATAATTTAGATTAGTAAATAATCATTGATTTGGAGTAGTTTAAAAGGGAAGAAGTGGCAATACTCAATACTCCTGGTGTCTGTGATAAGTCGAAAAGTAAGTGCCCTAATTTTAAAGAGTCTAGTCCCTCAAGAACAACTAATGTTAAATTTAATTCTTGGTTTGAATTCAAACCTCCTGTAGTAGAATTGAATGATGCTCAATTCCCACCAGTGATCACCAATAAATAAAATTTGTCCAATCTAGCTGTTCATTATAAATTAAAGAAGAAGAATATGGTAATTAAAAGGTTGAAGAAATAAATCAAAGAATGCCTTGTCCTTGACGGGCACATCGAAGGGGAAATGAGAGGTTAAAAGCAAAAAGTTCCAAATTGTAATACAAGAATGATAAATTGGTCATCAATAATAGAAAAGTGAAAAATATGGTTAACAAATGGTGCAGACGAGTTAAGAATTATGTTATTCATAATAGGGTATTGAAGATGAGACTTAAATAAGTTGGAGATAAAGGACATAGGATCTTGAATATTTTGGTTAGCATTGTAGGGATTTAGTGGAAATTTGCAATGCAACAATGTTGACATTCACTCAGAGGTTTTGTTTGCATGAGGACATGAAAAATGGCTAGTGTGGAGGAGTGTTGGGCCTCTATTTTGACAATATTTTTCATGTTTACTTATCCATCTTTTTGATTTCCTATACCTATATCCAATTCCAATTATCAACCACTATATGCATATTTTTGGACTAATACACCAAATAAACAACCATAAGCATGTTGAGGTAAAATGTTGATTAATTCATGTGTTTCCTTTGTTTTCAATGATTTAAGAAGGTTTTTGAATAGTATATTGCTAATGATAGTGGCTATTAAAAGAAATGCTTGGGTTCGGTGAAGGTTCTCTTCTCACACTATTTGATTCCTGCTACCTGAGTTCAGTTGTGGATAAGGTGTTTAAAGGTTATCATACTTCCAGGTGTCTTGGAACAAATTGAGCACATGGGTTTTGAAGATAAAAGGAATGAGATGGTTCTATGTTGCCCCATTCACCCCTGGGTTGCTGTGAAGAAGTGTGAATCATTAGTTAAAGGCTTGGTCAAACAATTTTTTTTTGCATCAGTAGTTGAACATATTTGGAGATTTAGATCTCATTCTTGTGCATTCCATGTCATAGAAATGAGAACCAAATCATTCAAAAGCTATCTATGGTCTATTATTATCCAATACAATTTATAGGATCTAATTATAACTGTAGTGTTAATTTTTGAAACTAGGGTAAAATTCCACATTGGACAGCTCAAATGACTAAGACAATACTTGAATTAAATTCCTCTTTTCGAGAGGACCAAAATCGACCTAAAGATCACCTAATTTCGTCAAGCAGAAGTTAAGTTTTGAATTATTTATTCATACATACATTATGGAATGGGTTGGCCCTAACCACATGGGTAACTGCTTGGGTGAATCTTAACCCCATGTGAACCCTCAAGAAAGCCTATAAATAGAAGTGACCTCAAGTTCATTTCATCACATTAATCGAGCCATTTCTATTCTTCTCTTTTGTCTTGGTTTGCACAGGTTCGATGGAAGGAGTTCACACAAGGGTTCGTAATCACAGGCATGAGGTCCGCTCTGAGTTAGGGTTTTCTAGGTTCTGGACATTGGCATAGAACATGGAATTATATTCTCTCGACACTGCCACGGAGTGGACAAGACAACATCTAGAGAGCCCTAGACTCTGGCAGACATGCTTATGAGAGTGTCTAGGGGTTTGGAGTTAGATTTCGCTACACTAGTCCTTGGACACTCCCACAAAGTGTCCTAGACAGCATCCAAGCCATCCCGGACGCACACAAAACAACAATAAGGGAGCATCCAAGGGTTTCCAGTGTATTTTACCCCAGACGCATGAACAAAGTCTTCCTGAGAGCATATGAACAGTCACAGACACCCTCATGCAGTGTCTGAGAGAGCGTCCAGGGTTCAGATATAGGGCTTGACATCTTGGCTTCAATTGGCTTTAGTGATCTGGTGGATCTGGGTTTCTCTCTGTTGTTGTACAAATATGTAGCTCCATAGCTTTGATTTATTGGTATCTGCTACAAACATTTGTATTGAGCTCATTGTAGTCTCCGCTGAAATCTTTTTATAACGATTTATTAAAGAATAGGATTTGAAAGGGTTTCCCTCTTTTTAGGTTTTTCCCTGGTATTCAACCAATATGTTGCCTCTTATGGTTGTGTTGTTGTCTTTTATGTCACTGCATATATTGCTCTTTCTTCAGTTACATTTATTATTGATTACACTGCTAATAATTGGATGCACTGTTAATGAAAAAGAAAATTGGGCCAAAGTAACTGATACAACATAGAACAATCAGATAATTTAACATGTTGTCAGATTTGAGGTGAAGGAAAAACCCAAAAGAAGACAAGAATTGAAGCCCTCTCTTTTAGAAAGTAGATTGCTTAGTCAATATGTCATTCTCTACCTTCAAGGAGCATGAAAAGTTGGGGGATGCATCAAACTTTGCTGCATGGAAAGTCAGATTGGAGATCATAACTAACAACAATGATGTGCTAGAGTACATCCAAAGAAGGATGCCCGAGCCTCCAGAAAATGCTTCCGCTTCCCTCAAGAATAGGTGCAAGAAAGGTGAGTCCAAAGCAAAGCAAATTATAACTGATGGTTTACAAGATCATTTACTTGCATATGTTGGGAATTTAAGAAAGTCTAAAGATATGTATGACAAGATAGGCGGCATGTATGAAATCAACAACTTGAATGAGATCATCAACTTGAAAGATCAACACAAGGAAACCAATATGAACAAGGGAGAAGTTGTTTAATCCTACATTACAAATATCTCTCCCTTTAGAGATCAATTGCGAGAGTTGGAGAAAATGTGCCTGATAGGGAGTTATTATAAAAGGAAGAAGGCAAAGGGAGGTCCATCAAGGAAGCCTCCTTCTCAAAATACAAAAGGAAGGAATGACAAATTGTTATCTCATATTGAATGCTTCAATTGCCACAAGAGAGGTCATTATGCTTGTGACTCTCCCGAGAGGAGCAAAAGACCATGTTACAACACTAGAGGCAACTAAAATAACAAAAGAAGAAAAGACTATCAAATAAAGAACCATGATAGAAGATATGAACAAAGAAGAACATACTCCTCAAGCAATTGTGAAGAAAATTGTCCTCCTCAAAATAAGTCAAGGGCTCCCAGGTATGAAAGTAATGCCATAAATAAATTTGAATACATTCTTATTTATGCTCTTACTAGTTCTTCTCCATTGGATTCGTGGGATAGTTGGTTGGTTGATAGTGGGGCCATGTTATGAAACCAGCTCAAGAAAAGATAGAAAAGATAAATCCATGCCTTATAAATCAGCCTCTTCGAGGGGGAAACCTCCTTTACATTACATAAATGAACAATTCTTGGATGATACAAATGAAAAGACCTCTTTTCTATATATAGGAGTCTAAGGGGTCATAACATAATCAGAGCCGACATAACAATAATAATGTAAGAGCACAATAATAACAATAGTGGGCTTCTATGTAGTGCAATAGTAACAATATGGGCACTACATGGGTACATCAATATAATAAGTGGGTTGTACTAATAACAATAAGGGGTTACACTAGTAGTATAGGGGCCTAACATGCCCCTCTCCTTCAAAAAGCATTGTCCTCAATGCTTGAGTAGTTCTTGATGCTTCTGTATAAAATTCTTGTCCTCCCATGTGGAATCTTCAGCGGGTAAGTTCTTCCACTTAATGAGATACTCTGAAATTGATCGATTTCGTAGCTGCCAGGTTCTTGTTTCTATGACTGCTCCAAGTTCCAATATGATTTTTCCTTCTTCTTCAATTTCTGGCAATATTGTTTGAATTAGGATCTTTTGCAACTTTTGAATAAATGGCCATACTTCTTCGTCCTTCTTCCATTCATCCCTTGCTTCGTTTATCCAATCTGGTTGGATAATAGAAATAGCACAAAACAATGCTTCCACATCCTCATCCTTGAAGAGTCTTCCCATTTGGTAAGGTCGCCATTTTTTAAGTGCATGTAGTATTGCCAACATTTCCTTCTCATAAATAGCTTGCTTGAGATGTAGCAGTAAAAATACCCAATCACCTACATCAAAACATTTTTTGCTACAATGTTGATCTACTTGTTGTTTCATTTGATTTTGCACTGAAGTGGCGTTATCCTTTAAAAGTTGGAGAACTTGTTGTTGATGCTCGATGTGATCTTTCTCTGCTTGAACCTTTTTCTTCTTGATATATCCTTCTATATCTAGATTTTGAGGAGTGGTAATTTCTTCCAATCCTTTACAAGATATGGTCGGATTCATTTCTTGATGCTCGATGTGATATTTCACTTCTTGAACATTTTTGTTCTTGATATGTCCTTCTATCTTGATAGTTTGAGGAGTGGTAATTTCGACCAATGAATTACAAGATATGGTTGGATTCATTTCTTCTTTCTCGATGTTATCTTTCACTTCTTTCACCTTTTTCTTCTTGATATGTTCTTCTATCTTGATAGTTTGAGGAGTGGTAATTTCAACCAATGAATTACAAGATATGGTTGGGCTCATTTCTTCTTTCTCAATGTGATCTTTCACTTCTTGCACCTTTTTCTTCTTGATATGTCCTTCTATCTTGAGAGTTTGAGGATTGGTAATTCTTGCCAATGCCTTACAAGATATGGTCTGATTCATTTCTTCTTTATTTGGGGTGAGGTCCTGGCGTATATCTTCTTCTTTTGATGTTTCTTGATCATTTTCTTCCTCCTCTTCATATTCTATGTAAAATAATTTCCTCTCAGCACACTTATGACCTTTAGTGCATTTTCTATCACAATTGTAACAAAGCCCTTTTTCTCTCTTTTCTTCCAATTGTTGTGGTGTAACCCTTGTAGGTTGTGGAAGGCTAGGAGAAACAACACTTCCACCTTTATAGTTGTGAGGGGTATGCTTCTTGGTTTCCATAATTTTTCTTTCCACTATGTCACAAAGCCCTTTTACTCTTTCCAATTGTTGTGGTGTTGCTCTAAAGAAGGTGTTGCTCTTTGTATCCTCATAATGTGCTATCATTTCCTCTGTGAAAATTGACCACGTAACAAGTTTTTTACGAGAAAAAAGCCCTTCATACCATAAAAATTGATCTGGTTCTAAATATGAAGATGCAATACATACCTTTTGTAACAATGGTACACCATGTAGGTCAAAATATTGCTCCATCTGCAGTATCCAATTTACCAGATCCTTGCCATCAAACTTCCTCATCTTGCTTTTTCTTGATTTTAGGAGCTCGATCTTGAAATGACTGTAACTCTGTACTTTTGGATCTTTAAGTTCTGAAATTGCAACCTGTAGTAGCCCTCTGTGTGCTCTTTCCAATGCCACAAGTCTGACCCAAATTGGATTCTCCAAGGAAGAGTTATGCGAAATCTCCCACAGTGACTTGATTATAGACTAGTTCAGTAGAGCGAACTTGTATGACGTGCCATGAGTCACTATTTCAACCTTTGGATCTGAAAATGCATACAAGAAACTACAGTCCGTCCTCTTTCTGTACCTTCTTACGAAATTTCAATATGATCCTCAGAGAGAAAGTTATGACGATTTTCCCCAGGTCACCTGTTTGGAATGTAATTCAGGAGTCTGCAAAAAGACCAACTTCCTAAGATCATATCTCCGCAAATATAGTGCGAAAATCTTTGAAATTCGGACCCGAGGTTCAGCGCGATTTCTTCTCAAATGGGTTTTTTTTTTCAACTTCTGAAACGTCGCAGAAAAAAAGTTATAGCGAAAATTCCACGATGACCTATTTGGAGCAGCGAAACCCTAGAATCCAAAGCTCTGATACCAAATGTTATGAAACCAGCTCAAGAAAAGATAGAAAAGATAGATCAACGCCTTGGAATTCAGCCTCTTCAAGGGGGCAACCTCCTTTCCATTACATAAATGAACAATTCTTGGATCATACAAATGAAAAGACCTCCCTTCTATATATAGGAGTTTAAGGGGTCATAACATAAACAGAGCCGACATAACAATAATAATGTAAGGGCACAATAATAACAATAGTGGGCTTCTATGGGGCACAATAGTAACAATATGGGCACTACATGGGTACATCAATATAATAAGTGGGTTATACTAATAACAATAAGGGGTAACACTAGTAGTATAGGGGCCTAACAATGTTATGAAACCAACTCAAGAAAAGATAGAAAAGATAGATCAACGCCTTAGAATTCAGCCTCTTCGAGGGGGCAACCTCCTTTACATTACATAAATGAACAATTCTTGGATGATACAAATGAAAAGACCTCCTTTCTATATATAGGAGTCTAATGGGTCATAACATAATCAGAGCCGACATAACAATAATAATGTAAGGGCACAATAATAACAATAGTGGGCTTCTATGGGGCACAATAGTAACAATATGGGCACTACATGGGTACATCAATATAATAAGTGGGTTATACTAATAACAATAAGGGGTTACACTAGTAGTATAGGGGCCTAACATGCCCCTCTCCTTCAAAAAGCGTTGTCCTCAACGCTTGAGTAGTTCTTGATGCTTCTGTATAAAATTCTTGTCCTCCCATGTCAAATATTCAGCAAGTAAGTTCTTCCACTTGATGAGATACTCTGAAATTGATCGATTTCGTAGCTGTCAGGTTCTTGTTTCTGTGTTTGCTGCAGGTTCCAATATGATTTTTCCTTCCTCTTCAATTTCTGGCAATATTGTTTGAATTGGGATCTTTTGCAACTTTTGAATAAGTGGCCATACTTCTTCGTCCTTCTTCCATTCATCCCTTGCTTCGTTTATCCAATCTGGTTGGATAATAGAAATAGCACAAAACAATGCTTCCACATCCTCATCCTTGAAGAGTCTTCCCATTCGGTAAGGTCGCCATTTTTTAAGTGCATGTAGTATTGCCAACGTTTCCTTCTCATAAATAGCTTGCTTGAGATGTAGCAGTAAAAATACCCAATCACCTACATCAAAACATTTTTCACTACGATGTTGATCTCCCTGTTGTTTCGTTTGATTTTGCACTGAAGTGGCGTTATCCTTTAAAAGTTGGAGAACTTGTTGTTGATGCTTGATGTGATCTTTCACTGCTTGAACCTTTTTCTTCTTGATATGTCCTTCTATCTCTAGAGTTTGAGGAGTGGTAATTTCTTCCAATCCTTTACAAGATATGGTCGGATTCATGTCTTGATGCTCAATGTGATCTTTCACTTCTTGAACATTTTTCTTCTTGATACGTCCTTCTATCTTGATAGTTTGAGGAGTGGTAATTTCAAATAATGAATTACAAGATATGGTTGGATTCATTTCTTCTTTCTCAATGTGATCTTTCACTTCTTGCACCTTTTTCTTCTTGATATGTCCTTCTATCTTGAGAGTTTGAGGAGTGGTAATTCTTGCCAATGCTTTACAAGATATGGTCTGATTCATTTCTTCTTTCTCTGGGGTGGGGTCCTGGCGTATATCTTCTTCTTTTGATGTTTCTTGATCCTTTTCTTCCTCCTCTTCATATTCTATGTAAAATAATTTCTTCTCAGCACACTTATGACCTTTAGTGCATTTGCTATCACAATTGTAACAAAGCCCCTTTTCTCTTTTTTCTTCCAATTGTTGTGGTGTAACCCTTGTAGGTTGTGGAAGGCTACGAGAAACAACACTTCCATCTTTATAGTTGTGAGGCGTACGCTTCCTGGTTTCCATAATTTTGCTTTCCACTATGTCACAAAGCCCTTTTACTCTTTCCATTTGTTGTGGTGTTGCTCTAAAGAAGGTGTTGCTCTTTGTATCCTCATAATGTGCTATCATTTCCTCCGTGAAAATTGACCATGTAACAAGTTTTTTACGAGAACAAAGCCCTTTGTACCATAAAAATTGATCTGGTTCTAAATATGAAGATGCAATACATACCTTTTCTATCAGTTGTACACCATGTAGATCAAAATCTTGCTCCATCTAAAGTATCCAATTTACCAGATCCTTGCCATCAAACTTCCTCATCTTGCTTTTTCTTGATTTTAGGAGCTTGACCTTGAAACAATTGTAACTCTGTACTTTCGGATCTTTAAGTTCTGAAATTATGACCTATAGTAGCCCTCTGTGTCCTCTTTCCAATGCCACAAGTCTGATCCAAATTGGATTCTCTAAGAAAGAGTTATGCACAATCTCCCAAGATGACCTGATTATAGACCTTTCCAGAAGAGCGAAATTGTATGAAGTGCCACGTGTCACTGTTTCGACCTTTGGATCTGAAAAATGCATACAAGAAACTAAATTCCGTCCTCTTTCTGCAACTTCTTACGAAATTTCAATCCGATCCCCAGAGAGAAAGTTATGACGATTTTGCCCAGGTCACATGTTTGGAATGTAATTCAGGAGTCTGCAAAAAGACCAACTTCCTCAGATCATATCTCTGCCAATATAGCACGAAAAGCTCTGAAATTTGGACCCAAGGTTCAACGCGGTTTATTCTCAAATGGGTTTTTTTTGCAACTTCTGAAACATCGCAGAAAAAACGTTATAGCAAAAATTCCACGATGACCTGTTTGGAGCAGCAAAACCCTAGAATCCAAAGCTCTGATACCAAATGTTATGAAACCAGCTCAAGAAAAGATAGAAAAGATAAATCCACGCCTTATAATTCAGCCTCTTCGAGGGGGAAACCTCCTTTACATTACATAAATGAACAATTCTTGGATGATACAAATGAAAATACCTCCTTTCTATATATAGGAGTCTAAGGGGTCATAACATAATCAGAGCCGACATAACAATAATAATGTAAGAGCACAATAATAACAATAGTGGGCTTCTATGTGGCACAATAGTAACAATATGGGCACTACATGGATACATCAATATAATAAGTGGGTTGTACTAATAACAATAAGGGGTTACACTACTAGTATAGGGGCCTAAAAGGCCACTCATCATTTCTATGGATACAAGGAAGTCCTCTCTAATCTGGCAGAGAGGGAGACTAAGTTGAAGATCATTCTTGGAGACAACTCCACTCATCCTGTGAAAGGCTTTGGGTCCATCAAATTTCAGTTAAATTCTGGGGAATCAGTTCTACTACATGATGTTATGTATGTACCTGGATTAATGAAGAATCTGGTATCTATATCCACATTGGAAGATAAAGGGATGAGGGTTGCCTTCATTAAAGGTAAAGTTTTGACTTGGCCTACTGATTCACCTATGAGAGATGCATTCACATTAGGATCGAGATTTGAAGGACTCTATAGAGTCACTGGAAGACCTCTTCTAATATTGGTTCGTAATACCAATCATCTGAGCGAGTGATGGCACCGCAGACTGGCTCACCTACACTATGATGCATTTCGAAAGTTGAATAAATTGGTCTCATGTATTCCCGATGTTCAAGCTCATCATGATGGAGTTTGTCCAGGTTTTGCAAGTGGAAAGAAAACAAGGAGACCATTTCCCTCTAGTAAGAACAAGATGAATCACATCCTCCATCTCATTCATTTTGATATATGTGGTCTAATGCCTGTACATTCTGTTGGTGGTCATCTTTGCTACATCAACTTTATTAACGACTTCTCACGAAAGGCATGGGTATACTATCTTAAGCACAAGGATGAAGCCTTTGAAATATTCAAGGAATTCAAAGACTTGATCGAAAATCAATCAGGAAGGAAAATCAAAGTCTTCAAATTCGGCAATGGAGGGGAATACATGTCAAAAGAATTCATAGCATTTTGCAAGAAAGAAGGGATCAAGAAAGAAATAATTGTGCCATATACTCCTGAATAGAATGGTCTAGCTGAAAGGAAGAACAAGTCCATATTAGATGTTGTTCGTGCTATGCTCCATGATCAAAAGGTGCGAAATTTCCTTTGGGCTGAAAATAAGACCCCAGAATAAATATTCACAAGTATCAATCCTAATATTAGATATCTTCGCGTATTTAGATGCCCCGTATATTTTCATGTGTTGAAGGATAAAAGGAACAAATTGGAAGCTACAAGAAGAAAAGGTACATTTGTGGGTTATTACAACACTCTAAAGAATATAGAATATATATTCCTTTTTAGAGGAAGGTCGAAATTAGAAGGGACGTAACATTCGATGAAGATGAAACTCTTGGATAAGCAAGAGATCTTCCTCCTCTTCCTCCCAAGGAAGAGAACAATGACTGGGATATTCTAGATGGTCCATCTGTGCTCGAGTCCGATATGGTTGATGATCCCATGGAGCCTATGGATCCATTAGATCCTCCTCCAAGTGATCCTCCTACTAGGAAATACCACTTTGGCTCTCTGATAGTTTACAGGACATTGAGAGAAATGTCCCCATTCGTAGATCATTCAGAGAAAGGAAACAACCATGCAGGTATCATGAATATGTTGCAAAATGAGCACTATCATTCAAGCTGAATTGTTTTCATTTGAAGAAGCTATAAAAGAACAAGTTTGGATGGATGCTAAGACCGAGGAATATGAATTGATTGTGAAAAATTATGTATGGTAGGTTGTACCTAGACTGAAAGGGAAGTCTGTTGTGACTTCAAAGTGGCTATTCAAGATCAAACATGGAATTGATGGAAGCATTGAGAAATACAAATCAAGGTTAGTATCTCGAGGATTATCTCAGAAAGAGGGAGAAGATTATGATGACATATTTGCTCCCGTGGCTCAATATACAACCATCCATTCTATAGTTTCCCTTACTACAAGTTAGGGATGGACCCTTCATCAGATGGATGTAAAGACCACATTCCTCCATGGCATGTTACAGGAAGAAGTATATGTTGAACAACCACAGGGATTTGAAGTGGAAGATCAAAGAACACATGTTTGCAAGTTGAAGAACGCATTTTATGGTTTGAAGCAAGCTCCCTGAGCTTGCTATGCATGCATTGGCAATTACTTAGTGAAGCTGGGATTCATAAGAAGCAATGTCGATCCCAAACTCTACTTCAAGGTAGTCCAAGGTATGCCATTGATTTTGGTTTTATATGTTAACGATCTATTCTTAACAGGTAGTGAGCCTCTGATGATCGAGTGTAAGAGGAATCTAGCCTTTGACTTTGAGATGAAACACCTTGGTCTCATGCACTGCTTTTTAGGCCTTGAGTTATGGCAAAGGCCTGGTGAGATTTTCCTTTCACAAGGCAAATACATTGTGAAGCTAATGGAAAGATTTGAAATGACTGGATGTAAATCCATGGTTACACCAATGGAAATGAAGTTCAAGAAGTTATGTGGAGATGTTGTAGGACTAGACTTGGAAAATCCATCCAAGTATAGACAACTGATTGGGCTCGAATGTTCCTTGTGAATATCCGTCCATACATATGCTATGCAGTAAACACATTGAGTCAATTCATAATCGAGCCTTGCCACACACATTGGACAGCTGCGAAACACATATTGAGATATTTGCGTGGGTCAATCACAATTGGTCTAAGATATTATGTCGGAGATGTTCAATGATGTTGACTGGGTCAGAAATGTTATCGACATGAAGAGTACATCTGGATGTTGTATTAGCCTCTGATCTACCATGATATCTTGGATGAGATGGAAACAAAAGTGTGTAGCATTGAGCACCACCAAAACATAATACATTGTTGCTAGCATGGCTAGCTACGAAGTAGTCTGGTTGAGAAAGCTCTTTGGAGAGCTATTTGAGCAGGTCCTAGATACTACAATGATATACCGCAACAAGAAGAGTGGAATCTGTTTGGCAGAAAATCCTGTGTTTCATGACAAGTCCAAGCATATTGAGATTCAGCATCACTTTATTCAAGACATGGTGCAGAGAGGATTTGTCAGGTTCCATCACATATAGATAGATGAACAGATTACCGATATTCTCACTAAGGAATCACCAAAAGAAAATTTCTTGGTCTTCAAAGGGCAGCTTGGACTGATGGATGTGGCCCCTCCGGATAAGGGGCAGTGTTGATCGAGGAAACTGATCCAACTCTTCCTACCCTGTTTCAGCTCCCAAGGTGAGGAACTGAGATAGAGGGCTCCTGAGGTTGAAAGATCTTTGAACAATAGGGTACTCCCCTATCTGTTACCCATAGGGTTGATTGTGTTACTCCCCTGTTTGGTCTTTACAGAGTATACCCCAATTGGCATCATACCCACAAACAAGGCTTGTTGGGAATACTGCTCCTCATTTGGCCAACGAGTTGAGAGTGTACTTGGGGGTGTACAACCCAAGGTGATTATGATGTAGGTGTTCTATTGCATGACTACTGAGAGTCATTGTTGGGAATATCAGTAGGCAATAAGATTCCGGGTTGAGGGTGTCAGTCCTTACAATCTCCTAGGCTGAAAAGGAAATCGACAAGGGTAACCTCAAACCACTTCAGCGCAGTAGCTAGCCCTATTGAGCATGAGAGGGATCTCTCTAAGTCTCTTATCAGCGATATGACTTTAAAGCAAATAATGTTTAGGCTATATATGTGTATTTGTTTGTGAAAAATTGGTTTTTTTTAAGGATTTGCTGAACTTAGGGTTTGGAGCCACAAGTAGGTCTAGGTTGTGGGTATACAGGAGCAAACATAATAAGGAGGTAGATGTCAGAAGCCATGGTGTAATTTGAGTATTTTTCAGTGTATTATAGAGGATATAATGTGGAAGAAACTAATGAGCATAAATAAACATGATTTCATTACCTTAGGAAGACAAAAACATAACTATGAAAACCAGATAACATAGCTTGAAAAACAAGAATTCTGAGTATTTTATCACAAGGCATTCATAGAAAGAAGAGATATAATGTAGATAAATATGTTTAGACCATGAGAAAACAAAAAGAATAAAGTACAAGCACCATGAACTCACTGGGCTAGAGTTCCTTGAAAATAGCTGCAACCTGTAATTGTATTAACTAAAAGATGATTACAATGCAAGCCTCCTTCACAAAAAGTTCAACCTCTTCTCCTGAGGAGAAATGATACATATAGACTCTCCTAGACCACTTTCCCACCTTCATGAATCAAATTCATTGGTGGAGGAATTGACTCCAAGATTCTCTCAACCAACAGGTGAGAGTGAGAAGGTGAAACTCAAACACTTCATGAAGAGTTTGTTTAGGAGTTTGCTTCTTTTATGAGGCCTAATAAAAATCAAAAACAACCTATGATGTACAATTATTCATGCCTACATCACCTAGCCTCGTAAATAGTTCCATTACATAGAGAATCTTGACTTTGACCAAGTCAGACTAGAAACTAGAAATTTTACACAGTGAAATTTTCCAAATAAAAACATAGAAAGTGCAAAAGCGCAGCACTGACTTTGAGCTGATTTTTAGGTGCCTTCCATGGGTCAAAATTCAAATCTGAGAGAACGATCAACTAGCCCTTCAAGTCTAGTTTCCAAAAAAAATTGAATTTCTGAATTTGGAGCCCGAGAAGACCTTCAAACATCCATTCTCCCAAGGTCGCACCAGAAGCGCATCACCTGTCAAAAAATGGTCCAGAATGCTTATTTTTTGCCACTTTTTTGCATTTTTCTCCAAAACTAAGCCACCTTTGCAAAATTTGTGCAAATGGGTTTTTAGAGGATGGAAAGACCTTTCCAAAAATGTAGACTTTTCCTCAAATGGAGGCCTGAGGAAAAAGCACAGCGCCAAGGCACTGCGCTTCTGGAGCAGCGGAATTTCTGAATTTAGACCAAAATTTCTCAAAAAACACAAAATGCTCAGAATTTGCTCACAATTGGAGGGAAGGTGTAAAAATAAGTTTGCTATAGCTTCATGGAGGCTTCAGCAAGCATCTCCAAGTTTCCCTTGTCCTTTTGGTCTTTTTTGGCCTCCTTGAGCTTGTTTTCAAGTTGTTTTACCTTGACATTGACGATCATGTTTTGAGCTTGATAATGATGCACCATGTATCTAAGCAATTGATTGTCTCTGTTTGCCTTCTCAAGGAGCTTCTCCAAGTGTTCATTCACCCTATTAAGCCAATATTCCTTATCTTGATGAACCTCTAGGGCAATCCTATCTTCTAGGTCAAGATCCTCATTAACTAGAATTTGTTCTTGTTCCTCTTGCAAAGATTTCTTGAGGCCTCTTATTCTTGGTCTTTTCCTTTTTCCTCTCACCTCTGATGCTTCAATCTCACTTGATGTCATGATCTCCTTACCTTTTCCGACTTGCTGCAATAACTTGGCTTTTTCCTTTTCTAGGATCAACTCCTTTGCTTTGAGTTGACTGTTTTCTTGTTCAAGGAATGATATGACATATTTTACTCTTTCCAAATTGATTGCTAGCTCCTTGATTTGATAGTCCTTATCCCTGTTTATCTGTCGCATGTTTGAAGTCTGATCCTTAGCGTCTCAATCAACCAGTACAAACTCATGCTCAACTGTGTCTTTCTCTTTTGTTGTCGGTTCCTTTTTTGTCGATGAAGAAGGCTTGGCTCCTTTCTCTCTGGGAGAATAAAACACAAGCCTCTGGCCCTTCTTATACACTTTAGTCACCATAGGTTTGGATAGTTGAGTCTTCTCCACTGATTTGCTAGAGGACCCCACCTCCATTGGAATGAAAAATAAACTGTGAGGTATGAATGGAAATGAAGTGATGTGAAGGTGGATTTCGACAAAATGATAGAGGAGGTTTGAAAAAGGTGGATATGAACTTTGGAAGATGATGAAAATGAGTGAAGAAACAGTGGAAGAGTGATCTACTAGCAAGGAGGAAAAACAGGGTTTGTAATGAAAAATGCCTAAAACCTCTCGGAATGAGCTAGGGTTTTACTTTTTGAGAGGTAAAAATTTGTTTTGAGGTGAATTGATTAAAATGGTTTATTAAACATGTATGCAGGTGTAGGAAACCATTTTACATGCTTTAGAAACCAAAAACTAAAGATGGTAATTTTCACCCTATCATTTCCCATGCAAATTTCACTACAAACCCTAACTTGAAGAATGATTGACATGAGATGAATTTGGAAAAGAAAAAGGGGGATAATGATGGTGTAATTACTTGTCCCTTGGCTTAGAAGTCAATAAAATCAAGATTGCAAGTGAAAAATTGAGATTTGGTAGAGTTTTGAAGGATTTTTGGGCACTCTGTCCTACGCACAACGCAATGTTTTTACGTGCATCATCAAAGCGCAATGCAGTTCACAGAAGTGTAGTGCCATCTTCCAAACTGCTCCAAATTGAGATCTTGATAGCTCATTGGAAAGCTCTTGAAGTCTGATATAAGATGGACACTTCAAGCATGTAATTTGGATACTCCATGAGGGAGACAAATTGATTTTCCCAAGGTCACTCCAAAAGCTCAAGGTTTCTCTGACAAAAGAGAAGCTCCAACTTGCAGAGCACTTTTAGATGCCTTTCACTAATCCGAATCATGATCTAAAGGTACCATTAGAAAGCTTATGATATCTGCTACACAATATAGTTCTTAAGAACTGCCAACACCTGCTCGAAACCCCTGAAAAACTGTCTTCAAGTCAAGCTGTCCAAAAGTGCATTAACTCTCCCGTAGCAAGTGTATTTTGGGAATTTCTTTCAAATCATAACACCTGTGCATAAACTGAAGGAGGTTGTTGGTACTTGGACTATAATGGACAAAAACCTCTTTCACTTTTGTAAAATTATTCTCCATTTTGTCAGAAACATATTTTGAAGCAAACACGTCCCTATGAGAAATGATGAGGCGAGGTAGTGTACTGCAACATTGTCTTATTTGAAATTAAATATTACCTTTACCTTTATTTTTCTTTCCCTAAGCTGCTAACTCCCTTTATCCACTTAATCACATGATGGACATACTTCTGGCAACATACATTGTCGTGATGACACATGAAGTGAAACCCTAGACCATGACCTAAAATGAGGAATTTAACCATTTCATGACCCAAGACATTTAAATGAAGATATGATACCTCGAAGAAGACAATGAACATGATGAGTGATGAAGACCATGAGTAAGTGAAGGGAGCAGCAGTGACCTAGACACGATAACCAGTGACCAAATTTTTATTTGAAGACTCACTGAAATGACAAAAATTTGACTTGACACCCTAACAACACCTTGTAAGAGCATATTTGATCACTGGTGACACACTGAACTGACTGACACTAACAGAGGGTAAGCTCCCTGATGAAATTTCGGGTTGAGGGTAAGCTCCCAGATGAAATTTCGGGTTGAGGGTAAGTTCCCTGATGAGATTCCAGGGTCGAGGGTGTACTCCCCTGTATGATGAAGTTATCTTATTGCTCGATATGGGTGGAAGTTATTGCTGCCCAATTCTTCTTCTTCTAGATCTGAGAAAGTTTCAACAGATACAGCTGAGCAGAGACAACCAAAGTATTACAACAACATTGTTTGGTGGAATTCTTCCTAGTTGAGAGAGAGTGTTAATTTTTACAACTAGGGTCAAATTCCACATTGAAAAGTTCAAATGACCGAGACAATACTTGCATTAAATTCCTCTTTTCGAGAAGACCAAAATCGACCTAAATATCACCTAATTTGGTCAAGAGGAAGTTAAGTTTTAAATTATTTATTCATACATATATTATGGAATGGGTCGGACCTAACCGGTTAATCTTAACCCGAAGTGAACCCTCAAGAAATCTTATAAATAGAAGCGACCTCAAGTTCATTTCATCACATTGATCAAGCCATTTCTATTCTTCTCTTTTGTCTTGGTTCACATAGGTTTGACAAAAGGAGTTCGCACAAGGGTCTGAAATCACAAGCATGAGGTTCGATCTGAGTTAGGGTTTTCTGGGTTTTGGATGCTGACAAAAAACATGGAATTTAAGTCCCTGGATGTTAGCACAGAGTGGACAAGACAACGTCCAGAGAGCCCTAGACACTGGTAGACATGCTTATGAGAGCGTTCAGGGGTTCAGAGTCATATTTGGTTGCACTAGTACTCAGACACTCGCATAGAGTGTCCCGGAGAGCATCTAGGCCATCCCGGACGCGCACACAACAACAGTAAGGGAGCATCCAAGGGTTTCTAGTGTATATGACCCCAGAAACATGCACAAAGTCTTCCTGAGAGCATTCGAGCAGTCACAGATGTCCTCACATAGTGTTTGAGAGAGCGCCTAGAGAGTTTTAGATGCACAAATATAGTTTTGATGAGAGCGTTCAGGGTTTAGAAATAGGGATTGACATCTTGGCTTCAGTCTACTTCAGTGATCTGGTGGATTTGGGTTTCTCTCTACTGTTGTACAGATTTGTAGATTTGATTTATTGGTATCCACTGCAAACATATGTATTGAGCTCATTGTACTCTCTGCTGAAATATTTTTATGACGATCTATTAAAGAAGATGATTTGAAAGGGTTTCCCCCTTATAGGGTTTTTCGCTGCTCTTGGACCAATCTTCTGCCTCTTATGGTTGTGATCTTGTCTTCTTTGTCATTGTATATATTGTTCTTTCTTCAATTACATTTATGATTGATTATACTATTAATAATTGGATGCATTGTTAATGAAGAAGTAAATTGGGCTAAAGTAATTGATACAACATAGAAAAATAAGAAAATTTAACATGCAATAAATCAACGACTCTGTTATTTTTGTAAATATGTTCATAGAGACAAAGATAGTTTGCTTATCCTGGAGGTGGTTTTATCCATTGAAAAGAGGATCTGTCTATGTTTTGAAAAAGATCTCTCTCTCTCTCTCTCTCTCTCTCTCTATATATATATATATATATATATATATATGTCTGTGTGTGTGTGTGTGAAGAACTAAAACACAGAGAGGAGAGATGTTGAATATAATACGACACTCTGAGTTATGGATAAATAATCTTTTATTATTACTCTGTGGCATTGGTGTTAGTGTATTACTGAGTATCTCAGGTAGTTTGCTTCCAAGGAAGGGAGGGCCCCCTTCTTAGGCAATAAGGATACACATGTAAATAGTAGATTTATTAAATTTTTCATTTCATCTGTGTTATACGGAATCTACGATTGCAGACAGAAGTATCTTCCCTAAGCCTGGTGGATTGACCTAGAACAACAAAAAGACAAAGAAGTTGATGTTTTTCTTAAAGTAAATAGATAATGGGATGAAACCTACTTGGAATCCGTCGTATGCTTCACTCATTCCTTGGCTTGTATGCTTCATTCCTAGCTCTGATCGCTATAATTAGAACCTGCACAATCAGACAACACGAGTGAACGATCTAAGGGATCTATGTAGCATCATCTAATCACTTTATTCAATAGATCAACATGGTATTGAAATACATGAAATCATAACATCATATATAGGACAACAAAGAACTCTTTGCATCAATAGAAATGGAGTGAGTTACAACAAAAATTATGTGTTGATCTTGTAGAAGAGCTCCTCCAAGATGACTTGTCCTTTCGTTGCCACAAAGTGCACCTCTAATCACCCTAATGCATGGAATAATGTCTCTCACAACAGCAACACAAGGGTAGAATCAATCTCCAAAATCCAACCCCAGCCAACCATGTGCTTGTGGAATGTGGTAAATATATAAGGAGAGGTAGTTCATGAATTCTTATCCATTTACCAATCTAGTCTTGAGATTGTTACGAAACCAGCTCACAAAAGATAGAAAAGATAGATGAACGCCTTAGAAATAAGCCTCTTCTAGGGGGAAACCTCCTTTACATTACACAAATGAACAATTCTTAGATAAATGACAAGACCTCCTTTCTATATATAGGAGTCTAAGGGGTCATAATATAATCAGAGCCGACATAACAATAATAATTTAAGGGCACAATAATAACAATAGTGGGATTCTATGGGGAACAATAATAACAATATGGGGACTACATGGGTACAACAAGATAATAACGGGGTTGTACTAATAATAATAAGCGGTTACACTAGTAGTATAGGGGTTACACTAGTAGTATAGGGGCCTAACATGCCCCTCTCCTTCAAAAATTGTTGTCCTCTGTTATACTCCTATACCAATAGGTGTCATGTTTCATGATTGACTTATTGAGCTCTGTAATATGTTCATCCTTTCCTTGCTGCAAAGGTTTCCATATTATGAAAAATCAAAAAATGTAAAGAGGGTATACCCTAAAAGAAAAATCAAAGGGTAAAAAGAATAAGATGGTCAAAAAAGTGAAAGAAATGAACCCCAAACAAAAATAGACCAGGAAAGTGTGCAAGTCCAAAATGCCACTAATACTTCATTTTTTGCAAATAAGGCATTGTGTGCAGCTTGTTACTTTATGCCACAATTGATGAATGTCCAAACAGCTTAATCTTGGCTAGTTCATGTTTGAATTTTCTGTTTTAGAGATAGAGAATAAAATCTGACTAAACTGTTCAATCTTGGCAGATAAGTAGATAGGTAGAGAAGCAAAGGAGCTCAACAGTTTAATCTGAGCCCTTGGATGTAATAAGTGTAGACTTAGATAGGCTTACCATGCAAAGAAAAGAAAATTTGATGAGGGTTTGCTAGTCCAAATGCACCCAATGAAAGAAGAAAAAATGCTAGGCAAAGTAGGCAGGGTAGGTAGGTTGGTATTGCAGAATGATACTTGTGATGGATCATGTCTTTTATTGTGTTAACTTTTACTATTATCACAAGTGCCATGGCGGACATTAGACTTGGAGCAACTCAAGCAAGAGTCATAACTAACTTCCCTTCATGTTTTTCCCCAAATCATTTACTAATTCCCCCTAAAAATATTAGGATCTGTTTAATATCCATGAACTTCTCATTCCGTTTCAAAAAAGATTGCCCAAGTAAAATCTATTTTACTTAGAGAATAGCCATATTTCTCATATAAAACCACTTTTCCCTTTTAGCCTAAGTTTTTAACCATATAACTTAGCGCTTTCCACTTCAAAATTCATATTAGCTTTAATTTTTATTATTTAAATCCCTTAAAAATATTACCCTATCCTGTATTATGTACATATACTAAAAAACCCCAAATATTATGTATCCCCTCCCCCGGTCGAATACGACCATATCGTTGTTTAAAAGGGATTAAATGTTTATTTGAAACCTTTTAGTAGCCTTGCCGCGCACTCAAATGATTAATTAACCAATTCGGTTAATTAATAACTAACCCCGCAGACCAATCAAAACAACCCCGATACCATTAAAAACCTTGGTTTATTGCGCTGGGCCCGCTGCTTTACTCTCCGCCTTCTCCACAGTGCGTCCGTCGTCCGATTATCGCCTGTCCATCCAACGGCCCAAAACCATTTCGCGCTCCCCCTAACCACTAATCGTTAACGCGCAATAAGCCGATGGTTTTTTCGACGTACCAAGGACACGCGTCACACTCCCACTGTGATCGCTCGCCTTCGACCCAAAACCGCCCAGCCCCAAAAGCGGTGCAGGCAAAACCGCTTACTACCGCCCTCCGCTGACATCAACGGTCCTTTGTTGAGATCACTGCCACGTCGCCTGCCACGACATATGCCCCCGTACTCCTACTTATGTCATCTGTCCTGCTTATCAAAAATTCTCGCCGAGCTTCATTTTTGTCAAATAAAAGGGGAAAATATCATTTTTTGCTATATTTTTGCATAAAAACGGGGCTCCGAGCATAACGACGACTGAGGTCGCATTTTCAGTTTTCCGTCCAGAAAGGCTCCAATGATGAGCTCCTCCGCCTGTCAACCCACCCTCCAGTGTACGGTGTTCCTCCTCATACAGGTATCTTTTTCAGCTATCTTCAACAATCGGCTATCAGTGCATCAATTGCCAGGACTTCTCAGCAATATCCGCAGGAAGTTAGCATACCATCCACATAAAGATTTAAAGGAAAGGAATTGGAAGGCGCAGAACAACCTCCAGCGTCCCAACAACGGGTGTTTTTCCATAGTTACACTGTTACCCTTGGAAAAAGGAAATTTTGGGCGAAATGCCAAACAGTGGTGAGCAGGGGTCAATTCAGCATTAAAGAGCATCGAAACAAGTCAAAGAGTATCAGTTCAAGCATTAAAGTGTATTAGACGAGCATTAAAGAGTGTCAGAGTAGAATTAAAGAAAGAAGATCAGAATTAATTCATCAATTAAAACAAACAGTCGGCACAGAGTCACTACAGAAGGCAGCTGCAAGCCGAACCCTAAAGGCCTACCTGCAGCACAGCATCAGATATCTTTTCCTAAGTTGTTTCTATCTTCACTTGTAAATTATTTTAGGTTAAACCTAAATATTATCTCACAGCTGTTATGAGATATAGGTTGTACATATTTTGTTGTATAAATACCCCCTCCATTGGAGTATTGGAGGGTCGGTGGTGGTGTGTGGATTCCCTAGACTGTGCTGTAATACTGAAATTTTGGAATAAAGAGCTGTTTGAAATCAACTGTTGTCTGGCCTACTAGATGAAGAATTGCAGCAGAGGACCTGTCACAGCATTCTTGAATCAACCTCTGGATCAATAAGTCCCCTATATCTCGTGTTTTACAGTTTTCTTAGTTTATTATATCATATGTTTCCATAAGCTGAATGGTAAAGAAAATGGTTAATTTCAAAATTTGCTTGACTGCACTCTGTTTTCAGTCTTTATTATTTTCTGTGTTTTCTTCAGAATTAGAATAAACAGTGAACTCTTAATTGCTCATGTTTCCTGATTCTTTCATGTTGATTATTTGGTAAAGAATTCTTAACTGCTCCTTATCAGTAATCATCCATTTTCCCTCTTTCAATATGTTCAAGGATTCTTAACTGCCCTTCACCCATTTGAGCCCATTCCATCTGTTTCAAGTCTTTCATTTGTTCCTTGTTTGACTACCTTACTCTGTGAGGCCATCCTCCGTTAAGAAACCAAATCCAGAAAGCCATTTTCTTTGACTCCATTAGCCCAATGGACTAAACTTTCTGTTTTACCTCTCTGTTCTATCGAATCTCACCACCCAAACTCAAAACAAAACCATTGAACTTCATAACTAGCCTAAAACCTTTAAAAGCAAAGTTAAATCATAAAGAGAGAGCCCTCTCTGGATACAGATTGGCTAGATTCTGTATCTAAAAGATTGGTCTGTGGTTACCTCGGCATTATTCCCTTTCTTACAACTTTTGGGAAGAACCTGAGTGATAGCATCAATGGCGACTCAACTGGGGACCTAAATAATTGTTTGTTACTATTGTTTACTGCATAAACTACAGATGGAGCCTGAAGTTAGCCAGGTAGCCTTTGAAATGCTTTTGCTTTCCAATTGCAGAAGTAAATGAATGCTGCTTCAGTCTATCTCTGGTCTATATTATGAATTGAACATCTAGTTTCAAATACCTGATCAGTTCCTCTTTTCAAAAAAGTATTTAGGAAAGATCAAAACTTCCACATTTAAAACCTCCTAGAAGAGACTGTTAAAAGTTGTATTGTCAAAACTATTTCAAGAAAAAACCAAAAAAACACACCTAGAAACTGGCTTCAGAAAAGATTCATTACACCATATCACATCCTGATCCTAATCCCCCACCTGTGTTTGAAAATCCTAATCTGATTTCTAGGATTGTTAGAAGACAAGAGAGCCAAGGAAATTCTGCTAGTTCACACCTTGACAAACATTTGCAGAACTCCATTCAATCTAAGCTTACCTATGAAAAAACACCAAACCTTTCTGTGATTACTACAGCTTCTCCAAGTTCACCATCAACACCTCCAACTACTCTTTCCACTCATCCATCTACAACACACATTCCCACTGTTATCCCTGCTCCTTCAGTTGTCACATCTATATCTGCAACCATGGCAAACCGATATACTCCCCTAAACTTACTTGCCAATCCAGGGGCTATGCCCCAAGACTATCAAAGTAAAACCCCTTCTTTTGACGGTACTGGCACTTACACAGCTCAACAACATACCAAGAAAATGACTGACTATTTTGAAAGTTATGAGATTGATGATGATGATATTAGAATGAAGGTATTTGTTCAAAGTTTAACTGGAGATGTTAGAACCTGGTTTAGAGCCCTCCCTGCAAATAGTATCAATGACCCACAAGCTCTTTATCAGACCTTCTTGGACAGATGGGAAAAGAAGAAATATCATCTCCACATTTTATCAGAGTATGAAAGCCTAAGAAGAGGCACACAAGAAACTGTCCAAGATTACTGTACCAGATTCAATAATTTCTACAATGCTATTCCTCAAAATCTCAGACCTCCTCCAGATTTGGCCTTGATTAAATTCCCTGATGCATTTGGTGCTGATATGGCATACCAACTTAGGGAAAGAGCTCCTCGAAACTTAGAAGAGATGTAGAGTATAGCTGTCAATGTTGAAGACAACCTGATATCGAAATGATCTAGAGCCAGAGCTGAAAGAAGAACACCTTTCAAAGAAGAACCTTCTGCCTTCGAACAGAAATTAGATGCTATTATTAAAGGAATGGATAGACTTGGAGATAGAGTAGAAACAATTGAGAAAAAATCCCCTTGGGATGGTCAACCAAGCAACATTGGGAGAAATCCAAATTTCAGGGAGAACCAAAATCCTAACACTGGAAAGACAGGGCCTGACCAACATATTAGGCCCCCATTTCAAGAAAATTATGTTGAAGCCTCAATTTCTGATGAACCAACAGAAGACACTCAAATTAATCTGATGGGACTCAACAATGAACAACAAGTTTTCTTGACCCAAGAGGATCAAGAAGCTCACATCCGTGAACAATTCCAAACTTATTCAGGTGAATCATTTGACTTTAGGGAGGGATATGACACAGCCATTTATGAAGTCCACAAACAATACAATCTGAGAAGCAGAAGTATACATGTCCCTGAAACCAGTAAACAGAAAGATACAAGCAGCCTATCAAAGGTAAGATCAATAACCCCCCTGTACATATTCTTTCTAAAACAGATCCTAACCTTGATAACCCAAATGTTGAAGATATATCAGATAATCAGCCACCTAACAAACAACCTTTGCAAACAACTTCAGCTCATAATCCCAGTCTTGAAGAAGAGAAAAACGCAGAAAATTCAGTTGTCCGAAATACAAGAACTCAGACCGAAAAACCTTTCAATCTTGAGACAGAAGTAGGCAAACTAAAGATAGATGTTCCATTATCAGAATTAGCTAAACATGATGTCTACAGAAGTCAAATCAGCAGATCACTCAAAATTTCTGTGAACGAAGATTCAGTAAACATTTTTTATGACCAGCCTGAATTGATATTTGGCACTGAACTAAATGGAAAAATAGTAGAGGGAGAAGTTCTTCCTTTCTATGTGGGTTTAAACATACATGATATGATACTCCATAATGCCATGTTTGATTCTAGTGCCTCCCATAACTTAATGCCTAAATTTGTAATGGAGAGATTAGACATTGACATCACCGGGCCATATAAAGATCTTTTCTCTTTTGATTCAAGTCAGGTCAAATGTTTGGGTTTAATCAAAGACTTATGTGTGTCACTTGTCCAATATCCTGCCAAAACCATCTTAATGGACATAGTAGTAGCTGATATTCCTCCAAAGTACGGTATGTTATTGTCTAGATCTTGGGGTGCAAAGCTCCAAGGATCTCTATAGTTGGACATGTCTTACGCTACTATTTCAGTGTTTGGTCAACCTAAGAGACTATACAGAGAAACCTTAATGAAGTATGTAGTGAGTAGTCAAGAGAAACCTCAAAATTTCTTTATCTACTCAATACATTCAGATATGGATTCTTTTATCCTTTACAATGCTGAAATTGATCCTTCACATGCAATAAAAGTTCTAACAGATGAAACAGAAAAAATAGCAAATGAAAGGTAGAGTGTCTGAATCCAAGAAATCCCTGAAAATCATGAAACATCAGATAAACCAGAAGAAACCAAAAAACCATATCTCCCTATTGAACAGATCCCTGAAACTCCAGATACTAATTATGAACATGAAACCCTTTGGTACTTAGAATTTGATGGTTCCGTTAACAAATTAGGAGCAGGAGCAGGAGTCTGGTGCACAACCTTGAAAACAATCATGCTGAAGGTCGTGCCTATAGGTTAAACTTTAGGTGCACTAATAATATGGCTGAATATGAAGCTTTGTTGTTAGGTCTTAAACTGGTCAAGAAATTGGGAGCAACTAGAGTGTCAGTCCTAGGAGATTTTGATTTAATCATTCAACAGATTAAAGGGAAGTTCTTAACAAATGATCCCAGATTAAGAGAATACAGAGGAACAGCCATAGAGATCCTCAATACATTTATAGAAATTCAGCTTGCCAAAATCCCAAGAAAACATAACTTGCAAGCTCATAGCCCAGCAATGTTTGCCAACACCTGTAAATTGCCATTTGAACCAAATCATCAATTCACGGCTGAGATTAGATATAGGCCAGCCATACCTGATAATGTAAAGAACTGGCAAGTGTTTGACAGTGATAATCAGATCAACAATTTTTTAACCCTAGAAGAAGAGTTTTCCAGCACTAACGTAGATGGAGATGCGGTTAGGGTGTTTGATCCAGCAAATCGGATAGAAACAGACATTTCAATAGAAAATGCAACTCAAATGCTTCATCCAAAGAAATTTACCAAAGAGGAAATACAAGATTTTAAAGAAACAGATGTTGATGAGATTATTGAAGGAGAATCTGAAATTATCAGTTTGAAAGACAATCATTTGCCCAAAGGATTAACTCCTTTGGAAGATCTCTTTGATTTCAACAATATTCCAAAGAAACCTCAGATGGAACCTCCAAAAGCAGACATTGAAGACTACAACATAGGAACTGAAGAGAATCCAAAAATGGTAAAATTGTCCAAATCTTTGCCCCCTAATAAAAAACTTAAGTATGTTGCACTGATCAAATAATTCCAGGTTTTCTTTGCCTGGAGCTATGAAGACCTGAAATCTTATGACACCTCTATAATTCAACATATAATACCCCTCAAGGCGAATCAAAAACCATATAAACAAAATCTCAGAAGAATCAACCCTGTACTACTTCCTTTAATTGAAAAAAAAATCAAACGAATGCATGATCCAGGGATAATTGCTCCAATCAGATTTTCAGAGTGGGTGTCTAATTTAGTGCCTACCAGGAAGAAAACAGGAGAAATCAGGTTATGTGTTGACTTAAGGAATGTAAACAAGGTTTCTTTGAAAGACAACTACCCTTTACCTAAGATGGATCACATTTTACAAAGAGTAGTAGGTGCTTCTAGGATTTCACTTTTGGATGGGTTTTCAGGCTTTAATCAGATTCTGGTACATCCTGATGACCAAGAAAAAACTGCATTCACAACACCATGGGGTACATTCAAATATGTTAAAATGCCATTCGGACTTAAGAATGCAGGGGCAACCTTTCAGTGAGAAATGGACATAGCTTTTGCAAAAGAGATTCACAATTTTTTGGTTGTATACCTAGATGACCTCACTGTGTTTTCTAGATCAGATCAGCAACATTTAGATCATTTGAGACAAGTGTTTTTAAAATGCAGAAAATATGGTATTTCATTAAATCCTAAAAAGTCTTTGTTTGGTCTAGAAGAAGGCAAACTGTTAGGCATATCATCTCCAAAGGTGGCATCAGAATTGATCCTGCTAGAATAGAAGCTATTTTACAAATACCCCACCCCAGAAATGTCAAAGAACTTCAAGCTTCCTAGGAAAGATTAAATTTTTGAGAAGATTCATATCTAATTTGGCTGAATTAATCAGATTGTTGAACAATATGTTAAAAAATGATTCAAAGGTTAAATGGACAACAGAAGCCAAACAAGCATTTGAAGAAATTAAAATGGCTTTAACCAGAACACCAGTCCTTACAAGTCCAAAGTTCGACAAAGACTTCATAATTTTCTCATTTGGATCAGAACACACTATAGCAGTTGTTTTACTGCAGAACGATGATCAAGGATGTGAAAAACCCATAGCCTTTTTCAGTAAAGCACTTAGAGATGCGCCTCTGAATTACAAAATCATGGAAAAACAGGGTTTTGCACTTGTGAAAGCTATTCAAGACTTTAGGGTCTACATATTGTACTCCCATGTAATAGTTTATGTGCCAAATGCTATTGTCAAAGACATTCTGACTCAGGATGGAATTGAAGGCAAACGAGAGAAATGGATAGCTAAAATATTGGAGTATGAAGACTCCCAAAGAAGTATTCATAGGTGTGAAGCTCAAGATTGGACATCTCATGATATTTGGTTGTTGTGTACATTTCCATGTGTCGAAGGACAAGAGGAACAAGCTAAAAGCCACCAGAAAGAAAAGTATGTTTGTTGGATATTGTGAAAACACTAAAGCATTTGGAATATATATATCTAGTCAAAGGAAGATCAAGTTTAGCAGGGATGTAACTTTCAATGAAGATGCTACCCTTTGAAAAGTAAGGGATCTTCCTCTACCTCCTCCTGTTGAGAAGAGAAATGATTACATGGACCTACTAGAAGGTCCTTTTGTGCCCGAAACAGAGAAGGATATTGTTGATGATCCCATGGAGCCTATGGACCCTTTGTATCCTCCTCCATGTGATCCCCCTACCAAGAAGAGACCACTTTGGCTCTGTGCTACATTACAAGATGTTGAGATACATGTTCCTGCCAAAGGGACCTTTAGAAAAAGTAAGAAGTCGTGTTGGTACTAGGGATACGTTGTAGCTATGAGCTCCATCATAGACATTGAACCTCCCACTTTTGAAGAAGTGGTGAAAGAGCCAAGTTTGGAAGGATGCCATGACCGAAGAGTATGAATCGATTATGAAGAATGATGTATGGGATGTTGTTTTGAGACCTAAAGGAAAGTATGTCGTAAATTTGAAATGGTTAAACAAGATCAAGCATGGAGCTAATGGAAGAATTGAGAATTATAAAGCAAGGTTTGTGGCTCGAGGTTTCTCCCAAAAAGAGGGAGAATATTACGATGACATATTTTCTCATGTTGCTCATTACACTACTATTCAATCAATCATCGCCATTTCTGCTAGTTAAGGATGGACCTTTCACTAGATGGATGTGAAGACTGCATTTCTTCATGGCGTACTATAGGAAGATATGTAGAGAAGCCTCAAAGATTTGAAGTGAAGGATAGGAAGGCTCATGTTTGCAAGTTGAAGAAAGCTATATATGTCTTGAAGAAAGCCCCCAGGGCCTAGTATCACTGCATTGATAGCTACTTGGTGAAGCATGGATTCACAAGAGTAGTGTTGACCCGAGCCTATACTTCAAGGTGCTCCAAGGTATGCCTTCGATTTTGGTTTTATATGTTGGTGATCTATTCTTGACCGATAATGAGCCTCTAATGCTCGATTGTAACAAGGAGTTGGCCTTCGAGTTTGAGATGAAAGATCTTGGTTCGATGCATTACCTCTTAGAACGAGAGGTGTGGCAAAGACCCATAGATATTTTACTTGCTCAGGGAAATTACGTTGTGAAGCTCTTGGAAATATTTGAAAAGGTAGAATGCAAGTCCCTAACCACGCCGATGTATATGAACTTCAAGAACTTATGTGGAGATGTTGGTGAACCTGACTTTGCGAACCCTTATGAGTACCAACAGTTAATTAGGGTATTGATTTTCCTCGTGAACACTTGTCCCGACATATATTTTGCATTCAACAATTTAAGTTAATTCATGACTGAGCCCCTTCATGCACATTGGGTTGTCGCTAAAATCATGTACTATGATATTTTCATGGGACGATCAATCTTGGTTTGAGATATAATATTGAAGATGTGAGACTGCATGGATACACTAACGTTGACTAGGCTAGAAATATTATTAACAGGAACAGAAAATTAGGGTGATGCTTTAGCTTGGGGTCTCAAGGAAACAAAATCTTGTAGCTTTGAGCATAGTCGAGGTAGAGTACATCATTGCTAGCATGGTTAGCTTTGAGGCAGTCTGGTTGAGAAAACTCTTTGGAAATTTGTTTGAGCATTTCTTGGACACGACCGTGATATATTGCAACAACGAAAGTGGGATCTAATTGGCAGAGAGTCTATATTTCAGAACAAGTCTAAGCATATTGAAATTAGGTATCATTATATTCGATATATAGTGCAGAGAGGAGCAGAAAGACTCCATTAAATTTCGACTGATGAGCATATAGTGAATATACTCACCAAGGCTTTCTCGAAAGGGAAGTTCTTGGTCTTCAGAAAATAGCTTGGACTAATGGATGTGACCTTCACGGGTAAGGATCTCAGCTAATCAAGAACACCGAGCATGCTCTTCTCCCATGTTGAGCTCCCATGGTGACGAATGGAACAATAAGGGCGCTTGGGGTTGAAGGAACTCTAGACAATAGGATAGTTGTGATCCTTACCTCACAATAAGTAATATCCTACCTATTATATAGCAATAGGATAGATGATATCATTACCACATGGTAAGTAGCATCCTACATATTGTCATCTTTGGGACTTGACAACGTATACCCCAGTTGGAATTCTACCCACAAGTTGGGATTGTTGGGATTGTTCCTCCCCATCTGACCGATGGATTAAGAGGTGACTTGGAATAGTTTTGATTCTTACCATTTATGATAGGTAGTATCTTGCCCAAGTGAGAGGATGCAAGTGTTCCACCATTGACTCTTGAGCGTCAAGTTGTAAAGATCAGCAAACAATAGGACAGTTGTGATCCTTACTTGACGATAAGTCATATCTTGACTATTGTCTTGACGATAGGATAGTTGTGATCCTTACCTTCCATGGTAAGTCGTACCATTCTAACGTCCTTGGATAGAAGGTGGTAGCTTGAGATCCCCTATGATGTCAAAGTCTTCTTCTTTTAGATTCAAGAGTGATTAGCAGATGCGCGAAGATGAGCATAGATGACACTTTGCTTTACATGACATATGATGCAGTTGGAGATTTCTCCCTCGCTGAGAGGGAGTGTTAATTTAGCAACTTAGGGACAAATTCCCTCTGTTGGATAGCCTTCCTCATCCAGAGAAGACCCACTTTTCCCTTGGAAGAATTTAATTTTGTTAAGGAAAAAAAAATATTTTTAATGTAAAAACCCAAAAGTGCACTAAAGTCCAGGTCGCCCTAAGGACAAATTGGGTCTCCAAGGAAACATATGAATACAAGACAAGAAAACCTCATTTGGCATCACATCAACTCATTCATTCTTCTCTCTCTCCTCTTGTGATTGGTTATTTTGACCATGTACATGTCAACAGATATAAGAAGCGGGGTATAAAGCAATGGATCAAAATTCTTGAGTCATTATCATCATTGTAATCCCAAATTTTGCTATTGTATTTTAAAAATGATTCTAATATAACTATTAAGCCATGTAACAACACCTAGGTAAGCATATGATTCTTGTCAAAGGGTTTCACTCTAGCGAGTTTTTTAACCTCCCTAACTATTTGTGTTTGTAAACGCAAATAATTGGAAGACTTTTTCTCCCAGATATATCCCAAAGATAGGTAGGAACGCGTTGATATTGTTAGGTGAGTCCTAGTGTTATCATACTAAATCATGTGTCTTGAGTCGCAAAATTTGGTGCTGTTTAGAGAGGTTGTGTCTATGTGTAAAATTTCCCCTTCTAAGGGTCGATCATTGTAACATCTTGATGTAAAAGTGTGTCTAGGAATATTTCTGGTGAATGGTTCCTCATAATTAGAACAACATTGCAAAAATATTTTTAGACCCACTTAGAAGGTGGAAAAATGTTTTATCCCCTCTTGAGTCAACAATTTTATTTTCTAGCAAAAAATAAAATTAATTATCTAGAAATTGTCAAAAAATAAAATGAAGGGAAAATTTAATTACCCTCCAAGTGGAAAAAAATTATTCAAAAATTTATTGAGGCTATTTTCAAAATGAAAATTTAGAGTCAAAAATAAAAGCCTCATTTCCAAGGCAAGATGGACCAGTCCAGAAATTTGTTCGGCCATTAAAGACTACTTTCCCAACAAATCGAATTTTGGACCAAGCAGTGAATTATTTTGCACAAGTTATGACAATTCTATATTTTAAGATTCGCTAATGGTCCAGAAGTTAAAGTTTGATCCCTCAACATAGTGAATAAGGAAAAACGAATTCTTTTAAAGATTTGTGCCAGATTGTGAAGGGTTTAAAATTTCTTGGAAAGAATCAAGCCATGGATCGAGCTACTAGCCATTATTTTCCACTTGGAGGGGTTAAGCCCCCTCATTTTCCATATAAGGAAGCCTAAGGCTCCTTAGTATGCATCTTATGATATGATCTGATGTATTGATCTAAGCTCTGTTGGATTCCTTTCGATAATAAAGCATAAGTCTTTGGGATTTCAATTCAAGGTGTATCTCTCTTGATGATTTATGGTATGTGTTGAATAATTCTAATGCTCTGATGGTTCATTATTGAATATTGTTGTTTCAATAGTCAGTGGTTGGATCATCTATTAGCACGGATATCTTTCTTTAGTTGTTGGGTTCTAGAGAAACATTATTCTGCTCACGATTTAGCAGGTATTTCCAGATCTTGAGGATTTAAGTGTGTATCTAAACCCCCTTTGAAACTAACAATTTAAGTGTGTATAGATCTTCAGAATATTCAAACCTTGGGCAAACCCCAAGTACATGGACTTTGAGGTGACCACACATTGTTTGACTTCTCGGCTTATCTAACGATTTATGGTGCAGAATTTTTCCATTATATTTAAATAAAAATACTTATCTCGCTTATTTTCAAAATCTACTTAGGCCATAAATGATTTATTTGCTAACTAAAGCTACTATTATCTTGTAGATATTGTAAATTATTTGTGAATATTTCTTCTAACCCTTGTATTTTATTTTTCACTTTGTAAATAATCTTTTTGGGTTTTTACTTTGATTTTTTTCTAGATCTTGTGGATTGGCTCTATTCATCTAACTTGTAGGTGTTAATGATCGAAGTTTCAAGGGCCAATTTGAATTTACAGGATCCTAGCCCTCACGTAGCTTAGACGGTTAGGGCTTGGATATTTTTTAGCCTTACGAGGAGTCGTCCAACCCAAAGGAGGAGAGCGTTCAACCAAGGAGGGTGGATCTAAGGTCTATAGACCTTGATCTACAAGACCCAAGTCATCAAATTGCAATGCCTTGCCTTCTTGAGGGAGTCGCTAGCCCTAAAGGGCTAAAATCATTGAAAAATCAACGTTTTTACCAGAGATTTATCATATAAGGGATTTGAAAGCAAATTTCTAGGATGTAATCACATTCTTATGGCCAATAATTTTTTTGGTTTCTCATTGAAGGTATCTGCGAGGTTTTTTAGTCTCATTAGGCTTGGTCGCATGCCTAATAGGCCTTGCTTAGCCTAGTTTCAGCCTTGAAAGGGTCTCAAAGCCCTAGCCCCTTATATTTGGAAGCCCATTTTGCTAACATCTTGTGATTGTAGGTGTCCTTGAAGGATATCATCACTTGTTTGGGTATCGAACTTAGTTTTGGAAGGCTTTCACTTGACAAACCAACCTCCTAGGCCTAGTTGTAGGCCTAAGGGGCCTCATTCACCCTAGTTGTGAGGGTTTGAGGGGTTGCTCCTTTCTTTCCTGAATTGATCTCTATGGTTGCAAGTGTTTGGGGTACCAATAATTTCTTATTTGAAGCCAAATCACTTTTTTGGTGTCCCAACATGGCATACTTATTCTTGGAGGAAGGCCACAAGGCCTCAATGGTTCACCCATTCCTTACTCTCTTTCTCCCTTTATTGTTATAAAAATATTCAAATCTAAAGCTAATCATAATAGTGGCATAATCACCTAATAATCTAATCAATATAAGTCTAAGTCATCTAAAGAAGATCACACACTAACTTCTAAGGCTAAATCATTGTTCTAGTACTTGTGTTCTCTTGTGTTGATGATTGACTTGAGGTTTGATATAAATCTTCAAAGATATGCTATAAAAATTGTAGTGGCATAATCACTTTGAAAGAACTCCCAAAATTGATCCTAATAACCCTTAGAAGCTAAAGGAATGTTGCATTTTAACTAAAGGATCAATTATTATTGATTTAATTTCATTTGCAAGTAATTTTGGGATTGTCTTCATAATAATAAGAGGGTTGATCTGATTGGTATGAATGTTCATTGAAATATGGTGCATCATTGAATGATAAGAATATTGGTTAAGTGATTGCGATCTTGAGGATAAAGCTAGTACTTTGCATACTAACCCTTGCATTACTTATCCTTGTATCTTTGCATCTTTGCATAAGCATCTCAATGATAGATAGTTGCATTTGCAAGTCTCTTCTTGCATTGCATATCACTGTTAGCAATCTCGTTGCTCTATTGGTCCTTGTTGCTATTGTGCTTAAAAAATATTGAAGTTCTTCTTGCCTATAGTTTATAATCATAAGAGCACAATAATAAGAACTATAATTGATACATTGATAAGCCCTAATATGCATGTTGGATCGTTGAGTAATCATTGTTGTTAATCTTGTTTCATTGGGTTAATCTCTAAAGTATTACCCAAAGTGCTTCATAAATTACTTGTGTAAACATTGTGAGCATCTGGGTTACAAGTGATTTGATTTTGTCATATTGGAGCATTTTACATATTTGTAATCTCACTGAAGCAAATCTCACATAATTTGCATATTCATTCTAGGTTAGAAGTGCATATTTAAAATTTACCTCCACGCAAAAGCTTGGTTGTAAGAGAGATAGGTGTTATACAGTATTTTGTCACACTCCTCGTCTCATATCCTGAAGTGTCACATGTTGTGTCGTCGATGCCACCAATGTCACAAAATGATGAAAGTTGTCGCAAAAAATGTATTCACCATGAAACATGTTTGTGATTATCAGAAGAATGTCCCTTAAGAAATGGAAGAAAACTTGCCTTGGAAAATTCTGAAGAACTTGTCAAAAACCTTATTTTTCAAGACCAACATGTTTTTCATAACTAGTGACACATGTTTATCACTTGATACATCATACACTACTAGTGTTGCCAACATGAATTTTAATAGGAAAATCCGCGTTGGTCCTCTTCAGGGAGTTTGTCCCAAAATTGGAACAAGATCTCCCATTCCTGGCCCTAGATCCTCTTTCCATCAATCTCTCCCTTGAGATATGGAACTCCTCCCTAATTTCATGGATCCTCAACTCAACTCCCCTTCCCTATAAATGAATTGTCCACCTTCCACTAATAGTTGGTTGTCATCCTACAACTGAATTATGACCAATTGTTCCCCATTTTCATAGAAGAAAGGTGTTTGAAGGCTAAGGCTTAGACTTGGAATCTCACTTGAAGGAGGCTTCCAACATCAAGGCTTCATTGGTTGTAATGCTCCATTTTCCATCTATTAGTAATACAATATGTGTTTTATTTACATAAATGTGTCAATTATTATCCATTTATTGTGGTGCTCCCTAATCTGTTACATAATTTGTATGTACAAAATTGTATGCTTTATATAGTCTTGTTGTCCCCACTTGATCTTTCTTGCAGGCACTCATCTACACTAGCGAAGAAGAGATTGTGAGCTTGGAAGCCAAAGAGTCGAGGTTGACAGCGAGGGTATTAGCATCAAAGAAAGGTAAGAGATCTATATTCCTTTACATTTTCTAGTATGAATTAGGAAAGATTGCATGTAATTGTCTTTTGTAATTGCTAGATCCTTCCATAGGACTAGAGGGATCATTTTTGTCCACGGAAAGGATTGTATGCACAAAAAAATGGTGAGTCCGCTGGGGAAGTACATAACACTTCAAGCCTCCTTTGTCTTTGGTCTCTTTTGAAAAGTTTGGCCAACCTCTTAGTGATCAATAACTTTGATTGATTGTGGATCCACATTCTGAGTGTTGAGTGGTTTAGAGTGTCAAATGTAGGTCTCTGTTCAACTTTGTTTGTTTTCTCATAAGTTTTTCTTGCCCAACGCCCTTTTCTTGAGAAAAAGAGTGTTGTCAGCGCAAATTTTTCTATTATAGTCACACTGAAGACCCTGTCAACACGGATTTTGACCATTACAGTTGCACTAATCTAAAGAAAAATAATATTTTTTAGGGTTTCTGACAGAAGACCTAAAATGTCTTGATCTCTGGAGTCTTTCTCCTACTCTATTTGCATAGAATTTTGACTTATTGTTGTTAAATTCTTTGTGGTTTGCAAAAGTTTGTTCCATGCTTAAGTAGTGAAAACGAACTTTGGTTGAATCTTTAATTCTTTGGGTAATCGAATTTACTGTTTTGCAGCTTGTATGTGTTACTAATTCGTTGTCTGATAAGCATTTTTAGTTCTTTTGAAAACCAGAAAGAAAATTGCATTTGCATTTGTTAAGCCTTGATCTCAAAATTAATCATTTCTTCTAGAAATTGCATTAGATTGCATTGCACAGGAAAGTTGTTTTTGAGATTGTCATTCAGCATAGATTACATTGCTTGATGTTGAAAGTTGATAAGTGCATCCTCATTTATTTGAAAAAGAAAAAAATCATGTAGGTGAATTTTAGTGAATTAAAATTCATTTACTTTTTATCATTGCATTGGAAATATGGAATTGAAAGATCTAGTTAGAAAGCTATTGTTGGTTGCATAGTTGATTGCTGCATCAATGTTTGCACTTCTTCCCTACACTAGATAGCTTTCATTGAAATGAAAATATTTGTTTTTTCATATTAGGTTCATCGTAGGTGTGTTTAGTTAACACCGATTTTTGAACCTTGAAACTGAAACATAATTCAATATCAAATTTAAAATTTATCTCAATCGACCTAAGGAGAATTTGTAACATTAACGAAAACATATAGAGGTCTAGGTTAGAGACGTGTTTCAGCATCGTTAAATGTAGGAGACGTCATTTTTTGTCAATGTTGCATCCCGGGGGTGAAATCTCGTTCCATGTACATAAGTGTATAGGATCGTTGTCCACGTACCTTCGGGTATATCGGATGGCGCTCCACACATGAAAATCATAAAGGAATGCTCCCATCGAATGGTTACGCATTAGACAACACTACTACGAACTACACTCCCACGTACCGTCGAGTATATTTCAGGAGTCCCCTATAGGTTTCTATCCATCCATAGGTAACTGAGTACGTCGCCTTATATACCGTCATACACCGAACACAGAATTCGGGGAGATTGGTTGTCGTACGTTAAGTCCTTGGTTCGCCAAGGTGCATATTGCAGTTCACGATTTCTTAGTAAACCATCATGCCTTGTTACCCCTTTTTTATTTATTTTTTTGTTAATTTCTAAAATTAATTAACCGCAGAAGAACATACTAGCCATGAAACAACTCCTTTTGTCCTCAAAATGAATGCTTAATTGTAAAAACAGAATTAAGCCAAAAGTATTCACCAACACACAATTAGTAATTAATTTCGTGAAAAATCATTGCGGTAGAACCACCAAATCCTCTTCACATGTTGAAGCTCATAGGTTACAACAAGGAGTCCAAAACGAGACCCTGGAAACATAACGCAATATCTATGGAGATGCTAATGCACCTGTGATGAAAGGAGATTTTGGGGTAAGGAAAAATCCCTTTCATATCAATTTTTTGATCCTGAGGCCTGTGGATTATGGCCCACAATCCTATCGGAAGTGTTATTGAGGCCTTAAGCCTTTAAACCTGGGACCATTCAACTATCAGGATACACAGGATTACACAGTAAAACCCCGCTCCGAACACATAAGCTGAACTTCAAATACTATAAACCTGCATTCATAAATCATCAAGTCCGCTCCTCCAATCCTTTCCACAGCGCTGCGTCGTCCTTCGCATTCTCTGATCGCCAATCAAACAACTTACACGACAATCCTCCACCATTGATCTAACACACTTGATCCGACGGTTGTCAGAGATTTCGGGTGGACAAATAGCACAGAGAGTACCCGCCCGAAAAAGTAGTTTTCTCTCTCCACCCTCGTGCTACGTGTCAATCGATAAGTGGAATCAGGTGACTACCCTTTAATACCACTTACCACTTCTACCTCCTCTAAAATACCACGTTGTCTCAAGAAACCACCTCTTCGCTGATTATCTTCCGCGCTCTTCCACCATGCGATGATCGTTAGATTTAAACGATCGATGATTCTCGGTCTTTGTCTCCTACGTCGTTCATCTTCTGCTTATTGATGGATCTCTGCACTTAACACGGATCTGCCACACTTCATTTAACACACGACATTCATATATCAATTTATTCACTTAATAGTGGATAGCCATCGATCCTTACAGTGATCGATGGTCGATCAACAATCTCGCAACACAGGACTAACTCTATATATGAAATACACACAAGCTATCTATACAGTAATACACAGGCGCACAATTCAACACTGAAACACACTTTTATATTATACACGGCATAGTTACATTCTAAGGCATTTCAGCCTTAGAAACAAGTTCACCTTTTGGTTACATTTTGGTCACTCTGTTCTCACAAATTTCTATCTTTCACTCTGTATCTCACTCCCCTATTTAACATGCAGGTTTATCATATATATATATAAGGGAACATTGGATCAGATCACTTTGAAGGATCCGATCACATCCTTTCCTCAAATCTCTCAACTAATCTCTCTATATGCATACATATGGCAGATTACATTAAATAAGTATTCTAGAGACTTTATCCATTCCATCATTTAGCTTGGTTTTAACAGAATTTGTCCCATGTTTTGCTCATTTGTCCACATCTCCTCCTTGCTCCGCTTTGGATTCCTCATTTGATTAAGAGTGCCAAATGCTCCTGCATCAACCTGACCCACCTATAGTTGTAGGTTTTGATATTGTTAAGCCTGAGCCCCTTGAGAACCAAGGAGTTGAACTTGGTATCGTCATAATTATCCAACCCCTTGCTTCCCAACCACCACCTCAAGAGTCGGTCACTTCATCTCAAGACTCTCCTTCGGGTAGTCCTCAACCTATTTCGAAGTTCTTGCTTTTTCCTCCCAATCCACTCTATGATCTAGATCATGTGTATTTATCACCTCTACATCCGTATAGTTCTTTTGATACTCCTAACGTACCCTTGGATCTTTTTCCTAGAGCACCTCGGGCTCCGATTCGAGAATTATTCCAAAACATGGCAACAGATAGTGATAACCCATCTGTAGAGTCAACACCCCAGGATGTTCCTTTGGAAACCTCTGAAACCCATGCTCCAAGCACTGACGTTGATCCTATATCACTCCTTCCTCTTGAAAACTCCCCTTATTTTTATGCTCCCTACAATTTGATGAGTGGGCCAAGTACACCTCCTGCTTATAGTGCACCCTTGGCCCCACCAAGTTATAACTCTCTCGGTGATGCCTTTTCTGACACCTCTGATGCAACTTCACTTTTTCATAACCCCATTTGGTCATCTGGTGTCACTCCTACTACTGGCTCATTTGTTCCAAATGTATCAGCACCTACGCAGACCCCTGCCCAACATACAGTAATGGTAGGTCAAACGCAAGTTCCTCTTGGGCATTTTTCTCCTTCTACTGTAGCCACAGTAACCACTCGCCACACTTTGAGTAGATAACCTACGATTTCATTTATTCCACCGTCTGGGGGAACCTACCTCTGCCCTATGTACCTCCTGCTTCTAGTGGAAACCATGCAAACTATTGACCCCCTCCTCCCGCATCAAGGGAAAATCAGCCCACTGGTGTTGTTTCTTGTCCAGGTGGAACACCAGTTCCATCTGTATCAGGTACATTCATGGGGACATCCTTGCAAGGTCACCAAGTTCCCTTGACTCAACCTTCTTACTAACAGCCATATGTTCCTACTGGCTCTCAACAACCCCAAATCCCACTATCGGGAGTTCCTCCCAACTAGCAAGCAGGTCCCCAAATGCAGTATGGCTCCAATCCTTAGTATCCTCTTGGGACTAGTAATCCCCCTCTGCAGCCACAAGTTCCTATCCAACCGCAGCAAGGACCTTACCCGCAGTTATGGCCACAGGTTCCTTTCCAACCCCATCAAGGATCTTACCAATAGTCATAGCTGCAAGCTTCTTTCTAATCCCAGTAGGGACATTACCAACAGCTGCAGCCACAGGTTCATTTTCAATCACAACAAGTACCTTACCAACAGCCGCAGCCACAAGTTTTTTTTCAATCACAATAAGGACCTTACCAGCAGCCGCAACTGCAGGTTTCCTTCCAATCCCAACAGGGACCTTACCAATAGCCACAACTACAATTTCCCATTCAATCACAACAGGGACCTTACCAATAGCTGCAAGTCGCAAGTTCCTTTTCAATCACAACAGGGACCTTACCAGCAATCGTAGGTTCCATTTCTACAGTTGCAGCAGATACCTTTCCAACAACAGTGTGGTCAATTTTCCTCACAGACTCCACACATTCCATCTAGTCAACCTCCTTATGATCAAAACCCACCACAATGGGGTAAGACCCAACCTCAGCGGGGTTGGAATACTCGGTTTGGTGCATACCAAAGACCTTACACCCCATATAGTTCACAATTTTCATTCTTGGTCACTGTTGAGCCTCATAGTTTCTTCTTTTTTACACCCTTTTTCACCTATTGTATTCTTCTTTGACCATCATAATCACTCAATGGGCATCAAATCACAGAATTTATGGCATGGCAGGTATATAATTGTCTTGTATTTCATAAGTTGGTAATGTTCTATATTATTAATCTAATATTTGCTTTAGCTACTGAATTGGGATGATTCTGCAGCGAAGTCCATGGTTTGATAGGTTCCAAGGTGCCAGTTGGAGAGGAAAATATATGGAAAGGTGGTGATCAATGCACTCAATTATTCCCTTCTACCTTCATGAACCAGATTGATAAAAGAAGATTCCAGTGACATGGTCAAGGATAAAGCCAACTCTGTCAGTTATAACAGGTGAGTGAGGAAAGAGATATATGCCACATGATTTTCTTTGTTAATAGAAAATCGTGAGTGAATTTTCTTATGATATATTTTCATAGTTAATTTTAGCATTCTGTTAGCAAGGATAGGCATAAAGCTCTAGACATTTAATGATACGGGCTTTATAAAAGACCTCGCAGCAAACACAAAGAGAGTGATTTTTTATGCGACAGTGAAATTTCAAAACTCTGTTTTTTATCCAATTATAAAGGAATCCTTTTTGTTTCAATGTGGTTGATTGTTCGATCGAATCTTGTGACCACCTTCTTGTGGAGGGCCCCCTCATGCAGTAAGGTTTCCTGTTTGTTTTAGTAGTATTTATGTATAATTTCGTAAGCTTACCTTCTGATTAAATTGATGCATCTTTTGGAACGTTTTCCTTTATTGATTCTAAACTAAATCGCACTAATATGAAGGATTGTCTCATTAATTATTTTCCTTTATTGATTCAGGAAGTACATGAATTGAGTTTAACAGTAGTGACAGCAATAGTGTGAGTTTGTACTTAGAATAAAACTGTATTTCATGAAACATAGGATTTGTTTACAGGTTATATTTCAAGCATGAGTGATTTATAAGTATTGAGCAAGTGTGAACATATTTAAGAGTAGATTAACTTTATTTCAGTTTTTCATGCAAGAGTGTGTTATATTGATAGATGAGTTGATTCTTACAAAGTATATTTCAAATATATAGCAGAGTGTGTGTGTTTTATGAATTGAATTTCATTTTACAAGTGTGCGATTGATTTATAAGTCTAAGAATTTATTGGTTGTGTGGATTTCATAATTAGATACAATTTTTATAAGAGTATCACCATATTTTATAGAATTAGTCTCAATAAATAATTCAATCATGTGCATTGACAACTTAATTCAATTTGGATAACTATGACTTCTAACACATACAATGCACTTACACTTCATCAATCTACTAGCGTTAGTCGATAATTTATGTAAACAATCTAAGACAATTAAATTGACAAACATTTTGGCGTCGTTACTGGGGAAGTGTAAAGAGGAGTCTTTTCTTTTTATTTAAAAACAAAAAAACAAAAATTATATGCATAGGAAAAGAGATTTTAGAGGTAGATTTGTAGGTACAAAATGATATGCATAGGAAAAGATATTTTAGAGGTAGATTTGTAGGTAGAGGCAAAAGTTTAATTCCAACATCATCACTCATCCCACCACGACCTCGTAGTACCACACCACCTACTCAAACTCATATTCCATCATTTTCAGGCAAACATAAACTTCCTGAGGTACTTAGATCCGAAATCCAACCTAGAGATTCACCAACCTCATCAACCAAAGCAGTAATAGAGGAAGAACATCCTACATCCCCAACAGAAGGAGAAGTTTTCCTATCTTCAACTGGAGAGAGACTTCTAGGACAAGAGCTAAAGATACCTAGTGAAGAAGAAGAGGAAGAAAATTATTTTAACTTACCCTTGATAGAAGAACCAGAATCAGAAGAGCTAGAAGAAGAATTAGAAAACCCAATTTTAGAACCTTATATTAGTTTTGAAGAATCTACAATGGCTGGAGAAGGAGAAGGAGAGGTACATAATGTTAGTGGTGAACAACCTAGACGAAGAGGAGGAAATAGAGGAGGAAGGGGTGGAAGAGGTGGAGGAAGAGGGGGGCGAGGAGGTAGACAAGATCCAGAACCCTTTGGATTTCATATTCTCAATGAAGATACAACAGTTATAATGAAAAACATCTCACCCTCCATCCTTCCAAATTTTCATGGATTAAGAAGTGAGGATCATGAAACATTTCTCTTTGAGTTTGAAGTTTTGTGTAGATCTTATGATTACTTGCTTGACACTCAAAAGTTGAAATTGGTTCCAACAACTCTTAAGGATGCAGCATTAAAATGGTTCATCGGCTTAGGAGTACATTCTATAAGAACATGGGAAGAAATGAAAAACACATTCTTAAATAAATATAAGGATTATTGTATGCCCCATAATCTTAAGGATGAAGTCTTTAAAATGATGCAGAAAAAAAAAAAAAAAAAAAAAAAAAAAAAAAAAAAAAGAAGAAGAAGATGAAAATCTTGAAGATTTCATTAAAATATTTGCTTATAATGCTAAAAGGGATAAAATGCATGAACTAGATGAAAAAACTTTGAAAGCCCTCTTATTAAAATCCATTGGAGATGAGTGGATTTATCTTCTCAATTTGATGGGTAAGGGTGATATTTCTCAATTATCATTTGGAGAAGTTTGTGAGTTATGCATACACATTTCAAGAGGTAAGGCAAAAACTGGGAAAAATCCAAGAGATCCTCTCATGTCTAAGATTAATAAATCTGCAGTTGGGACTGTAAGTAGGGCTAAATTAGGCAATTTTCTTGACAATTTTAAAACAAACATTTTTGGAAGTCTTAGTGAACCAATAGATACCCTTAAAGTGCAAAACAAGCAAAATGCTGAAAAATGTTGCATTGTCAATCTTTTGTCCCAAAATTAGAAAGAAACATGCTCTGATAGAATGCCCTCTTGACTTAAAAAGTGCAGAAACATGTGTTATATGTGCAAAAAATCATGACACAAAATAATTTCCTTTAATACCAGGTCTTAAAGTTGTTTCTCAAGACGAAATAATACCAAATCAAGTAGATCCCCTTTGTTTTATTGTTAAGAGACCATGGCAAAATTCACAACCAAATATGACTTGGGGATTTAACACTCAAGCATTTGCACAACCATCACAAAACAATTGGACTGCACACATGCCTTTGAAATATTGGCCTCAACCTTGGGCACAAGGATGGAAAATATCCTCAATATCAACAACCTTACCCTGTTCTTCCACCACAATATTTTCCTCAACTTGTTCAACTCAACCTCAGAATTTGAATCCACAACTTTCATTACCATTCCCTCAAAGACCAAATCAATTGCCTTCTCAACCACTTCCAAATCCAAATAATAATAAAAATTCACAACCTATTTACAATATGGAAGGACAGAATTTCCAAACCTACATGATAACTCCACTAGATCTAAACAATGTCCAACTTAGATCTGGTATAGCATTGGAAAAGAAGTTCCCATCAGTTGTTATTTAGGAATCTGAAAAGGAGAATCTCTCTAAAAAAGAGAAGTCCCTTAGTCAAGAAGAAAAATCTCAAAAACAAACCACCCCTGTACATTCTGATGGTATCCAATAAACTCAACTCCTATCATAGAACAACCTTTAGTATATGTCCAAACACCACCTTTTCCAAAAAGATTAAAATTTGATAAAAGGGTAGAAAAACAGATTTTATTGCCTGATTATAATATGATAGATGAACTGAAGAATGTTTGTATAAAAATTCTTTTGTTACAAGTTATCAAAAAAATACCAATTGTGTAGGGACCAACCCTATATGTGTGTGTGTGTGTGTGTGTGTGTGTGTGTGTGTGAAAATAAAAAACAACCATAAGAAAATAGCATTGGGAACTCAAAATTTATTAAACACTATTTAACACATCCCTGAACTTCACTTCATTGAACATATCATCTAATTTACATATCATTAACTAAATCCATAATGAATTCATACAAAAGAATATTATAACAACATAGGTAACGTTTACCAGAAGATGAGATTCAAACTTGACGTGTCACTACTTGTCTTCCTTTTTTGTTGGTCACCTCCAAGTGTGAATGTCGACGTGCTTAATTCGAATGCAGTGACCCAACGGTTGACCTCCTAGCCTAATCCTTGGTTACTCTCCTTCCTCGCGGACCCCCGAGCTGTAATGGGGTTGTACAACGGAGAAATGTATTCGCTAGTAGAGGAGAACACTCTTTGGCTCAAGAGTCCCCTCTCTAAAGTCATCTACCTCACCAAACTCACTACAGCTTGTAGTCACTACTCTGACATAGTCTCATCCATCCAACAGTAGGGTAAAGAAAAAGTCCCATCTCCCATGGCCTGCCCCTTCTTTTGTAGGAGTCCTCATAGGTGACACTTGGAATTTCATGCATAATTAATTTTTTTTTATAATCCCATAGTTTGATCATTCACCCACCCATGTGTCGCTCTCTCATCAAGGATCTCCAAAATTATTTACTTAAATTTTTATTTAAAAAAAAATAATCTTCGCCTCAACAAGATTCCTATTTCTTCTCCTAGTTGTCTCTTGATCCCTCTTTTTACTCCTTAATTTGTGTTCATTACTAAATTCAATTAATAATTCAAGATTTGATCCCCTATCTACTCCCTAATTTAACTCAAGTTATCTCTTAGATGGATATTCTTATGTTGGTTGTTGCCACATGGAGGTTCTCTAAATTTTTCTAAACTTTAATTTATTAATCTTATTTTAATTCACCATCGCCTTCTCTTAATTAGGTTAAACTATTTTAGGATGAATATTTATCCTTACATTTATGTCCCTCTTTCACTTTTTTTACCTAATTAAATTACCTTATTTACCTAATATTTTTCCAACATGGGAAGGGTAGAGTTTTTAAGGTAAAATATTTTATTTCTTCCTATGATCCCCTTCACCCAAGTTTTATTCTTGATTTCATTACCTCGGTTCTAATCACCATTTACCACTTGATGTGAATTTACATGGTTTTCATATCTTGATTATATTTAATAATTTATTTATTTTTTAATGATTCGAAGGGTGCCAAGTTTGGTCGTGCCCTTCAAGAACTTCTCTTGAAGTTCCAAGGGTGTCACGCCTAACAGTTTATTTGTGATGCCAAGGGTGCCAAGTTGGTCGTTCCCTTCAAGAAATTCCCTTGAAATTCCAAGGGTTCCACGCCACTTGCCCTTCAGGCATTCAGTGGCTACGAGGGGAAAGTATAGGTGCAACGATAGAGACCACTATCATCTCTTATGTTGCCTTCTATAGTGAGACTAATGGTGTTGAGATCAAGGAATCTACCTTGATGTGCGCCCCCCAATAAAATCCTCAAGAGTGACCCAAATTTGGGACATGCTCCCACGACATCGTGACCTTCAAGGGGAAGGTGTTTCAACCTTTCCATCCCATGTCACGTGGGAGTGCCAGTGGGTAAGATCAGGGACATTGTCCCACCCCTCCCATGCAGTTCCATCAAATTGTACAACCCCATCACCCATATGTGAGGCATTTGGCCAAGCAACTAATCAATGCCTGCAACCACTAAAATATCATCAGATATATATATATATATATATATATATATATACACATATAGTAGGTTTCAAAATTTACTTGGAATTTCAAAGACAAAATATAAATTTTCATCAAACCAGTTGTTGTCAACTCATCATATGCGAGTGCCTCTGATGGTTTCCTGCCATACTCAATAATCATCAGTAACAAGGCTTCTCAGTTTTAGTCATTGTCATATTAGCATCATTAACATCACCTAGTCATTCGCATCATTGTTCATTATGAACCTGTTGTGGCCACAACCACCACCGTATTAAAACCTGCCTTGGTAGCAATTTTGAATGGGTCCCCTAAAAGTTGATCTTTCACCTCTCTGAATGATCCGTTTTATCCCAGAGACTTTAACTCGTTGCCGAGTCAAATCTACAATTCTTAATGGTCAAGCCCCCCATTTTTTAATTAATCTCTGCCGCATAATTCATCCACAACCTAGTCTAGCCCTTCATTCATACCCTTCATCGAGACTCTTTCAAACCCTCATAAATGTTCATGGTTCCCTATACCTGCACATATAATCACCACTCTCGTTACCCCTCGAAACCCTCCATCGCACCTTTATCTCCATTATAAGTCTTTGCAATGGAAACACTTCACAAACATGCATAAATCACCCTTGTCCACCTATCGCAATCAACACTAAGGCATAATGTTTACCGCTACACTCCGGACCCGACGGCATTATTAACCATATTTATATATATAGAGTCTGGAGCCCAATCGCATATCGCAATCGGCCAGGTCCAAGGCTATATATATATATATATATATATATATATATATATATATATATATATATATACCACATTTTATATATATCGGGTCCAAAGCCATATCGCATATCACAATCGGCGGAGGTCAAAGCCTATACATAAGGCCGATGCGATATAGCAGACCCGACAGGACTATAAAGTAAAATATATACGTTATCGAGTCCGCTTCCCCATCACATATCACAATTGGCAGGGTCCGGGGCTTATATATAAGGCATACCATGACATACTGGACCCGTTAATAACTATCTATTCGGGTGCATAACTTTTCAAGTCCAACCCTATGGTCGATCGCGGGCTTTCCTATGTATTCCCTTGTATTGTGATAATACGTTGTGGCCGGGGTTTTCAAAGGGAAAGCTTATGTTGCAGATCTGAAAGGGTTAATAACCACGCTCATATGTATTTCGGGATCGCCTCCCCAATCGCTTATCGCAATCGACATGATTCATTGTTTATACATAAAGCGGTTTGTGATATGGCGGACCTGCCGATAATTATAGGCTTGGGTATATAAGATTTGAAGTCCAGCTATATGGCCCGACTGCGGGTTTTCCTGTATATTCCTGTGTATTCAATAAAATGTTGTGGTCGAGGTTTTTTAATGGAAAATCCCATATGGCAGACCCGATAAGGTATGAGTTCCCGTATATAACATTTCAAGTCCGGATATCGGATCCGGTTGTGTTATATGATGATTTTCCATGTAAATCGAGTTTACGCTTGTGGGACTTAATCAATGTGTGAATTAAAAAATAGGGGGTCAATTCTTTCACATTTTTTCCTATTGATGTTATAAACGTTTAATGAAGGCAAGGCTTATGTTTTTCAAGCATTTCTATCATATTTGCATAGGCATAGCTAATGTCTATTATCTCTGCAGGCAATGACTGAGAGAAGGCAAGCGAGTTCGAAGAACAGATGTATAAGCATCAAGTGTGGCTCCAGATAAAAAGATGCATGAGCAGATACGAAGAGTTTATCTATGCGGGTATGTTTTATTTAAAGATTTGGCTTTAAGCGTTGGCGGTCATGTTTCCAGGTGTTTCCTGTGTATTCCGAAAGTGAAATTGCCCCAGGTTTCATCATGAAGAGATGACACACAGTCATCCTCTTCTAATCAAAATCTATTCATTTCCCTAGGAAATGAAGTGCTCCAATGACAGGAAATGTGTGCTACATGTCAGCAGTGACACTGATTGTTCTACATCTGTGTATTCTAATCTGTATATTGAAAAGAACAGGGGGAAGGCAAAAAGGGAAGGGAAGACCAAGAGTCATTTCCAACTGCATAAGTATTACTTCTGGATAGGAGATGAGGGCTTTCTTGTTTAGAGAGAACAACTTTGATTTATTGCGAATAAAGAAGTCTGTTTGGTTCAAGAAGGAGCCTGTTGTTTCATATTTATTTTCCTTTTCTCTCATATGTTTAGAATCAGTGTGTTGTTGCTAGCATAAAGATAAATTTGATTTGCTTTGTGCATATTGATAACAAACAGTTCATGGTTATTCCTGGTTATTTGAATATAATTCAATAGCATTGTTAATTCATGAAAGGTTGTTGATTCGAGACTTTGTTAAACATCAGTTGCAAGTGTTATTTGTAAGGAAAGGAATGTATATTCCTGTATGAGTAATTGGATTGCAATTAGGATTTAATACAGCCTTGTTCTTATTGAACCAGTGATTGATTCATTTGGACTTGGAATCTATATATGATGTTTAACCTCTTATGTTATGCTCCTGCAGGATAGATTAGGAAGTTAGTGATAGCTTAAGTAGTGAGTAGTGTAGATAGGATTTGATACATATAGGTTAATTGTTTTATTTTGTTGATTCAATTGAAATCTTCCTCAAGGAAGCAATCTCTCAACACCTTTAACAGTTTACGAGATCCTTTAAAACCCGTTGGAGCTAGCCATCCAAAACGAAAGCAGATCTAATTGGGGTCTATGATCGGGTTAGTTCCCCTTGTTGGTATAGCAAAAATTCGCTATGTCAACAAACTGGTGCTAGAAGGATGCTCCAGATTTAAACAGGAACGCAACAAATTACAGAGATAACCATATACACAAAGATGCAACGGAAATAATACTTCACTTCATTAATGGAAAATACTGAAATATGCTTACAACCAGAAATGGAAATAAACCAGCTAGGGCGATGGTAGCTTATCTCTGAGAAGAGATGTGGTGGCTACATGTCTCTGAACTGTGTTACAATGAGGCTCGAAGGCCTATTTATTGTTGAGAAACAATGGAAAACACTTAACATTCCAAAACCTAACCCTAGAAGATGAAACGCCAAATTGTGGGCCCTATTTGGGTAAATTGGTACACCAACTTCCCAGGGTCGTAACTTTGGCATACGATCTCCGTTTGACGCGTACAATAGCTCGTTAGAAAGATCTATCCAAGCACTGCCACTTTGGGAGGAAACATCGATCCATGGACCCATGTTGCCCCAGATTTCCAAAAAACGTCGTTTAGGGCCTCAAAATGGCTCCAGAAGTTCAGGACCCAAAAAACTGCTAAAAATAGTAAGTTGTGCTACAATTAAGGAAACTGAAAATGCTGAGAGAAACAATGGTGGGGGTCCAGGTGGACTTGGCAGGTGGCCACCAATATCCACCTGGATCATTCCTCCCCCCTTAGGAAGCAATGGTCCCCATTGCGTTGAGTTCCTCCATGAGATGAGGAAACTTTTGCTGAACTTGTTCCCTAGTGAGCCACTTGCCCTGCTGAAGGAGTTGGCCTGCTTTGACAACTCGATACAGTTGGATATTCTGTTGGCGAGTGTTCTTGATCTGTGTGTCCATGATCCGATCAGTTGTAGCTTGTTCCATGCAATCCGGATTTAATTCTGTGGGTGTGAGTTGTTCTGCAATGTCGGATGTGTCTAGCAATGGTGGAAAGTATGGCCGAAGGCGGTCCACAGTGAACACTGGGTGCAAGCCAAGGAATGGGGGAATGTTGAGCTCAAATGCATTGTCTCTCGTAGCCTTAGTAATGGTGTAAGGACCATATCGGAGTGGTCTCAGTTTCCGATAGGCTCCAGTAAGGCGTTCCTTTTGCAAATGCAACCAGACTTTGTCGCCCACTTGAAACTTGTGTGGCATCCGATGTTCATCATGTCGCTACTTGTACTTGGAATTTGATTTCTCCACAATGTCATGGACCTGCTGGCGAATATGTTGGATGCGCTCAATGAAGTTGGTGGCCTTATCTGTTTTGGACTGGACATGAGCTGAATTTATGTGAGTAGTTGCAAGTGGCATGGCCACATCAATGGGGCATAGTGGTTGGAATCCCAAACCCACCTGAAAAGGGCTATGGCCAGTGGAGCTGTGAAGAGCTCAGTTGTAACTGTGTTGAACATATGGGAGGCTCTCGTCCCATGTGTGTGGATGCTTTGAGTTATACATGCGTAGAATGTGCACAATCATCCTATTGACAACCTCTATCTGGCCATCAGTTTGAGGATGGTGTTGGAAATAATACTGAGAGGGGGGGGTGAATCAGTATTATCACATCAATAAAACTTTTTCATTTCCATATTCAGATTCATATATGCTACTTCCACAACTTCTTATGATTCAGTTAGTTGATCCTTAATGAGTGCATTAGAACATTATCGACCATATTAACAGTAAACAGGTGTAGTAAAATAGAACAGATCATCACACATAAGTCACACACATGAACACCATGATATAAGGTGGAAACCCAATGTGGGAGAAAACCACCTACTGCAAGTCATCTCAATCTTCTTCTTAATAAGAAAATCCTTTTACAATATTTATGTATTGGTGCAGTCTTATACCAGTACGCAGGCTTCTACCTGCAGAGAGCTACAACTCTCTCTCGTTCTCTAGTCTCTCCTGGAAGGGAGCTACAACCCCCATAGTTCTTGTACTAGCCGATCCATTTACTAGTACACAGACTGCTACCTGCTACAATGCTCCAAAGTTTTCAACTGCTACTGGAAGGGAGCTACCACCCCCTTAGCTCTTGTACTAGCTAAGATACTAGTATGTAGGCGCCGGCCTACAATCTTCTCTCCTCCAGGTACCACGTTTCATGCATTTTCAGACTGGATACTCCTGAAGCACAACACATAATCTGAAAGGCCACGTTTCATCCAATTTTCATACTGGTCCCATTAATATCATTGAAGCACATAATCAATCAATCTTCTGAATCACCCAAACACCAGATCAATACATATACAAGGATAATATATGTGTTAGCACCCAGATCTAGTCCATGAGATCACATAAATATGAGTCATTATGATCCTGATCCAATATTAGTTCTCATCCATCAATACTGAAGCTAAACACAATCAACCAAATAGGATATGCAGAATACTGACAACTTTAAACTGTCATCAGAACCCATCAACAACCAGAACCACATGTGACTTCAAATATCATAGCTCAAATTGTATACGCTACTACAATGAACCAAACCTGCATATATACGCGCTTACACCAAAGCCAACCCACATACAGATCTATAAATATTCAAACATGACTTGCAGCGATTTCAAACTTAAGTTATACCTAGTTCAGATCATTCAATATACAGATCTAGAATAAGCATAATCAAATATAGAGATAGTTCATTTCAAACCATTTGATCCCGATCTATCCTTAGATCTTGTTCTCCATCAACTGGTGAGATCCCTCTTTAGCTCAGATCCAGATCTGCACCATAACCCAATCACAGTATTCCAGATCTAGCACTTTATCAGATATTCAGATAATTCAGATGATCTTTGCCAAATGATCTCCTTCCTCTTTTATAGCCTTAGTCCTTACTCAATACCACGGTCCAAAACCATAGGATCAAAAAACTGTTGGACTAATACCATGAACCAACCATGAAAGTGCGTGAGATCAACACTTTTGGATGCAATACCACGGGCCAAAACCATAGGATCAAAAACTGTCGGACTAATGCCATGAACTAAGCGTGAGATCAACACTTCTGACGAGGTACCATGGTCCAAAACCATAGGTTCAAATACCAAGGACTAACTACCATGGACCAAAGGTAAGTTCTCCAACATATACGCGCTTTTCCTTGCATGAAAGTGCGTGAACTTTTTCTCTACATGCAATACCACGGACCAAAACCATAATAAACCAATACCACGAACCCAATACTTGGGATCAACACTTCTGACAAGGTACCATGGTCCAAAACCATAGGTTCAAATACCAAGGACTAACTACCATGGACCAAAGGTAAGTTCTCCAACATATACGCGCTTTTCCTTGCATGAAAGTGCGTGAACTTTTTCTCTACATGAAATAAACTTTTCTCTGCATAAAAGTGCGTGAACGTTTCTCTACATGAATTAAACTTTTCTCTGCATAAAAGTGTGTGAACTTTTCTCTACATGAAATAAACTTTTCTCTGCATAAAAGTGCGTGAACTTTTCTCTACATGAAATAAACTTTTCTCTGCATATAAGTGCGTGAAATTTTCTCTACATTATAATTTATTATCTGAGATGAGTGGGTTGCCATCAAGTACAACATATGTATCATAATGCCAACAGATGGAAGGTTGTGGACTTCGTGAGTTTGGTGTCCAGCATTGACCAGAGACTGGACCAAAATGCGCTGAGAAACCGACTGTCCCGATCTGAGATGATAGACTGTGGGATCCCAAAGTGCACCCACACTCGTTCAAAGAAGAGTTTAGCAGTGGCTTCTGCTGTGATATTCTTCTTGCAGGCCGCCATAATGGCCATCTTCGAGAACCTGTCGACGACCACAAAAACATAGTCATTTCCATGCTTAGTGGAAGGAAAGCCTGACATGTAATCCATGGAGATGGATTCCCAAGGTCGACTAGGGGTAGGCAACGGGGTATAGAGGTCGTGCTTCTTGATGGTCGGTTTGGCAATGGCACAGGCAGTACATGATCTAATGTACTTCCCAACATCCTGTCGAAGATTCGGCCAATAGAAATAATTTTGCAGTACTGCCACTGTTTTCTCGACCCCGAAATGCCCAGCAGCCCGACTGTAGTGTGCTTCCCAAATCATCTTGGCACGCTCGCTTGAAGGAACACAAAGGTGACCCAGGTGGCATAACAAGGCATCCTGGAGGTGAAAATCTGGAACATGCCGACCCTCCAAGAGTGTCTGGTATGTGTGGCCGAATTCTGGGTCGCTTTTGTAGAGAAGTGGCCAATCAGAAATCTCGTGCCCACAAGAGTTGAGTACGGTGGTTAACGCCATGATCGATGGTCGACTGAGGCAATCTGCAACATTATTGGTGCTGCCCTTCTTATACTTGATATTCAAGTGGAACTGTTGCAGGTATGTAGACCAATTCTGATGGCGATCATTCTGTAATTTCCCTTGGGTTTGTATGAACTGCAGGGGCCGGTGGTCTGTGTGGATGACCGTTTCCTTCCCCAAAATGTAATGCTCCATTGTCGGCAGGCCTATACAATGGAATACATCTCTTTATCATAAGTGGGGTACTTCCGGACTGTGTCTGAAAGTGTTTCACTGTGATATGCCACTGGATGTCCATGTTGAGTAAGGACTACCCCAATAGCATAGTCAGAGGCATCTGTCTCGACCTCAAATGGTTGTTGTAAATCTGGTAATGCGAGCACTGGTGCCGTGCAGAGGCGATCCTTCAACTCCATGAAAGCCTTCTGTTGAGATTCAGACCAAAAGAATTTTGCTTTCGCCCCTCCCTTGGTGACTTGACTCAGGGGCCAAGTAATATGAAAAAACCCCAACACGAACCTACGGTAGAAGTTGGCAAGTCCTAGAAAGCTGCGGAGCTCTGTTAGAGTGGTTGGAGATGGCCAATCCCGAATGACTTGGATCTTGGCTGGATCGACATGCACCCCCTGTTCATCAATGATGTATCCCATATACTGAACCTGGGTCATGCCAAAAGTGAATTTCTCCAAATTGGCACATAGCTTGTGTTGCCGCAGTGTTTGGAGAACCTGTCGGATGTGGTGGAGGTTCTCTTCCCAACTCTGGCTGAAGATCAAAATGTCATCCAAGTATACTACTACAAAGGAGTTGGTGAATGGCCGCAAGATGTTATCCATTAGCCTCATGAAGGTTGCAGGAGCATTCGTCAATCCGAAAGGCATAACCAACCATTCGAAAAGGCCCTCCCTGGATTTGAAGGCAGTCTTCCACACATCAGAGGGTTCGATTGGTACCTGGTGATATCCTGACTTAAGATCGATCTTGCTGAAATATTTCGCCCCCTTTAGTTGGTCCAGGAGGTCATCAATCCACGGGATCGGGTACCTATTACAGACAGTGATCTTGTTCAGCGCCCGATAGTCAATACAGAGTCTCCACGTCCCATCCTTCTTCTGTACCAACACGATCGGGCTCCCACAAGGCGATGAACTCGGACGAATGTGACCTTTCTGCAGAAGCTCCTGAATCTGCCTCTTGATTTCATTGTTCTCCAGAACGGAGCGCCGATAAATTGGTCCATTGGGTAGCGGCGCACCTAGGGTCAGATCGATGGAGTGCTTGACCTGACAGTGCAGAGGAACCCTAGCAGGGGAGGTGAAGATGTCCTCATACTCCTCCACAACCTTGTCCATCTGTAGTTGTCGTGTAGAGGGACCCCGTCTGGAGGCCGCGGCCACCGTCTTCTTCTTTCCTTGAGGGCGTATCATCAGGAAAACAAATTTCCTGGTTTTGGAAATGATCTTACTGCATTGTTTTGCAGTAATCAAAGAGATGGCGGTAGGTGGTGCTACCTCTGGTATCCTGTACAACTTATTTCCCAATGTAATAATAATAGCATGGGGCCTTGATTCATACACAGCATGCCGCTTCCACAAGTATGGTTGTCCTAATAATACATCACAAACTTCAAGGGGAGCAATGTCACACAATACCTCATCCGTGAAGGGCTTGATGTTGTATGGAAGGCGACACTGCTGGCTCACGCGAAGATCTCGTCCTTGGTGAAGCCACCCAATGGTGTATGGTTGTGGATGTGCTGTGGTCGGTAAGCCCAACCGCTTCATGACCTCTGTCGAAATGAGGTTCTTTTGACTCCTGCTATCAACAATGAACTGTATCGGGGATCCCTTTACCCACATCTGGGAGTGGAAGAGACGCTCCTCCTCCTCTGGATCTTCGGGTTCATTTTTCTGGATCTTGGCGGTAGCAACAGTGGCGTTGGGATCCGCATCAATGAACTGCTTCCCTTTGTCATTCCCCTTATCGGGTTCTGACTCAGAGTCGGAACATGCATCTGATTCTGAAACCTTTAGCTCAGCCACCAGTGACTGCTTGGCCCGACACTCACTTGTGTTGTGAGTGGAGCTCTTATGGAACTCACACCATTTTCCCGTGTCCTTTTTCGGCTTCGCGGCGCTGTTCTTTGCTTGCAGCTTCAGCGGGTTGTCTTGGGTTGTCCCGCCTTGGCTTTGTCCTTTGTTCTGTGGTTTAGGGGCACCTTTCCCCTGCTTTGGATTCGCAGATCCAAAGTCTCGCTTCTTTTGTTTAAACTTCTGCTCGACCTTGACGGCATATCGGTATGCTACGCCGAGCGAGGAGATGTTCAGGAATTGTATTTCTTCCTGGATGTACTTGTGCAGGCAGCCACGGTATTTGAGTATCAAATGTTGCTCCGAATCCTTGATACCCAACTTTGTGCGAAGGGTATGGAAAATATTGGTGAACTCCGGCACGTCTTGGTCCCTTCCCTGCCGCAGCGTGGTCCACTTTATGTATTCGTCCTCATAGCTTCCGACAGGGTAGTACTGCTCCTTGATGGCATCCTGGAAGGAATTCCAGGTGGGTGCGGCTGAAAATAGTGAGCCAGTACTTTCATCCTTCTGCTCGCAGTAGGTTTCCCACCAGTCCTTGATGTGGGGGGCTGCTTTGAGAAGAGCGAAAACAATCTTTTCCCGACTCGAAAATTCATGAACAGAAAAATAACCCTCTAGCAGATTTAACCATTTATCTACGGCATCTGCGTCTATCTGACCTTCGAATATGGGGATTTCAAAATTAATTTGTACCTTAAAGGGCGTGGCGTTTCCAGAGTAGCTGCTGGAAGCCGATGCGTCGCTTCTGGATAGCCGCTGAAGGATCTAGGCAAAGTTGTCCATCATCGCGTTCCGTTGTCGCTCGAGGGCTTCTTCGGGCAAGATTTTGATGGGATCTCTTGCCCCCTCATCTTTCTTCCCATCCGCCATGGGAGGCCGTCAGGATTTGCGAGGCTGGTCTTGCAAAGGTTCGACCAGTTCAAGCCCTAACTCCTTATATCCCGACCTTGTTGGGGACATGCAAAGAAAAACAGAGAAAAAGCAGACCGCTCTGATAACACTGATCCGGATTTAAACAGGAACGCAACAAATTATAGAGATAACCATATACACAAAGATGCAACAGAAATAATACTTCACTTCATTAATGGAAAATACTGAAATATGCTTACAACCAGAAATGGAAATAAACCAGCTATGGCGATGGTAGCTTATCTCTGAGAAGAGATGTGGTGGCTACATGCCTCTGAACTATGTTACAATGAGGCTCAAAGGCCTATTTATTGTTGAGAAATAGTGGAAAACCCTTAACATTCCAAAACCTAACCCTAGAAGATGAAACGCCAAATTGTGGGCCCCGTTTGGGTAAATTGGTACACCAACTTCCCAGGGTCGTAACTTTGGCATACGATCTCTGTTTGACACGTACAATAGCTCGTTAGAAAGATCTATCCGAGCACTGCCACTTTGGGAGGAAATATCAATCCATGGACCCATGTTGCCCCAGATTTCCAAAAAAACGTCGTTTAGGGCCTCAAAACGGCTCCGGAAGTTCAGGACCCGAAAAACTGCTAAAAATAGTAAGTTGTGCTACAATTAATGAAACTAAAAATGCTGAGAGAAACAATGGTGGGGGTCCAGGTGGACTTGGCAGGTGGCCACCAATATCCACCTGGATCAAAGGAGGGCCTAAACCACCGTCTACAGCTTTTTATGATTTCATCTATAAATGTCACGCATGGACTCGAAAAGATTAATGCATGGATCGTGAAGGTCGAAAAGACCCTTCCTCCCATTCGGAAAAGCCTCATTTCGAAGAAGAGACACTGTGGGAGTATCCTGTCACTCAGGAACAACCAGTCATAATACTTACTTGGGCTTATGCTCGTTCCCTCTCTCAGCTCCCCATCTTTCACTCTTTACCTCCGACAACTAAAAGAAAGCCAAAGATCTGCTCCATAAATGAAGAGACATCTGCAGCTGCGTCTCTTGAAGATATTGTGCTTGAATCCTTGCAAAGTATCAACACTCCCTGGGAAGAAATTCCTGAAGATCCACTCTTTGAAGGTAATCCCTGGCCCAATTTAGGAAATCCTAATAAAGAACGCCTCGAAGAAACCTTCAATTAGAACATCCCTATCCACAATATGGCTAACGTTCCTCTTCCAGGTGGGAATCAGCTTCAATCGGGTGGAAACCAACTCCCACCTCCTCCGGGAGCACTCCCTCCCTGGCTCGCTCAGGATGTCGTAGCGGTACCTGGGCAGCAGCATCCCTTACCAAAGAATGCAGAAAGAGTACTGCCTAAATTCGACCCTGAGCAGGGAGACACTGCAGATAACCATATTCACTCTTTCTTCCTGGTCGTGCGCATGTTGGGGGTAGCCGATGAAGATGTGGTATGTCGCTTGTTCCCTTTTACCCTGATTGGAGCGGCCTCCACATGGTACTTTCGCTTGAGAATAGGATCGATCACTTCATGGGTCGCCTTTCAAGAGGCCTTTTTAAACAAGTTTGGCAATGACAAAACAGTTGCAGCCTTAGTTTTAGAACAATCCTGTTTGAAAATGGAAGCCAAAGAAAAGGTCAAGGATTTTAACATCCGGTTCAACACTTTGTTCAACAGAATCCCGACTAATGCTAGACCTACTGAGGAGGTGCTCATGGAATTCTACATCACTGCTCTCCATGTCCCTACTGCGATGTGGGTTAAGAGGAGTAATGCATGAACCTTACAAGGTGTTATCGATGAAGCGATAAAAGTCGAGAATGAAATGATCAGTCTCACAGCATGTCATCATACAACCGAAGGAAAGAAAGCCTCTCAATCATCCAAGAAGAATAATGGGAGTGATAACAAAGTGGCTGAGGGCAAAGAAAGGGACACCACAGATGTGGAAGGTTTGCATCGAATCATTAAGAAATTGACAAACACAGTCATCGATATGAAGAGGAATTTTGGAGAGAGTACAAGTGGGAATGGAGGAGATTATAACAACAGAAAATCTTTCAAACCTTTCTATCACAAAAAAACAGAAGGTGGTCATGGTCAACTTGCGTTGCCTGCTCCACCCAATGAAGGGAATTTAAATACAGAAGAGTTGGCTCTTATCGGATCGCTCCTTAACCAAGAAGAACCTAAAGTGGAGCTAGAGCCAGAACAAGAAAATGAGGAAGAATACCAAGTAAAGGAGCCCTTGGACGAAGAATCTCAAGTCAATGTACTGTGGCATTTCTACACAAATGAGAACGATGACGACAAAGGAGATAGTATGGCAGAGATCCACACTAATGAAATCCATACACAAAGTAAAGGGCCACTTGCGGGCATGATGAAGCCTGTAGACCAAACAAAGAAAGATGTTCGCCCTTTGAAGGCATCCACTCCCAAGGTTCCTGTTAAGAGGAATAAACCTAGTGGTGATTCCAAGAGTACACCAGTTGTGAACTGTCCTCAGAAAGAAAATGCAATGAAGGCGACTCACAATGGTAAAGTCCCACCTAAAAATGGAAAAACTGGTATGTTTACTCTACCCTACCCTATTTATAACATTGATTACAACATTGTGGATGATCTTAAGAAATCTCGAGCTAATATCACATATTTTGATTTGTTAAAGTTAACGCAGTAGAGAGATCTGCTCTTAAAAGCTATGAATGAACGGAATTGCAAACCTCCCACCATTTCGAGTAGCCAAACCCAAAAGTTGGCGTCTAGACCCGTTAGTACCTCCAGTACATCCCAAAAGCCACCAGCCATGGAAGCCACTCTGTCAAAAATGAATCAAATCCCCCAAGATGTCAGTGCGGCCATGATAGGAAGGAAATCAAAATCCATGACTCCCCCTTTCCTTATCACAATTGAAATCTTCAACATGAACATACACAATTTCTTGGTATACTCAGGTGCCTCGTCCACTGTGATGCCTTACGTTGTTGCTAAAATACTTCATGCGATACCTGAGAAAACTTGAACTCAAATCATGCCATTAGACAGGACAAATGTGAAAGTAATTGGGGAATTGAAAGATGTATTGATTCGGATGACTACTAAACCACAGTACACACAAGTCATCGATATAGTTGTAGTCGACATACCCGAGGCTTATGGAATGCTGCTTAGTAGGGACTGGTCAGTAAAACTGAATGGATATTTCTCAACTGATTGGTCCCATCTCTTGCTACCTCAGAAGGGAAAAGGTGATATGGTGAGAGTTGATCGAGAAAGATACATGAAGTATGTAGTGACGGAGCTAAACGGTCCCAATGAACTTGTAATGTTTACCAACTCTATCCTTGGGAATTATAGTTTCAATGTTTGTGCCACAGAAACCTGTTTTGGAGAATTCCATGCAGAAACAATTGAAGAAACTGCAATAAACACACAGTTGGAAGCTCTCCCCTGTAGTCCAACTGATGAACCACCCTGTAATATAGTAGATGATAGAATTAATTTCGTAGGAAGCAATTCAATTGATGTAACATTAGACTCTATATTTTGGACACTCTATTTTGATGGCTCAAACTACCATGAAGGTGCAGGTGCTGGTAGCATTCTCATTGACCCGCAAGGGAACCAACATCTGATGGCCAGCCGGTTGGAGTTCGCATGCACCAACAACACGATAGAATATGAAGGATTGCTACAGGGCCTGAAAAAGGCCATTGATATGAAGGTAAAAAATCTGAAATTTTTTGGTAACTCAGATAATTGTGGACCAGGTAAGGAAAATGACACATTGCAATTCGCCACACTTGGTAAGGTACCAACATGAGGTATGGAGCTTAATTGATAGTTTTGATTCTTTTAATATCACATACATACCTCGAGGGAAAAACCAAGATGCCGATCTAATGGCTGGTATGGCTGCAAACTTTTGCCTGATTTTAGATTAAAGAAGAATAAATGTTATGTTGAATTTATTTTCAGACCATCTGTGCCTGATAACACCTCAAATTGGCAGGTGTTCGAAGATGACGAGCAAATCCTTGAGTTCTTGCACTGCAAGAAGACATTCAAGAATGCAGTCATTGATGAAAAGGAGCATGACAGGCTTATGAATGAGAGGGAAGATGAAGAAAAAGATCAGTCCAATATGATTCCCAAGTCAGTTGTCAAGATGGAGCACTTGTATGACCTGCATGATAAATTCAAGAAGCCGACTAACTGCAAAACGCATAGCTCATCCATGAAGTATGAATCGGTCAACCTTGGAACCAAAGAAGACCCAAAAAATGTCAATTTGGGCTTGGGGTGCTCTCCACAAGAGAAGGCTGCATTTGTTAAGTTGTTTAAAGAGTATAAGGACGTCTTTGCATGGACATATGGCAACTTAAAAACCTTTGATACCAGCATTATGCAGCATGTAATTCCTCTGGAAAAGGAGGCTAAGCCCTACCAACAAAAGCTTCGCAAGATGCATCCCAGCCTAGAACCGTTGGTGAAGAAAGAATTAAACAAAATGTTGGATGCTAAAATCATTTTTCTAGTCAGACACACCCGTTGGGTAGCCAATCTCGTGCCAGTAAGAAAGAAAAATGGAGACATTAGGCTGTGTATCGATTTCAGAAACCTGAACAAAGCATCACAAAAGGATAACTATCCTGTCCCTTCTATGGAACACATTCTTCAGTGTGTTTCTGGGTCTGAAATGTTGTCCCTATTAGATGGGTTTTCAGGATATAATCAAGTGTTGGTATCTAATGGGGATCAGCTTAAGACAACCTTCAACACTAAATGGGGCACCTACGCATATCGTAAAATGCCTTTTGGACTTATTAATGCAGGCGCCACATTCCAGAGAGCTATGGACATAGCTTTCCGAGGGTTGATTAACAGATCAGTAGTGGTTTACATGGATGACATCACTGTGTATTCATATCACAGAAGGGATCATATTTATCACCTGAAACAAATTTTCAAAAGATGCCGAAGGTATGGAATATCATTGAATCCCAAGAAGAGCGTCTTTGTACTCATAGAAGGGAAACTATTGGGTCATATCCTCTCTAAAGAAGGGATTGTTATTGATCCTGAAAGAATAAAGACCATCATGAGAATACAACCCTGCAAATAAAAGGGCAATGCAATATTTCTTCGGGAAGATCAACTTTGTATAAGTGGAGCGATGAAGCCAAGAAAGAGTTTCAGCGAATTAAAGAGGCCATCGCAGAAGCCCCTTCGTTGGTTAGTCCCGATTTCGGCAAGGAATTTTTCTTGTACACTTTTGCTTCTGATGTTTCATATGCCGCAATTCTCACTCAAAGAAATGATGATGGAAATGATCTCCCTATTTCTTATATGAGCTCTAACCTTCAGGGAGTAGAACTGAAATACCTAGATGTGGAGAAACAAGGCTTTCCGGTTTTTAAGGCCATAAAACATTTCCTCCCTTATTTATTAAAGGTCAGGACTAAAGTGATCGTTCCCCATCCTGCTGTAAGAGTCCTCTTTGTGCAGAAAGAAATGGGTGAACGGAGAGGAAATTGGATAACCTCACTTCAAGAATACGACCTCGAGATTAAGCCGACGAAGATAGTTCAAGGGCAAGGACTGTGTGAGCTTGCGGCAGAAGCCTTAGCGGAGAAAGAAGGGGCGTCCGAAGAACCAAAAGCGTAGAACCTACAGAATGCACAAGTGGAATTCAGGGAAGAGCCCTACGGATTAATGAAGCACTGATGTGTGAGCGCAAAACGTCGGAAGCCCTTTTGGACCCTGAGTCGTGGTATTATGACATCTGCTTTTATCTTACACGGGGGTCATGTCCTGAACACATGGATGCATCACAATGGAGAGCGCTCAAATTGAAATCTAAGCAATATCACTTGGCCAATGACACATTATACAAAAAAAATTACGATGGAATCTGGCTAAGGTGTTTGGAAAAGGATGATGCCGACCATGTCTTGAAAGAAATGCACGACGACCCAGCAGGTGGTCACTATGGCGGAGAGACCACTGCTCACAAAATATTAAGAGTTGGATATTATTGGCCCACAGTGTTTAGAGACTCACATGCCTACGCTCGGAAATGCAAGGTATGTCAAACTGCCACAAGACGAGAAATAAAGCCAGTCGTTCCCCTCAGGTCCGTTATGATTTATCACCCATTCTAGCGATGGGGCCTGGATGTCATAGGCGAGAACACTCCAAACTCTTCACAGCAGCATAAGTATATACTCACAGTGACCGACTACTTCACCAGATGGACCGAAGCCATCCCGCTTCGAAAGGTAAACGAAGATGAGGTAATATCATTTATTGATAAATTCATTATCAATAGGTATGGCATCCCTGACGCTCTCATATTTGATAATGCTTCTTACTTTTCATCATTGAAATTGACTGAATTTGCTATTGATAAATCAATTCACATAAGATATGCATCAAACTATTACCCCCAGGGAAATGGAGTTGCAAAGTCCTCAAATAAGAACCTCATACGCATAATCCGTAAATCTGTCGCCAACAACTAGAGGAGCTGGCACAACGCTCTTCCTAACGCCCTTTGGGCCGATAGGGTCACCCCAAAAGTGGCCTTAGGAAACTCCCCATACTTCCTCGTCTATGGACAGGAAGCCATCTTGCCTCCCAACGTTACCCTTCCCTCTCTACAGCTCTCCCAAGCTTCAAGAGGAACCCCTTCAGCCTTACTTCAAGAGAGGATCAACCAACTGGTGAAGTTGGAGGAATTGAGAGATAAAGCTAGAAATAAATTTAGAAATCACCAAATGATTGTGAATAGATGGTTTGAACGCCATCTGGCAGGAGATAAATATTACCAAGTAGGAGAGCTAGTCCTGAAATGGGACAAGTTGAATGAGCCAAAAGGTAAACACACGAAATTCCAACACTTATGGCTAGGCCCATTCCAAGTTGTGGAAAAAATTGGTCAAAGAACTTACAGGTTGAAAACTTTACATGGAGAAACTGAAAAACTCCCTGTTAATGGCCAACATCTGAAGAGATACTTCTAGTAGCCACCACATGGTGGTTACCCCCTGAATAGGTTAGATTCATTTCATTTTGATGTTAGCTTAGTTATATTTATGTCTTTTCCGTTCTCGTTTTTCTACAAATTTTATTTTCCTTTTGTTTTGAATTTCAGCCCTTTTCAGCCAACTGATTTCGGTCCTCCCGTCTTGTTTTACCTTTTTCAAATTTCCCTCATTCACCACCTTCAGCCTTTCCCTTCCTCATTAACTTGTTCATGAGTCTGTTGATCCTAAATGCATCGTTACCTTGCAAATCAAATAAATTTTCAATGAGCCCATGAGAACTGGAAAATCAGAGGTGGATTTCAAACCGAAGCCACTCATTAGCATCTGTTGGGAATTAGGCGAGATCTATTGATAACTTGCATACCTGGAGCATGTAGGAGCATCCTTATAAAACAAAAAATGTTTAGCTACAGCTAAGCAGGCATGGAGGAACTCTGCATTTTAAATAAATCCCACTCAAACATAGCCTATACTTGCCTGTGAGGTTTGCAGTTATTCTCCATTGGTCCCATCCACCACACTAAGTTTCCCAATACATGTCATCTACAAGTAAACCTCCTTTCATGGGCTAAACTCACTATCATATACCCTGTGGCAAATCCAATTGTGCTCTAGTCCTTGTGCCTGAAACTAGAAGGACTTATTGAAAAGAAAATGAAATGTTAAGTCCTTGTGCCAATCTGGAAGGACAATTTGTTTGGGAAGCCAGTTAGAGTAGGCACTGTTGTTGGACTCAGAGTACTAGTTGACATAGCAAGCCCAACCTTGCTTAAGTAGTTTAAAAATATAGCATGATCCATGACTGCGCCCCATTCAATCATATGAAAATATAGCACTGAAATTCTCATATAAAGGGCAGATAAACATATATGCATCAAGTTTGATGAGCAATAAAGAGCTGAGGTACACACCTAAACAAGTATTGATAGACCAGTGATGGCCCCGAAAGGATTTTTGAAAGTAGGAAACAAGTAAAGGAAGGTCAATAAATCCCATAATACTACCATTGGAGAATGCCTGTCAAAACCCTACCAGTAAGTAGAAGCTATTTGTCTTTATCCCCCTATAGCAACTAATGCTGAAGTGGAACCCATGCCTGTCCATCTATGCAGTTTGCATTTCAAGTTTGTCTTAATGCCCTGATGTTCTATCGATCCAAGGTTTATTTGGAAACAAAGATAATTAGTTCGCCAGCGGTTCGCCATTTGTTGTGGCCACAACCACCACCCTATTAAAACCTGCTTTGGTAGCAATTTTGAATGGGTCTCCTAAAAGTTGATCTTTCACCTCTCCGAATGATCTATTTTGTCCTAAAGACTTTAACTCGTTGCCGAGTCAAATCTGTGATTCTTAATGGTCAAGCCCCCCCTTTTTTAATTAATCTCTGCCGCATAATTCATCCACAACCTAGTCTATCCCTTCATTCATACCCTTCATCAGGACTCTTTCAAACCCTCATAAACGTTCATGGTGCCCTATACACGCACATATAATCACCCCTCTCATTACCCCTCAAAACCCTCCATCTCACCTTCATCTCCATTATAACTCTTTACAATGGGAACGCTTCACAAACATGCATAAATCACCCTTTTCCGCCTATCGCAATCAACACTAAGGCATAATGTTCACCGCTACACTCCGAACCCGACTGCATTATTAACAATATTTTATTTTTATATATATTGGGTCTGAAGCCCCATCGTATATCGCAATCGGTTAGGTCCAAGGCTATATATATATATATATATATATATATATATATATATATATATATATATATAAGGTGCACCTGTCTTCCGGACCCGATGGCATTATTAACCGCATTTTATATATATCAAGTCCGGAGCCATATCGCATATCGCAATCAGCGGGGATCAAAGCCTATACATAAGGTCGATGCGATATAGCGGACCCGATAGGACTATAAAGTAAAATATATATGCTATCGGGTTCGCTTCCCCATCGCAGATTGCAATCGGCAAGGTCCAGGGCTTATATATAAGGCATACCATGATATACCGAACTCGCCGATAACTATCAATTCGGGTGCATAATTTTTCAAGTTTGGCCCTATGGTCGGCCGCGGGTTTTCCCGTGTATTCCCTGTTGGAAAAAATACTGAGAGGGGGGGGTGAATCAGTATTTTCAAGTCACTTATTTTCTTTTTCAAACCCAGATCATATACGCTACTTCAGTTAGATAAAACCACGTATATACGCAACTACAGAGAAGGAAACCCGCGTATGCAATGCAGACATATAATTTAATTTATCTTACTGATGTTGACCATTAATCTGTGTATTATGATCAAATAAACAGTAACTAGAAACAGTAAAACAGATCTGAAGACAATCACACACACAAGAACACAAGATATAAGGTGGAAACCCAATGTGGGTGAAAACCACCTCCTGCAATTCGTCTCTATCTTCTTTTAATTAGAAACTTCTTTTTACAATGTACTGGTGCAGTCCTTTACCAGTACGCAGGCTGCAACCTGCAGAGAGCTACCACCCTCTCTCGTTCTCCAGCTTCTCCTAGAAGGGAGCTACAACCCCCTTAGCTCTTGCACTAGCCAAGATACTAGTACGTAGGTGCTGGCCTACAGAAGGCTACAACCTTCTCTTTCTTCCAGGGACCACGTTTCATAAATTTTCAAACTGGATCCATGAACATCAATCAATCATCAAGAATTTCTGCATCAAACAATCTCCTTTTCACCAATTAGAACTGAATCAAGTAGATACTTCTCTGACAGCTGTACCCAAAACACAGTAATAGTAACCACACACCAAATTCTGAACCCAGAACATTGCAGCAATAAACAGAAGCAGCTAGATCACAACTCAAAAGATATACGCTACTTCAATAACTTGAAACTTGCGTTCATACGCTTCTGCGTTTGGAGAAACCTACGTATACGTTGTTTTTATTCACTGAACCAGCGTGTATACGCGCCTTCGCTTCACTGAACCCATCAATAGAACTTATCCTTCTCTTTGCGTTAAGGTTCCTCCTTCATTCAGATCCAAATCTGCACCATAACCCCAATCACCAATATTTCACATCTAGCACTTATTAGATATTCAATTCATTCTGATTGTCCTCTGCCAAATGATCTCCTTCCTCTTTTATAGTCTTAGGCCTTTCACAATACCACGGTCCAAAACCATAATAAAACAATACCAAGGACCCAATACTTTGGATCAATACTTCTGACAAGATACCATGGTCCAAAACCATAGGTTCAAATACCAAGGACTAACTACCACAGACCAAAAGTAAGTTCTTCAACATATACGCGCTTTTCATTGCGTGAAAGTGCGTGTATACGCATACGCGCCTTTGTAACGTCTAACCCGCGTGTATACATGTCTTCGTCTAGGTGAACCTGCGTATATATCTTTTTCTTCATTCTGAGAGCCTGTACTGAGATCTGTCACCAAAGTGAGTTGCCATCAAGGACAACACCTGTGCCATAGCTCTAAATCAGTGTCATAATGCCAACATTCCCTTGTATTTCGATAATACGTAGTGGCCGAGGTTTTCAAAAGGAAAGCTTATGTTGCGGATCCGAAAGGATTATTAACCATAGCTCATATGTATTTCGGGTCCACCTCCCCAATCGCTTATCGCAATCAGTAAAGTTCATTGTTTATACATCAAGCGATTTGCGATACCGCGGACCCGCCGATAATTATAGGCTCGTGTATATAAGATTTGAAGTCCATTTGTACGGCACGGTTGCGGGTTTTCCCGTATATTCTTGTGTATTCGATAAAATGTTGTGGTCGCAGTTTTTTAATGGAAAATCCCATATGGCAGACCCGATAACATATGATTTCCCGTATATAATATTTCAAGTCTGGATCTCGGATCCAGTTATGTGTTATACGATGATTTTCCATGTAAGTCGAGTTTACGCTTGCGGGACTTAATCAATGCTTGAATTAAAAAACAGGGGGTCGAATCTTTCACATTTGTTCCTATTGATGTTATAAATGTTTAATGAAGGCAAGGCTTATGTTTTTCAAGCATTTCTATCATATTTGCATAGGCATAGCTAATGTCTGTTATCTCTACAAGCAAGGACCGAGAGAAGGCAAGCGAGTTCGAAGAACGTATGTATAAGCATTAAGTGTGGCTCCAAATAAAAGATGCATGAGTGGATACGAAGAGTTTATCTATGCGGATAAGTTTTATTCAAAGATTTGGCTTTAGGCGTTGGTGGTCATGTTTCCAGGTGTTGCTTGTGTATTCCGAAAGTGAAATTTCCCCAGGTTTCATCATGAAGAGATGACACACAGTCATCCTCTTCTAATCAACATCTACTCATTTCCCCAGGAAATGAAGCGCTCCAGTGACAGGAAATTCCTGCTACGTGTCAGTAGTGACATCGATTGTTCTAAATCTGTGTATTCTGATTTGTATATTGAAAAGAACAAGGGGAAGGCGAAAAGGGAAGGGAAGACCGAGACTCATTTCCAGCTGCATAAGTATTACCTCCGGATAGGAGATGAGGGCTTTTTTGTTTGGAGAGAACAGCTTTGATTTATTGTGAATAAAGAAGTCTGTTTGGTTCAAGAAGGAGCTTGTTGTTTCAGATTTATTTTCCTTTTCTCTCATATGTTTAGAATCAGTGTGTTGTTGCTGGCATAAAGATAAATTTGATTTGCTTTGTGCATATTGATAACAAATAGTTCATGGTTATTTTTGGTTATTTGAATATAATTCAATAGCATTGTTAATTCATGAAAGGTTGTTGATTCTTGACTTTGTTAAACATCAGTTGCAAGTGTTATTTGTAAGGAAAGGAATGTATATTCCTATATAAGTAATTGGATTGCAATTAGGATTTAATACAGCCTTGTTCTTATTGAACCAGTAATTGATTCATTTGGACTTGGAATCTATATATGATGTTTAACCTCTTTTGTTATGCTCCTGCAGGATAGATTAGGATAGTTAGGACTAGCTTAAGTAGTGAGAAGTAGTGTAGATAGGATTTGATACATATAGGTTAGTTGTTTCTTTTGTTGATTCAATTGAAGTCTTCCTCAAGGAAGCAATCTCTCAACACCTTTAACAGTTTACGGGATCCTTTAAAACCCGTTGGAGCTAGCCATCCCAAACGAAAGCAGATCTAATTGGGGTCTGTGATCGGGTTAGTTCCCCTTGTTGGTATAGCGAAAATTTGCCATGACAACAGAACCGGAACTAATGTAAGTAGCTAACATAGGGACACATCCATCATGGATATCATCATCATAAAATCAATGGAAACATACATATCCATCAAAGCTATCATCATCGTAATATCAATAGAGAGCATACATATCATTCACTGCTATTATCGTCATAAATTCAATAGAGACCAAACATAACCATTTATGCTACAATCATCATAATATCAATAGAGAGCATGCATAACCATTAATGCTACAATCATCATAATACTAATAGATAACATACATAACCCTTAATGTTATCTACATCATAATATCAATGGAAAACATACATAAACATCACAACCACTAATATCAAAACCATTAATAATAGAGTCATGTGTCTGAATCCTCAACCTTAGGTCCTCAAAGAATAAAGTGTGGGCCTTAGGGCTAAATAAATGTTAATGTCATATAACTGTCAGTCAACTAGAGCGAGGCACTACAATTTGCAAAAACAATCAAGGAATTGAGTATTAAAAGGCTACGGAGAAAGAGAAAAGAAATCAAAAGAATTCAGTTAGTTGGAAAAGTTGCAGATATCATAATGGGAAAAACAACAATTCAGAAATGCGTTGATACAGGAAGCCCCATTTTGAAAACACATATTAATGGTATTGAAATTCCAAATACATTGATTGATTTAGGAGCAGCTATAAACATCATGAGTAAACAAACTATGAATCAATTGAAACTCCCTAATCTTCAATATACACCTATGTTGTTACAAGTAGCAAGATAGATCTCTTATTAAGCCTGATGATGTATTAGAAGACATATTTGTATCCTTAGATTCTTGGGAATATCATGTTATATACCTAGGGGGATAATATGGGGTACCAAGGGAATAATGTATACCTAGGGGGGATAATATGGGGTACCCTGGGAGGTACCCAAGGTAATAATGTAATAATGGGATGGGCCATAGTAATAAATAAGGTGGTTAACCCATATCATGTAAGGGACCACAAGTAGTTAATAATAATGTAATGGGCCATTGGTATTAGTTGATGGTATGAGGGAACCATGGTAATGACCCATGGTATTGTATGTATGAGGCCTATATAGAGGCTGGAGACTCCACATGGAAGATAGTCAAGAATTATTGTATGAACAGGCATATGGCTTGTGGAGTGTTCTCCTTCCTTAAAGAGTGAATGTATGGTGTTGCCCTACCGTAAGGGTTTGATCAATAAAGTGAATCATTTCTATCTATTTCTATCTTGTTATTATTGGGTATATTTTTTATTTATCTTATATTCTGGGATAGATCTACACAAGTGGTATCAGAGCTATAACAAGATAATAAAGAAGCATTTCTATCTATTTCAATCTTATTATTCTTGAGTTTATTTCTATTATCATATATTTCTGGGATAGATCTACAACAAGTGGTATCAGATCTATAACAAGATAATAAAGCAGCATTTTTATCTATTTCAATATTATTATTCTTGGGTTTATTTCTATTATCATATATTTCTGGGATAGATCTACAACAAGTGGTATCAGAGCACTTTCTTGGGCACAAAAGTGGAGAATGTTATATACCTAGGGGGGATAATATGGGGTACCAAGGGAATAATGTATACCTAGGGGGGATAATATGGGGTACCAAGGGAGGTACCCAAGGTAATAATGTAATAATGGGATGGGCCATAGTAATAAATAAGGTGGTTAACCCATATCATGTAAGAGACCACAAGTAGTTAATAATAATGTAATGGGCCCATGGTATTAGTTGATGGTATGAGGGAACCATGGTAATGACCCATGGTATTGTATGTATGAGGCCTATATAGAGGCTAGAAACTCCACATGGTAGATAGTCAAGGATTATTGTATGAACAGGCATATGGCTTGTGGAGTGTTCTCCTTCCTTAAGGAGTGAATGTATGGTGTTGCCCTACCGTAAGGGTTTGATCAATAAAGTGAATCATTTCTATCTATTTCTATCTTATTTCTGGGTATATTGTGTTCTCTTATATTTTTAGATCAGAGCTACAACAAGTGGTATCAGAGCACTTTCTTGGGCACAAAAGTGGAGAATTTTTTTTTTATTTTTGCAGGATTTAGAGGGCGGCGAGTTTGCAGATCAGATCTGTATGTTTTGATGCAAGATCTACAAAATCTAATTGCAGATCTATATTCTTTGTGAAAAACTAGCCGATTTCAAAAAAAAATCGGTTGAATCGGAGTCTGGATAAAGGAGATATCGCTGATCTAAAAATCAGTGGGATTGCAGACAATTTTTCAGGGCAGCGAGTTTGCGGCGCAGATCTGGATGTCCTGGTGCACGATCTGCAAAATCTAATTGTAGATCTGGAATCTTGGTGAAAAAACACTTAATTTCAAAAAAAAATCAATCGAATCGGAGTCCGGATGAGGGAGATATCGCTGATTTAAAATCAGCTCTTTTTGTAGAAATTTTGATGACGGCGGGAGAGTTACAGTGCAGATCTGAAATTCCAAGTGCCTAAATCAAGATTTCTACCACATGGGCAGATGCAGAATGATTGTTCCATTTCCAAAAACAAGTCATAATAGGGATTCTGAGCAATATTGACTAAACTGTGACAATTTCAAATTTTCGCCAAGTAAGTGATTTTTTTTCAAAACTCTCTTCATGGCTTCTAGCAAGGTTCTTTATTTTACAGGAAAAGATAGTGGTCTTACTATTGAAGAATACATAAAACAAAAGAAGCGGGTATGGAAAAACAAATGGAAATGGTGGGCAGTGGAGGATTTTATAGATGAGGCGGCCACATGGTGGGGATTACTTAACCAAACGAAGTGTTACAACCTGCCTGATGAAGCACTTGAAAAAATCATTTTAGACAGATGGTCTCATGCTAGAAAACAAGATAAGGAGAAACATATGGGGTTATTTCCTACTGGTATATCTTTATTGCAGGTTCATGGATTGATTCAGAAGGAGAAAATCGTTTTGTCTATAAATCCTAGTTGCAAGCAAAATCTTATAAGTGTTAATTTGGCAAAAAGATTGCAAGTTCCAGCGCAACACATTGAAACTGCACAGATTGATAATGAGGATGTTCAAGTGTATAAGGATTTGAAGATTTCTATGGATAAGTATGTGTTGCATGGTGATTTTTATGCTTCAGAGACAGATAATATGGATGTTGTTTTGGGATACCCGTGGATGAAATCAGTGGGTACTATAAATATTAATGTGCAGAAGAAATTCTTGAAGCTCTGGTATAAAAAGAAGAAAATTACATTACAGGATATTTCCATCAATAAACAGGTAGAGTCCATGGAGGTTGACGCAGAAAATGTTCCAGGAAATGACATGTCAGATGATGAGCAGTTGATGGTCGACAATCAAACACAAACAGAGGCTGAAGCTGAAAAGGTAACAGGTGCTGACACATCTGATGAGGGTTCAGTGGTTGAAGTCATATTGGAAAACAAGACACCACAATGGGCACCACAGCAGGGTGAATTAAAGAAAAAGACACTGTGGGTTAAAACTTCAACATATCATCACCTACATCACCCCGCAAGACAACAACCAACAAGATGGCAACCAATTAGCCACAAGGACAACAACCCCCGTATGACGGATAGCGAAGAGCGACGATCCACCTACTACACACAGAAGAGCTGCCACGGTCAACTTTCATCTCAAGTGAGCGAGGCACCAGCAAGATCGAGGGTTCACCTTTCTCTTGGATGGCTAGATGCACGTTCATGGTACCAGTGGACTACTCTTTGGAGTAGATCTTATTATTTATGTTCTTCCCATGTTTCAGGGACGAAACATGCTTAGGGGGGTGGAATGTTATATACCTAGGGGGGATAATATGGGGTACCAAGGGACTAATGTATACCTAGGGGGGATAATATGAGGTACCCAAGGTAATAATGTAATAATGGGATGGGCCATAGTAATAAATAAGGTGGTTAACCCATATCATGTAAGGGACCACAAGTAGTTAATAATAATGTAATGGGCCCATGGTATTAGTTGATGGTATGAGGGAACCATGGTAATGACCCATGGTATTGTATGTATGAGGCCTATATAGAGGCTAGAGACTCCACATGGGAGATAGTCAAAGATTATTGTATGAACAGACATATGGCTTGTGGAGTGTTCTCTTTCCTTAAGAAGTGAATGTATGGTGTTGCCCTACCGTAAGGGTTTGATCAATAAAGTGAATCATTTCTATCTATTTCTATCTTGTTATTATTGGGTATATTTGTTATTTATCTTATATTTGGGATAGATCTACAACAAGTGGTATCAGAGCTATAACAAGTGGTATCAGAGCTATAACAAGATAATAAAGAAGCATTTCTATCTATTTCAATCTTATTATTCTTGGGTTTATTTCTATTATCATATATTTCTGGGATAGATCTACAACATATCAAGTTGATTTTATGATTCTAACACCCAAGAATAACTTAGGAGGACACTCATTGATTCTAGGAAGACCATGATTAGCTACAATTGATGCTTTTATAAGTTGTAGATCTGGTGATATGTTTATTTCTTATGGAAGTTCAACAAAGAAATTCACACTATATCCACTTTCAAAAACAACATTAGAATTAGAAAGTAAAGAATGGATAGATGATGATATTAATATACGACCAATCTTTGTTACTTCACAAATAGATGAAGAAGATCAGATTTTGAATTTAATGGAAAATAATGAGTCTTCCTCATATTGTGAATCTAATCAAAGTTTTCAAGAACAATGCAATATTGAATATTTATCATCTCGTCAATTATCTTTACATTCTATGGAAAAATTTGGCAATTCTCCAATAGAAATCTTCCCAGAAAAAACCTTGAATATCAATAATAATCTGGAAGAATTTCAAAAGAAAGACTTAATAAAGATGTTACAAGAACATTCCTCTGCTTATGCATGGGAATACACTGACATGAAATGAATTGATCCTAATACTTGTATACATCATATTTACATTGAAGAAAATGCTAAACCAATCTGACAGCCTCAGAGAAGAATGAATCCAAATTTGAGAGAAATTGTTAAAGAGGAATTACAAAAATTGTTAAATGTGAATTTCATTTATTCAATATCATATAGCTAGTGGGTTTCACCATTGGTAATTGTTCCTAAAAAGAATGGAAAATGGAGAGTATGCATTTACTATAAGGAATTGAATAAAGCTAATCTAAAAGATCAGTTGCCACTTCCTGTCATAGATCAAGTTTTAGACATATTAACATGAAAGAAATATTTCTCATTTCTAGATGGTTTTAGTGGATAAAACTAGTAGATCCAAGTAGTTCCAGAAGATCAAGATAAAACCAATTTTACCTATCCATGGGGAACCTATGCCTACTAAGTACTTTCTTTTGGGTTGTGTAAAGCACTTGCAACATTACAAAACGCAGTTTTAGGAATTTTTTCTGATCTAATTCATGATTGTGTTGAAGTTTACATGGATGATTTCACTGTCTATGGAAATTCTTTTGAAGAAGCTCTTAAAATTTTGGAAAAAATTCTCATTAGATGTAAGGAAACAAATCTCACATTAAGCCATGAAAAATGTTTTATGATGTTTACTGAGGGGATTGTTTTAGGACACCATATTTCAGGGAATGTAATTAGAGTAGATACATCTAAAATATAAGTTATTTCTAAATTATCAATTCCAACTTGTCAAAGAGATGTTAGAAATTTTCTTGGTTTCACTGGTTACTATAGAAGATTCATAGAAAACTTTACAAAAAATGCTTCTCCACTTTTCAAGTTGCTCACAAAAAATTGTGAATTCAATTGGAATTATGATTGCCAAAACGTTTTTGCAACATTGAAAGAAAATATTTCTGAATCACCTATTCTAAGAGAGCCAAACACGAAATTAGATTTTCACATTTCAACTGATGCTTCAAATACAGCATTAGGAGTTGTACTAGGAAAAAAATATTTAACTCCTTATGTCATTTACTATATCAGTAAAAATTTGACTCATGCAAAGTTAAATTATACTGTAACAGAAAAGGAGTTTTTAGTTGTTGTCCATGCCATTAATAAATCCAGACATTACATCACTGATTACGAAACCTTTGTACATACAGATCATTATGCAATTAGGTACTTAATGAATAAACCAATTACTAATGGCAGAATTACAAGATGGTTATTGTTGTTACAAGAATTCAATATTACTATTTTGGATTGACCTGGGAAATAAAATACAGTTGTTGACTTTCTATCTAGGATTCAAAATGATAATAATGATGTACCTATAGAAAAAAAATTTCCTAGTGAATATTTATTTGCAATATCTACTAAATCTCTTTGGTTTGTAGATATTGCTAACTATTTGGCTACAGGGAAGTTACCATTACATTTGTCTCCTCGAGAGAAAAGAAAGGTAGTTCAAATAAGTGCATCATATTCATGGATAGATGAAGAATTATATAAGACTAGGACATATTTAATTATTCGGAGATTTGTCAGAGAAGATGAAATACCAAAAATATTGAGAGCTTGTCATGATGAACCATGTGGATGACACTTCGCTAATAAAAGAATTCCCTACAAAATCCTTCTCTTAGGATATTATTGGCCTTCCCTTTTTAAGGATGCCAAAGAATATGTTAAGAGATGTGATAGTTGTCAAAGAATGAGGAAGCATGTTCCCTCTGATAAAATGCCTCTACAACCTCAGGTACTCATTGAGCCTTTGAAAAATGCGTCTTGGCTTTTGTTGGCCCAATTAATCCACCATCTAGACCAAAAAAGTAGATTCTTGTTTGCATTGATTATGTTACAAAATGGGTAGACACTAAAGCACTCTCTTTTGTTACTGAAAAATGTTGTAGTTTCACTTCTTTTCGATAATATTTTTCCTCGTTCTGGTGTCCCAAGGGAAATTGTGACAGGTCAAGGTACTCAATTTACATCCAAGTTGGTACAAAAGATAATGGAGGAATATAAAATCAAACATCGGAAGTCCACTCCCTATCATCCACAAGCGAATGGATAGGTTGAATCCACCAATAAAGTAATTGAAGCAATTCTTACCAAGATTGTGCATTTACACAAAAGAGATTGGACAGAAAATCTTCCAGAAGTTTTATGGCATGCCGTACCACATGGAGAAACACTACAGGGCATACTCCCTATGAACTTGTTTATGGGAAGCAAGTATTGTTTCCTATTGAGTTTCACATAAAGACTTTCAATATAGCAGTCAAATTGGGTCTTGATCTATCTGAAGCACAGAAACAAAGAATAGAGCAATTGAATGAACTAGATGAAATAAGACAAGATGTTATTCAGAGAACCAACATAATCCAACAACAAAGATCCAGGTGGCATGACAAATATATAAAAATAAATAAATTTCAGCTAGGAGATTGGGCATTACTTTTTGACTCAAAGTTTAAAAAATTTCAAGGAAAACTTCAAACTCATTGGCTTGGGCCTTACGAGATTGAAATTGTCTTTCATAATGGTGCAGTCAGGATCAGAACCATTGATGAAGAAAGAGTGACCTTCCTTGTAAATAGACATCGATTGAAAATTTATCACAAGCCATTGACAAAGGAAGAATTTGTTAAAAACTTGCAAGACAATATTGATTTGAAGATGATTATGAAGGATTTTCCTTCCTCTCCAACTTGATTTATAAAGTTTTTTGTTTTCTAAAAAAATGAAAAATAATAAATAAATAAATAAAATTGTATAAACATGAAAACCAACTATGTTGGCATGTTTATACAGAAAATTTAGGATGAAAACCCGGAATTCTTGGCACCCTAGATTTTCTTTTTCAATCTTATTCTAATCCCCATTTTCCTTATATCCCTCTTCTTCTTTTCAAAATAAGTAGCTACAGAATTGTTTAAAATCTGCAGCATTGACAAAATTATGTAGCTGATATTGACAGGAATCGCTCACTGGGATAATCGAAGGTTTTAGCAGAAGGGAATGATCAAGCCTACAAATGAAAGCACCTAAGGACATTTCAAAAAGAACAATCAAATATTAGAATCAAAAACATGAAGGTATGTAAATATTGGATTTAATAATAAAGGTAAAAACATTAGACTATGAAATAATATAGACGTTGTACCGCCATTCGAAATAATGATTAATGTTCTAACTTCATATTGAGTTATAAATATCATGTCATATCAATGAAGTTAACCAGAAAACCCCATTTTCCGTTTAGAATTACGCAAATACTTCATTTTTGAAACCTTGTTTCATTGATAATTTCGCTCACTCATATCCATTCTTACTTTGTTTTCTCAAGAGCTATTTTACTCATTTCCATTTACCATTTCACTTTCGTTCATACTCATATTTCTGGAATTAATATCATTCCAAAACCCTGTCAAAGAAGCAATTGTGGAGTAAAAATTCTCCAACATGGGAGCGATTGTTAGAACAGAGTCGAATGGAAAGAAGTTTATGGAGGATACCCACAAGTCAAACAGATGTTACATCAAGCGTAGTGGTTGGATTTTATAGAAAAAATCGATGGTTGTGACAGAGAGGTAACCAAGTCTTTTGCCCGAGCTTTTGATGAAACTGAAGCAAAAATCAGGGACATCAAAATAGTGGTGACAGAATCCTTCATGGCGAGAGGTGGTTCAAAAACAGGGGAATTGAAGGGGAATGGATGGAAGCCATTTTTAAAAAACCTAGGTATGGATACTATTTTCTTTAAAAAGGGTATTCCAAGCACAACTCTCAAAAGTAAATGGAGGAATTTACTGTTAGTTATTCAGAAGTTCATTACTTGTGAGGGTAGATTCAATAGCCTGTTTTTCTACCATGTTCGTTTAATGATACACTTTCTTGAAGGAAATGAAATCAATTTACCTTATTTTCTACTTAATAGCTTGAAAAAGATGTCTAGTAATACTCAAAGAAAATTACTATCCATTGAAAATATTATGTATCATCATGGTCTTGTAAAAATGTTTATTGAAGCCCATCTTAAGAGTTTAAGAAATAACTAAAAAAGTTTTCTAATCAGAAATCCGTTAGGTCCTTATAATACTAGTGATTCCCCCATTATTTTTGTCATTGTAGCCCTTATTGTTAATTGTGCCCCAATTGTCCCCATATTGTTATGAGTGCCCCATAGAAGCCCACTATTGTTATTTTTGTGCCCTTACATTATTATTGTTACATCGAATTTAATTATATTGTGACCCCTTAGACTCCTACATATAAAAAGGAGGTTTAGTCATTTGTATCATCTAAGAATTATTCATTTGTATAATGTAAAGAAGGTTTCCCCCTCAAAGAGGTTGATTTTGAAGTCGTTGATCTATCTTTTCTATCCTTTTGTGAGCTGGTTCATAACATTTGGTATCAGAGTTTTCGATTTTAGGGTTCCGCTACTCCAAACAAGTCTTCATGGCATTTTCGCTATATATTTTTTTTTTTTGACGTTTCAGAAACTAAAAAAAACCATTTGAGTCGAAATCTTGATGAACCTCGGGTCCGAATTTCAGATCTTGTCTCGCTATATTTTCGGAGATATGATCTAAGGAAGTTAGGAATTTTGCAGGCTCCCGAATTACATCCCAAACAAGTGACCTTGGGAAAATTTTCATAACTGTCTCTCTGAGTATCAGATTGAAATTGCATAGGAAGTTACAGAAAGAGGACGGACTGTAGTTTTTTGTGCACCGTTTTCAAGTCCGAAGGTTGAAACAATGATACATGTCACTTCGTACAAGTTCACTCTACGGAAAAAGTGTATAATCAGGTTGTCTTAGGAGATTGGCATAACTCTTTCTTGGAGAATCCAATTTTGATCAGACTGGTGGCATTGGAAAAAGCACTCATAGGGCTACTATAGTTCGCAATTTCACACCTACGATATCCAAAATGTCAGAAATACATCAGATTCAATATCGATCTCCTACAAAGTGAAAAAAGGTGCGTAGTTTTTTTAAATTTTGCATACGTTTAATTTGAAAAAATAGTTTGAAGGAATTCAAAGGGCACAGTGAAGCATAATTATCATTAATTGATGTCCCGAAGAAAGAAAATGGAAACAGCTAGTAAGAAACCTGAATGCTCTAACATCACTCATGAAGAAGAGGAAGAAATGAAACATGATAGATCAAAATTACGAGACCAAATGCAACAAAATTCACTCTCACAAAAAGTAACAAAAGCGAAGATGGATTGTAGGAATTTTCAAGGTAATTTCTGCAGATAGAACACCAAAGGACACCGCTCACAAAAAAATCACAGATCAATACACTAGTATTCTTGACGTGGTTAAAACCCTCAAAGAGGAAAACAGTCCACGGCCTGAGCCAACGCGGCCAATTCAGGCAATTTATTAATAAAAGAATGAAAATTTACATAGGTTTCTCTCATGAATGGCCACCCTACAAATGACCCTCCATGCTCTTTAAATAGAGATCATGGACCAATCGGGTGTTAAGCCATGGATCAAGTGTCGGTAATACCGAGGAGAGAATGAACCGTCAGATCACTTCATGTCTAGAACATATCGTGACCGTCGGATTGTAAATTACAAAAGTACATAGTAAAGAAACACACTTTACCTAACTCTACACTAAACCAAGTTATACTTAAATATTTCCTATGTGTCAGAATATCCTAACATCCCCCCTTAAGAACAACTTGGGATAGGATTGAAGGATGTACAAATATGACACAATAGGAGAACGAATGAGGCATTAGAGCCTATCCCCCCTTAGTGACAACGTCCTTAACTCCAAGCATAAATCGAAGTTTAGTAAACTTCACCTCTGTGAGAGCCTTTGTAAAGATGTCAGCAACTTAATCATTGGTTGAACAATATTGCACTTCAAGAACATGGTCATGAATGAGTTTCGTGATGAAGTGCATGTGTAGTTCAATGTGTTTGTTGCACTGATGTTGGATTGGATCTTTGCATAGTTGAATGGCACTTTGATTATCACACTAAAGTGTAGTCGGATGTTGCTACTGAAATCCAAACTCTGTCAGGATCTGACGAAGCCACAAGGCTTCCTTACTAGCTTCTATGGCGCCACGATACTCTGTTTCTGCTGAAGAAAGAGAAATGGCACTTTGTTTCTTGCAAACCCATGTAATAGGTCCAGAACCAAGAGTGAAGACATAACCTGCAGTAGACTTCTGATCATCAGGGTCACCAACCCAATCGGAATCAGTGAAACCAACCAAGAGAAGAGATGCTTCTGCACTGTAATGAATCCAAAACTGAATTGTACCTCAAACATAACGAAGTATTCTTTTAGTTGCTTTCCAATGACTTTCATGTGGGTTTTTCATAAACCAAGCAATAAGGCCAACAGCAAAGGAAAGGTCAGGACGGGTATGGGCCAGATACAAAAGTTTTCCTACAAGCTGACGGTATAAGGTAGCATCAACTTCAAAGGAAGTACAAGTGATTGAAAGTGTGGCCTCAGACTTAAAGGGAGAAGGGGTTGGCTTACGGTCTTCCATGTGAAGGTGGCATAGAAGATCACAGGCATACTTGGACTGGGAAAGGGAAATGTCTTCCTTGGATTACAAGACTTGAAGACCAAGAAAATAATGCAAGTGTCCTAAGTCTGTCATCTCAAACTACTTTTTAAAGGTGGACTTCACATGGTTTATAAGGTTGGGATCACTACCAGTAAGGATAAGATCATCAACATAAAGAACAAGAATGATAAGAGACTTACCCACTTTCTTGGTGTAGACAGTATTGTCAGAATTACACCTAGAAAAGCTAGTATCTAAAAGAAAGTTATCCATTTTGGCATACCAAGCCAAGGGGCTTGCTTAAGACCATAAAGGGATTTCTTAAGCCAACATACAAGGCTAGAGTCTGCTTGTATAAATCCAAGAGGTAGTTCCATATAGATTTCTTCATGCAAGTCCCCATGCAAGAAGGCGATTTAACATCCATCTGATGGACTTCCCATTTGGAAGAGGCAGCGAGGGAAAAAACAAGGCAGATAGAGTTCATTTTGGCAACAAAGGAGAAGGTTTCAATATAGTCAATGCCTTCAACTTGTGAAAAACCCTTAGCAACAAGACGAGCTTTATGTTTATCAACTTTTCCATGTGGTTCAAACTTGGTTCTGTAAACCCATTTGCATCTAACAAGTCTTCGTTCTTTTGGAAGAGGAACAAAATCCCATGTATCATTTGTCAATAATGAACAATATTATTCATTCATAGTTGTGTCTCAATCTGGATGGCCTGAAGTTTCTGGAAAGGTGTCACGATCATAATTCGCTAAAACTTGAGCCAGTAAAGAAGAGGCTCTATCGAACTGAGAACATGTACGTCGATAATCTGTAGGATCACCTGCAAGAGCACATGTTGCATTCCGAGTAGCACGGACCCATTTTGGAAGCTGAGGAGCTGAAGGAGGATCCTGAGAAGGTGGGGGGGGGATTGTCATCCTCGCTTTCGTCATATGAAGAAGAAATATTTTCAGAAGTAGAAGGGATAGAGAGAGGTGGCACATCCGTCGAACTAGGCTCGTAGGCCGATATATTTTCAGCAAACTTTACATCTCTTCTAATGATAACATTTTTGGACTTCAGTGGAATAAGTCTATATCCTTTGACATCTTCAGAATATCCAAAAAAAATATATTTTTCACTCTTAGGTTCTAAGGCTTTATGTTTCTCATCGGGAATATGGGCCCATGCTTCACTTCCAGAAACACGAAAGTGACTTACATATGTTTTAATTGAGCTCCATGCTTCTTCTGGAGTGATATTCTTTCAAACATAAACAACTCATTTTCGAGTTGATGGGCTTTAATTTCATTTTTAATTCCAAAAACTTTAATGAATTGTTTCGTTGCTTTATTAGGGGTATCAAGTTCTGCGATATGGAATCTAAGGTCTGGAAAAATAGACATCCCTATTAACCCACGTGCGTGATCTTACCTATTTTCCCATTTGGCTGCCTTATCTTCATCTTTAAGTTTAGTTTGTTGGCCTGAGGCTATTTTGTAAAGACCTTTACTTCTAAGTAAATACACAATGTAGGACCACCATTGGAAGTAGTTGGTGTTGTCAAGAATAACTTGGCATGGACTTTCGATTTTAACATAAACTGAAATTGTAAATGTTGAAACTAAGTGTTCCAATGGAAAGATCTCAAAAAATTAGGCCGACTAAAAAAAAAACAGCTCTCAAAACGGCTTTCGGATGAAGAAGTTATGGCTTTTTGAAGAAAAGCTGTTGAAGATGCCGACGAAGTGCGTGAATGTGTGGAAGTGAATGATAATGTTATATTTCAAAAAAATTCCTCCGCTCCCCCCCTTTCCAAACATAATCTAATTAGCTCACTTTAAAAAAAAAAATATGTGACCCACTTTTATAAATAAGTGAAAGTCACTTTTACAATGGTACTTTATGAGCTAAATTGTAACTTAAATAAAAGATAAAGGGACTTTAGAATTATAAATGACTCATTTTTTATAATGGATGAGAACACTTTTACATAAAGTAACTTTAAAACATAAGTTACATGTACTTTTTGAAAAAGTAACTCAACAAAAAGAAATACTTGAACCCAAGACCTCTATTTTCATAAAGTAACTTTGGACCAAGTGAGCTAGTTTAAAAGGTTAGTAATTTTTGGAAAAGAGGAAGGGGTTTTTTTTTTAGTCACTGAAGCTTAGGGGTGCGTGCTCACTTGAAAAAACTCTTTTTTCCTACAAAACAAAAAATGACACAACCCAACACGAACATGCAAAAAAACCAAACCTTATGGCTTAAAGTTAGCTTTCCTCGGAAACTAAATATTTTCTTCGATGTTTTTGATTTTCCGAGATCACACTAAGGCGCGGCGGAAAAGAGCATACGCATGAGAAAAATCCTTCCTTTCTATTTCTGATTTGCCAAGATCGCACAGAGTCGCGGGGCAAAGAGCATACACAAAAATGAAAGGTATAAATCCGGTAATAAAAAATAGAGAGCTAAATAAACCGAAATAAACAGAGAGATGAATCACTAAAACTGCAAATAAAGACTATATACCTCCAAATCTTAAAAATGAAGTAGCTAGGGCAACCGGAAACTTTTTCGTGTGAAACGAAAGGAATTCCTAACTGGAATAGATGCTCCTAACAAAATAGAGCAGTGCTCTCGGCCCGAAAGTAGTTAGAAACAGTAGATTTCGGAAATGACAATGGGATGCAGTTGTACCGGCTTCCGATTTGGATCACCAACGGATGCGGCCCTCAAATAGCTCTGATACCATGTAGGAATTTACCGGGTAAGTTCCGCAGATAGAACACCAAAGGACACCGCTCACAAAAAGATCACAAATCAATACACCAGTATTCTTGACGTGGTTAAAACCCTCAAAGAGGGAAACAGTCCACGGCCTGAGCCAACGCGGCCACTTTAGGCAATTTATTATAAAAAATGAAAATTTACATAAGCTTCTATCATGAATGGTCGCCCTACAAATGACCCTCCATTCTCTTTAAATAGAAATCATGGACCAATCGGGTGTTAAGCCACAGATCAAGTGTCGGTAATACCGAGGAGAGAATGAACCGTCAGATCACTTCATGTCTAGAACATATCGTGACCATTGGATTGTAAGTTACAAAATTACATAGTAAATAAACACTTTACCTAACTCTACAGTAGACCAAGTTATACTTAATTATTTCCTATGTGTCGGAATATCCTAACATGGATGATTTAAAGAAAGGCGTAGAAGATAAGATGGATGGTTTAAATAAAGGCATGGAAGCTAAGATGAATGGCGTAGAAGCTAAGATGGATGTTTTAAAGAAAGGCGTGGAAGTAAAGATGGAAGGCAAAATGGAAGATTTGAAAACATGTTTGACAAAGCTGCTACAAGAAATGTTTACTAATAGTGAAAGGGTAGTAAAGGAAACTCATGATGAAAACAAAAGAAATGTTAATCATGATTTCATGACTCTAACGTTGGATTGAAGACCCACCATGTTCCAAAAATCGATATGAGGAAGTTTGATGGCAAGGATCTCGTAACATGGATACTACAGATGGAGCAATATTTCGATCTCCATAATGTGCAAAACACACAAAAGGTACGCATTGCAACTTTATATTTGGAACCAAATCAGTTTGTCTGGTATCGATGACTTTGCTCTCGTAAACAAATTGTCACTTGGGCAATTTTTACGGAGGAAATGATAGCACATTATGAGGATACAAAAAGAAACACCTTTTTTAGCCAATTAATAAATCTCAAACAAAAGGGTTTAATGATGAAGCACATTGAGGACTTCCAAAAATTGAATATAAGGGTAAAAGATATTTAAGAGGAACATAGGATTGATGTGTTCATATGAACTTTAAAAGATAACATTCAACATGAGGTTCGCCTTTGGGAACCTGATTCATTGTAGAAGGCATTTAGGTGGCAAGAAAAAATGAAAGCAAAATTAGGCAACCGGGAAGCCTACACTCACAACTATAAAGATGGAAGTGTTGTTGCCCCTAGTTTTCCACAACCTACAAGGTTGACACCACAACAATTCGAAGAAAAAAGAGCAAAAAGTCTTTGTTACAGTTGTGATAGCAAATACACTGAAGGTCATAAGTATGCTAAGAAGAAATTATTTTACATAGATTGTGAAGAAGAGGAATAAAAGGAATAAAAAACGTCAAAAGAAGAGGATATACACCAGGAACAAATCCTAGAGAAAGAAGAAATGAATCTGACCATATCTTGTAATGCATTGACTGGAATTACCACTCCTCAAACTATCAATATAGAAGGGCATATCAAGAATAAAAAGTTAATAGTGTTGATTGATTCGGGCAGTACCCATAATTTTATTCATTGTAAAATAGCCAAGGAATTGAATTGCTTCCTATATCCAGCACCAGAGTGTCAAGTGATGGTTGCAAGTGGAGGAACCATAAATTGCTCTAGAAAGTGTCATAACATCAAACTATCCATGGGAGAATATGTATTGAATAATCCAATGTTTTTCATTCCAATGGGCGGTGTTGATGTTGTACTAAGAGTCCAATGGCTACAATCCTTGGGTATAATAGCTTTTAATTTTCAAGAACTTTTCATGAAATTTTGTTCGGAAGGAAATGAAGTTGAATTAAAGAGTATCGCAGGGAAACCGAGAAAAATAATCAGCTCTAACGGAATGACAAAGCTTCTAAAAAAATAACAATGAGGCGTAATTCCACAATTATGTTCGCTAGAGGTTCCCACATCGAAATCATTTATTTCTCTAGATCTCCAAAAAGTTTTGGACAATCATTCCAACATATTTGAGACACCCAAAGGCCTCCCACCTATTCGTGATCATGATCATGCTATTCATTTGATTCTAGGAAGTGCTCCTCTAAACATCAGGCCTTACAGATATCCCTATGCCCAAAATAGTGAAATTGAACGTATGGTTAAAGAAATGCTAGAGGCTAGTGTAATACAACCTAGTCAAAGTTCTTTCTCTGCTCCAGTAGTATTGGTGCGCAAGAAGGATGGATCATGGCGCATGTGTCCGAATTATAGGGAGCTCAACATGCTCACTACTAAAGATAAATTTCTCATTCCTGTCATTAATGAATTATTGAATCAATTGCATGGATCAATTTATTTCACCAAGTTGGATCTTCATTCAGGATATCATCAAATCAAAATGAAGACTGAAGACATTCTGAAAACAACATTTAGAACTCATGAGGGTCATTATGAATTTTTGGTCATACCTTTTGGCCTTATCAATGCACCTTCTACATTTCAAGGTTTGATGAATTCCATTTTCAAACCCTTCCTTAGAAAATTTGTGTTAGTATTTTTTTATGATATACTAATCTACAGCAAGTCTCGGAAGGATCGTGTTCAACATGTTCATAAGGTGCTCAAACTATTAGAGGAGAAACAATTATATGCAAAAAGCTCCAAATGTTTCTTTGGAGTACAAGAGGTGGAACATCTGGGTCATATTGTATCTCATGAAGGTGTTAAGGTAGACCCTAGCAAAATTAAAGCCATTAAGGAATGGAAAATCCCCACATCCATAAAGCATCTGCAAGGATTTCTCGGGTTGACAGGGTATTATCGCAAGTTTGTTAACATTATGGGAAAATAGCAGCACCTCTAACAACATTATTGAAGAAATATGCATTTTCATGGAATCCAGAAGTAACAAAGGCCATTGAACATCTTAAAGAGGCAATGTGCCAAGCACTGGTCTTAGCTACATCGAACTTCACAAAAACCTTGATTGTGGAATGTGATGCCTCGGAAAATGGAATTGTTGTTGTTTTAATGCAAGAAAAAAGACCCATTGCTTTCGAAAGTTTTCCAATCAAAGGAAAGTATTTACACAAAGCTATTTATGAGAAGGAAATGTTGGCAATACTACATGCACTTAAGAAATGGCGACTCTACCTAATGGGAAGACACTTCAAGGAAAAAATAGATCATGGTAGTCTTAAATACTTTTTTGAACAAAGATTATCTTCAGAAGAGCAGTAAAAATGGGTCACAAAGATGTTGGGTTATGACTTTGAAATCGTCTACAAAAAAGAGAAGCAAAATGTTGTTTCAGATGCACTCTCAAGAAAGGATGAGAATGTGAAAGCATCGCTTTGCGCCATTTCCATTATCCAAACATACTGGATAAACGAAGCAAGGAATGAATGGAAGAATGACGAATAAGTGTGGGAATTCATTCAAAAGCTACAACAAGATCCCAGTGCATATGTACCTAGGGGGGATAATATGGGGTACCAAGGGAGGTACCCAAGTTAATAATGTAATAATGGGATGGGCCATAGTAATAAATAAGGTGGTTAACCCATGTCATGTAAGAGACCACAAGTAGTTAATAATAATGCAAGGGGCCCATGGTATTAGTTGATGGTATAAGGAAACCATGGTAATGGTACATGGTATTGTATGTATGAGGCCTATATAAAGGCTAGAGACTCCATATGATGATGAAGAGAAGTATTATTGTATGAACAGGCATATGGCTTGTGGAGTGTTCTCCTTCTTTAAGGAGTGAATGTATGGTGTTGCCCTACCTTAAGGGTTTAATAATAAAGCATCATTTCTATCTATATATTTATATCTTGTTATTCTTGGGTTATTTCTATTATCATATATTTCTGGGTTAGATCTACAACAAGTGGTATCAGAGCTCTTTCTTGGGCAAACCGTGGAGAATTTTTTTTTCATTTTTGTAGGGATTTTTTGGGTGGCGAATTTGCAGATCAGATCTGTACGTTTTGGTGTAAGATCTACAGAATCTAATTGCAGATCTATATTCCTTGTGCAAAAATAGCCAATTTCAAAAAAAAAATAAGTTGAATCGGGGCCCGGATGAAGGAGATATCGTTGATCTAAAAATCAGTGGGGTTGCAGACAATTTTCAGGGCAGCGATTTTGCGGCGCAGATCTAGACGTCCTGGAACAAGATCTGCAAAATCTAATTGCAGATCTGGATTCTTTGTGAAAAAATACCCAAATTCAAAAAAAAAATCAGTTGAATCGGAGCCCGGATGAAGGAGATATCACTGATCTAAAAATCAGTGGGGTTGTAGACAATTTTCAGGGCAGCGACTTTGCGGCACAGATCTAGACATCTTGGTACAAGATCTGCAAAATCTAATTGCAGATCTGGATTCGTTGGGAAAAAATACCCAACTTCAAAAAAAAAATCAGTCGAATCAGAGTCCGGATGAGGGAGATATCGCTGATTTAAAATCAGCTCTTTTTGCAGAAATTTTTGGTGACGCCGGGAGAGTAGCAGCGCAGATCTGAAATTCCAGTGTCTGAATCAGGATTTCTATCACATGGGCAGATGCAGAATGGTTGTTCCATTTCTAAAAACAGGTTATAATAGGGATTCTGAGCAATATTGACGGATATGTGACCATTTCAATTTTTCACCAATATTTTTGTGATGGCGGGCCTAGATCGGAGTTCGAGGGACTTGTATATATTTGATGGCTCTCATCCAGTTAAATGGCTAGAAAAAATGGAGGAATATTTCAAATCGCAATACATATATGATTATCCGAGACAGTTGAGCAGGGGAAAAATGTATTTGGACCCTGCAATATGCAAATGGTGGCACGAGCATCAACGTTACAAGGGAGAGTTTTTGACTTGGGATGCCTTCAAAAAAACTCTTCTAGAGCGTTTTGAACGTAAATCAAATCTTGTGGATAAGCACACACAGACAGACACACAGCCTAGCAAAGCTTTTATTTTTACAGAAAAGAAGGAAACCAAGAAACCAAAAGGGTTATTTTTGGCTGGTATCTCTGTATTACAGGTTCATGGATTGATTCAGAAGGAGAAAATCATTGTGTCTATCAATCCAAGTTGCAAACAAAATCTTATAAATATCAACTTGGCAAAGAAATTGCAAGTCCCAGCAAAACAAATTGAACATACACAGGTTGATGATAAGGATGTTCAAATCTATAAGGATTTGAAGCTTTCTATGGATAAGTATGTGTTTCATGGTGATTTTTATGCTTCAGATATGGATAACATGGATGTTGTTTTGGGATACCCTTGGATAGAATCCGTAGGTACTATCAATATTAATATGCAGAAGAAATTCCTGAAGCTATGGTATAAAAAGAAGAAAATTACATTACAGGATATTTCCATCCATAAACAGGTAGAGCACACGGAGGCGGAAGCAGAAGATGTTCCAGAGTCTGATGATGAGCTAGTGATGATCGACAATCAAACACAAACAGAGGTTGCAGAAGAAAAGGCTACAGGTGTTGATACATCCGAGGACGATTCAGTGGTTGAAGTCATATTGAAAAAGAAGACACCACAAGAGGCACCACAGCAAGGTGAAGTAAAGAAAAAGCCATCGTGGGTTAAAACTTCAACATATCATCACCCACATCACCCAGCAAGACAACAATCAAGATGGCAACCAATTAGCCACATGGACAACAAACCCCGCAGGATAGATCGAGAGGAACAAAGATCCACCTACTACACTTCCACACAGAAGAGCTACCATGGTCAACTTCCATCTCAAGCGAGCGAGGCACCAGCGAGATCGAGGGTTCACCTTTTTCTTGGATGGCTAGATGCACGTGCATGGTATCAGTGGACTACTCTCTTGAGTAGATCTTATTATTTATGTTCTTCCCATGTTTCGGGGACGAAACATGTTTAGGGGGGTGGAATGTTATGTACCTAGGGGGGATAATATGGGGTACCAAGGGAGGTACCCAAGGTAATAATGTAATAATGGGATGGGCCATAGTAATAAATAAGGTGGTTAACCCATGTCATGTAAGGGACCACAAGTAGTTAATAATAATGTAAGGGGCCCATGGTATTAATTGATGGTATAAGGAAACCATGGTAATGGTACATGGTATTGTATGTATGAGGCCTATATAAAGGCTAGAGACTCCATATGATGATGAAGAGAAGTATTATTGTATGAACAGGCATATGGCTTGTGGAGTGTTCTCCTTCCTTAAGGAGTGAATGTATGGTGTTGCCTTACCTTAAGGGTTTAATAATAAATCATCATTTCTATCTATATATTTATATCTTGTTATTCTTGGGTTATTTCTATTATCATATATTTCTGGGTTAGATCTACAACAGCATATGATACATTTAGCTAGAAAAATGATTCGTTATGCTACAAAGATCGCTTATACCTATGTAAGAATTCCCAACTCAAACAAAAGATTCTTATGGAATTGCACACTTCTCCCTTAGGAGGGCACTCAGGATTTTTAAAAGCTTACCACAAGATTAAGAAGGAATTTTTTTGGGATGGCCTTAAATCGGATATTCAAAAGTTTGTGGCAGAATGTTTGGTTTGCCAACAAAATAAAGTTGAAACAATTAAGACCTCAGGTCTATTACAACTTTATCCATTCCAAGCCAACGTTGGGAGGAGGTTTCAATGGCTTTTATCACAGGTTTATCCAAGTCCGAAGGAAAGAGTGTCATCATGGTGGTAGTTGACAGACTTAACAAGTATGCACACTTTTGTGCATTATCTCATCCATTTAAAGTCAGTATAGTTTCTACTGCATTTATGGAAACAATTCAAAAGCTACATGGAAACCCAAATATTATTGTAAGCAACAGAGATCCCATTTTCACTGGAAATTTTTGGACAGTATTATTTTCTTATCTCAGTATTGAGTTAGCTCATAGCTCATCTTATCATCCTCAATTTAATGGGCAAACTGAGATAGTAAACAAATTTTTGGAATGATATCTTCATTGCTTTGTCTTTGATAAACAGGCACAATGGGTCAAATGGTTGCCTATGGCTGAATGGTGGTATAACACTTCCTTCCATACTGCAGAAAAAATGACTCCATTTATGGCACATTATGGATATCATCCACCATCCATCGCATCATATTTAAAAGAAAATTCTAAGGTTCAAGCATTGGAAGATCACATCGAGCATCAACAACAAGTTCTCCAACTCTTAATGCATACGCTCACTTTGGCGCATAATAGAATGAAACATCACGCAGATCAACATCGCTGCGAAAGAAGTTTTGCTGTAGGTGACTAGGTATTCCTACGGCTACAACCATATAAACAAATGTCCCTCAGGCAAGCTAAGAAGGATAATAAATTATCACCAAAGTATTATGGTCCATACAAGGTGTTGCAAAAAATTGGTACTATGGCATACAAATTGGAGCTTCTTGTAGTTTCTCGAGTGCACCCAGCGTTCTATGTTTCATGTTTAAAGAAGGTTATAGGTGACAAGCTCTCAGTTCAAACAATATTGCCAGAACTTGACGAGGAAGGAAAAATCATATTCGAACCTCAAGCAGTCGCAAAAACAAGAACTCGACAACTACAAAATCGATCAATTTCGGAGTATCTCATCAAGTGGAAAAACTGACCCGCTGAAAATTCCACATGGGAGGATGAGAATTTTATACAGAAGCATCCAAAACTACTCAAGCATTGAGGACAACACTTTTTTTAAAGAGAGGGGCATGTTAGGTCCCTATAATACTAGTGATTCCCCCATTATTATTGTCATTGTAGCCCTTATTGTTATTATTGTGCCCCTATTGTCCCCATATTGTTATTAGTGTGCCCCATAAAAGCCCACTATTGTTTTTGTTATGCCCTTATATTATTATTGTTATGTCGGCTTTGATTATATGGTGACCCCTTAGACTCCTATATATAGGAAGGAGGTTTAGTCATTTATATCATCCAAGAATTGTTCAATTGAGTAATGTAAAGGAGGTTGCCCCCTCGAAAACGTTGATTTTGAAGTCGGTGATGTATATTTTCTATCTTGTTGTGAGCTAGTTCATAACAAAATCATTTTAAGGAAATAAAGCAAGAAGAACCTAGTAATAATAAGGTAAAGAAAAGCATGGGAAAATTGTCTGAAAACCCTATTAATAACCCACTTCTACAACGAGAGAAGCATTCAGAAGATGGATTTCCCCTTATAAATGTTTTAGAAAACATAAAGAAGAAAATTGTTAAATGTTAGGCCCCTATATTACTAGTGTAACCCCTTATTGTTATTAGTACAACCCCCTTATTATATTGTTATACCCATGTAGTCCCCATATTGTTACTATTGTGCCCCATATTGTTACTATATATAGGAGTCTAGGGGTCATAATATAATCAGAGCCGACATATAGAAAGGAGGTATTTTCATTTGTATCATCAAAGAATCATTCATTTGTGTAATGTAAAAGAGGTTGCCCCCTCGAAGAGGCTCAACTCTAAGGCGTTGATCTATCTTTTCTATTTTTTTGTGAGCTAGTTTCATAACATTTGGTATCGGAGCTTTGGATTCTAGGGTTTCGCTGTTCCAAATAGATCATCGTGGAATTTTCACTATAACTTTTTTTCTGCGACGTTTTAGAAACAAAACAAAAAACTCATTTGAGACGAAATCGCACTGAACCTTGGGTCCGAATTTCAGAGCTTTTTGTGTTATATTTGTGGAAATATGATCTGAGGAAGTTGGTCTTTTTGCAGACTCTTGATTACATTCCAAACAGGTGACCTGGGGAAAAGCGTCATAACTTTCTCTCTGAGCATCGGATTGAAATTTTGTAAGAAGTTACAGAAAGAGGATAGACTGTAGTTTCTTGTATATATTTTTCAGAGCCAAAGGTCGAAACAGTGACACGTGGCGCTTCATACAAGTTCGCTCTTCTGGAAAGGTCTATAATCAGGTCATCTTGGGAGATTGTGCATAACTCTTCCTTGGAGAATCCAATTTGGATCAGACTGGTGGCATTGGAAAGAGGACACAGAGGACTACTACTGATCACAATTTCAAAACTTAAAGATCCGGAAGTACAAAGTTACAATCCTTTCAAGATCGAGCTCCTAAAATCAAGAAAAAGCGAGATGAGGAAGTTTGATGGCAAGGATCCGATAAATTGGATACTACAGATGGAGAAATATTTTGATCTACATGGTGTACCACTATTACAAAAGGTATGTATTGCATCTTCATATTTAGAAGAAGATCAATTTTTATGGTATAAAGGGCTTTGTTCTCATAAACAACTTGTTACGTGGTCAATTTTCACAGAGGACATTATAGCACATTATGAGAATACAAAGAGCGACACCTTCTTTACAGCAACACCACAACAATTGGAAGAAAAAAAGAGAAAAAGGGCTTTGTTACAAAGTGGAAAGAAAAATTATGGCAACAAGGAATTCTACCCCTCACAACTATAAATATGGAAATGTTGTTTCTCCTAGCCTTCCGCAACCTACAAGGGTTACACCACAACAATTGGAAGAAAAAAGAGAAAAAGGGTTTTGTTACAATTGTAATAAAAAATGCATTAAAGGTCATAAGTGTGCTGAGAAGAAATTGTTTTACATAGAGTGTGAAGAAAAGGAAGAAAATGATCAAGAAACATCAAAAGAATAGGATATACGCCAAGACCGAACCCCAAAGAAAGAAGAAATGAATCTGACCATATCTTGTAAAGCGTTGGCAAGAATTACCACTCCTCAAACGCTCAAAATAGAAGGACATATCAAGGGGGAAAAGGTTTTAGAAGTGAAAGATCACATCACGAAAGAAGAAACGAATCCAACCATATCTTGTAATGCATTGGCCGGAATCACCACTCCTCAAACTATCAAGATAGAAGGACATATCAAAAAGAAAAATGTTCAATAAGTGAAAGATCACTTCGATCATCAAGAAATGAATCCGACCATATCTTGTAAAGCATTGGAAGAAATTACCACTCCCCAAATTCTCAAGATAAAAGGACATATCTAGAAGAAAAAGGTTCAAGCAGTGAAAGATCACATCGAGCATCAACAACAAGTTCTCCAACTTTTAAAGGATAATGCCACTTTGGTACAAAATCGAATGAAACAACAGGTAGATCAACATCGTAGTGAAAAATGTTTTGATGTAGGTGATTGGGTATTTTTACTACTACATCTCAAGCAAGCTATTTATGAGAAGGAAATGTTGGCAATACTACATGCACTTAAGAAATGGCGACCTTACCGAATGGGAAGACACTTCAGGGTAAAAATGGATCATGATAGTCTTAAATACTTTTTAGAACGACTATTATCTTTAGAAGAATGGAAAAAATGGGTCACAAATATGTTGGGTTATGACTTTGACATCATCTAAAGAAAAGGGAAGCAATTTTTTGTCGCAAATGCACTCTCAAGAAAGGATGAGGATGTGGAAGCATTGTCTTGTACTATTTCTATTATCCAACCAGCTTGGATAAACGAAACAAGGGATGAATGAAAGAAGGACGAAGAAGTATGGCCACTCATTCAAAAGTTGCAGAAGATCCCAATTCAAACAATATTGCCAGAACTTGAAAAGGAAGGAAAATTCATATTCGAACTTGGAGCAATCACGGAAACAAGAACCCAACAGCTACGAAATTGATCAATTTTAGAGTATCTCATAAAGTGGAAGAACTTACCCGTTGAAGATTCCACATGGGAGGACAAGAATTTTATACGGAAGCATCAAGAACTACTGAAGCATTGAGGACAACACTTTTTGAAGGAGAGAGGCATGTTAGGCCCCTATATTACTAGTGTAACCCCTTATTGTTATTAGTACAACCCCCTTATTATATTGTTATACCCATGTAGTCCCCATATTGTTACTATTGTGCCCATAGAAGCCCACTATTGTTATTATTATGCCCTTACATTATTATTGTTATGTCAGCTCTTATTATATTATGACCCCTTAGACTCCTATATATAGAAAGGAGGTATTTTCATTTGTATCATCAAAAAATCATTCATTTGTGTAATGTAAAAGAGGTTGCCCCCAGCCCCGAGGGATAGCTCAAATGGTCGAGTTCCCGTTGATAGTACTCTCCTGGTTTGGGAGGTCACGGGGTCAAATCTCCTCGACGCCCTCGGGGTTAGGCCCGATCTGGCCGACCGGCAGTTCCCTTCGGGTGGAGCTGCCCCGATTATCTACGTGGACGTAGCGGCCCACCTCTGGTGCCCCGTGAACCACACAGAAAAAAAAAAAAAAGGTTGCCCCCTCAAAGAGGAAAATACACCCAAAACGAAATCAGATGAAATGGAACAGGCAAACACTAAACAAGCAAAAGTTCAAAAAAAATACTTCTCTTACTAAAACTTCATCTATTGTTAGGAGAAGTGTTAGACTCAACAAATCAAGAAAGGAATCATCTCGACAATCGGTAGAGTTTGTCAATTTGGAGGAAGATGAAGAATTGAAGATTCCATCGCATATAGTTCGATCACCAGTTTTATCACTAGCGTTATCACTAGTTTTATCACCAATTGCTAATACAGTGAGAAGAACAATTGAAATTGACCCAGTTGAACAAGAGATATATGATTACATAGAGTCTTTGGAGAAGAAAGCTACAAAAAAGGCCATTGCATCCTAAAATCAAGGAATTTAGTCTGATAGTTCACAAGAACCTCCAATTATGAATACTCTCAAACAAGAAATTTTTGAATTGGAGACACTAAACAGACACTTAAAACAGGAACATGAAACATTGAAAGTACAGGATGAAATACAAAGGACTCAAAATGACAACATTCTCTTACATCTTACTCAGTGGTATGATAAGAATAAAAAGTTAAAGGAAGAGAACAAATCCCTTAAGAGAAAGGTCATAAGTCTGAAGTATAAAATTATGATGAAAAACCAAGGATGGCAGTTGTTAAGAAGAATGTAAGGAAAACAAACTTGGATGTTTTGGCTCATGTTTCTGAAGTAGTGCAGTGACAGAGAAAGGCTATCAGTTTTGAATTTTTGCACGAGGACATGCAATGACCTCCGTGTGGGGGAATGTTGAGCCTCATAGTTGCTTCTTTTTTACACCCATTTTCACCTATTTTATTCTTCTTTGACCATCATAATCACTCAATGGGCATCAAATCACAGGATTTATGGCATGACAGGTATACATTTGTCTTGTATTTCATAAGTTGATAAAAAAATTTACTATTAGTCTAATATTTGCTTTAGCTATCAAATTGGGATTATTTTGCACCTAATGTATGATCCTGCAGCCAAGTCCATGGTTTGATAAGTTCCAAGGTGCCAGCTGAAGAGAGAAATATATGGAAAGGTGGCAATCAATGCACTCAATGATTCCCTCCTACCTTCATGAACCAGATTGATAAAAGAAGCTTTCAGTTACATGGTCAAGGATAAAGTCAACTTTGTCAGCTATAACAGGCGAGCGAGGAACGAGATATACGCCTCACGATTTGCTTTGTTGATAGCAAATCCTAAGCGAATTTTGTTATGATATATTTTCATAGTTAATTTTAGCATTTCGTTAGCAAGGATAGGCATAGAGATCCAAACATTTAATGATATGGGCTTTATAAAAGACCTCACAGTAGACACAAAGAGAGTGATTTTTTATGTGACAATGAAATTTCAAAACTTTGTTTTTAATCCAGTTATAAAGGAATCCTTTTCGTTTCAATGCATGGTCGATTATTCGATCCAATCTCGTGACCACCTACTTGTGGAGGGCCCCCTCAAGCAGTAAGGTTTCTTGTTTGTTTTAGTAGAATTTATGTATAATTTCGTAAGCTTACCTTCTGATTAAATCAATGCATCCTTTAGAACGTTTTCATTTATTGATTCTGAATTGAATAGCAGTAATATGAAGGATTGTCTCATTAATTATTTTCCTTTATTGATTCAAGAAGCACATGAAATGAATTTAACAATAGTGATAGCAATAGTGTGAGTTTGTACTTAGAATAAAAATGCATTTCATGAAACAAAGCATTTGTTTGCAGGTTATATTTCAATCATGAGTGATTATAAGTATTGAGCAAGTGTGAACATATTTAAGCGAAGATTCAATTTATTTTGGTTTTGCATGCAAGAGTGTTTTATCATGATAGATGAGTTGATTTTTACAGAGCATATTTCAGATATATCGCAGAGTGTGTGTGTTTTATGAATTGAATTTCATTTTAGAAGTGTGAGATTGATTTATAAGTCTGGGAATTTTTTATTGGTTGTGTGGATTTCACAATTAGATACAATTTTTGTAAGAGTGTGATCATCTTTTAAAGAATTAGTCTCAATAAATAATTCAATCATGTGCATTGACAAACTAATTCAATTTGGATAACTAGGAATTCTTAGCACATATAGTGCACTTACACTTCATCAATCGACTAGCCCTGGTCAATAATTTATGTAAACAATTTAAGACAATTACATTGATAAATAGCAACGTTAGAATTGTCGGATGTGTCACAGCGTACAAATGACCCAACACTGCATCCATTGTATTCGCCTCCAATACCGACTAAAATACCAAGTGACTGTCTTAAGTTCGAAGGTAAATCTGGAGAAGACCGTCAGACACATGTCATGACTTACCATCTTTGGTGTTCTTTTAACACTTGGGTTGATGATTCATCCCAGTTACGCCTTTTCCAGCGCACTTTGACAGGCCCTACAGCCAAGTGGTACATCGAGCTACTTCTAGGTATTTTTCAAGATTTCAATTCTCTAGCCATGGCTTTCCTCACCCACTTCCAATTGCCTATCCAGTATGAGACTAGAACTCATCTCTTGACATCTTTGAAGCAGACGACTGCCACCCATATCTCCGACCATATACATGAATGGAGATGCATATGTCATCTCATCAAATTTGAAATTCTAGATCTTCTTTTGACGGAATGGTTCACTAAGTCATTCATTTCCCCTATTGCTCGAGACATAGCCATGGGTGGCTGTGGAACTAAGGAACAAGCCATCGTTTTTGCCTAGTATTTGGATCTTGTTTACTCACAATTTGGCACGTTAAACGAATTGTTACCTGATGCGCCGCGACCTTCGACTGATCTTGCATCCTCCAAACCCGCAAATTCAACACATGTAGATGGTGTCATTGTCTTTGTGACTCAGCGGTCTAGTAGTCCCCCAGATTCTTCTACGAATCCCAAACCTACTCATGTCGCTGCAACCCCCAATGTTGCAAACAACTCAAAGAATCCTAGTAAAACCTCAAAGGTAAATGTTGTCCAGTCTACCGCAGCAGATAAATCCTCAAAAGGAAAGAAAAAGGGTAAAGGGAAAGCCAAGTAGGATACCCTGAAACAGGATTCCCCAAAACTGTATATTGATGATTCATCAAAGCGAAAGCCCAAATATCCTTGCCTTATTTGTGATGAAGATCATTACACTAAGGGTTGTCCTTGACGTGCCGAGGTAACTCGTCTTCTGAAAGGCACCGCAGGACCAGTTGTGTTGAAGTAAATTTTCTCGTACCAGCAGACGCAAATGGTAAACCAATCACAAAGTCAAGCCTCCAAGCCTCCATAAGCTCTCAAGTGTTCATGAGTTTCTCATAACCCATTTTCGTAGCTCCCAAATCTAAAGACTATCAAGCTCCTAAAAAACCCACGGTGGAGAAAGATGCCACTAATATGCCCTCTTCCTCCACTTCACCTACTTATGGGCCTCTCCATATCGAGAAACCTAGCACTAATTCCATGATCTAACCACCCCCCAAAGGTGTTCTTCTGAAATCATCTTATAATCCGAATGTGTGAACCGCCTAACACTACAATATTGTGGAACATTTGGCTCAAGCACCCTCGGCGATGGCGGCCTTGGAAGTCCTCCAAACATGTCCATCACAACGAAAGGCTTTGTTATCCATCATTGGAGGGATCGATCCCACGAATTCCAACTTGATAACCTTTGATCTTGAGAATCATGTCCCTCGCCTACGGCATCAGCGTGCGTTTCTCATACAAGTTGTCGTTATGGACAAAACTATTCACAAAACTATTGTTGATGAAGGAGCCTCCACATGCATTATGTCCATATCATGTTGGAAAGCCCTTGGCTCCCCTCCTCTCAACCAGTCCCCGAACACTTTGAAAGCCTTTGATGGCAGAGGATTTCGACCTTATGGTATTCTCAACGCTTTACCCATCCAGTTAGAAGGAAAGACTATCAACATGGAAGTAGAGGTTATCACGGTAGACCAATTGGCTTTCTTTACCTTATGGTATTCTCAACGCTTTACCCATCCAGTTAGAGTGAAAATTGTCACGGTAAACCAATTGGCTTTCTTTTCCTCTGAGTCTTCGACTGAGAATGTTCCTTATATTGGGAAAACCATCATTCCTTATGAAAACGTCAAAGTGGGTATTTTCAAAGACTCTTCTTTGATGGGAACTTTTTCCCTTCCTCCACCCAACAATGTTGCTTCGTTAATATGATTTCATCTAGTAATGACCCTTGGATCATCCCTAGCCCTGATCAGATTGTTAATCTTGGCGACACCATGTTGCTCAGCCCCATCGAACAAGCTTACCAAGTTGTCCTTTCGGCCTCTACAGCTGCATCTGAAACTCATGACTGACTGAGCACGGTCCTAGACTCGTATTCGCAGACTCCTTGGCTCGTTTCTTTGGATTCTGAAGATCCTTTGAATGAGACTTTCCCTACTGATGAAAGCATTGTTGAAGTCATGTCTCTCGAAGAAACCCCTTGGAATGATATCCATCATCGTTCCTCTTTTCTTCCTAGCCTTGGAGCAATCCCTACCTGTCTAGATACCTTGGTTTCCCCCGCAACGATTGCTACCCTTCAGACTCCCATTTTAATCCATGATGTGTTATCTGAGGGGAATATGGGTAACATTTCGGCAACCATGCCTATTGATATCTCTGTGAAACCAGGTATAATTGAAAACATTCACATAGGGGCCTCTTGTTCTCCCAATGAGATTACAACCTATACAACCCTATTTAAATAATTTTGTGATGTCTTCGCCTGGACCTACGAAGAAATGCATGGTATTGATCCAAGCATTGTGGTGCATGAGATCTCAACTTACCCAGATGCAAAACCTGTTCTACAACACCTTCGTCTGGTGCACCCAAGGAAGGCAGCTGCTATTAAAGCTGAAGTTGAAAAACTTCTTAAGGTTGGCTTCATCTACCCCATACCATTAACATATTGGGTTTCTAACATCGTCCCAGTGACTAAAAAGTAGGGAACCATATGTGTCTATGTTGATTATAGGGATATTAATCGGGCTTGTCCTAAAGACAATTTTCCTACTCCCTTTATCGACCAGATTATCGACGAGTGTGCCAGAAATGAAATCTTTTCCTTTATGGATGGATTTTCTGGGTACAATCAGATTAATATCCTTCCTGCTGACCAACATAAGACCGCCTTTATCTGTCCCTAGGGGACTTTTTCCTATAAAAAGCTTCCTTTTGGCCTTAAAAATGTTGGTGCAACCTTCTAAGGGGCCATGTCTTATGCATTCCACAATAATAAAAACATCGTTCAGTTGTATCTTGGTGATTTACTCGCATATTCCGGTAAACATCAAGACCATTCCAATCACCTTCGAGCGATTTTTCTTCGTTGTCGACATTATAGTATCTGGTTAAATCCTCACAAATGTGTCTTTTGCGTTGAATCTAGTCGTCTCCTAGGATTCGTAGTTTCCAAAAAAGGTATCTGAATTGATCCTCTTAAGGTGGAGGCTATTGTTAATCTACCCCCTCCATCTACCTTACAACAACTCCAAAGTTTGCAAGGGAAGGCAAACTTTCTTCGTCATTTCATCCCAAACTATGTTGAGCTTGCCAAGGGTTTTACTCGCCTTTTAAAGCAAGGGATCTCATTCATTTGGGATGGTGTTGCCCAAAAATCCTTCGATGCATTAAAGACTGCACTCATCAGCATGCCTTTTGTTGCATCCCCCTAACTATCATCGCGACTATTTCCTGTACTTGGCCGCCGCTAACAGTACCATTGCTATGGTGCTAGTTCAAGACGATGATGACGGTAATGAACATGTGGTATACTACCTAAGCCATAATCTCCTTGACACTAAGATTCGTTATGCCCATGTGGAGAAATTGGCCTTGGCAGCAGTCCACGTTGTCCAACGTTTCTACCATTACATCCTTTTACGCAAAACCACGGTGATATCTGATTGTAACCCCATGATTTATATTTTGACTCGCTAGTTGCTTGGGGGAAAATACTCCAAATGGATTGTCATCCTGTAGGAGTTTGACTTAGAGTTCACTAAAGCTAAGTCAAAAAAGTCACTGGTTTTTGTTGAATTGATTTGTGATCTTCCCTCTGCCGACACAACTACCATATCTGATGAACTGATTCCTGATGAATCTCTCTTCCTCATCAGCACTCTCGATCCATGGTATGGAGACATCATCATATATATCCAAACTCAGATTTTTAGACCAGAGTTATCTCGCTCTGAACGACGTCGAATTCAGTACCAATCCCAACCTTATCATATTATTGGGGATATGTTATACTGTCATGGTGTGGATTCAATCTTTCGATGGTGTTTGACACATGAGGAAGTTGAGAAAGCTTTAAATGTTTGCCACTCTAGACCTTTTGGTGGTCCTATATCACAATACGCAACAGCTCAAAAGATCCTTTGCGCCGGCTATTTTTGGCCTTCCATATTCAAAGATTACATTCTTGTAGTCCAAAAATGTCATGCTTGCCAAATCTATAACCAGAAACAGCGAACTCCACGCGCTCCCTTACACCCAGTTATTACCATTGGTCCATATGCAAAATGGGGCATTGATTTCATGACTTGTAACCCTCACTCGATCGGGGGGCATGGGTACATCATCGTTGTTGTGGATTATTTAACAAAATGGGCCAAGGCAATGCCTACATACAATGTCGACAGTAAAACTATAGCCTTATTCCTATTTAATCATGTCATAGCTCGGCTCGGTGTTCTACAAGCCATAGTCACCGACCATGGCTCCCATTTCCGTAATTACATGATGACAGAACTCACTGCTCAGTTGGGCTTGCGTCACAATAGCTCAACTCCATATTACTCACAGGCTAATGGTCAAGTTGAAGTTTTCAACATAGTTTTGGTCACTATGCTTCAACGAACTATTGGGATGCATAAAAAGAACTAGCATCTTATGCTTTTTTCGGCCCTATGGGCATATCGAACCATTGCTAAAACAACAACTGAATTCACACCTTTCCAATTGGTATATGGTTTGAAAACCACTCTACCCACTGAGTGTGAGATCCCATCATTGAAGCTACTTGTTGAACTACTTCTTGGTACTTCACCTGAAGAAGAACGGTTGCTTTACTTAGAACGCCTTGACTAGCTGAGACTCGAAAAAGACGAGTCAATCAAGGCCCAATATCATAAAACCGTAACCCCTCGTACATACACAGAAGGTGACTTGGTCTTATTATACGATCAAGCTAATGACAAATTAGGTGTCAGACACATATTACAAAAGGGTGCATATGAGTTAGTTGATTATGATGGAAATCAATTGTCTAAGCCCCGCAATGGGCTCTACCTGAAAAAAGTATTATGCTTAATCCTACGTAGATACTTTGTACATTAGTGTGTGTTTCATTAGTGTGTTGTCTTTTGGTATGATTGTTTGCATTTTTGCAAACATGTTTTCCCGTGCTTACTGCATGTTCCACTTGGTTTGCAAATGTCGACGAACCCTCTTCCTTATGTTGATTTCGCTGATGCCGATTGTTGTAGTACACGGAATATGTCTTCTGCTGTGTGGGCACTCTTTGCTCCCAATGATGAGTTAGTGAGTTTACAAGGTATATGTTTAGGACACACAACTAACAAAATAGCATAATATAGTGCAGTCATCAAACTATTGTCAGAAGTTATTGCTCTTGGTATTAAAGCATTAGTTGTTAAACTTGATTCACAATGCATTGTATTACAATTAAACAGGCGTTATTCCGTCAAAAACCCTAACATTTGAAGAATGTATTTGTTTGTTCGTCTCTTAGAAATAAATTTTGATTACATAACATATCAACACATTCCAAGACATCTAAATACATTGGCAGATGCATTAGCTAACCATGTTTTAGATAGACATTTGCAACATATGTAAAAAAAAAAAAAACCACGTTACAATATGAACATTAAGTACATAAGGTAAAACATGTATATATAGATCGCCATATAGAGTTTGCAAAATGTTTTTACATCAAAAAATCAAAATTTGTGTTCTGAGACACATGGCTTCTCAAGCCTACATAAGTGCAAAAAACTAAGACTAGAGACATGTCTATCCGCCAACATGATTCTCATGATAATATGATACGGCCCTAACAACTCGACCCAACAGCCGATGCAAGCTAGCTGATAACCACGTGGTATGCCTCTGATACCGGAGTGTCGCCTCATCAATAATAGCATAATCTAGAATTCCTCTATTCAAGGCCTCCAGGTTGAGCTCCACCTCCATCATCGGATCGGCTCCCTCAACATATGGTGTATCCTCGAGTTGTCGTGTCCCCTTCCTCGCTATCGAAGAAACCCCTGGAGGTCTCTCTGGTCCCACATCTGCAAAATATCACAAGTCTCAATCTTAGTTCACATAATTAAAAAACATCAAAAATTTTGAAAAACTTAAAAAACAATTCTTTACCTGAGTCATTCCACTGTGCTCCAGGTGGCAGTGGGAGATCAAGATCTCCTCGGAAATTTATCCCAGCATAGGCCCAATCATCCACCATGATGAGCTACTGACGTAGCCATACAAAGAACGCAAGTGGAAAGGACATTTGTTGCCCACCTCCATGACAAGGCATCAACTCTCCCCACCATAGTAAACATGGATCCATGGGTCCGGGAGTTTCTACCTCCACCCACTGATATCTGAATAGTGAAACACGCTCTAGAAAGAATGTCACCAAAATTTATTTGTAGCCAAATTGTTTGAGTTTACCTGTCTTGCACTTGGTGAGCTAGTCTTTGAGATTGGCCAGTAGTCCTTCACACCAATTGAATACGGCCGGATTGAGGCAATTCACTACATACTGGAAATGGGATTTGCTTGCCTCATGTAGAGCTTGGACCCCAGCCACTCGAGCTATAGTGTAGAGAATTGTTCTTAGTGGAAGACTTGAGACATTTTTAATGTTTGTCTTCTCGCTTTTTGTCTTGTCAGAGCCATGGCCACAATGTCTGGTTATTAGTATATCAGTGTTTTCTCCTCCTAGACGAGCACCTAACAATTATACCCATTGTCCTCTCTTGGACAAACCAGTGATAAAATATATGTCTGCCACTTCTATCTCTAGCTCTTGATCCCAAGGGTACGAAAGAACTTAAGCAATCCACATTTGTGGAGAGCCCTTATGCAATTAGGATCTTGTGATGCTTGGTGATCTTCTGCTTCATGGCCTCTTTCTTTCTACTCAATAGCCATTTTCTCCAAGAAATACCCTGTAAAACATCATTGAAAGATGATTTAATTAGATTCCATGGAGGAAAAGCAAAACAATTAGTAATTTTGGAGATCAGTTGAAAAATTTTACTTTGTGGCGCCATCGCATCTGTCCCCATTTTTATGTGCTTCCAATGTGATGGTACTGTTAAGCTCAGGGAGGGCATCGCAGTCTCAATGGGTAAAAGCCGCACTGGCCGCCCTTGACTTATTTTTTCTTCAAACCCTCCTAGCTACCTATTCTATGGGTTAAATCACTTGAAATTACTATTAAATTGCAGAGGAAGGATAAATATCTTACCTGTGACAGACGATTCATTGGATGGTGCTCTAGATCGATCACACTCCTTGCCTAAAGATTGGGGGAATTTAGGGCAAAATGTGCTCTCCAATTCACAAAATGACAAATGGTAATTTTATTTTTACTTTTGGAGTTTATATAAACTTTTTTAAGTATTTTTACCATTTAGGGCATATTTTTACCTATATTTGTATATTTTTCTCGAACTAGGTAACATTTGTTCACATGTGTAGCGACAAGTTATTACTAATTGGTGACAGTAATTGATTTTGGATGAACTATCGAGTTTTATTTTATCACTTTTTCGGACTCATAAAAAATAAATGAAAAAGGAACCCCCTTGGAGTCATCTTTCAGCTCTTTTTTTACTCTCAAAATATGAAAAGATTGTCAAGCACTTGTCTTTTCAAACTCGTAAAAGTAAATGAAAAGACGTCTACTCAGTATAAGTTTAACCATTTTCCGGACTGAGATAGACTAGCTATGAAAAATGAATACCTTAGTCAAACATGGCTAAGAGGTTCTCTTGAGTATTGTTTTCTACCTTTTCAGACTTAAAAGACTATCTACGAAAAGGGACATCTCAAGTTTTCTTTTTGCATCTTTTTCAAACTCTCTAAACATGAAAAAGACATCGAGTTACCCCTCTATCGGATTCATAAAACTGAAACAATGAAGGACTTGTCACCATGATGAGACCGAGCTACTTCTTCTTAGGGCTCGTTATAATTACTGTGATGGATTCATCTGAAGGATGAACTTATATGACAAGCATATGGTATCATCTTCAAGCTTGAGATTAAAAATAAAGAGGTACTCGCTAGAAATAGTGGGGGGGAATCCAAGAAGATGATCTAGAAACTCTCTTTCAATACCTTGGAGCTTGCATGACTCAATGGCAGGTTCTTCGCATTCAACAATAGGTTCACATCACTAGCCTTCGATCGAATGATTCTACGGATGTTCGACTTTAGCTTCATGGTTCACACTCGTGGATTGTGTTGTTTTACCTTGAGAGCCATCGTCATTATTGGTGGTTTCTCTCGTGCTTGTTAATGGTTTACACCATTGACTGGTATTCAGATGGTTTCTACCATGTTCGACTCTAACACATCTATTCACATGGTGGGATTCGTACTTTGGTTGGATCGAGATAGAGATGAAGACCTTGGGTTTTGTTTGATAAATCCAAGCTGCGTGGAGTTATTAAATATTCAAGATTGCAAATATGACCATTTCTATTCGGATGGTTGTGTCCATGTCATGCATCCATGTATTGCTAGATGTCTACTCATAGATGTATTGTCAGGCATACTTACATCAGAGATGTCAGATATATTGTATTATGTTTGATTTGCAAGTCTCCTGACGGTGGTTCTCTAAATCCTTGCCTTTGCTTGTAAAGCACCTCAGCCATCACTTCTTGTTCTGGCTTCATGCTTTAGGGAGCATCTATTATACAATATTTTGTCACACTCTCAGTCTCGTACCTTGAAGTGTCGCACTTTGTGTCGTTGATGCCACCAGTGTCGCGAAATGATGAAAGTTGTCGCAAACAATGTGTTCAACATGAAACATGTTTGTGGTTATCAGAAGAATATCCCTGATTAAAAAAAAAATTAAAAAAAAACAAACAAAATTGCCTTAGAAGAATTCTGAAGAACTTGCCAAAAACCTTGTTTTCCAAGACCATCATGTTTTGCATAACTAGTGCCCTATGATGATCATTCGTTGCATCATACACTATTAGCATTTCCAACGTGACTTTTATCAGGAAAATCTGTGTTGATCCTCTTCAGGTAGTTTTTCCCAAAATGAGGGAGAAGCTTCTCTTACTAGAAAACTTGAGAACGACGACATGGTTTTAGCTAAGACGAGGATTGGAACGAGACCTCCCATTCCTAGCCCTAGATCCTCCTTCCATGGATCTCTCCCTTGAGATGTGGAACTCCTCCCTCTTTGCATGGATCCTCAACTCTCTCTCTGTTGCACAAAAATTGTCACCATGAAATTCTGCAATCTGTGTGAGTCTATCACCACTCATACTTTCCTCCCTTGCAAGTCTTAAACCTTAGTTCTTCATGTCAAACCTTGAAAATAAGAGAAAGCCCTTAAAAGTCTCTAAAACTCTGGTTCCGCACTTTCTCTTAGCATTACCTGCGGTCCCGCACCTAATGGTCATGTCCCTTGCGCACCCGACCACTCTGTCTCTATGTAATGGGTGCAGATCCCTGTAAAAGTCAAAAAGGCGCAAGTACATTCTTAAAAACTCACTTTGAGTCATTTCTGGAAGCTTCTAGAAGAAATTTTGAGGTGGCAAGTACGCCCCTTTAAGGTTCATGCATCCCATACCTTAAGGAGCTAACCCCTTGATGTGAGGAGCTTATCCCTTTGAAGGAGAACTCTATCCCTTCATAGGTGGACCTGTAACATCCTTCCTTTGCACTATAAAATGAAGCATTGGGCTGGTTACTGAAGAGGTTGAAAGCTGAATATTTTTGAGGTGAAATGCTGCTGGAACTTAGTGTTCCTAATTGAGCTTTTGTGAAGAAAGATTACATACCTCTTGATCTCCTTTGGAAGAGTGTGAGGCTTGTCAAAGTAGAGGAGATTCTAGTTTCGGACCCTGGGAGGAGCTTGTACAACATCAAGGCACCAAAGGTTCTCAAAAGGAAACTCTTTCGGATGGTTGAAGCATGGCTGCCACAAACTAGCGTTGGACTCAAGATAGGGTCTAAAACACCTCTTTAGTTTTTATTAATGAATCGCAATATGTTTAGAGAAAGGTAGATTTGTTTGTCCTGCTTGTTGCTAGATCTCTGTTGATACTAGGGAGATCGGTCTTGTCCGCAAGAATGATTTATCCGGCCAACAAATTGGTGACTCCGCTGGGGATCTGAATTTGGTTTTTTGGTTTTCCTTTATCTTTGACTTGAGAAACTTGTTCTTGTTTCTGGTTTTTGCTTGATGTGTGTGGGATTGGGTAGTTTTTAGGATCTTGATTCTTTTTTGTTTTTTCGAAGTTTACAGGGAACCGCACTTTCTTTTTAGAGACAGTGCGGAACTCTCCGCACTTTTACTTTAGTACACAAAGCGGTACCGCATCTGGTTCTACTGTAAGCTTGCGGACCCCGTTAAAATTTTTTAAAAACCTAAAATGTTTTCATCCAGTTAAGTTTAGTTTTTTATTTACGACTTTTAGTGTCTACCCAGATCTGCATGTGTTCTGTCAAGAATCTCTGGTGAGTGAGTTCCATTGGCATTTTTGTTCTAGGTGATTTTCTAGAAGTTTTGCATGCCTGGATTGATTTTCACTTGGTCTTTGTAGTGACTCAGAGATTAGAAGCCTCAGAAACTTTAGATCACCCTGGTCTCTTTTGTCTTCTTGATGAGTTTCACTGGTTTGTGAAGTTTGTCCTTGGTGAGAAATAGATTTCATTTTCTCTTTGCAAATATTTGAACGAACTTGCTTGTAAGTTTTGAATTTCATTTTTATAAAAGGAAACATAGCTAGGTGTTTTGTGATTGATTTGTTATTTTGAACGAATTTATCCTTAGTTTACTGAATAACTAAGTAAAACGTCCTCAAAAAGATTTAAAGCTTTTATTTCGATTAGATTTTTAGAAATTTTTAGATCTCAAGATTAGTTTTTTATAGTTTTGAGTGTTTTCTAGAAAGTGTAGAATCCATTTTGAAAGAAATTGTTTTTTGTAGTTTTTGAGTGTTGAAAAAGAAAGGAATTTTTTGTGAGCATAATTAGTAGTTTCGTTTTGAGTTTATTGAAAAAGACAAAAAAAGATTTTCTTTTCATTTATATGTTGAAGGAAAGATTTGTTTTTCAAAGAATTGCATTCTCAACTCTTTCTTTTAGCTAGAAATTCATTGAAGGAAAAAAGAATTGTTTATCATTTAAGGTGCATTTTTAGTGTTTTTGGAGTCGAGTCTTCACACCATCAAAGTTTCATCTCCATACCTATTGACTTAAGAAACAACCCATAAAAATAACGCTTAATTAAAATGAGTTAGCAATCTTTTTATTTCTAGGGCTCTTATCACCAATATAGCTTAGGCTAGTATCTTGGAATAGGGAGTAATTAACTCTCCAAGATAGTTAAAACAAACAAGTAGCTATATCTTGCGGTAGAAAATAAATCCAATTGTAATTGATATAATCTGGGAATCTCCTCTTAAAGGAGTCAATCACGAGATCATGTCCAAACCTTTGAGACAATCAAGTCTGTCTCATTGGGAAAGATAGAAGATTTGTGCGTATTAAAAACAGTAAGCTTCGGATTAACCGTTGTCGAGGAGTCTGGTGTCACTTGTTGGTAAACCTCGGATTGATCATATCGAGGAGCCTTCAAGGGGATTGAGCTTTGTTACTCTGCCCTTGCGCGTAGATCGGATCATAGATTGTTCCCCCAGTTGTATTTATTACTGTTGGTAACCTTAGTGACCATAATCTTAAGATTCTTTCCTAAGGCGACGATGAAGGACGGGTCTCACTGTACTTGGAGCAAACGTCGACTAGACTCACTTGGACTCTCCGGGGGGTTCTCTTCACCCGAGACGGTTTTGTGAAGAAACTTGTACCAGTCTGTTTCATTAAGCAGGTTGTCGGGGTAACTGTTCCAACCGCCCTTTCTGTATTGAATTCTGCGACGTTGGATTTCATCACCAACTAGTGTTTTTGGTACGGAAAGTTACTGTTTGTGTGTGGTTTGAACTCTTAGATTTTTTAGGTGTGTGATTCAATTGTTTGGTTCTTTAAAGACTCTAGGTGGTTTTATTGAGATTTTCTTCCTTTTTTGCGTGTGAAGTAATTAAATATTTAATCGTGGCTGAATTACCGAGACAATCCCGTAGACTTCGAGGGCAACCTCCCGAGTATACACCAAGCCAGCTTAAAGGGCTATGAGCTCTTGTATCACCTAGTGACAGTAGAGTTGGGTCACCGGAAGCCGGAGATTCATCTTTAATTGTTCATCCTAATTATCAAGTTCAAGCAACAAAGTATATTTCTGAACCAATTTCATTTTCCGAAGTTACTGGTAGTATTTCTTCTACTAGTGAATTAGCTGAAGAACCTGAAATTTCTAATCCTGAAACTGAACCTGCTGCTACTCCATCTTCAGGATTTGCTTCTCCAACTTCTAGTGCTCCTGGTTCACCCAGGGTAGGAAGTATCATTACCCAAAATCTTCCTTCTGGACTCTCATTTCTATTGAAGAACATGTTAGTCCGGACGAATACATAACTCTCCCTGAAAATCTACCAACTTTAGAACTTAGGGAGCCTAAATCAATTTTCTATAGTCCATTTAGGAGTGACGCTTGGTACGTCTCATTGACCAACTTTTTAGAAATTTCGGGTCTTAGTTTTTCACCACCTCGAATTCCTTTTCATCCAACACCCAGAGGTTATTATCCTCCATTGAATATGTCGAGACAGTCATCTATGTTTTCCCAATCACCGGAAACATTTTTATATGGTGGTCCTTATGTTCCTTCAGGGTATCAGTCTCTCACTAGGACTTTTTCAGGAGCATCTCCTCAACCAATTGAACATGGGATATCAACTGGTAATAACAGAACTCAAGCGTTGAGCGTAGAAGAAATTCTTATGATGTCTGGTACTATTCCAAATCCGCAACCTCAAGGTAGTCAGTTACCGCCTGGGGGGCAACCCCAAGGTAGTCAGTTACCGCCTGGAGGGCAACCTCAAGGTAGTCAATCACTGCCTGGGGGGCAACCTCAAGGTACTCAATTACCGCCTAGGGGGAACCTCAAGGTACTCAGTTACCGCCTTGGGGACAACCTCAAGGTACTCAATTACCGCCTGGGGGGCAACCTCAAGGTAGTCAGTTACCGCCTGCGGGGCAACCTCAAGGACAGTACATGCCTTCGGGACAGTACATACCTCAAGGTCAACCCCAGACTCAGTACATACCTCAAGGTCAGCCCCAGTGTCAATATATACCTCAAGGTCAACCCTAGTTTCATTACGTGCCTCAAAGTTATCAACCTCAAGGTCAGTACCCAACTCAAGGTTTCCAACCACCTTCTGGTCAATCATTTGTACAAGGAGCTGGAAATGAACCATTTAATTATCAGCCCTACGCTCAACCCGGTTATGGTCCTCAATATGCTCAACCTTTTATGGGTCCATACCCCGGAATGAACATGATGTGGAATCCATCTCAAACTCAACAGATTTTGCAACTTAATGTACAGTTCTCATCTCAATCTGGACAACATTTGGTTTCCGGTTCAACCCAGCAACTTGTCCAGTCTACTATTCAAACCTCTGCACCTAGTGTAGGTCAGCAACCTGGGCCTAGTTCGCCTCGAACTCCGCCTCAAACTGCTACTGCAACTACTACAGCTTTTGTTAAATCTACCCCACCTTCTTCTGGACTATCGGTAGCTCCAGTTTCTACTATTCTTGCATCAGTGCAAACTCCTCAAGCCTCTTTACCTCAGTCGGTACCTACAGTTCAGACTTCGGTTCAAATGCCTGTAGGACAACTTGGTCCAAATACGGTTGTCACAAGTCAACCACAATTCACTTATCAACCGTACCAGGGACAATACCAATTCGGTCATGTCGTTCAAAGCCCAGTTTACCAATATCAACCGTACCCTGGATATACCTATCAGCAACCTCAACAACCCCAGTTTGGTCCCGTTAATCCTCGTTTTCCGGGAGGATATAATATTCCAAATGCAAATCCAATTCCAAGTTATCCTGGATATCCTCCTCCTGGGGCTGGTCTTATGACCCAAGGTTTTCGCGACCCTAACTGTCAGTTACCGTTTATAGCAACTTTGGATTTACCTGATTTTTCGCGCCTTACGAACGATCCAATTAATTATCTTCCGTTTTGGCCGCCAATGCCGAATAAGTTGCCCAATGATATCCCAAAGTTTGCGGGTAAATCAGGAGAGGATCCATCAAACCATGTCATGACTTATCACCTCTAGTGTGCATCTAATTCCATTATCGATGATTCAATTCGCTTACGTCTTTTTCAACACACTCTGATTGGTCTTGCTGCCAAATGGTACATTAAGTTGCCACGAGGCTCTTTTTATAATTTTAGTCAGTTAGCTACTTCTTTCTTAACTCATTTTCATTTGCCTATCAGATATGACAATGGCACGGAATTGTTAACTTCATTAAAACAATCAACGTCCACATATATTTCTGATCATATCCATGAATGGCGACGTAGACGACGTTTAGGAAAGTTTTTATTCCGAATCAAATTTTAGCAGAATGGTTCGTTAAATCATTATTACCTAAAATCACTGAAGATGTAGCTAAGGCAAGAGTTGTTACTGAAGAGAAATTAATTGCTCAAGCTCAGTACCTTGACCTCCTTTATACGCAGTCGGGTACTTTACATGAAAAAATCTTTGACCTTCCGAAACAAAATCAAATAATTGCAGCTCCTTCAAGGTCTCATGCCGTTGATGGTATGATTGGTTCAGTTAGTACCAAAAGCAAGAAGAATTCTTTGAAGAATTCTTCTCCTATTATAACTTTACCAGATTCCCCGACAGGAGACTCTTCCGCTGAAATTCCTGCTGATATCCATGTCGTAGAATCATCTACAACCAAATCAAAATCCGGTGGTAAAAAGAAGGGGAAGAAGAAAAATAAACAAAACTCAAAAGAGAAATCAGATAAAAATGAATCTACTGACGAGAAACGTAAACCTCGCTATCCTTGTCTCATTTGTGACGAGGAGCATTTTACAAGAGACTGCCCACATCGAGCTGAGGTTGCAAAAATCGTCAAAGGTTCTCAAACGCCTGTTGTCTTGAAGGATCCTTTTCCTAGCCAAGATAGTAAGATGATTGGTTCTTCCTCAAATGCCTCAGAAGAACCCATAATGATGATGTCTCATGTCAGGATTGCGACGCGATCGCAAGATTATGGTAGTAAAAATCCTGTTGGTGGTAAAGAAGCATAATCTTCTCATTCAAACCCATCAACTTCAACTCCTTCTGGTTCTGATCCGCTACAAATCGAGAAACCTAACCCTGACTTAGTAATCAAACCGCCTGCTAAAGGTATACTTCGGAAGTCAACTTTCAATCCACATGCGAGAGCTACTCAGAATTATAACATTGTTGAAGACTTAGCTATTTACCCTTCAGCAATGTCGGCTTTGGAGGCGCTGCAATCATGTCCAGCACAACGTAAATTACTATTGTCGGCGATAGGAGTTGTTGATATTTAGGATTCGAACCTTATAATCTTCGATTTAGAGAATAGTACACCTCGCCTACCTCATCAAATGGCTTTCCAGATTCCAATGTTAGTCAAAAACAGACCTTGCTTTAGGATTGTAATTGATGAGGGAGTTTCTACGTGTATTATGTTGATCCAGTGTTGGAGATCGCTTGGTTCTCCTACACTCAATCAATCCCCGACGATTCTAAAGGCTTTTGATGGCCAAGGGTTTCATCCTTTTGGTATTTTACAAGATTTACCTATAGGGGTCGAAGGAAAAACTGTAAATCTAGATGTGGAAGTGGTTGATGCCCCTCTAGATTACAACCTTCTCTTGGGTCGCAGTTGGTCTTACGCTATGATTGTTGTTGTTTCATCGGTCTTTCGGCTTATCAAATTTCCTCATAATGAAAAGATCGTTACTATAGACCAACTTATTTTTCGTCTGACCCAGCCTCTTCTTATAGTATTCAACATGTCGATAAAACAAATATCCCTTACAAGGATGTTGGAGTAGGATTGATTAAATATTATGGTTTACTAGGAACTTTTTCCTTTCCTCCTCCTAACGTATCACCTTCTATTGTGACTATTCATATGATTTCATCAAACACTATTGCTTTTGATGATCCTTGGATCGTACCTTCCGATTCTGAGGTGGATTCATTTGGCGACGCGATACGAGTCCCTTTGAAATTGCATATCAGGCAGTACAGTCGTTTTCTGACTCTTGTTCAACCAAAATTGATCCAATGAATGTGGTCCATGGAGAATCACTTTCAATATCAACCTCAGATTCAACAACATTTTCTGATCCTGTTCATACTGATGAGCAGATTCGTGAACTTTTGTCTATTGATGATTTACCATGGGAAGATCTTCATCATCGATCTTCATTTTTACCTGAGCTTAATCATTTTGAAAATGATTTTTCATATATTTTTACTACTGATTATGTCAAAGAACCACAGAATCCATTGCAACACCCTGATTCTGAGTTAAATTTGGGAAATATCTCTCGAACAGTTCCTATTGACATTTCAGTTAAACCCGGAATTATTGAAAACATTCATACAAGTGCTTCTTGTACGGACGATGAAATCCAAACTTATAAAGCCCTATTTCAAGAATTCCGAGACGTGTTTGCCTGGTCATATGAAGAAATGCCAGGAATCGATCCATCAATTGTTGTTCATGAAATTAAAACTTACCCGGATGCTAAACCTGTCCGAAAATGTTTGCGTCAGATACATCTGCGAAAAGTTGCTGCTATTAACGCTGAAGTTGAGAAATTACTTCGAGCAGGTTTCATTTATCAAATTCCTTTAACGGATTGGGTATCAAATATTGTTCCTATTAATAAAAAGCAAGGAACGATAAGAATATGTATCGATTATAGGGATATTAATCGAGCTTGTCCTAAAGACAATTATCCAACCCCCTATATCAATCAAATTATTGATGATTGTGTCGGCAGTGAAATGTTCTCCTTTATGGATGGTTTTTCCAGTTACAATCAAATCAACATACTCCCTGCTGATCAACCAAAAACAGCTTTCATTTGTCCATGGGGGACATTTGCTTATTGCAAATTACCTTTTGGATTGAAGAATGCTGGAGCAACTTTTCAAAGAGCTATGTCTTACGCATTTCATGACATCAAGCACATTGTGTAGCCTTATCTCGATGATTTACCTGCCCATTCATTACGTAGAGCCGATCATCTCACTCATTTACGAGCAATCTTTATGAGATGTAGGCATTATTGAATTAGGTTGAATCCACACAAATGTGTTTTCTGTATAGAAACAGGTTGTTTACTGGGATTTGTTGTTTCGAAAGCCGGCATTCGTGTCGATCCCTCGAAGGTGGAAGCTATTGTCAAATTACCTCCTCCTTCGACTCTTCGCCAACTCCAAAGTTTGCAAGGGAAAGCAAACTTTTTATGTCGTTTCATTCCTAACTACGCCGAGATAACGAAGGGTTTTACCAGGTTGTTGAAACAGAATACTCCATTCTTTTGGGATGAGATAGCTGAAAAATCTTTTGATGCACTTAAACACGCGTTGACCCATGCACCATTATTGCATCCTCCCAACTACAACCAGGATTAATTTTTGTACCTCACTGCTTCTCATTCCACCATTGGGATGGTTTTAGTTCAGGAAGATGAATTCAACAGTGAACATGTGATTTACTATCTTAGTCGAACTCTGAATCCAACTGAGCTTAAATATTCGCATGTGGAGAAATTGGCCTTGGCGGCTGTTCAAGTTGTCCAAAGATTTCGTCACTACATCTTATTACGCAAAACCACAGTAATTTCTGACTGTAACCCTATGATCTATATCTTGACCAAACAATTGCTAGGGGGCAAGTATTCCAAATGGATAGTTATCCTGCAGGAATTTGACTTGGAATTTGAAAAATCCAAGGCAAAGAAATCTTTGGTTTTTGCGGAACTGATGTGTGATTTCCCACGTGCTGATACTGAAACTATGGCGGAAGAGCCCATTGCGAACGAATCCTTGTTTCTTATCAGTACTCTTGATCTATGGTATGGAGATATTATTGTTTATCTCCAAACCCAATATTTTCGGCCTGAAATCTCACGATCTCAGCGAAGAAAAATACGTTTCCAATCCCAACAATACAATATTTTGGAGATACACTCTATCATCGTGGGGCAAATTCTGTTTTCCAACGTTGTCTAACTCATGAAGAAGCTAAAAAGGTTCTTAATGACTGTCACTCTGGAGCATGTGGCGGTCATATGTCTGGGTATGCCACAGCCCAAAAGATATTGTGTGCTGGTTATTTTTTGCCATCTTTATTCAAAGATTGTATCTATGCAGTCCGGAAACGCCACAATTGTCAAATTTTTTATCGTAAGATGCGTGCTCCACCTGCCCCTCTCCACCCTATAATTACCGTCGGTCATTTTGCAAAGTGGGGTATCGACTTTATTACATGTAACCCTCACTCGGCCGGAGGGCATGCGTATCTCATCCTTGCGGTAGATTATTTTACTAAGTGGGCCGAGGCAATGCCTACATTTTCGGCAAACAGCAAAACTGCTACAATTTTCGTTTTCAATCATATAGTTGCTAGATTCAGTGTTCCTCAAACGATTATTACTGATCATGGAAGTCATTTTCGAAACATCATGATGACTGAACTAACAGATCAACTTGGCTTGTGTCACAATATTTCTACTCCATATTACCCACAAGCTAATGGTCTGGTTGAAGCTATCAATAAAGTTCTAGTCACTATGGTCCAACGAATCATTGGTATTCATAGGTCGAATTGGCATAACATGTTATTTTTAGCACTTTGGACATATCGAACCTCAGTAAAAACATCAACTGGTTTCACTCCTTTTCAACTGGTCGACAGTTTGGAAGCAGTGTTACCTATTGAATGTGAAATTCCGTCACTGCAAATAGCCATAGAATTACTCCCAACCACTTCTGAAGAGGAGAAACGTTTGTTGTACTTAGCTCAGTTAGATGAGAATCGACGTGACGTTGCATTAGCAATCGAAACTCATGCCAAACGAATAAAATTTCAATACGATTGAAATGTTACACCTCATAATTTTTTGGAAGGAGACCTAGTCTTACTATACGATCAAGCAAACGATAAGCTAGGGGCTGGAAAATTTGTACCTATGTGGCATGGTCCTTATGTTGTTAAGTGAAAGCTGGCAAAAGGGGCCTATGAATTGGTAGATTTTGACGGTGTCTCTTTGGGTAAACCCATAAATGGTCTTTATCTGAAGAGATATTATGCTTAAATCTAGGTGTGGAGATTTTTGTTAGATTAGTTTCTTTCTAGCTGGTGTGTTTAGATTAGAAATGTGTGCCTAGTTTAGAGAGTGTTTTTATCATTATTCCTGCTTATCTTGATTTTACTCTTGATATTGCAGATGTCGACGTCTCTTCAAACATACATTGGTTTTGTTGATGGTGCTTGTCGTAGTACACGGAACATTTCTTCCGCAGCTTGGGTTATCTATTCACCCTCTGATGAGTTAGTATCTATGCATGGGGTAAGCCTCAGTCAAACAACGAATAACATTGCAGAGTATAGTGCAGTGATTGAGTTATTATCTGAATCCATCTCATTTGGGATTCGGAGTTTGATTGTTAGGTTAGATTCTGAACTCGTTGTATTACAGCTTAATAGAGTTTATGCCATTAGAAATCCAGTGTTATTAAGATTATTCTTGAGAGTTCATCTCTTGGAACGTGAATTTGACTACATTGAATATCAGTGTATTCCAAGATATTTAAATACATTAGAAGATGCAATTGCTTCTCGAATGTTAAATAGACATTTGCAATAATCAAAAAGTAAATTTAAAACATTCCATAACATGTTATACAAGATAGCCAGTAATAGTGATATATCATAGCATAGAAATGTGTCAAATATACATCGTCTTTGATCATAGGTTGAAAAAACACCTTATGATCGGCAAAATGATAATACAAAAATGCATGGTATTGATCCAAGCATTGTGATGCATGAGATCTCAACATAACCAGATGCAAAACCTGTTCTACAACACCTTCGTCTGGTGCAACCAAGGAAGGCAGCTGCTATTAAAGCTGAAGTTGAAAAAATTATTAAGGTTGGCTTCATCTACCCCATACCATTCACATATTGGGTTTCTAACATCGTTCCAGTGACTAAAAAGTAGGGAACCATATGTGTCTATGTTGATTATAGGGATATTAATCGGGCTTGCCCTAAAGACAATTTTCCTACTCCCTTTATCGACCAGATTATCGACGAGTGTGCCAGAAATGAAATCTTTTCCTTTATGGATGGATTTTCTGGGTACAATCAGATTAATATCCTTCCTGCTGACCAACATAAGACCGCCTTTATCTGTCCCTAGGGGACTTTTTCCTATAAAAAGCTTCCTTTTGGCCTTAAAAATGTTGGTGCAACCTTCCAAAGGGCCATGTCTTATGCATTCCACAATATTAAAAACATCGTTCAGTTGTATCTTGATGATTTACTCGCACATTCCGCTAAACATCAAGACCATTCCAATCACCTTCGAGCGATTTTTCTTCGTTGTCGACATTATAGTATCTGGTTAAATCCTCACAAATGTGTCTTTTGCGTTGAATCTGGTCGTCTCCTAGGATTCGTAGTTTCCAAAAAAGGTATCTGAATTCACCCTCTTAAGGTGGAGGCTATTGTTAATCTACCCCCTCCATCTACCTTACAATAACTCCACAGTTTACAAGGGAAGGCAAACTTTCTTCGTCATTTCATCCCAAACTATGTTGAGCTTGCCAAGGGTTTTACTCGCCTTTTAAAACAAGGAATCTCATTCATTTGGGATGGTGTTGCCCAAAAATCGTTCGATGCATTAAAGACTGCACTCATCAGCATGCCTTTTGTTGCATCCCCCTAACTATCATCGCGATTATTTCCTGTACTTGGTCGTCGCTAACAATACCATTGCGATGGTGCTAGTTCAAGACGATGATGACGGTAATGAACATGTGGTATACTACCTAAGCCAGAATCTCATTGACACTAAGATTCGTTATGCCCATGTGGAGAAATTGGGCTTCGCAGCAATCCACGTTGTCCAACATTTCTACCATTACATCCTTTTACGCAAAACCACGACGATATCTGATTGTAACCCCATGATTTATATTTTGACTCGCTAGTTGCTTGGGGGCAAATACTCCAAATGGATTGTCATCCTGTCGGAGTTTGACTTAGAGTTCACTAAATCTAAGTCAATAAAGTCACTGATTTTTGTTGAATTGATCTGTGATCTTCCCTCTGCCGACAAAACTACCATATCTGATAAACTGATTCCCGATGAATCTCTCTTCCTCATCAGCACTCTCGATCCATGGTATGGAGACATCATCACATATATACAAACTCAAATTTTCAGACCAGAGTTATCTCGCTCTGAACGACGTCGAATTCAGTACCAATCCCAACCTTATCATATTATTGGGGATATGTTATACTGTCATGGTGTGGATTCAATCTTTCGATGGTGTTTGACACATGAGGAAGTTGAGAAAGCTTTAAATGTTTGCCACTCTAGACCTTTTGGTGGTCCTATATCACAATACGCAACAGCTCAAAAGATCCTTCGCGCCGGCTATTTTTGGCCTTCCATCTTCAAAGATTACATTCTTGCAGTCCAAAAATGTCATGCTTGCCAAATCTATAACCAGAAACAGCGAACCCCACCCGCTCCCTTACACCCAGTTATTACCATTGGTCCATTTGCAAAATGGGGCATTGATTTCATGACTTGTAACCCTCACTCGATCGGGGGGCATGGGTACATCATCGTTGTTGTGGATTATTTCACAAAATGGGCCAAGGCGATGCCTACATACAATGTCGACGGTAAAACTATAGCCTTATTCCTATTTAATCATGTCATAGCTCGGTTCGGTGTTCTACAAGCCATAGTCACCGACCATGGCTCCCATTTCCGTAATTACATGATGACAGAACTCACTGCTCAGTTGGGCTTACGTCACAATAGCTCAACTCCATATTACCCACAGGCCAATGGTCAAGTTGAAGTTGTCAACAAAGTTTTGGTCACTATGCTTCAACGAACTATTGGGATGCATAAAAAGAACTAGCATCTTATGCTTTTTTCGGCCCTATGGGCATATCGAACCATTGCTAAAACAACAACTGAATTCACACCTTTCCAATTGGTATATGGTCTGGAAGCCACTCTACCCATTGAGTGTGAGATCCCATCATTGAAGCTAGTTGTTGAACTACTTCTTGGTACTTCACCTGAAGAAGAACGGTTGCTTTACTTAGAACGTCTTGACTAGCTGAGACTCGAAAAAGACGAGTCAATCAAGGCCCAATATCATAAAACCGTAACCCCTCGTACATACACAGAAGGTGACTTGGTCTTATTATACGATCAAGCTAATGACAAATTAGGTGTCAGACACATATTACAAAAGGGTGCATATGAGTTAGTTGATTATGATGGAAATCAATTGTCTAAGCCCCGCAATGGGCTCTACCTGAAAAAAGTATTATGCTTAATCCTACGTAGATACTTTGTACATTAGTGTGTGTTTCATTAGTGTGTTGTCTTTTGGTATGATTGTTTGCATTTTTGCAAACATGTTTTCCCCTGCTTACTGCATGTTCCACTTGGTTTGCAAATGTCGACGAACCCTCTTCCTTATGTTGATTTCGCTGATGCCGATTGTTGTAGTACATGGAATATGTCTTCTGCTGTGTGGGCACTCTTTGCTCCCAATGATGAGTTAGTGAGTTTACAAGGTATATGTTTAGGACACACAACTAACAATATAGCATAATATAGTGCAGTCATCAAACTATTGTCAGAAGTTATTGCTCTTGGTATTAGAGCATTAGTTGTTAAACTTGATTCACAACTCATTGTATTACAATTAAACAGGCATTATTCCGTCAAAAACCCTAACATTTTAAGAATGTATTTGTGTGTTCGTCTCTTGGAAATAAATTTTGATTACATAACATATCAACACATTCCAAGACATCTAAATACATTGGCAGATGCATTAGCTAACCATGTTTTAGATCGACATTTGCAACATATGTAAAAATAAAAACCATGATACAATAGGAACATTAGGTACATAAGGTAAAACATGTATATATAGATCGCCATATAGAGTTTGCAAAATGTTTTTACATCAAAAAATCAAAATTTGTGTTCTGAGACACATGGCTTCTCAAGCCTACATAAGTGCAAAAAACTAAGACTAGAGACATGTCTATCCGCCAACATGATTCTCATGATAATATGATACGGCCCTAACAACTCGACCCAACAGTCGATGCAAGCTAGCTGATAACCACGTGGTATGCCTCTGATACCGGAGTGTCGCCTCATCAATAATAGCATAATCTAGAATTCCTCTATTCAAGGCCTCCAGGTTGAGCTCCACCTCCATCATCGGATCGGCTCCCTCAACATATGGTGTATCCCTGAGTTGTCGTGTCGCCTTCCTCGCTATCGAAGAAACCCCTAGAGGTCTCTCTGGTCCAACATCTGCAAAATATCACAAGTCTCAATCTTAGTTCACATAATTAAAAACATCAAAAATTTTGAAAAACTTAAAAAACAATGCTTTACCTGAGTCATTCCATTGTGCTCCAGGTGGCAGTGGGAGATCAAGATCTCCTCGGAAATTTATCCCATCATAGGCCCGACCATCCACCATGATGAGCTACTGACATAGCCATACAAAGAACGAAAGTGGAAAGGACATTTGTTGCCCACCTCCATGACACAGCATCAACTCCCCCCACCATAGTAAACATGGATCCTTGGGTTCGGGAGTTTCTACCTCCACCCACTGATAGCAGAACAGTGAAACTCGCACTAGAAAGAACGTCACCAAAATTTATCGTTCACCAAATTGTTGAGTTTACCTGTCTTGCACTTGGTGAGCTAGTCTTTGAGATTGGCCAGTAGTCCTTCACACCAATTGAATACGGCCGGATTGAGGCAATTCACTACATACTGGAAATGGGATTTGCTTGCCTCATGTAGAGCATGGACCCCAGCCACTCGAGCTATAGTGTAGAGAATTGTTCTTAGTGGAAGACTTGAGACATTTTTAATGTTTGTCTTCTCGCTTTTTGTCTTGTCAGAGCCATGGCCACAATGTCTGGTTATTAGTATATCAGTGTTTTCTCCTCCTAGACGAGCACCTAACAATTATACCCATTGTCCTCTCTTGGACAAACCAGTGATAAAATATATGTCTGCCACTTCTATCTCTAGCTCTTGATCCCAAGGGTACGAAAGAACTTAAGCAATCCACATTTGTGGAGAGCCCTTATGCAATTAGGATCTTGTGATGCTTGGTGATCTTCTGCTTCATGGCCTCTTTCTTTCTACTCAATAGCCATTTTCTCCAAGAAATACCCTGTAAAACATCATTGAAAGATGATTTAATTAGATTCCATGGAGGAAAAGCAAAACAATTAGTAATTTTGGAGATCAGTTGAAAAATTTTACTTTGTGGCGCCATCGCGTCTGTCCCCATTTTTATGTGCTTCCAATGTGATGGTACTGTTAAGCTCAGGGAGGGCATCGCAGTCTCAATGGGTAAAAGCCGCACTGGCCGCCCTTGACTTATTTTTTCTTCAAACCCTCCTAGCTACCTATTCTATGGGTTAAATCACTTGAAATTACTATTTTATTGCAGAGGAAGGGTAGATATCTTACTTGTGACAGACGATTCATTGGATGGTGCTCTAGATCGATCACACTCCTTGCCTAAAGATTGGGGGAATTTAGGGCAAAACGTGCTCTCCAATTCACAAAATGACAAATGGTATTTTATTTTTACTTTTGGAGTTTATATAAACTTTTTTAAGTATTTTTACCATTTAGGGCATATTTTTAACCTATATTTGTATATTTTTCTCGAACTAGATAACATTTGTTCACATGTGTAGCGACAAGTTATTACTAATTGGTGACAGTAATTGATTTTGGATGAACTATAGAGTTTTATTTTATCACTTTTTCGGAATCATAAAAATTAAATGAAAAAGGAGCCCCCTTGGAGTCATTTTCCAGCTCTTTTTTTACTCTCAAAATATGAAAAGATTGTCAAGCACTTGTCTTTTCAAACTCGTAAAAGTAAATGAAAAGACGTCTACTCAGTATAAGTTTAACCATTTTCCGGACTGAGATAGACTAGCTATGAAAAATGAATACCTTAGTCAAACATGGCTAAGAGGTTCCCTTGAGTATTGTTTTCTACCTTTTCAGACTTAAAAGACTATCTACGAAAAGGGACATCTCAAGTTTTCTTTTTGCATCTTTTTCAAACTCTCTAAACATGAAAAAGACATCGAGTTACCCCTCTATCGGATTCATAAAACTGAAACAATGAAGGACTTGTCACCATGATGAGACCGAGCTACTTCTTCTTAGGGCTCGTTATAATTACTGTGATGGATTCATCTGAAGGATGAACTTATATGACAAGCATATGGTATCATCTTCAAGCTTGAGATTAAAAATAAAGAGGTACTCGCTAGAAATAGTGGGGGGGAATCCAAGAAGATGATCTAGAAACTCTCTTTCAATACCTTGGAGCTTGCATGACTCAATGGCAGGTTCTTCGCATTCAACAATAGGTTCACATCACTAGCCTTCGATCGAATGATTCTACGGATGTTCGACTTTAGCTTCATGGTTCACACTCGTGGATTGTGTTGTTTTACCTTGAGAGCCATCGTCATTATTGGTGGTTTCTCTCGTGCTTGTTAATGGTTTACACCATTGACTGGTATTCAGATGGTTTCTACCATGTTCGACTCTAACACATCTATTCACATGGTGGGATTCGTACTTTGGTTGGATCGAGATAGAGATGAAGACCTTGGGTTTTGTTTGATAAATCCAAGCTGCGTGGAGTTATTAAATATTCAAGATTGCAAATATGACCATTTCTATTCGGATGGTTGTGTCCATGTCATGCATCCATGTATTGCTAGATGTCTACTCATAGATGTATTGTCAGGCATACTTACATCAGAGATGTCAGATATATTGTATTATGTTTGATTTGCAAGTCTCCTGACGGTGGTTCTCTAAATCCTTGCCTTTGCTTGTAAAGCACCTCAGCCATCACTTCTTGTTCTGGCTTCATGCTTTAGGGAGCATCTATTATACAATATTTTGTCACACTCTCAGTCTCGTACCTTGAAGTGTCGCACTTTGTGTCGTTGATGCCACCAGTGTCGCGAAATGATGAAAGTTGTCGCAAACAATGTGTTCAACATGAAACATGTTTGTGGTTATCAGAAGAATATCCCTGATTAAAAAAAAAATTAAAAAAAAACAAACAAAATTGCCTTAGAAGAATTCTGAAGAACTTGCCAAAAACCTTGTTTTCCAAGACCATCATGTTTTGCATAACTAGTGCCCTATGATGATCATTCGTTGCATCATACACTATTAGCATTTCCAACGTGACTTTTATCAGGAAAATCTGTGTTGATCCTCTTCAGGTAGTTTTTCCCAAAATGAGGGAGAAGCTTCTCTTACTAGAAAACTTGAGAACGACGACATGGTTTTAGCTAAGACGAGGATTGGAACGAGACCTCCCATTCCTAGCCCTAGATCCTCCTTCCATGGATCTCTCCCTTGAGATGTGGAACTCCTCCCTCTTTGCATGGATCCTCAACTCTCTCTCTGTTGCACAAAAATTGTCACCATGAAATTCTGCAATCTGTGTGAGTCTATCACCACTCATACTTTCCTCCCTTGCAAGTCTTAAACCTTAGTTCTTCATGTCAAACCTTGAAAATAAGAGAAAGCCCTTAAAAGTCTCTAAAACTCTGGTTCCGCACTTTCTCTTAGCATTACCTGCGGTCCCGCACCTAATGGTCATGTCCCTTGCGCACCCGACCACTCTGTCTCTATGTAATGGGTGCAGATCCCTGTAAAAGTCAAAAAGGCGCAAGTACATTCTTAAAAACTCACTTTGAGTCATTTCTGGAAGCTTCTAGAAGAAATTTTGAGGTGGCAAGTACGCCCCTTTAAGGTTCATGCATCCCATACCTTAAGGAGCTAACCCCTTGATGTGAGGAGCTTATCCCTTTGAAGGAGAACTCTATCCCTTCATAGGTGGACCTGTAACATCCTTCCTTTGCACTATAAAATGAAGCATTGGGCTGGTTACTGAAGAGGTTGAAAGCTGAATATTTTTGAGGTGAAATGCTGCTGGAACTTAGTGTTCCTAATTGAGCTTTTGTGAAGAAAGATTACATACCTCTTGATCTCCTTTGGAAGAGTGTGAGGCTTGTCAAAGTAGAGGAGATTCTAGTTTCGGACCCTGGGAGGAGCTTGTACAACATCAAGGCACCAAAGGTTCTCAAAAGGAAACTCTTTCGGATGGTTGAAGCATGGCTGCCACAAACTAGCGTTGGACTCAAGATAGGGTCTAAAACACCTCTTTAGTTTTTATTAATGAATCGCAATATGTTTAGAGAAAGGTAGATTTGTTTGTCCTGCTTGTTGCTAGATCTCTGTTGATACTAGGGAGATCGGTCTTGTCCGCAAGAATGATTTATCCGGCCAACAAATTGGTGACTCCGCTGGGGATCTGAATTTGGTTTTTTGGTTTTCCTTTATCTTTGACTTGAGAAACTTGTTCTTGTTTCTGGTTTTTGCTTGATGTGTGTGGGATTGGGTAGTTTTTAGGATCTGGATTCTTTTTTGTTTTTTCGAAGTTTACAGGGAACCGCACTTTCTTTTTAGAGACAGTGCGGACCTCTCCGCACTTTTACTTTAGTACACAAAGCGGTACCGCATCTGGTTCTACTGTAAGCTTGCGGACCCTGTTAAAATTTTTTAAAAACCTAAAATGTTTTCATCCAGTTAAGTTTAGTTTTTTATTTACGACTTTTAGTGTCTACCCAGATCTGCATGTGTTCTGTCAAGAATCTCTTGTGAGTGAGTTCCATTGGCATTTTTGTTTTAGGTGATTTTCTAGAAGTTTTGCATGCCTGGATTGATTTTCACTTGGTCTTTGTAGTGACTCAGAGATTAGAAGCCTAAGAAACTTTAGATCACCCTGGTCTCTTTTGTCTTCTTGATGAGTTTGACTGGTTTGTGAAGTCTGTCCTTGGTGAGAAATAGATTTCATTTTCTCTTTGCAAATATTTGAACGAACTTGCTTGTAAGTTTTGAATTTCATTTTTATAAAAGGAAACATAGCTGGGTGTTTTTTGATTGATTTGTTATTTTGAACGAATTAATCCTTAGTTTACTGAATAACTAAGTAAAACGTCCTCAAAAAGATTTAAAGCTTTTATTTCGATTAGATTTTTAGAAATTTTTAGATCTCAAGATTAGTTTTTTATAGTTTTGAGTGTTTTCTAGAAATTGTAGAATCTCTTTTGAAAGAAATTGTTTTTTGTAGTTTTTGAGTGTTGAAAAAGAAAGGAATTTTTTGTGAGCATAATTAGTAGTCTCGTTTTGAGTTTATTGAAAAAGACAAAAAAAGATTTTCTTTTCATTTATATGTTGAAGGAAAGATTTGTTTTTCAAAGAATTGCATTCTCAACTCTTTCTTTTAGCTAGAAATTCATTGAAGGAAAAAAGAATTGTTTATCATTTTAGGTGCATTTTTAGTGTTTTTGGAGTCGAGTCTTCACACCATCAAAGTTTCATCTCCATACCTATTGACTTAAGAAACAACCCATAAAAATAACGCTTAATTAAAATGATCTAGCAATCTTTTTATTTCTAGGGCTCTTATCACCAATATAGCTTAGGCTAGTATCTTGGAGTAGGGAGTAATTAACTCTCCAAGATAGTTAAAACAAACAAGTAGCTATATCTTGCGGTAGGAAATAAATCCAATTGTAATTGATATAATCTGGGAATCTCCTCTTAAAGGAGTCAATCACGAGATCATGTCCAAACCTTTGAGACAATCAAGTCTGTCTCATTGGGAAAGATAGAAGATTTGTGCGTATTAAAAACAGTAAGCTTCGGATTAACCGTTGTCGAGGAGTCTGGTGTCACTTGTTGGTAAACCTCGGATTGATCATATCGAGGAGCCTTCAAGGGGATTGAGCTTTGTTACTCTGCCCTTGCGCGTAGATCGGATCATAGATTGTTCCCCCAGTTGTATTTATTACTGTTGGTAACCTTAGTGACCATAATCTTAAGATTCTTTCCTAAGGCGACGATGAAGGACGGGTCTCACTGTACTTGGAGCAAACGTCGACTAGACTCACTTGGACTCTCCGGGGGGTTCTCTTCACCCGAGACGGTTTTGTGAAGAAACTTGTACCAGTCTGTTTCATTAAGCAGGTTGTCGGGGTAACTGTTCCAACCGCCCTTTCTGTATTGAATTCTGCGACGTTGGATTTCATCACCAACTAGTGTTTTTGGTACGGAAAGTTACTGTTTGTGTGTGGTTTGAACTCTTAGATTTTTTAGGTGTGTGATTCAATTGTTTGGTTCTTTAAAGACTCTAGGTGGTTTTATTGAGATTTTCTTCCTTTTTTGCGTGTGAAGTAATTAAATATTTAATCGTGGCTGAATTACCGAGACAATCCGTAGACTTCGAGGGCAACCTCCCGAGTATACACCAAGCCAGCTTAAAGGGCTATGAGCTCTTGTATCACCTAGTGACAGTAGAGTTGGGTCACCGGAAGCCGGAGATTCATCTTTAATTGTTCATCCTAATTATCAAGTTCAAGCAACAAAGTATATTTCTGAACCAATTTCATTTTCCGAAGTTACTGGTAGTATTTCTTCTACTAGTGAATTAGCTGAAGAACCTGAAATTTCTAAGCCTGAAACTGAACCTGCTGCTACTCCATCTTCAGGATTTGCTTCTCCAACTTCTAGTGGTCCTGGTTCACCCAGGGTAGGAAGTATCATTACCCAAAATCTTCCTTCTGGACTCTCATTTCTATTGAAGAACATGTTAGTCCGGACGAATACATAACTCTCCCTGAAAATCTACCAACTTTAGAACTTAGGGAGCGTGAATCAATTTTCTATAGTCCATTTAGGAGTGACGCTTGGTACGTCTCATTGACCAACTTTTTAGAAAATTCGGGTCTTAGTTTTTCACCACCTCGAATTCCTTTTCATCCAACACCCAGAGGTTATTATCCTCCATTGAATATGTCGAGACAGTCATCTATGTTTTCCCAATCACCGGAAACATTTTTATATGGTGGTCCTTCTGTTCCTTCAGGGTATCAGTCTCTCACTAGTACTTTTTCAGGAGCATCTCCTCAACCAATTGAACATGGGATATCAACTGGTAATAACAGAACTCAAGCGTTGAGCGTAGAAGAAATTCTTATGATGTCTGGTACTATTCCAAATCCGCAACCTCAAGGTAGTCAGTTACCGCCTGGGGGGCAACCTCAAGGTAGTCAGTTACCGCCTGGAGGGCAACCTCAAGGTAGTCAATTACTGCCTGGGGGGCAACCTCAAGGTACTCAATTACCGCCTAGGGGGAACCTCAAGGTACTCAGTTACCGCCTTGGGGACAACCTCAAGGTACTCAATTACCGCCTGGGGGGCAACCTCAAGGTAGTCAGTTACCGCCTGCGGGGCAACCTCAAGGACAGTACATGCCTTCGGGACAGTACATACCTCAAGGTCAACCCCAGACTCAGTACATACCTCAAGGTCAGCCCCAGTGTCAATATATACCTCAAGGTCAACCCTAGTTTCATTACGTGCCTCAAAGTTATCAACCTCAAGGTCAGTACCCAACTCAAGGTTTCCAACCACCTTCTGGTCAATCATTTGTACAAGGAGCTGGAAATGTACCATTTAATTATCAGCCCTACGCTCAACCCGGTTATGGTCCTCAATATGCTCAACCTTTTATGGGTCCATACCCCGGAATGAACATGATGTGGAATCCATCTCAAACTCAACAGATTTTGCAACCTAATGTGCAGTTCTCAGCTCAATCTGGACAACCTTTGGTTTCCGGTTCAACCCAGCAACCTGTCCAGTCTACTATTCAAACCTCTGCACCTAATGTAGTTCAGCAGCCTAGGTCTAGTTCACCTCGAACTTCGCCTCAAACTGCTATTGCAACTATAACAGCTTCTGTTCAATCTAACCCACCTACTTCTGGACTATCAGCAGCTCCAGTTTCTACTATTAGTGCATCAGTGCAGACTCCTCAAGCCTCTTTACCTCAGTCGATACCTACAATTCAGACTTCGGTTCAGATGCCTGTAGGACAACCTGGTCCAAGTACGGTTGTCACAAGTCAACCACAATTCACTTATCAACCGTACCAGGGACAATACCAATTCGGTCCTGTTGTTCAAAGCCCAGTTTACCAATATCAACCGTACCCTGGATATACTTATCAGCAACCTCAACAACCCCAGTTTGGTCCGGTTAATCCTGGTTTTCCGGGAGGATATAATATTCCAAATGCAAATCCAATTCCAAGTTATCCTGGATATCCTCCTCCTGGGGCTGGTCTTATGACCCAAGGTTTTCGCGACCCTAACCGTCAGTTACCGTTTATAGCAACTTTGGATTTACCTGATTTGTCGCGCCTTACGAACGATCCAATTAATTATCTTCCGTTTTGGCCGCCAATGCCGAATAAGTTGCCCAATGATATCCCAAAGTTTGAGGGTAAATCAGGAGAGGATCCATCAAACCATGTGATGACTTATCACCTCTGGTGTGCATCTAATTCCATTATCGATGATTCAATTCGCTTACGTCTTTTTCAACGCACTCTGATTGGTCTTGCTGCCAAATGGTACATTGAGTTACCACGAGGCTCTTTTTATAATTTTAGTCAGTTAGCTACTTCTTTCTTAACTCATTTTCAGTTGCCTATCAGATATGACAATGGCACGGAATTGTTAACTTCATTAAAACAATCTACGTCCACATATATTTCTGATCATATACATGAATGGCGACGTAGACGACGTTTAGTGAAAGTTTTTATTCCGAATCAAATTTTAGCAGAATGGTTCGTTAAATCATTATTACCTAAAATCACTGAAGATGTAGCTAAGGCAAGAGTTGTTACTGAAGAGAAATTAATTGCTCAAGCTCAGTACCTTGACCTCGTTTATACGCAGTCGGGTACTTTACATGAAAAAATCCCTGACCTTCCGAAACAAAATCAAATAATTGCAGCTCCTTCAAGGTCTCATGCCGCTGATGGTATGATTGGTTCAGTTAGTACCAAAAGCAAGAAGAAATCTTTAAAGAATTCTTCTCCTATTATAACTTTACCAGATTCCCCGACAGGAGACTCTTCCGCTGAAATTCCTGCTGATATCCATGTCGTAGAATCATCTACAACCAAATCAAAATCCGGTGGTAAAAAGAAGGGGAAGAAGAAAAATAAACAAAACTCAAAAGAGAAATCAGATAAAAATGAATCTACTGACGAGAAACGTAAACCTCGCTATCCTTGTCTCATTTGTGACGAGGAGCATTTTACAAGAGACTGCCCACATCGAGCTGAGGTTGCAAAAATCGTCAAAGGTTCTCAAACGCCTGTTGTCTTGAAGGATCCTTTTCCTAGCCAAGATAGTAAGATGATTGGTTCTTCCTCAAATGCCTCAGAAGAACCCATAATGATGATGTCTCATGTCAGGATTGCGACGCGATCGCAAGATTATGGTAGTAAAAATCCTGTTGGTGGTAAGGAAGCATAATCTTCTCATTCAAACCCATCAACTTCAACTCCTTCTGGTTCTGATCCGCTACAAATCGAGAAACCTAACCCTGACTTAGTAATCAAACCGCCTGCTAAAGGTATACTTCGGAAGTCAACTTTCAATCCACATGCGAGAGCTACTCAGAATTATAACATTGTTGAAGACTTAGCTATTTCCCCTTCAGCAATGTCGGCTTTGGAGGTGCTGCAATCATGTCCAGCACAACGTAAATTACTATTGTCGGCGATAGGAGTTGTTGATATTTAGGATTCGAACCTTATAATCTTCGATTTAGAGAATAGTACACCTCGCCTACCTCATCAAATGGCTTTCCAGATTCCAATGTTAGTCAAAAACAGACCTTGCTTTAGGATTGTAATTGATGAGGGAGCTTCTACGTGTATTATGTTGATCCAGTGTTGGAGATCGCTTGGTTCTCCTACACTCAATCAATCCCCGACGATTCTAAAGGCTTTTGATGGCCGAGGGTTTCATCCTTTTGGTATTTTACAAGATTTACCTATAGGGGTCGAAGGAAAAACTGTAAATCTAGATGTGGAAGTGGTTGATGCCCCTCTAGATTACAACCTTCTCTTGGGTCGCAGTTGGTCTTACGCTATGATTGTTGTTGTTTCATCGGTCTTTCGGCTTATCAAATTTCCTCATAATGAAAAGATCGTTACTATAGACCAACTTATTTTTCGTCTGACCCAGCCTCTTCTTATAGTATTCAACATGTCGATAAAACAAATATCCCTTACAAGGATGTTGGAGTAGGATTGATTAAATATTATGGTTTACTAGGAACTTTTTCCTTTCCTCCTCCTAACGTATCACCTTCTATTGTGACTATTCATATGATTTCATCAAACACTATTGCTTTTGATGATCCTTGGATCGTACCTTCCGATTCTGAGGTGGATTCATTTGGTGACGCGATGCCTTTGAGTCCCTTTGAAATTGCATATCAGGCAGTACAGTCGTTTTCTGACTCTTGTTCAACCAAAATTGATCCAATGAATGTGGTCCATGGAGAATCACTTTCAATATCAACCTCAGATTCAACAACATTTTCTGATCCTGTTCATACTGATGAGCAGATTCGTGAACTTTTGTCTATTGATGATTTACCATGGGAAGATCTTCATCATCGATCTTCATTTTTACCTGAGCTTGATCATTTTGAAAATGATTTTTCATCTATTTTTACTACTGATTATGTCAAAGAACCACAGAATCCATTGCAACATCCTGATTCTGAGTTAAATTTGGGAAATATCTCTCGAACAGTTCCTATTGACATTTCAGTTAAACCCGGAATTATTGAAAACATTCATATAGGTGCTTCTTGTACGGACGATGAAATCCAAACTTATAAAGCCCTATTTCAAGAATTCCGAGACGTGTTTGCCTGGTCATATGAAGAAATGCCAGGAATCGATCCATCAATTGTTGTTCATGAAATTAAAACTTACCCGGATGCTAAACCTGTCCGAAAATGTTTGCGTCAGATACATCTGCGAAAAGTTGCTGCTATTAAAGCTGAAGTTGAGAAATTACTTCGAGCAGGTTTCATTTATCAAATTCCTTTAACGGATTGGGTATCAAATATTGTTCCTATTAATAAAAAGCAAGGAACGATAAGAATATGTATCGATTATAGGGATATTAATCGAGCTTGTCCTAAAGACAATTATCCAACCCCCTATATCAATCAAATTATTGATGATTGTGTCGGCAGTGAAATGTTCTCCTTTATGGATGGTTTTTCCAGTTACAATCAAATTAACATACTCCCTGCTGATCAACCAAAAACAGCTTTCATTTGTCCATGGGGGACATTTGCTTATTGCAAATTACCTTTTGGATTGAAGAATGCTGGAGCAACTTTTCAAAGAGCTATGTCTTACGCATTTCATGACATCAAGCACATTGTGTAGCCTTATCTCGATGATTTACCTGCCCATTCATTACGTAGAGCCGATCATCTCACTCATTTACGAGCAATCTTTATGAGATGTAGGCATTATTGAATTAGGTTGAATCCACACAAATGTGTTTTCTGTATAGAAACAGGTTGTTTACTGGGATTTGTTGTTTCGAAAGCCGGCATTCGTGTCGATCCCTCGAAGATGGAAGCTATTGTCAAATTACCTCCTCCTTCGACTCTTCGCCAACTCCAAAGTTTGCAAGGGAAAGCAAACTTTTTATGTCGTTTCATTCCTAACTACGCCGAGATAACGAAGGGTTTTACCATGTTGTTGAACCAGAATACTCCATTCTTTTGGGATGAGATAGCTGAAAAATCTTTTGATGCACTTAAACACGCGTTGACCCATGCACCATTATTGCATCCTCCCAACTACAACCAGGATTAATTTTTGTACCTCACTGCTTCTCATTCCACCATTGGGATGGTTTTAGTTCAGGAAGATGAATTCAACAGTGAGCATGTGATTTACTATCTTAGTCGAACTCTGAATCCAACTGAGCTTAAATATTCGCATGTGGAGAAATTGACCTTGGCGGCTGTTCACGTTGTCCAAAGATTTCGTCACTACATCTTATTACGCAAAACCACAGTAATTTCTGACTGTAACCCTATGATCTATATCTTGACCAAACAATTGTAAGGGGGCAAGTATTCCAAATGGATAGTTATCCTGCAGGAATTTGACTTGGAATTTGAAAAATCCAAGGCAAAGAAATCTTTGGTTTTTGCGGAACTGATGTGTGATTTCCCACGTGCTGATACTGAAACTATGGCGGAAGAGCCCATTGCGAACGAATCCTTGTTTCTTATCAGTACTCTTGATCTATGGTATGGAGATATTATTGTTTATCTCCAAACCCAATATTTTCGGCCTGAAATCTCACGATCTCAGCGAAGAAAAATACGTTTCCAATCCCAACAATACAATATTTTGGAGATACACTCTATCGTCGTGGGGCAAATTCTGTTTTCCAACGTTGTCTAACTCATGAAGAAGCTAAAAAGGTTCTTAATGACTGTCACTCTGGAGCATGTGGCGGTCATATGTCTGGGTATGCCACAGCCCAAAAGATATTGCGTGCTGGTTATTTTTTGCCATCTTTATTCAAAGATTGTATCTATGCAGTCCGGAAACGCCACAATTGTCAAATTTTTTATCGTAAGATGCGTGCTCCACCTGCCCCTCTCCACCCTATAATTACCGTCGGTCATTTTGCAAAGTGGGGTATCGACTTTATTACATGTAACCCTCACTCGGCCGGAGGGCATGCGTATCTCATCCTTGCGGTAGATTATTTTACTAAGTGGGCCGAGGCAATGCCTACATTTTCGGCAAACAGCAAAACTGCTACAATTTTCGTTTTCAATCATATAGTTGCTAGATTCAGTGTTCCTCAAACGATTATTACTGATCATGGAAGTCATTTTCGAAACATCATGATGACTGAACTAACAGATCAACTTGGCTTGTGTCACAATATTTCTACTCCATATTACCCACAAGCTAATGGTCTGGTTGAAGCTATCAATAAAGTTCTAGTCACTATGGTCCAACGAATCATTGGTATTCATAGGTCGAATTGGCATAACATGTTATTTTTAGCACTTCGGACATATCGAACCTCAGTAAAAACATCAACTGGTTTCACTCCTTTTCAACTGGTCGACAGTTTGGAAGCAGTGTTACCTATTGAATGCGAAATTCCGTCACTGCAAATAGCCATAGAATTACTCCCAACCACTTCTGAAGAGGAGAAACGTTTGTTGTACTTAGCTCAGTTAGATGAGAATCGACGTGACGTTGCATTAGCAATCGAAACTCATGCCAAACGAATAAAATTTCAATACGATTGAAATGTTACACCTCATAATTTTTTGGAAGGAGACCTAGTCTTACTATACGATCAAGCAAACGATAAGCTAGGGGCTGGAAAATTTGTACCTATGTGGCATGGTCCTTATGTTGTTAAGTGAAAGCTGGCAAAAGGGGCCTATGAATTGGTAGATTTTGACGGTGTCTCTTTGGGTAAAACCCATAAATGGTCGTTATCTGAAGAGATATTATGCTTAAATCTAGGTGTGGAGATTTTTGTTAGATTAGTTTCTTTCTAGCTGGTGTGTTTAGATTAGAAATGTCTGCCTAGTTTAGAGAGTGTTTTTCTCATTATTCCTGCTTATCTTGATTTTACTCTTGATATTGCAGATGTCGACGTCTCTTCAAACATACATTGGTTTTGTTGATGGTGCTTGTCGTAGTACACGGAACATTTCTTCCGCAGCTTGGGTTATCTATTCACCCTCTGATGAGTTAGTATCTATGCATGGGGTAAGCCTCAGTCAAACAACGAATAACATTGCAGAGTATAGTGCAGTGATTGAGTTATTATCTGAATCCATCTCATTTGGGATTCGGAGTTTGATTGTTAGGTTAGATTCTGAACTCGTTGTATTACAGCTTAATAGAGTTTATGCCATTAGAAATCCAGTGTCATTAAGATTATTCTTGAGAGTTCATCTCTTGGAACGTGAATTTGACTACATTGAATATCAGTGTATTCCAAGATATTTAAATACATTAGCAGATGCAATTGCTTCTCGAATGTTAAATAGACATTTGCAATAATCAAAAAGTAAATTTAAAACATTCCATAACATGTTATACAAGATAGCCAGTAATAGTGATATATCATAGCATAGAAATGTGTCAAATATACATCGTCTTTGATCATAGGTTGAAAAAACACCTTATGATCGGCAAAATGATAATACAAAAATACATAAAATGTCGTATGAGTCTACAAAGGCAATCATCCTATTACTGATGATGATCACGATAAGAAACCATTGTTCGGCCCACCCTACAAAGAAACCTCCTAAAAAGTCCTAGGACCCCAATCACGTAACACTGTAACCTAAGTGGAATATCATCTATGCTAGTCTCTAGAATATTTGTTGTCAAACGCTCTAAATGATTCTCCAATTCGATCAAAGTCTCTGTAGATTGGTCCTGTGGGGCCGGTACTGCTGCAGCTGGGTGTCTCCTCTCATAGGGCTGGAGAGCGGCTGGTCGTCGTGGACCCACATTTGCATTTGAAACTTTTTATTATCAGTTTTGGACGATTTAAAAACAAACAAAAAAATTAGTTAAAACTTAGAAAATGTTAAGAATGATTTTACCCGAATCATCCCACTGCTCTCCTGGTGGAAGAGTCATGTCTGGGTCACCACAATAATCCATCCCAACATATGGAAAATCTTGAATCACAAAAAGTTGGTTCCCCAACCAACGAAAATACTCAGGCGGAAATCGAACAACCTCTGAACCCTCCTCAGGATGACGGGCCATCACTGCAACCCAATGCATTATCCTAGGCTCTCGGGGAAATCCAGCCTAAACGGAAAGTTGCTGTGGGACCAACATCGGGACCCTCTCTAGACCAAAGCTCAAAACCAGAAAACCATATCCAAAGTTTTTTAGTTGCTCGTTCTTTGCTCTAGTTAGTTGGCCTTTTACATTCGCCAACACAGCTTCGCACCAATTGAGGATGGTGCCTCGATAACAGTGTACTTCCATTCGCATTTGGGATCCGGTAGCTACATGCAGTGTTGTGCTTCCGCAGAGTCTAGTGACAGTGAACGCGATAACCTTAAGTTCAGGACGGGCGATAGTTTTAATATCTATCCGTTTGTCTGTTGTTTGTTCATTGCAAAACTCCAATCGGAGACTAGCGACAGACTGGCCACCTGGCCTAGTCCCGAATAGAGATAATTGTTCGCCTCTTTTGGGCAAACCAATCAAAAAATATATGTCCTCCAACTCAATTTCGAGCCGGTGGCCACCAATCATGAAACACTGGTCCTGTATGTTCCATCTGTCCACCAACCATTGCAAGAAGTCTACTTGGGCCCTCATGCCAGGTATGGCCCAGAATTTAAATAGTTTGCATGCTCTCGATGAATCTAATATGGGTTGATGATTTATTGCGGCTAGGTCCACATCCTCGTGCTCGTGTTCCCGCCAAATGAGCATTTTGTATGTCCTACATTGCACAAAAGACATATTAGAACATTTTAGTTCAAAAAAAATTTGGGCGGAAATGGAAAAAATTGAAGTTTTAAAACCTATTTCGCGGGGTCCGCACCCGCTAGTTAGGGACAGTGTGTAGGTCCGCACTCGTCCTAAGCAACAGGTGCGGAACTCTGACTTTTTCCTTTGTAGAAAAATGTCGGGGTCCGCAGGCGCCGCATGTTGCACCTGCGGACCCCCGCGAGCGGATTTTTAATCAAATTTTCCTTTAAAAAAATCAATTTTTAAAGCCCTAAAACAAAATGCAAACGGTTGAAATGCAAGATAAGGATGATGTGGATTACCTGGAGCTGACGGTTTTCGATTCCAACAGACGGATTTTCCGCAAATTTCACAGGAAGTTTCTTACCTAAAAGCTCTCTCTTCTCACTCTGAAGTCAAACGGTAAAAATGAATTTACAAAAGCCCTTTTTATAAGCTTTTTTTAATAAATGAATTTTTAATTTATTTATTTTTCACTTTAAAAAAGTAACTTTTTGATGCATTTTTATTTATCTTAAACAGGTATGAGTACTGTTTTGAGTTTTTGTGCAGAATATTGGATTTTCATGGATAATTGGTCATTCTCAACAAAAAACATTGGAGTCATCTTTAAGCTCTTTTCTGACTCGTAAAATATGAAAAGATTGCCGAATTTTTCCTTTTAAAACTCGTTAAAACGGAATTAAAAAGACGATCCACTTACAGCGCTTTTCTGACCATATAAACATGAAAAGATTGCCGAACTTTTGTCGTTTCAAGTTCGATATTGGTTATAAAACGTGTCTTTGATCGCTTTTTTACTTTTTCGGATCAGGGCCACTAATTATGAAAAGTACTCCTTGATCGTAATGGTCAAGCGATTCTCTCAAGTATTATTTTATACTTTTTCGGGCTTGGGAGACACAAATTTACGAAAAATGACATCCATGGAGTTTTCTTAAGTTTTTCTTCTAACTCCCTAAAAAGGAAAAACACCGAGTTTTTCCTATACTGGACTCATTAAAATTTAACAGTAAAGGACCTGTTCAATTTTAAACAGGAACGAACCACTACTTAGGGTTCGAATTTTAAACTAAGTTGGACTCATCCGAAAGATGAGCTTATAACCAAGCAAATGTTATCCTCTTCAAGCTTGTCAAAAATAAAGAGGTACTTGCCAGAAATGGTGGGGGAAAAGAGAGAAAAATGAACATGTTTGTTATACTTTGTGTTTTAGATAAGCATTTAACCACTCTTGAACACGACACATTTTGTTCACCTGGTTTGGGAAATCCTTTACCTAACAGTTAATCAAACCACATTGAAAGTCTTCAGTCGGTTTCTGGGTATTAGCTTTCGGTCAATTGTCACCAAACCATCTGCAGTGTCGTTATGTGTTCAAGAGGTCAGTTCAAATAAACCATTCATCTGCAAAATCTTTGTCATCCATCTTGACCATCCCTGAGTTAGTCCTTGCCAAATATATTTCTTCAAACTTGATCTATGATTTCGTGTTGTGGGCTTGCCTACGACAAATCGCTTTCTATCGACTTCAGCTCATTATCTAGAAAGATGATATAGAAATCGTCAGTACCTTGGAATCTGCATGCCTCAATGGCAGGTTTCTTGCCTTCGACGACAGGTTGCATCATTGACCTTCGATCAAAGGATTCTATGACATGTTCGACATCACCTCATCTATTCACATTTCATGGATTGTACTGGGTACTTTGAGAGCCATTGACATTACTGGTGGTTTCTCTGACACTTGTTAACAGTTCACATCATTAACTGGTAATCAAGTGGTTTCTACCATATTCGACTGCGACACATTCATTCGCATGGATAGAATCATACTAGTTCGGGAAGCAGAAATCAAGACCCTGGATCTAGTTTCCACCATCCAAGCTATGAGGAATTTTGTTATTTATTATACAGTGGACTATTCATAAACAGATGGTTGCGCCCATACTGTGTCTACATATGTCTATACTCGTGATGTATTACAAAATCATTCCTGTATCAGAGCAACTTAGTTAGTTTTCTAATCAGTTTTGATCTGAGCATGGGAATGCCTACCTCAGCGATGATATGTTCACATATATATATTTTGCATTGAATGTTTTTACAGGTTCCGACTGGGGTGTCCACATGATGATCCTTGAAATGATAAAGTACTTCACTCTTCATACATGAAAGACTCCATCTTCATCTATTACAGACTTCGCACTTTAGGGAGGCAATCTGTTGCACAAAAATTGTCACCATGACATTTTGCAATCTTTGAGTCTATCACCACTCATACTTTCCTCCTTTGCAAGTCTTAAACCTCAGTTCTTCATGTCAAGCATTGAAAATAAGAGAAAGCCCTTAAAAGTCTCTAAAACTCTGGTTCCGCACTTTCTCTTAGCATTACCTGCGGTCCAGCACCTAATGGTCATGTCCCCTGCACACCCGACCGCTCTGTCTCTGTGTAATGGGTGCAGATCCTTGTAAAAGTCAAAAACGCGCAAGTACATTCTTAAAAACTCACTTTAAGTCATTTCTGGAAGCTTCTAGAAGGAATCTTGAGGTGGCAAGTTCGCCCCTTTAAAGTTCATGCATCCCATACCTTAAGGAGCTAACCCCTTGATGTGAGGAGCTTATCCCTTTGAAGGAGGACTCTATCCCTTCATAGGTGGACCTATAACCTCCTTCCTTTGCACTATAAAATGAAGCATTGGGCTGGTTACTGAGGAGGTTGAAAGCTGAATATTTTTGAGGTGAAATGTTACTGGAACTTAGTCTTCCTAATTGAGCTTTTGTGAGGAAAGATTGCATACCTCTTGACCTCATTTGGAGGAGTGTGAGGCTTGTCAAAGTAGAGGAGATTCCTGTTTCGGACCTTGGGAGGAGCTTGTACAACATCAAAGCATGAAAGGTTCTCAAAAGGAAACTCTTTCGGATGGTTGAAGCATGCCTGCCACAAACTAGCATTGGACTCAAGGTAGGGTCTAAAACACCTCTTTAGTTTTTATTAATGAATCACAACATGTTTAGAGAAAGATAGATTTGTTTGGCCTGCTTGTTGCTAGATATCTGTTGATACTAGGGAGATCAGTCTTGTCCGCAAGAACGATTTATCTGACCAACACTCTCCTTCCCTATAAATGAATTGCCCACCTTCCACTAATGGTTGGTTGTCATCCTACTGTTGAATTATGCCCACTTTCTACCCATTTGCAAAGGAGAAAGGTGTTTGAAGGCTAAGGCTCGGACTTGGAATCTCACTTGAACGAGGCTTCCAACATAAAGGCTTCATTGGTTGTAATGCTCCCTTTTCCATCTATTAATAATACAATATGTGTTTTCTTTCCATAAATGTGTCAATTATTGTCCATTTATTGTGATGCTCTTTGATCTGTTACAAAATTTGTAATATAAAATGTTATGTTTTGTATAGCTTTGTTGTCCCCACTTGATCTTTCTTGCAAGCACTCATCTACACCGGCGAAGAGGAGATCGTGAACTTGGAAGCCAAAGAGTCAAGGTCGATAGCAAGGATATTAGCATTAGAGAAAGGTAAAATATCTATCTTCCTCTGCATTTTCTAGTATGAATTAGGAAAGGTTGCATGTAATTGTCTTTTGTAGTTGCTAGATCCTCCCATAAGACTAAAGGGATCGTTTACCTCTGCATTAAGGATTGCCTACACAACAATAGGACCACCTTCTTCCCCTGAATTGAGAAGTTTAGACCCTCATTCACAGTGAACACAGATGACCTTGCAGTTCTCTTGTGGGCAACCCCTTGTAGGAACAAAGGCATCGAAGTGATTAGAACTCTAGGGGAGGTATCGTTAATGAGGCCTTAGCCTCCTTCCTGTGGACTTCTCTCTACAACTTGCGTTGGATACTAGCTTCGAAATAATTGAGAGGAAGGATTCATCTAAACAAGGCATTTAATTAAAATTGACCAAGATCTTGCATTTCACTTTATATTAGATCATGCAATTCATTTAGGATTGATTTTGCATCCTACAGTCATTGTTCATAGGGTACCTTGGAGTATTGATCTTTATTGAGCAAGTAATTAATTGTAAGGCATTGTTCTATCACTCATATCTTAAATAATCTAATCTAAGTGTGCTTATTAATATTACTTTCGACTTATTTTTAATTCAAGTTGCTAGTACAATCAATTGTATCTCCTCAGCTTGTTTGTTTCCAACAAGTTTCTCATCTTTTCATCTATAGGTACTACCCCCCTTAGTCTGCATTTAGGAGATAGCTTAAACGAAGAGCGTGGGGATTAGATTGACAACCCCTGCCTTAAGCGTTGTCACATAAGGTGTACAATTTGGGCAACAAGAAGTTCATACATCTAATAGGTCTCTCTCCCACATGTGCGAAGGAAAAGAAGGACAATCTGAAATATGCGTTGACTTTTTTGTTGGGACAGTTTGACCATCCGTTGACCAACTTTGACTTAGTTTTTTTACTTGGTTTGACTTGCATAATTCTGATTTTATGAGGCCAAATTCTTTGGCACAGAGATCGAGGAGTTCTGGGCTATTTGACTACAATTGATAGCAAAATTTGAGTGTAAGAAATCTGAGTTTCACTAGGGACTTTATCTCTCCTTTGATCATGGATTGTTTAGATTGTTTTCACTGATCTTTGACTAGCTTGGAAGGCTACATTGACTGGAATTTTGATCAACATTTTTGGAAGTTGTTTGAACATTAACTTATCACTGGTTAGGGAATCTTTGACTATTGTTTACTTTGACCAGATTTGACTTTTGGGCTCATCTCTTGAAGTTTTGGATATTGGTTGTTGGAAAGTCAAAGTTGTTGACCTTTGACTCTTTGATGGTGAATTGAATCATTGTAATCTCTCTATTTAACATTTTTTGACAATCTAATAAGAAGAAGAATTTGAAAGGGTTTTCCCCCTTGTGGGGTTTTTCCCTGATCTTTAGCCAAATTTGGTGTCTTTTGTTATTGCTCTTGATTGTCTTTTTTTGTCATCACATTTGTTGTTCTATCTACAATTGTTATTTATCATTGGAAGATTAAATTTGATTGCTAATTGAAGATAAGATTGGGCTAAAGTGATTTTAACAACATAGAACAATGGAAAATTAACAAAGAATTTGTTGGCACAGCCTTGGGACAACATGAAGGATAGTCTTCTTATGTCATTTATTTTGCTAGTAAAAATATCACGCCTATTTACTTAAATTACACAGTAACAAAGAAAGATTTTTCAATTGTAATTTATGCAATCAATGAGATTAGACACTATATTATGGTATATGAGGTATTTTTTAATATAGATCATTCCTCTACTAAGTACTTGATGAACAAACCAATAACTCATGGATGAGTAACTATATGGTTGTTGTTGCTACATGAATTTAATATTATTGTTTTAGATATTCCTTGTAAAACTAACCTTGTAGCTTTATTTCTCGAACGAATAATCTGGGTTAGATATTTCCTACAGATGATACTTTTCCTAATGAGCATTTGTTCATTGTTTCTGCTAACTCTTTGTGGTTTGAAAACATAGCTAAATATTTTGTTACACAAAAAACATCATATCTCTCTGTCAAGAAAAAAATAAAACTATCAAAGATAGTGCCTCTTATTCATGGGTTCAGGGAGAACTCTTCTATACTGGTATTGATCTGGTTATCCAAGTATGTGTATGAGAATACGAAGTGTTTGACATATTGAAGGCTTCCAACAATGAAACATGTGAAGCCCACTTCATTGAAAAAAGGATTGCTTACAAAATACTTAATTCGGGCTACTATTGGCCTACCCTCTTTCAGGATACCAAGGAATATGTGTGTGTGTGTGTGTGTGTGTGTAGATGGGTTGCCCAGTGCAAGTTGATGAAATGCCTCTACATCCCTAGGTACTTGATGAGCCATTTGAAAAATGAGCCCTTGACTTTGTGGGACCAATTACTCCAACATCACAAAAGAGAAGGTATAATATAATTTGTATTGATTACGTAACTAAGTGGGTAGAAACTAAAGCAATTTCATATGCTACTGAAAAATCAGTTGTAGATTTTTTATTTGAGGACATATTTATGTGTTTTGGTGTGCCTAGAGAATTTGTCACAAATCAAGGGACACAGTTTACCTCAAGGCTTGTGAAGACCATCACTGACCAATACAAGATCAGGCACCATAAATCCTCACCATATTATCCATAGGCTAATGGTCAGGTCAAGTCCACTAATAACGTTCTTGAAGCTATTTTGACCAAGATTGTAAAAATGCATCATATAGGTTGGGGAAACCGATTTCCAGAGGCTTTGTGGGCATACAAGATTGTCTGGAGGAACACTATTGGGTATACTCCATATAATTTGGTGTATGGAAAGCAAGCCATTTTGCCTATTGAATTTCAGGTAAAGACTTTTAGAATTGCATCCCAGTTGGGTTTAGAGCTTTCTGAGGCACAGCAACAGTGGCTTCTACAACTTAATGAACTAGAGATGAGGATGGATGTTGTCCAAGAAAAAATTCCTATCCAGCAGCAGAGAAGCAAGTGGCACAATAAGCTTCTCAAATAAAAAGTGGTTCAAGCCAACTAATTTGGCTCTCATTTTTCATTCCAAAATTAAATTGTTTAAAGGAAAGTTCTACATACGTTGGCTGGGTCCATATGAGGTCGTAGATGTCTTTGACAATAAATCTATGGAAAGCAAGACCATTGATGAGCAAGGTACCTCCTGTTGGAAATTCTGAGAGGGGGCTGAATAAGTATTTCATTTCAATCAATTAACTTTAACTTCACATAGCATTAATTATCATTAGCATTAGATCAAAACATGAATTAGCAACACCATTAAACAATGCACAACATCAAAGATAGTACACAAGAAATTTTTAGGTGGAAACCCTTCAAGTAGAAAAACCATTGAACGTTTTTAATATAGGTCTCTAAGGATTACATCAACAGGAAGCTCCAACTTCTAAGGTTCTCCAAAAATAATTGGAAGGAGGCTCCAACCTCTTAAATTATTAGCTCCAACACCCTAATTTACCAGCTCCAACTGGAAGGATGTTCCAATGCCCTGATTTACCAACTCCAACTGGAAGGATGCTCTAATGCCTTTATTTACCAGTTCCAACTAGAAGGACGCTCTAATGCCCTAGTTTTATCAAATTTGAATGAAAGGATGCTCCTACACCCTGCATAAGCTTCAACCTATTGAAAATTATAGCAAAGAAGGTCCTTATTGACTTGTTCCTTACTCAAGAAAGACCACAAATAGTCTTTCTTTTAGCATGCATAAGTTCCTAGGAAATAGGATGAGTCATGGAGCAGTTACCTCATGTGTAGGAGTTAGAGGCTTAGTTTTGTTTGTCTCCAAGTGCGAGTTTATTTTTGGAAAACGATGAGTGAGAGTCTAACTGTCTAATTGAGGCTAGGACGACTTAGAAGAGTCAGTTTGACTCAGTTAACAAATCAATCACAAGTTTGAGTTCTAAATTTAAAATTGTTAGTTATAGTTTATTCGAAAAGCTTAAAATAAGGACAAGATCAACTTTGTAATCCATTCTTGCATACACGGGTTATGTGTGTGAGAACATCTTGCTATCAGAGCGTGTTAGGATCAGTGTATACACATTTCTGAGAGGAGAATGTCCTTGTGTTGTGTGCTAGGATTTAGGGAGAAATTCCTATATAATAGGGGCTCAGGTTTTCACTAGGAAATAGGTATTTCCACCACTAAGGAATACGTGTCAGATTGCACAAGGAAAGAGGATTCTGAGCAGAGGTTCTTGTAGGGAGTTTCAGCTAAGTACTAGCCGAGAGAACACTTGTGTTTTTCTATTGAAACAATTTGCAAAGAAATTTGATTGCTCATAATTTTTTCTCAATAAAATATATAGTAAGTAGAGGGTTTTCCTAGTTGGGTTCCCCGGGGAATTAATGTGTCTCTTGAGAAAATTGTGTCTTTATCTTTGTGTTTAATTTCGTTGCTTCTATTGTTGAGAAATTATGTGTCTTGGTGAAAAGAAAAATAATTTCAAGTTGTTCATGCAAGTTGCTAGCAGAATTTCAAGGAAATTCAACAAGGTACCAAAATGCAGATTCATATAAAGACCATCGCATTCACAAGGTCATTTCCTCACAAAAGAAAACAAATCTAAAGGAGCCATATACCTTAGGGTTTGAGTCGCAAGACAAAGGAGGAAGTTTGGTTGAGTTTTGTAAGGGTTATGTGGGTGATTTTTATGCATACAACCTATGGAGAATCACTGGAATAGGGTCTAAATTTTTATATGCACGGACATGTGCTAGGGTTGAGCATATACTTATGTTCATAGGTTTGTATATCCATGTGCATGAAGCCAAGGAAGGGTCTAGACTATTGATTATTGGTCAAGTTCATGAGGAGGGGAACGAATAAGTATAGGGCTATATACATAGGGTTCTGAGTTGTTGTAGAGAAGGTACAATGGTCGAGTTTCCTATGGACATGTACAAAATTTAGAATCAGTATTGGGTTGAATTTTCTCACTGAACCAAGTTTGTTGAAAGGGGCTAGCAACATTTTCAATGAGTGTTGTGTGGAAGACTATTCACAAGTCTTAATAATAGAGTTTTGGTTAGCAGCTTAAGTACAGAATTGGAGGACTATTAGAAGTTGGTATATGTGTCTTAAAGTATAGTCCTTGTGAAGGACTACAAGGCAGTTAAGAGGGAAATTGTTTTAAAGAGCATAGTTAGGACTATTAGAAGTTGTTATATGTGTCTTAAAGTATAGTCCTTGTGAAGGACTACAAGGCAGTTAAGAGGGCGATTGTTTTAAAGAGCATAGTTGATCAAATTTGTGGAGGACGAAGATCAGTTTATGGCAAAGAGCTCTATTGGTAAGTAGAATGGTGCTCCAAGGGTTGAGATCATACCATTGTTTAGAGGAAGCCTCTAACTTCATTCCATGGAAAGCGAAGATCATGATAGTATTGGAGGATAATGGGGTGTGAAAATTTGTAAAGAATGTTATACCACCACCACAAGATCCCCAATAGTTGACCTAGAATGCTAAGAATGATATCAAGGCAAGGAGGATTATTCTAAGGGGTTAGAGATCATATAGTTCCTCACAACAATGAGAAGACAGCTTTTGAGATGTTCAAGATTATTGTAGATTTATATCAAAGTACCAGAGATACCAGGAAATTTTCTCTTAAGGAGAAGCTAAGGATATTTGGATGAGCATTGGAGAGCCCATCGTCACATATCTGTCAAATTTCACTCATGTACGAGATGAGTTGGGTGGTGTGGGCATGACTGCACCAAAGCATGACCTTGTGAGTTTTGGTATCCTAGGACTTCACAAGTCTTGGTATGGGTTCCAGGATGTTGTCAGTGGCATAGAGAATTTTCCTAGTTGCAAAATTCTATGCACTTATTTCATTCAGGAAGAGATCTGAAGAGGGACCAGAGATTGTAAATCGATGATGACAAAGGACGAGGAAAACTTTTCCCTGGCAAGAAAGAGCAACATGACCAAGGGCAAGAAGGGCAAGAAGAAATAACTAAGCAAGATCAAGTGCTTCAATTTCCATGAGTTTGGACATTATGCCACTAAGTATCCTAAGTGGAAGGAGTCCAGCAAGGATCAAGTCGCTGCATCAACGGAGGTGTTACCCACTATTTTGTGGGTGATATCCCTTTAAGAAGAAAATTCTCGAAGATGGTCTTGAATTGGAAGCCAACAACCCCTTGTAGTCACCAACTAGCTCGTTTTGCCGCTTCTCCGCCACCTGAGAAAGTCATGTGGTCCCTCACCCATCTGTCATGATCATATGTTTGAAGGTGGGTCCCCAAAACCTAAAGGTATGCCTTGTCATTTGGTAATTGAATATTTACTCATCATGGGGACTTTTGGGCATGCATTAATGGGGGGGGTTCGATGGAAAGAGTAGGCTAGGTCTGTGCTCTTGTCCCCTAGACCTCTTTTAGATGTTACCCTTGGGCCCTAGTCCCGTGGGATCTCTTTTATCAACCTTTGGGCTCTTGAGATGGTACTTCATGGGAAACCCTGATTTTGGTTGCATGGTCCCGCTCCCTTATCCACATACATCGCTCCCCTTCCGCTCATTATACCCCCATTCATTATTTCTCCCTCACTGGACCACATTCCTCCACTGGGTCCACTTAGCGTTAGCCTCCCCTTGCCCTTGTCCACACCTTGGGTCAGGCCTTGAACGATGCCTTGAAGGTTGATGCATCTGAAAAGAAAAGTATTGCAACAAGAATGTTGCAACTCCCAGGGCTACCAACTTTACTTATCAACCTGGGGTTCGTACAAACTTCGAGGTGACAATGCTATATGCACAAGTAAAAGTGAAGGTATTTCCTGTTGTCACTGTTCATCTGGCAAGAGACCCAAGGGGTTCCAAGCCAGACTTCTATACGGTCAAAAGAAGCTTAACCCTTTGATGCAAGAAAATCAAATCTATCCTAAGGGAGAGCTACTTCTACTGCAGTATTGAAGAAAACAGCATGTAATGATAAACCACACCATAACCTAACTAACCAATTAAACAACCATGCTAAGCAGAATTGCTAAAACAATCACTAATCCTAAGGCTGCTATCTAAGTTGCAGAAGTAAAGAGCATCAAACTATCCTAAGGTGCAAGCAAAGAAACTAAGCTAAATTGGTTTTCAAGCGGAAAAAGCAGTCGGAGATCGAAATTGGTGAAAGGAGGACGTAGGGATGCAGTAGCGCCTAGGGACCGTTGGATCGATCAACAAACAGAAGATGGACGGTGGAGATCTTATCGCGGGGCTTTAAGCAAATAAATGGATGAACGGGGTGAATGAACAGGATGAATGGTGGAGATCGTATCGCGAAGGCTTAAGTGAATGGATGGACAAACAAGGTAATAAAGCAGATGAACGGCTGAGATCTTATCGCGCGGATTAAGTGACTAGATGGGTGAACAGGATGAACGCACGCAATGAACAGCTGAGATCTTATCGCGCGGATGAAGTCAAGAGATGGACGGCGAAGATCGTATCGCGGGAAAAAGAAACGTGCGGAAATGATGGAGCAGGTTTCTAAGGCGGTAAGTAGTTTCTCGCGTGCCCTTCAGGCTGTAAGTTGTATTTTGAAATTTCACGCGATTAGCCTAACTGCGCGACACGTAGCACGAGAAAACCACTTTTCTCGCATGCTCTCGGGCGGATAACAGTCATGCACTAATCCGCGCGAGATTGCGCGATAGCCGTTGGATCAGGCGGGGCTGATCAACGGTGGAGATCGGCCAAGCTAGTTGGCGATCGGGTGAAGCGATAGCCATCAAATCAAGCAGCACTAATCAATGGTGGAGATCGGCCAAGCTAGTTGGCAATCGGGTGAAGCGACAACCGTCGGATCAGGCAAGGCAAATCGACGGTGGGGACTTAAAGCGCATAAAGTAAGTGGCAGTTGGGAAAACTAATGGATCGGACGGTGATTGTGAAGGTTTGTTGGTGATCGGACAGCGAGGTAGCGATGCATGAGGAACATGCTTAAGGTGATTTCAAATGAAAATGACAAAGAAAACCAATGATGGTGAACTAGTAACTGCATCAAACAACAAACTCCATAGCTCATGCGAGAACCAGAAACCTGTGTCTTTGGGGTTGCTAAAGGGTCTCTTCCTCAAGTCATGGTCCCAGAGGCAGGAGATGAAGTCGAGACACCTGCGCACAACCTGATAGTGATCCTTTTCGTCTAGCTAACCTGTAAACTGAAATAAGGCACAAATGGAAGTAAACTACAGCACAACCGATCTACTATACGCTACTGTAATGAAAATGCAACTACCTAAGCAAATAACCAGAAAAACCATGAATCCTACTTAAGCAACTGAACAGAACCAGAAAGCTATTTAAACAAATGAATAAGTAAACCAAAAAGTTATTTAAACAAATAAACAAAACCATGAAGTTATTTAAGCAAATGAACAATGAAAACCAAGAAACTATACTAGCATACACGTACAGTAAAGAGGAGATTTGGTTGCTTGGGTCGGGCCCTAACCCAAGAGCTTCAGCCCTCGGAGTTAACTCAAAGTTGGCTTAAACAGAACTCATTCTTATTATAAAAACCATGGATTACAGAGCAAGCTTTCACAAGTCTTTACAGCTTAGAAATAAAACAGAGTTTTACAATAGAAGTCTGAATCCTACTGAGGTCCTAAGCCTCTCTATTTATACATCTGAAGTCTCCAATGACTTCCTTCCAATTAGGGAGGCTAGGCTCCCCACTCAAGATAAACTGGTTTCTGTCACTTTCACTTGCTCAGTTGTCTTCTAGTCTTCAAAGTGATGGTTGTTTGCACTCCGAGCTGATGGAGGAATATTCGAATGGAGGGGTAGTAAATGAGGAGGATTTACCTCCTATAATTACTCTCCCTTGTCCCATTTGAGTTTTTACCAAGGTCTTTGCCACAATTCCTTGCTTTTACCCTTTATTCCTTTATTCATGCATTTTTCCTTGCTTTTATCCTTTATTCCTGCATTACATGCACATTAGACCACAAAGAAAAATATCCAACTCTAACTCATCTCATAAACAAAATATAATCAAAAGTATGCAATAAGTTGTGAGAATAGTTGGTTTGACTAAGCTAGGAGGTGAATTAAGGCCAATTAAGGCCCATATAATTACCCAATGATGAGGCTCATCATCAACCCCCTACTAAGAGTGTTGCTCATCCTTTGAGCAACTTAGTCAATGTCTGTGTCCTTCATGGCTCTGGTAGCCTCTTTGACATCCCATGTTTATGTTGTGGTCTCTTCTTCTTGTTTATAGAAGCCTGCTTTCCTGTCTACTTCTTCCCACTACCTTTTTTCCTCTTCTTCTTTTCTCCCTTCTAGCATCCCTAGGAGTAGTGATGGACTGAGTTTTAGGCCTATCCAATTGACCTTCAGCCTTTGCATTGATTGCTTATACATAGGTGTCATGTTGAGTGCATCTCTCAACCTTTGAGGGGAGTGATATTCTCTGATATTCAAGTTGTGTGGCAGTGTGTTCCATCTCCTTTAGCATGCATGTATATTATCATCTCTTATCGGCCTAAACATATCCTTAAAATGTGAAATTGCTTGCTCTTAGGCAGCAAGATATCTAGGTGCCAGTTGAGGATCATTTGCAATTAGATTATGGGCGCTGATTAGGGCCATGGGATTTGATTGTTTAGCTCTGATAATAAAAAAAGGTTCATTTTGCTCTCTGGCCAATATTCTTTTCATCTCTGCAGCCCTTGACTTCTCATGGTTCATCGATGACGCCAAAGCCATTGATTGTAAATCTCCTAGCTCTGCATTAGGATCCCAAATATACATGTCTGTGAGGGCCATGTTGTGCAAGTAAAACTTAGCCATTTTGGCCCTATCCTCTAGTGCACTTTGATCACAAAGATCAATAAACTTCTGGTAGTTCTGAAATGGCATGGTGACTCTTTGTGCTAGTGTTTTAATCTGAAATTGCAGCCATTGTTCTCTAAGGTAAGGAGCATAGAATTTAGCTAGCATCCTATACTGGATGGCCTCCTTCTTTTCCCTTTTTTGCTTGATTGGTGTGCTGAGAGCAGTGATGGCAGTTGCTGCCTCCCCCTCAGGGACCTCGGTAGATACCCTAGGTGACTCCTCCTTTTGTTCTTCCCTTTCTGTGTCAATTCCTTCTTCCTTTTTGTTTCAGCATCATCCCCCTTCTCTTTTGTTTCATCATGTTCCTCTTTATTAGTTTCTTCTTCATCCATCTCATCCCCATCTATCTCTGTATCTTCTTCTTCTTGTTTTGCTTTCTACTCACTGACAGAAGGACTAACATCATAGGTGAGGGTTTTGATGTCTTCCTTTACTGATAAGTCTCTGAAGACTGACCATTTTATAGGGATACTGAGGTTTCGGAGGGCATACTTAATGAGGATCCTAATCAACCCATGGTGAGCCAACTGTTGGGAACTCCCCTCCTTTACTTTGTTGTTGGAGTCTATGAGTGATTGCATCAAGAAATAGGGTATGCTGAGTCTTTGGTGAACTGGTGTTTCTACCCCAGGTCTTAATGCTTCAAGCATCCTACAATGGTAGCCATAAACAACATTGTATCTACCCTCATATGAGATATATTTGATGAGTTGGTTGCCTACCTCACTCCATGGGTATGGCACATTGTCCCTCCTTATTCCATTTTTTATCCTCTGTGGGTTCTTCACCTTCTAAAAAGAATTTCCTTTTTACCACCTTTTCACTTATAAACCAACTACCTCTTAACCTTTACAACTTTTGATCAAATGATGCATATGAGTGAGTGAGTGGGATACTTACCTGTGGTCTTGATGCCATGCTGCAGTTGTCAAAGATCAGAGGTGTTGTTGATGGTCATTCTTCTTCCTCCTCTATTGTCTGCTAATGGTTTATTAGCTTTTGCAGGTGTCTGTGACTGAAGATCTGATGATGTTGCTACTGCTGTGGAGCTCCTGGATCTGATGTTGTTGTTGCTATTGTGGAGCTCTTGGATTACCACTTGGCAATGTTTGGTGTCTCCCTTAGAATTTCTTAATCATGTTGCTAGCTGGTGTTGTGAGGATGCTATAATAAATGGACAAAGGGAGTAGGAGTGTATGTGGATGCAGGGATGATGATAATGGTTGAGGTGATTCTGTAGAAAACACAATCTTCACCTGAATTGAAGCAATGAAGTGAAAAACAATGGAATTGATGGAGGGATGCATGGTAAAGAGTGTAGGAGATGAATATATGTGAAATAGGGTTCCCTTTGGATCTTCTCTTTGCTCCTTGCTTGTCTTTTTCACCCACCTGCAAAAAACACCTACGCTGCCTCAAAGTGGTTTTCACCTTAGATATCTACCCTGGGCGCCTCAAGGAAGGTTTTCACCCAAGGATCTTCTTACTCTTTTTCATTTCTTCTCATCCTTCGGCCACCTCATGAGGTTTTCAACTCAAAGATGGGACTCAGGTGCCTCATGGAGGTTTTCACCTGAATCCTTATTCTTTTTTTCTTTTTCAGTGTCCTGATGAGGGAGGAGCTGGAACTTGCTCCACCATCATCATTGTCTTATTGATATTGTCAATGAACTCTTGTTTTAATAAAGGCCTCTTGTACATTTTCAATCGGTGTCCATTAACTAGCAATGGAATGGCTTCTTCATCAATAGTTCTGATTTACACTGAACCATTGTCATGGCATCTTTCCACCACATAAGGTCTGAGCCATCCTATCCTTAGCTTGCCCTTTAAGTCTTTATACCTAGAATCATATAACAATGCCCAGTCTCCCTCTTGAAATTACGTCTCCTTAATATGTTTGCCATGCCAAATCTTCCTCTAAAGCTGAACTATCTTCGTATGTAGGAGGGCCTGCATTCTGAATTCATCCAAGCCATTCAAATGTAACAATCTTTCTTTCTGTGCATGACTGAGATCCAAATCTAGTTGGGCTGTCATCCTCAATGTGTTATATTCAGACTCAATGGCCAGCAAAGCCTTTTTCCCATAGACCAACTCATAGGGTGTAAATCCAGTGGTGGTATTCCATGTTGTATTATAGGCTCAGGTGGCCTCAACTAGTCTCTCTGCCCAATCCTTCTTGTTGTTGCTCACTACCTTGGTTAAGGTGTTCTCCATTACCCTGTTGGTCACCTCCACTTGCCCATTAGCTTGTGGATGATAAGGAGTGGAGATCCTATGCTTGATTTTGTGATCGTTGAGCAGTTCTTCAATCATGCTGGAGGTAAACTGGCTGCCTTGGTCTGTGACTAGCTCTCTAGGGTACCCAAATTTGTAAAATACATTCTCCCTTAGGAACTCAGCCACCTTCTCTTCTGTTACTGCCTTAATTGCCTTGGTTTCAGCCCACTTAGTCAAATAATCATTGCACACAATGATGTGTTGTTTTTGCTTTGAAGAAGGGTTGATAGGCCTAATGAAGTCCATTCCCCACTTGTCAAATGGCTCGAAAGTCACTTGAGGTTGTAGGGGCATTTCATCTCTTGGAGTAGGCTTTCCCATCCTCTAGCACCGATCACACTGACTAATGTACTTTTTCACATCCTGATGAAGAGTAGGCTAACAATAGCCTTCTTGAAACCCATTGAATGTTGTCCTCTTTGCTACAAGTGACCTCCACAAGGCCCATCATGACAGGCCAGAAGGATGTCAAAAATTTCCTCTTCCCTTGCACACCTTACCAAGATTTGATCTGGGCCAAGTTTGAACAGATTGCCCCCAATCCAGGTGAAGGGGGCGCTTTTCCTGACTATCTTGCTCTTTTCTTTGGAGGGCAAGTTTGGTGGGAACTGTGCTGAAACCAAATAGTTTGCTATATCAGCAAACCATGGGGAGAGAACTGAAATAGAAAACAAATGCTGATCTGGTAACTGGTCATCCACCATTCCTTCTTCACTTGCAGGCAAATTCATCCTAGATAGAAAGTCAGCAACAACATTTTCCTTACCAGGGTTATCAACAATAGTTAGATCAAATTGTTGTAATAACAGCAACCATATTATAATTATATCATTCACATATGGTTTGATCATTAAATATTTGATTACAGCATGGTCAGTATGCACAAATGTTTGATAGCCTGTAATGTAATGCCTAAATTTGTTTAATGAATGCACAACAGCCGGGAGTTCATTTTCGGTCACAATATAGTTTAGCTCAGACTTTGACAGGGTCTTACTGATAAAATAGATGGCATAGGGCAATTCCTCCTCTTCCTGACCTAAGGCTGCTCCTATGGCTTTGTGTGAGGCATCAACATGAATATGAAAAGGGAGGGCCCATTTTGGGCCTCTAAGGATTGGTGCAGTGGTTAACTTACCCTTAAGAATGTCTAAGGCCTCTTGATAGCTCTTTGACCATATAAACTCAGAATCTTTGGCCAAAAACCCAAACAAAGGAGAGGCCAACTTGCTGAAGTCCTTTATGAACCTTCGGTAGTATCCTGCTAACCCTAAAATACTCTTGACATCTCTCTGCTTTTGTGGAGGTGGAACTCTTTGGATGACTGTTATTTTGTTTGGGTCCACCCGCAGTCCTTGCTGAGATATTGAATGACCTAGCACAGTCCGTCCAATCATTAAAAATTCACATTTTTCTGGACTGAGAGACAGATTCATTTCAATGCATTTGTGTAATACTTTGCCTAGGTTAGTCAAGGCTTCTTGAAAATCACAGCCATAAGGTGTAAAGTCATCCATATAGATATCCACAGCATCATGTACTAATTCAGCAAAAATACTCAAGACTGCTCTCTAGAAATTGGCAGGAGCATTGCATAGGCCAAAAGGAAGGACCCTATAGGCAAAAGTACCCCAAGGACAAGTGAATGTGGTCTTATCCTGGTCTTTTGGGCAGATTTGGATTTGGTTGTACTCACTAAATCCATCTAGGTAGGAAAAAGGCTTCTTCCCTGCTATGCCATCTAGCACTTGGTCAATGAAGAGTAGGGGAAAATGATCCTTCTTTGTGGCTTTGTTCAACTCGCTATAATCAACACAAATCCTCCACTTACCATTTTTCTTGGGAACTAACACTAAAGGAGAGACCCACTCACTGTCTGAGATAGGGTAAATGAATCCTGCATCTAGCAGTTTTTGCAGTTCTTCTTTAACTATGTCTTTAAGTGCTGGATTCATCCTCCTTTGTGGTTGCCTAACTAGCTTGCAACCTTCTTCGATGTATATGTGGTGAGTACACATGTAGGGGTGTACTCCCTTCATCTCCTTGTAACTCCAAGAGGAGGCTTCTAGTTGTTTTCTCAACATGTTGCATAGCTTTTCCTCTTCTAAAGCAGAAAGAGATGGGTTAATTTTCAAAGTTCTCTCTAGGCCAAATTTTACGGTTTTGACACGGAGTGGGTTGGAATTGGCCAAGCATAAGTCAATTGGGTGATTGCTTTGGGTTTCCCTTACTTCCTCTTCTAATAGTAATGAACTAGGAGTTGGACTTTGGAGCAAGTGTTCAATTAAGTCACCCTCACCTTGTTGTCCTCCTCCTATGGTTGCTTCCAAAGCATAAAGTTGGGCAGAATAAACCTCATCTTCTTCCTCCTCTTCTAACCATAAAGGTAAATCATCCTCTAGGGTAGGTTGAGCAGGAGGGTATAGGACTAATTGTTTGGACATATGCCCATTCTTGATGGTCATATTCCCAGCTCTGCAGCTAATGTAAGCATCAGTTGTGGCCAACCATGGCCTCCCAAGGATGAGAGGGTAACCAGTAAGCTTAGCCTTAGGCTGGAGAACTAGGAAATTTGCAGGGTACTCCCAGGAGTCAATGGAGACCATCACATCCTCCACAATTACCTCAGGGGTGACTGTGGAACGGTCTGCAAGTTGTAGAACTGTTGTGGTCTTCCTCAATGACCATTGAAGGTTGAGCTTGAGCATGGAGTCCTTAGTCATCACATTAATGGCAGCCTCAAGATCAATCAGAGTGTGTGGAACAATGGTGCCATTGATGTGTACATCTACTACAGGGCTTCCAAGGTCCAAATACTTTGGACATATTACCTGCCCCAGCATTAAGTCAGACAACTGCCCAATGACATTAATGGTAGGGGCATCCCTTTTTCTTCTTCCTGGATGCTTGAAGCACTTCTCCTTAATCAACTTATTGTAAATGGGAACATCTTTGATTGCCTGGAGAAGGGGGATCTTTACACATATATTTTTCAATTCTCCCAGAAGTTCAGTTTCTTCTGGGGTAGGCTGGAGTGGTTGGGCTAATCTCTCAGGAAATGGTGGATTTACTTTAAGGTTGTTTTCCTCTCTTTCTTCCTCAACCTCCCTATGTGGAGAGGGAGGTTGGTTATCAGGGAGAATTCTCCCAGATCTTAGGTTGATCTCCTGGATTTCTACAGCATAAGCTGGGTATGATGTCTCTCCACTGTATACTTGTTGAGCCTGCCTATTGTTTGGGTTCGGATTTGGTTGGGCAGGCATCTGGGGTTGCTTAGGTGGAGCAGAGTGCAGGAGTTGTGGTTGGGTAGGTGGTGGAGGCAATAGGGCTGGAACATTGTTGAATTGGGGCCTCCACCCCTGGGGTGGTGTATTCCATTGAGGTTGTGGCTAAACATAAGGTTGAAATGATTGGCTAGCTGGCTAGGAATGATACTAAGATGCATAGGACCAAGGAGAGGGTGTAAACCAAGAAGGATGAGCAGGGGGTCCCCAAGAAGGTATAGTTGTGGTTTGGTTGGGATTGTAATATGCATGAGATGACCCTTGCATACCCTGTTGGTATGGTCTAGGCCCAGGAGGTCTCCTTTGGTTGATGTAGCAAAGTTGCTCAGTGACATCTTCAGCTCCTTGATATACAATTTTGAGTCCAGGTAAAGAAGGGCACTTGTCTGTGGAGTGGTTTTCTTCACAGACTGAGCAAATCTTAATACAGTTCAATGGACATTCATTCCTAGGATGCCCCCTGGTGCATCTAGGACAAAAGATGGCCAAGGCTCTCCCTGCTTGCTCTTGCTTCCTTTTGATGTTCATGACGTCTAATTGCAAGGCAAGGGTTTGCAGCATATCACTTTTGAAATCTCCAGCATATTTCCAATTTCACCCTTGATGGATAAGTTGGAGGATGATGTACTGGCCATAGGTTGACTACCCCTACCTGTTTTCCTATCTACCCTAGAATGGTTTCTAAAGACAGTCTTAAATCCTCGTAGGGTAATTGGTAGACATCTCCTCCTGCTATCATATGTAAGGTATCCAGAAGATCCTCCCTTACTCCTCTAAGCAGGACCAGCCTTAGTGACTCAGAGTCAAGTGTGCACCTAGCCCTTTTGTAACTGAGCTGGAATCTTTCTTCATAGTCTTCTAAGGATTCATCCTGGCCTATGGTCATCTTGAAAATCTCTTCTTTAGTATCCTTTGACCTATAGCAGTCCCTATATTTGTTGTTAAAAGTCTATTGCGTCTAAGCCCAAGTTGTGATGCTATCTCCAGGTAAACCCATGAACCAACGCAATGCTGCATCCTTGAGGGTAGATGGAAACAGTTTTAACTTTTGCTCATCATCTGTATAGTCATAGCTTCGGCATATAACATCAAACTCGTATAGGAAAGTGTCAGGGTCCTCTATGGTCAGGCCATGGAAATGAGGTAGAGCAGAGGGGCTTATATTCTTCATCTTAGTGTCCCCATTGGTTTCCCTGATGGGAAGGTACTCTCAATTCTCTCTATCGCCCCTGTCATTTTGATTTCTAGCCATTGGTTCAGTAGGAATGGATTCTTCCTCTTATTCTTCCCTTTTAGGTTCTTTAAATATGTAAGGTTGCTCAACTAAAAGTTCTTCCACTTCACAGTTACTGAAGAAGAGGGAAGGTTGACTGTTGGATGCAGTGGGGGTATTTGTCAATAATTTCCCTGAATTGTCCCTATTCCTATGAGGCATGAAAGGAAATGTTTTTGGGTTGGTTTTTGTAAGATTTTCTTTAAAGCTAAAAAGTACTTGCAGAATGGAAAGGAAAGCAGCTAATAACAAATGAAAGAAAGGAAGCTACTAGATTACTTTGGTAGAAATAAACTAATGGAAGAAAATTGAAGACTATAAGTAGAATAAAAGAAAGTTGGAGACTAGAAAATAGAAGAAAGCAATAATTACTTCTAATTAGACACCTCCCCGACAACGACGCAAAAAAGTGATGAGCCTAGGTATTGCAACAAGAATGCTGCAACTCCCAGGGTTACCAGCGTTACTTATCAACCCGGGGTTCGTACAAACTTGAAGGTGACAATGCTATATGCACAAGTAAAAGTGAAGGTATTGCCTGTTGTCACTACTCATCTGGAAAGAGACCCCAGAGGTTCCAAGCCAGACTTCTATACGTTCAAAAGAAGCTTAACTCTTTGATGGAAGAAGAGCAAATATATCCTAAGGGAGAGCTACTTCTACTGCAGTATTGAAGAAAACAACATGTAATGATAAACCACACCATAACCCAACTAACCAATTAAACAACCATGTTAAGCAAAATTGCTAAAACAATCACTAATCCTAAGACTGCTATCTAAGTTTCAGAAGTAAAGAGCATCAAACTATCCTAAGGTTGAAGCAAAGAAACTAAGCTAAATCGGTTTTCAAGCAGAAAAAACAGTCGAAGATCGAAATTGGTGAAAGGAGGACGTAGGGATGTAGTAGCGCCTAGGGACCGTTGGATCGATCAACGAACAGAAGATGGACAGTAGAGATCTTATCACGGGGCTTTAAGCGAATAAATGGATGAACGGGGTGAATGAACGTGACGAACGGTGGAGATCGTATTGTGAAGGCTTAAGTGAATGGATGGACAAACAAGGTAATAAAGCAGATGAACGGCTGAGATCTTATCGCGCGGATGAATTGACTAGATGGGTGAACAGGATGAATGCACGCGATGAACGGTTGAGATCTTATCACGCGGATGAAGTCAAAAGATGGACGGCAGAGATTGTATCGCAAGACAAAGAAACGTACGGAAATGATGGAGCGGGTTTCTAAGGCGGTAAGTAGTTTCTCGCGTGCCCTTCAGGTTGTAAGCTGTATTTTGAAATTTTACGCGATTAGCCTAACTGCACAACACGTAGCACCAGAAAACCACTTTTCTCGCGTGCTCTTGGGCGGATAACAATCATGCACTAATCCACGTGATATTGTGATAGTCATTGGATCAGGCGGGGCTGATCAACAGTGGACATCGGCCAAGCTAGTTGGCAATCGGATGAAGCAACAGTCGTCGGATCAGGCAGGGCTGATCAACGGTGGAGATCGGCCAAGCTAGTTGGCGATCAGGTGAAGCGACAGTCGTCGGATCAGGCAAGGCAAATCGACGGTGGGGACTTAAAGCACATAAAGTAAGTGGCAGTTGAGAAAAATAATGGATCAGACGGTGATTGTGAAGGTTTGTTGGTGATCGGACGGCGACGAAGCGGTGCATGAGGAACGTGCTTAAGGCGGTTTCAAATGAAAATGACAAAGAAAACCAGTGATGGTGAACCAGTAACTGCGTCAGACAACAAACTCCATAGCTCATGCGAGAACCATAAACCTATGTTTTTGGGGTTGTTGAAGGGTCTCTTCATCAAGTCATGGTCCCAGAGGGAGGAGATGAAGTCGAGACACCTACGCACAACCTGATAGTGATCTTTTTCGCCTAGCTAACCTGTAAACTGAAATAAGGCACAAATGGCAGTAAACTACAGCACAACCGATCTACTTTACGCTATTGTAATGAAAATGCAGCTACCTAAGCAAATAACCAGAAAACCATGAATCCTACTAAAGCAACTGAACAGAACCAGAAAGTTATTTAAACAAATGAACAAGTAAACCAGAAAGCTATTTAAACAAATAAATAGAACCAGGAAGCTATTTAAGCAAATGAACAATGAAAACCAGGAAACTATGTTAGCATACATGTAAAATAAAGAGAACCTTTGGTTGCTTGGGTCGGGCCCTAACCCAAGAGCTTCAGCCCTCAAAGTTAACTCAGAGCTAGCTTAAACAGAACTCATTCTTATTATAAAAGCCATGGATTACAGAGCAAACTGTCACAAGTCTTTGCAACTCAGAAATAAAACAGGGTTTTACAATAGAAGTCTAAATCCTACTGAGGTCCTAAACCTCTCTATTTATACCTCTGAAGTCTCCAATGACTTCCTTCCAATCAAGGAGGCTAGGCTCCCCACTCAAGATACACGGGTTTCTGTCACTTTCACTTGCTCGGTTGTCTTCTAGTATTCAAAGTGATGGTTGTTTACACTTCGAGCTAATGGAGGACTATTCGAATGGAGGGGTAGTAAATGAGGAGGATTTACCTCCTATAATTACTCTCCCTTGCCCCATTCAAGCATTCGAGTTTTTACCAAAGCCTTTGCCACAGTTCCTTGCTTTTACCCTTTATTCCTTTATTCCTACATTTTTCATTGTTTTTATCCTTTATTGCTGCATTACATGCACATTAGACCACAAAGCAAAATATCCAACTCTAACTCATCTCATAAACAAAATATAATCAAAAGTATGCAATAAGTTGTGATAATAGTTGGTTTGACTAAGCTAGGAGGTGAATTAAGGCCAATTAAGGCCTATAGAATTACCCAATGATGAGGCTCATCAAAAATGTACCACAAAATGAAAAAGACGGTCAGGTCAAACACATTTAGCACGTGGACAAAAGCCAAGGAATGAGCTCTACCTCATTCTCATGGCCATCACCTTGATTCCTATAGTGCCTGGATGAGCCTCTTTTATCATTCAGGAAGCCATGATTGTCCCAAACCCTGGTCAGAAATGAACCTCCCCACCTCAAAGGGGGTATCCACTACTATACTTTACATATCATGCTCTTACTCCTTGAGCCCCAAGCAGTGAACCAAAGAAAAATCATAAAAGGCAAAAGGCAAATGATGAAGGCTGGAAAAATCAAGGTTGGGGTAACTCATGTACCACAATTGCTCCCTCCTATACATTATATACCCAAATGTGGGATTCCCCTTATTAGCTACCCTTTTTGGCATGTGACTCAGGATTGCCCCCTTTAGCCCCTACTCTGTTCCATCACTTTATCACATACCACCACCATTTGAAGGATGTACCTTGGACATATCATCCACTTTAAAAGTAGAAACCACCTAATAGGGCACTTGGTTAACTCCCTTTGGATCTTGGAGACACTAGCACATGCCAAAGCCCACTGCGGAAGGGCATGCCATTATGAAGTGCCCACTTGTTGTCCATGGCTTGTAAGTTGTTTAACTCGATTTCTTTAAATGACTTGTTGTACTAGAAGGCAAGGGGACACATTAGATCTTATGCAGGATTACATATGGTCTCCATTTTGGGTCTGGTCTCCCTATATGGGGTCTTAACCCTCCAAAGGGCTACATTGGCATATATAGGGCATGTGTAGAGAGCCATGGACCTCCACCGCAGTAGACATCATTCCATGGATCCCCGGAGATGTTCAGAGATTTATTGAGTTACATCTATTGGATGAGGAAGATGCACTTACTTCACCAAGCTCAGTCAACGCCACATTTGTATCATGCACTTGGTAGATGACCAAGACCTATATGATGATGTGGCATCACTTACACCATCATCTGAGCCCTTGGATATGGTCTACAGATATCTTCAATTTATTTGGAGACCCATGAGGACACTTGTATGCCCCCACACCCATTAGGAGCACCACAAATTTATTATTTGGAGAACAAGGGCCCTTGTCCACTACGTTTCGGAGTCCTATTTCTCATTATGGTACCTATGGACTTCATCAGGCCTCTTAAAAGGCCCAACAACATGTATTATTGATAATTCGACCTCATGAGAGGCGTGTTCTTTTGTTTATGAGCTAGTTCGATGGGCTTGTCACCAAAAGTTAGTTATTTTGCACATTATTTTATTCTAGGGGCTAATGTAGGCCTAATTAGCTAAATCAAACTCATTAGAAGTGTATAAATACAAGTGATGTGAATTCATTTTAGCATCATCACTTGGATTGGACTTGTATCTCTCTTGAGAATTTCGCTATCCTTCTTGGAGGACGAATTTTGGAGCATGGAATGAATTTTGATGTTTGGATTATTTTCTCTTGTCTTGGAGCTTCTTGATTGGCAAATTCTTGATGGTTGGATATACTCTTAATACATGTAAGTGAAATTTAAGGCTATTTTCTTTTCTATTTCTGCCGCATACATTGTTGTTGGGATTTCGCTATACTAGGGCTAATTTACTGCATCTATTTATGTGAAGTTGTGGAAATTCGGTTTCTAGGTAGTGATGCTTCATGCATGGACCATGTATTATGAATGAATGTTCCTAGAGATGCTTCTTCATTGAAATTCATATTGATAAGCCATCAATCTTGCAAAACGAAGTATAAAGTTCTTGAAGTTGTTTTTGTTGCTGCCCTAATGCTATGTGAAGTTGTCTTTGAGGCATCCTTGACATAGAAAATTCAATGTCCATAGTCATAACTACTCTTGACTCCAAAGCTCCCCAAAGGATTAGGCACTAGTCCACCATAAGGTGATCACCTTAAACCTATTTTCCTTCTCTACTCTCTTCTTCTCTAGGTCTAGTCCTCTAGGTCACCTAGGGCATAAATTATCTCACAATCTAGCCATCCAAATACGTTGATTTTTGGTCCACAACTGCGTTGGTGTACTAAAAAATCCCTCCAAATTTCGTGGGATTCCGACAATGGGAACTTGAGATATCGCAAGCCATAACTCGAAGACCAATTCTTGCCCTCAGTTTCCCCTAAGCTAGAAACCTCACTGGGATGCTTGCATTGCCTTTCATTGAAAATTCATTCCTTGGTCCCTTTCCCCTCCCTAATTAGGTCAAGCATATCATTGGTTTCTAAATCCTATCATCTTGGACTAACCCTGGGTCCACTTGGTCCTGTGTGGTACCATGCACTATCAAGGTTGATTTTCAAAGATCACTTGGAACCAAAGTTTCAACAAAAATTCTAGGGCTTAGGGATCTCCTTTATAAAACATACTCAAAACTTAACCCTTGAAATATTCCCAAATCCCTTCCTTCAGAGCCTTCCATCTTGTCTTCCAAGACAAGCAAGCCACATATTTGAGTCTCTTGTGAATAGACTTCCAGGTTCACCCCTCGCCCTATTATTGGTCCATCCATTTCGTGATCCTTATCATAACGGGTCTCCTCCCATTAATGAAAGTCTATAAAGAGTAGGGAACCTTAGTCGAGGTGACAATGGGTTATCGCTCCATTGTTGCCCTTAGCCTAGTAGTAGCCCTTCAAGGATCCCCTTTTAGGACCCCTACTAGTTTGAGAAGTAACATTCTGGCATTGTTGTCGGGGAAACAAGATGTGTTTTGTTCCCCATATGACATATTGACATATCATTATTGGCGACTCCATTGGAAGAACAAAGCCCTAGTTCTTTACTGAACTTTAAGGTCAATGCTTGTAGGGTGAAGCAAGCATTTTTCTAGAGATTGATAAATTCACCCTGGCGACCCCTACAAAATTTACATATATACCCGAAGTAGGGTGTCTTTCTTTGATGATTTTCCCGCTTTGGACATCAATAGCATCACTAGGCACCCTAATCATGTCACAGGAAGGTTGGTGTGTGGGGTACCCGTATTTGACGGTGATCCACTCTCCGCAATTAACCATGTACAAAGATTTAATGCACATACTTCAAAAGAGAAAGTCGGTCACCAAGATGTCCTTATGTTGTTGTTCATGAGATCTCTCTGTGGTCATAACTCATGGTTGCATAATCACGAACCCAAGAGCATCTCATCTATTGAAGAGTTCGTTGATGGCTTTCTTAGACATTTTCAAGTACACCCTGCATTAAGCATTCAAGAGGAAGCCTTCATCGAGCATCATCAAGACATTGAGGATCTAGCTGATGAGCAGGAAGACAAGTCTCCCTTGGGTCCACATGATGAAAAGGATGATTTTGAGAACGCATGTGGTGGGAAGGATGAGTCTATGGAAGGGGAAGTTGTGACTAACCTTACCTTTCTCGAGGATATTACTCTTGATGACTTTCCTTTTGAGAACCTTGAGGAAGGTGATCCCATTTTCCCCTTGGAAGATGATATTGAAGATTACTTGCACAAAGAAAGGGAGAAATGGGAAATTATTGGTCCTCGATTTGATTGTCCTCCCATTTACAACATCGACAAAGAGGATGACATTGGTCTCTCCTTCATTTCAGGTATTATTTATGATGACATATCCATTGACACCTTCGAGAAGGAGAATTAGTATTTTCCCTTGCATGAGCAAGGGCAGTCGGAACTAATTGATTATCCTTTCAAGAGAGACTCAATCTGTGATACTAAGGAAATCGATAAGGCTCCTACCTATCCTCGTTATGATTCTATATTCAAATTACCTGAGCCTTTAGATCATGACTTTGGGGAAGAGAAGTCTATTGGATATAACACTCCACCCTCCCCTTTGCCTTCTCTTTTGTAGAGTGATTCTCGAACCTATTCTCATATGATCTCAAGTGGCCTTGATCCCTTTCCCCTTTTGAAGTATAATGTCGTGGAAGAACCCCTCATTGAATATTCTTAATCTCCTTTGGCACCCCCTCAAGATCATGATCAATCTATAATATCACATTTCCAGTGTGATCATCATGGGAAGCATACTTGTGTTTCTCCATGTCATCGGTCTCCCTTTCTTGCTAAGCATAACCCTATAGATGCCATGAAATATGACATAAATGATAAGGACCATCATGGAAATAATATGCCCGAGATTGCTATCCATCATAAGTTTATGAGCCTAATCATTGACATCTCTATATTTTGGTTAGAGGAGAGGATCTCATCGACTAGATAACATCATTTTCTTAGCTCTTCTAACATAATCATCCATATGAAGGCATTATCTTTTCTTACTTCCCACTGGCCTTATCATCCATGTGATTTTGTCCACATTTGCTTTGGCATTCGGAGGTGCATAACCATTCTTTAAATAAAAGATTAAATCTGCATATTGAGATGCAGAATCAGTAACACTTATCTGATTAATTTCTTGAGTTTGATCTGTGTCGCTTGATTCTGGAATGTTGGATGCTCCTGCCAATATCCTGCAAAAACCTTGGCCCCTAACAATCTTTGCTGGCTTAATTTCTAAGTCATACTCTTGAAGCGCTGTGACCCAATTTGCCCTTTTTTCACCCAGCTCCTTTTGGATTAATAGTTGCCTAACTGCCGGGAAAGGAACTATTACTTTTGTATGGGTTTTTAAAAGAAAGGGTCTATAATGTTTGACCGCTTTAAATACAGCAAAGGCTTGTTTTTCTACATCGGAGTAATTTAATTCGGCACTCTGAAGATTTGAGCTGAAGAATGATATGGGTGCTTCTAAATTGTGAGCATTTGGCTGCGTGAGAACTGCAGCATATGACACATCGGATGCAATGGTATACAATGTAAAATGATTAGAAAAAATTGGAGTATTCAAGGCTGGGGCATTGATTATTGATTGCTTGATTACATCAAAAGCTTGCTTTTCTTCTGATCCCCACTTGAAGACTGAATTCTTCTTAATCATTGTCTGAAGTGGTAATATAATTTGAGAAAAATCTGGAACAAATCGTTTAACGAAATTAATCTGGCCTAAAAATGACTGCATCGACTTTTTATTGTGTGGGAAAGGGATTTCAGAAATTTCCTTGATCCGATCAGGATCGATATAAATGCCATCTTTGGATACAATAAAGCCTAAGAGTTTTCCTTGATCAAGAGCAAAGAAAGACTTTTTTGGGTTCAGAGAAATACCATATCTTTTGCATCGCTGAAAGATTTGATTTAAGTCATGCAAATGATTATATCTCTTCTTAGAATATACAGTAATATCGTCTAGATAGATGACTACTGTTCGATTAATCAACCCTCTAAAGGCTATATCCATAGCTCTCTGGAATGTCGCTCCTGCATTTATAAGTCCAAAAGGCATTTTCTGATATGCATATGTTCCCCATTTCGTTCTGAATATGGTTTTAAGTTGGTCATCAGGATGAACCAAAACTTGGTTATATCCTGAGAATCCATCAAGAAAGGACATCAATTCAGAGCCTGCTACTGATTGGAGTATTTGCTCCATAGTAGGTAATGGGAAGTTATCTTTCAAGCTCGCTTTATTCAGGTTCCTGAAATCAATACAAATTCGAATGTCGCCATTTTTCTTTCTGACTAGCACCATATTAGAGACCCAGTTTGAGTGTCGGACCGGAAAAATAATCTTGGCTTTCAAGAGCTTGTTAAGCTCCGACTTTATCTGGCTCTCCAAATTTGGATGTATTTTTCTTAACTTTTGCTGAATCGGTTTCTGATCAGGAAGCATAGGTATGGTATGCTGGATAATAGATGTATCATATGTCTTCAAGTCATCATACTTCCAAGCAAAGACTTGTTTGTTTTTTCTTAATAATTTAATAAATGCTTCCTTTTCTCCCAGGGAAAGTCCTAATCCTAAATTGATGTTTTGAGGAGCATGGTCGGTACCTAGATTTATCAATTCAAACCTAAGGGTAGAACTTTGAAGCTTTGCATTAATTACAGGTTTAAACCTATCTTTGATATCATAAAGATCTTCGAGCTTTACCACTGGTTTAGGAATTGAATTTTCTTGAGGTGTTTCTTTCATCTGTAGATCATGGTCATTTTCCTCAATAATTTGATTGTCATAGGATTTTTCGGAAGTTAGAAACTGCAAGATATCTTCATCGTGGTTAAATACTCTCCAATTAGTGACATTGTCAGGAATTGAAGGCCTAAAAAGTAATTCTACGGAAAATCTATCAAGGCTATAGTCTTCAGAAGGTAAAAGCTTAGAAGCTATATTGGCTAGTAGGTCGGCTGCTGAGTTTTGCGACCTAGGAATGGAGGAAATGTTAAATGCTGAAAAGTGTGAGGTAAGATCCTGTACTAGCGATTGATAATGCTTGAGGTGACTTGAAAGACAATGAATTGCATTCCTCACCTGTTTAACAATGATTTCTGAATCGCCAAATACTTTTAGATATTGCACTTTGAGGCCGATTGTTTTATATAATCCCTGGACTAAAGCTTCATATTCGGCTGTGTTGTTAGTGCAATCAAATTCTAACCTACAAGACAGCATTGTCTTTTCTCCTTGTGGACTAACCAAAATGCAACCTGCTCCTGAGCCCTCGCTGGACTTAGAGCCATCAAAATATAAAGACCAAAATAAAGGAGTATTAACAAAAATATTTACATTTTCCTCAGCATCATTAAAACATCTAGACTTATCAGTTTGTGAAAAATTTTCAATCTGAGATGTGAAATGATTAACTGAAAAAGGCGATGGTTGGGCAACAAAGTTGCCAAAGAATGACTCTGATGAATAGTTCCCCAAAATGTTGTTGTTGAACGCTACAGGTTGGTTTTCTTGCTCAAATTCAGTAACTGTGTGGGTCATATGCTTCTCTCGATCGATCCTTATTTGATTTGGATTTCCCTTGTATGGAAGCCACATATGTGACCAATCTGTGGAAATATACCCATGCAATTTTTCGGACCAATCTCTGCTCAAAATTAAACCGTAGAATTCAGGTATGTCAGCAATTAAGATATCAATCCTCTGTACAATCCTGGGATCGGCAGACAACCTGATAGTTACGGAATTAATTTCTCCCACAACCTGCACTTTGGTCCTGTCCAACTGCACAATATGAATAGCAGATCTGGGGTTCAATGTTCAGTTTAGAGCAAACTGAAGCTGGCATTATATTAGATGATGCCCCTGAATCAATTAAACAGTTGTGCAGGTTTCTGTTATAAATCTCATAGGTCAGCAGGAAGGGTGGAGTATGAGAGTTCGATCTATCTCCAATTAGAACTGAATCGGTAGCTTCAACCATACCTGGAGGAGGTTGGCCTGAATCATTAGCAGCTTTTGCACTGGGAAGGGGAGTAAAGGGAACAGCATTCAATTCTTTAAGAAGTAATTTTTGCTGATGTTTTAACTTACTAAGCTCAAACATAGTTATGTTTGCCTTGGTTTTCTTCATGTCATCAACAATATTATATTCCATTGAATCGGATACCACTAATGTTTTGGATGTTGAAGGAGAATTAGAAGTTGAAGGCTGGTTTTGCGGAATTACTACAGGCGACTTCTTTGGGGGAACTTTTTCCTTTGTTGTGGTAGCACCTGCACTCCTTTTCTTTGAAGTTGCCTGGGCAGGTTCAGAAGTACTTTTACTTCTTGTAGTAACCGGAAAGGCTTCTTCTCCATTCTCGGTATCAGAGTTTGGGAGTATAAAATCTCACATTCAATGGCATTCAGCTACTTCTTCTTCATCATCGGGTTGTGAAGTTGTTTCCTCTTCCTCTTCTTCTTGCTCTGAATCTGCGTTAGATATGACATTTGGCGGCTTTGTTTCAGTTTTCTTAAAAGTCCTAAATGGTCTTTTGTTTGAGGTTTCGGCCACCTGTTTCTTTATTTCGACCATTTCATTAGACAATGTTTTCAGGACTTTTTGTAAACCCTCCATGTCGTACGGGTCCTTTGGGGTTTTCTTCTTGGAATCCTCTTTAAATGAGACTTTTTTAGCTTTTCTATCTTCTAAAGCAGCTTTCTTTTCTAGAGCATTGATGCGCTTTTCCACAGCAAGTGCTTCTCTCATGTTTTCAGCTAAGGTAGGTTTCCCGGCCCTGTCTACAAAAATGGCTATGTTGGCAGGTAGGGCGGTAATATACCATTCGCTTCGAATTTGTTCACTTGGTTTGGAAGCTGTAGGGATTTTATTCAGGAGTTTATTAAATCTGGCGTTAAATTCCTTTATTGGTTCCCTATGCTCTATTCTCAGATTGGAGAGGTCGTTTATTAAAGTAGCTAAGGACCTATCATCTCCATATTTGGTAAGAAACTGCTCTTGGCATGTGTTCCAACTGGTAATTGAACCAGAGGGTAAGGAAAAATACCAGGATCCTGCTGATCCTTGCAAGGTATAGGGGAAGAGTCTTACAACAACATCTTGTTCTGTCACTCCTTTTAAGTTAACTGCTAACATAAAATTATTAATGTGTTCTTCAGCTTGGGTCCTGTCATCTGGGTTAAATTTAGGTAGCCATTTTTCAGGAGCATCTGGTAGATCATGCAATGGTGCAGGCATGTTGACTGCACCTGGCCTAGTCCATGGGTCTGCCATTATAATAGCGACAGTGGTTGACACTACTGTTGGAATTCCAGATGTATGGGAAGGGATTAATGATGAGGAGTGAACAGGTTGGGATGTTGAGGCTTCTAATCCCTGGTGAACGACAGTATGTAATGGGGGAGTGGATGGTTGACTTCGCAGAGGGGAAGATGCAATGGAGGACGTGGATGAAAGCTCTTCACTATCAAATCCTTCAGTAATTTTCTTCGCCCTTTTCCTTTTGGGTAAAGGGAACTCAGTGGGTTCAATACCGAGTTTTTCGCTCTGAAGTCTGGTGAGAGGATGAGTTAGATTGAACTGCGAAGTCGCACTGCTTTGTGATACCTCAGATTTCTGTGGTGAAATTGAGAAGCTCTGAAGTTTATGGATTAGAGACTGAACTTCAGGTGATTCAAGACTTAATTGTTCTGGGGTATGATGGGTTTGAGCAGTGGTAGTTGATTCCCCTTCTCCTTGTTTGGATACCAGCAAACCAGTGTGCAAATGGGAAGGTCGAGGGGATTTGGAGGGAGAATTACTCTTAGAATGGCTTATAGGTTTGGACTTATGTGCCATTCACAGTTGATGCCCTCCTTCTAGCGCCAATTATGTTGATGCCTCGAAAATCGCTGCAACAACATAGGGGAAACCACCCGGTCCGGACCTTGATACAGCTCCTTTTCCATTTGGAATAGTGGCTCCGACTGGGGATAATGGGACCAGTTTCCCAAAAATTATAGGTAGACGGGATGGATGAGTGACTTATAGAATATGCTGGCGATAAGCGAATAACTAAAACTATCGGCAAAAATATAATAACTATGATCTATCCCGGGAACTTATTGTTTTCTAAAGCGTAGCGTTTGATGGTCTGTGCTTTGAGACAGGCATATAGATGACTCCATCTCTAAAACGTAGATATTAAATCATTCAAGACTGCTGTGCATAAATAGTTACGCAAAGCGATAACAGCGAAATTACTACACTTCATCATTTATATCATTGTTACATGCATGATTAAAGAAAAAGGCATATCACAAAACATCCAATAGTGGAATGAGATAGAGATTTGCTGTTACAGCACATACATGTATTCAACAATAGCAAGAATAATTACACAACAATTCATATAAAAGGAATGAATACAGATACAGATAATAGTACCATATATGCTGATTAACACTCCCGTATATCAATCGCTATGTCACAGTTCTTCCTTCAACTCAGAAAACATCTCCAACAAAAGACAGTAGTGCGCAATTGCATAAAGAAACTTCCTTGTCAAATTAAGAACGATTGGTCGAGTTTCATAAAAGAATATAGGCTGAAGCACAGTAGTGCAAACTTCAGTCTTTAAGTCTATTACAAAATTTTACGACCCTTTCCAAAACAATGAAAGGGTCTATAAATACTAAGTTAATCTAAATATCTAATAAACAGAAATCCTACATAATTGGTATCAATAACTATTGATCCTATTTCTTGGAACGATCTGGCAGTCGGCAGTAATGATTCATCAAGTAGGCTCTTTGCCTTTAAACCTGAGCTGATTTATCGCTAGCATTGGTTCTACTTCAGGCGGTTTGTTGAGGCGCGAACTGAGCTCAGCAGCGTATGTGGCATCTTGGATATCGGGAATTATACACCCGAGTGCATAAGTTAAACACTTGAGAGCAGACCTTTGTGTGTGTGGCTTGATCAGAAAGAGCCAATATGCATCGAAAGTCAAAGTGTTAACCCCAGCGATTAATCTTCCCTTCTTCTATAAGTCAGGATAACTTGTTTGCTCAATCACATTTGCTGTTGTTATCCTTCCAGGTGTACACTGGGAGATCATGTTTGCCAGGTAGAGGGTGTTGTTGACTAGATCAATCATATTGCTTGCAGTTAATTTACATCTTGAAGCCGCCCTTTCTGCTTTCATCACTTGAGTGTGCCATTCTGTAAAGAGTATGTCCTTATATGTTTCTTGGATTCTAGGCAACTTCGCTGCTTTTCCCACATCAGAATCTTGCCAGTCAAGATATCCACTTATGAGCTCATCGGCCTGGTCCAATTCATTTCTGGCCTTCTCTACCTGCTGATTAATGGATGTAGTTAGCTCGCACAATGGTTCTGCCTCAGTGAGTTGATTACACAGGAGTCTAATCTGTGATATTAAAGCATTGTTTATTTGTGATGCCTCTGCTCTGAACTCCTCTACCTTTTGGGTGCCTTTTATGACTTCGAGCCGTGATGATAATTGAGCTATTTGCTCGTCCTTTGTTTTCATCATCAGCTCATTTGTTGTTCTCAACTGTGCCAATGCCTCCGATAACTCTTTTTGTTTCTGGATCGCGCTTTGGTCGATCCTCTGCTTTTCTTCCTGCAATTGCTGGGTTAATTGATTATTTATTTGTTGTTGTACCAGCAACTGCTCCTCTGCTTGCGCTGCCCTCTGTTTTGCCTCGGTCACCTCTGCCTGTAATGCAAAAATATCTTGGTCCTTAGTCTTCAGCAGAAGACTTACCTCCGATGCCTTGTCGATAGTTGCTGCAGAATAGGCACCTGCATACTGTGACAGCTTTGTTAGGTCATCGGAGGGGTCCAATTCCTCCTTCCATACTACATTGCCCGTGACTGTTTGCTCTGGAAAGACAGAAGGTTGATCAATCCTTCGTCTTTTCCTTGATCGCTTCACAACTGCCCTATGCCTTGGGCTGTAGAAAACATCCAAGGGAGGAATATCTTCCACTTGGAGAACAATTTGATCGGAAGGGTCTTTAGGAATTACCTCAACATCCTGGGAAATGGGTGGGCCGCTGGTTCCGCTTAGAACCTGAGGAGAAGTGATGTCCTGCGTATCATTTGTCTTGGAAGTGTCCCCATCTTTTGAACATTCCAATCCACTGATGATGGAATGAAATTGCTGCCATTCTTGAAATAGTTTGGGGTCTATGGTAGTGTCTATATTGACATCGGTGGTTTGCTTCTGCTGCTCTTTTTCCTGCTCTTTCCTCTGCTGTTCTTCTTGTTCTCTCTTCTGTTGTTCTTCTTGTTCCCTTTTCTGCCTATCTGCCAGTTCTTTTTTCTGTTTCTCTTCTTGTTCCCTCTTCTGCTGTTCCTCTACCTCTTTCTTTTGCCTTTCCACTTGTTCTTTTCTCTGCATTTCTGCCTGTTGCTTCTTCTGATTTTCCTCCTGTTGTTTCTTTTGATCTTTTGTTATAACAAGAGGCTGGCTTGACTGTTGCCGACCAGACTCGCTTGAAGACGTCGCTGGGGTTGTTGCCAGTAAATCTAGAGGCAGAGTTTGCAACCTCTGCTCCCTAAGTTTATCGAACTCAGTTACCCCTTGATCATTATATTTTAACCAAGCAAGTTCTCTAGCTTGACCTATTGTTTCGTTTGAAACAAATAGGTCGTCAAACCAATCTTCTTGATGGTCAAATTTTGTTAATTTGGCCTGTTCTAATGCAGCATAGGCGTGTTTGGTTGGATCATATAGCCTATTCGGGATAGTGGCCAGGGTTAAAGACTGCATCTTTGTGGCCTCTTTTTCTGCGTGTTTGAGATCATGCAAAGTATATACACCAATTCTCAAGGGAAAAGAGGGCCAGCCCCTCTTCTTTTCTTTCTTGAGAGTCTGTGTAGTACTCTCTGCCATAATTTGATAGGAGACTTCTCTTGCTAGCAGTTTATCTGGAATATACAAAGGGAGAACATGCGGATTGGCTTGGCTGCCAAAAACTCTAATGTAGGTAAATCTCTCTTCTCCAAACCAACTTGCTGCCGCCGGCAAATCAAAGGAAGCTAGGTAGGAGATCCTGGGAATGGGTTTATCAAAAATAGAATAATGAATGGGAACCATAAAGCCATTGCAGATTTGATACAAATGGTCCTTGTAGGAGGATTTCCACAATTTCTGGTGGTATATATGAATGGGTGAGGGGTCTTGGGCAGTCCACCTCCAACCGAGGACGGGAAACTCAGAATTAAAACATAATGTATCTAAAATGTATGCATTGTAATAAAACGGGGGAATTTTCCTTTCAGTAACAACAGAACCTTTTCTAAAATCACGAACAGCTACGGCTAGCTTATCAGAGAGAATAGTAGCCCAATCCATAATTATGTTGTTTACTGCTGCTTCCATTAGAGGAACCATCTCTATGGTAAAATTAGCAGAGTCATGTAATCCCCATAGCCTACACATCATTATCCCCGCATAACAATAGGGAGAAGCCAAAGAATCGACTGAGTACTTACCGGAAGACTCGTGCTTGTGTTTGGCTGGATTCTGCCTCCAATCCCGAATGGGTTCGGATTCTACTTCATTATCAGCTGCAAATTTCTCCAGGAACGTCTTGTTATAGACTTTCTCTGGCTCAGGCAAATGATACATTTGCCTTAGATGTTCTGGCTTGAACGATCCAAAAATCCTCCCATCTCTGGTGCAAAAAGTCCTGTCGAGGATTGGAATTTCCTCAATTGCCCATCGCACGACGTCTGTGTAGGGAAGAATCTGTTCTCTGGCCGCTATCCTGTGAAGGAAAGAGTCAGCTAAGTCTTTGAGAGTGGAATCAGACTTGCGAGTGGAATCCGCAGTAGCTTCTGTCACTGCCTTCTCTAGTTGTTCGGCTTCAATCAAATTATATGTGCCTTGCCATGTAGCTCTAGTAAGGCCCGTGCATGTAGTATCCGATATTAAGCCCTTCTTTTTATCTGTGGCAGCTTGGCCTGCAACTGATGTAGCAGCGGAACCCGTGGTCTTCTTAGATTTCTTCCCCATCATGCTTAGGCTTGTGTTGGAGGATGAATTCTGCACAAAGGCAAGAAAAACGTAACATAGAAATATAATAATGAGGACTCATGGTGGGAAAGATATATCAATTGAAGCGTGCTGAGAGATTAATTCTCAAAAATGGCTGCGGATCCAATCATTGAGCAGATATTACAGATATATTAAATGGTCGTTTAAGGCCTGCTACTCCTTAAATGCTTATTACACCATTATCCGGTTGAATGACTCTCTTAAGCGTGCAATGGATATTTTGGCGGTTGAGCGCAGGTGATCGTTAATCGAAGGGGCAAAACTTTAAATATGAATACATCACCTTATCCCTCCATTTAACGGCTTTTTCGAAATTCGCGCTTTATTGATCGGAAATCAATAACACTTTAGATCTTCAAGCTATACCTTTTGAAATTCCGATCGCCGATAGCGATATCGCATCGCATGGGGAGAATGGGCATTATATAATCATAAGCATAGGATCCTCCGAACGCCGATTGCGACGTCGCATCGGATTAGCGCGAAAAAACAATATGACAAGGTGCATTTAGAGTGAATTGCCGATTTCCCGATCGCCGATATCGCGTCGCGTCGGGGGTAAGACCTAAGCGCCTTATTAATGTACATGGGATGTTCCCGACTGCCGATTGCGCAATCACATCAGATCGGAGTAAATGACTTAAACTGCTTTGACCGCATATGAAGTATCGTCGATACCCGATCGCCGATATCGCGTCGCGTCGGGGCTTATGTTATGTGTGTATGAAGTGTTGCCGAACGCCGATTGCGATATCGCATCGGGGGTAATCAATGTGCCGCTTATTTATATTTCTTATGTCATTGCGATATGCGATCTTGCGATCGCTTTATCGCAATGACAAAGATTTGCCTTATTTCTTTTTAGGGTCTTTTCAAAAAGGGTTTTATGAAATGAATTCATTTGATTATCGGACCTCTTTTGAGCAATAAAAGAATTGATACCAATTAAATTTTAAAGGGACCCATTTCATACGTTAATATTTATAAGTAAAGATGATATGAAATGGGGGGTTGTTGTAGAGCACAACAGAAGGAAAGGAAGTTGAATTAAGGGGTATTGCAGGGAAACCAGGAAAGATAATCAGCTCTAATGGCATGACAAAGCTTCTAAAAAAGGAGCAAAGAGGTGTAATTGCACAATTATGTTCGCTAGATGTTTCCACATTGGAATCATCTATTTCTCCAGATCTCCAAAAAGTCTTAGACAATCATTCCAAGGTATTTGAGACTCCCAAAGGTCTCCCACCTATGCATGATCATGATCATGCTATTCATCTGATTCCAGGAAGTGTTCCTCCAAACATCAGGCCGTACAGATATCCATATGTCCAAAAAAGTGAAATTGAATGTATGGTTGCAGAAATGCTAGAGGCTGGTATAATTCAACCGAGTCAAAGTTCTTTCTCAGCTCCAGTAGTATTGGTGCACAAGAAGGATGGATCATGGCGCATGTGTCCAGATTATAGGGAGCTCAACAAGCTCACTATTAAAGATAAGTTCCCCATTCCTGTCATTGATGAATTACTGGATGAATTGCATGGATCAATTTACTTCACCAAGTTGGATCTTCGTTCGGGATATCATCAAATCAGAATGAAGATTGAAGACATTCCGAAAACGACATTTAGAACTCATGAGGGTCATTATGAATTTTTGGTCATGCCTTTTGGCCTTACCAATGCACCTTCAACATTTCAAGGTTTGATGAATTCAATTTTCAAACCATTCCTTAGAAAATTTGTGTTAGTATTTTTTGATGATATACTAATCTACAACAAGTCTTGGAAGGATCATGTTGAACATGTTGACAAGGTGCTACAACTATTAAGGGAGAAACAATTATATGCAAAAAGATCCAAATGTTTCTTTGGAGTCCAGGAGGTGGAATATTTGGGTCATATTGTATCTCATGAAGGAGTTAAGGTAGACCCTAGCAAAATTAAAGCCATTAAGGAATGGAAAATCCCCACATCCATAAAGCATCTGCGAGGATTTCTTGGGTTGACAGGGTATTATCGCAAGTTTGTTAAGAATTATGGGAGAATAGCAGCACCTCTAACAACATTATTGAAGAAAGATTCATTTTCATGGACTCCGGAAGCAACAAAGGCCTTTAAACATCTTAAGGAGGCAATGTGCCAAGCACCAGTCTTAGCTACGCCGGACTTCACAAAAACCTTTATTGTGGAATGTGATGCTTCAGGAAATGGAATTGGTGCTGCTCTAATGCAAGATGAAAGACCCATTGCTTTTGAAAGTCGTCCAATCAAGGGAAAGTTTTTAAGCAAAGCTATTTATGAGAAGGAAATGTTGGCAATACTCCATGCACTTAAGAAATGGCGACCCTACCTAATGGGAAGACACTTCAAGGTAAAAACGGATCATGATAGCCTTAAATACTTTTTAGAACAAAGATTATCCTCTGAAGAGCAACAAAAGTGGGTCACAAAGATGTTGGGTTACGACTTTGAAATCATCTACAAAAAAGGGAAGCAAAATGTGGTGGCAGATGCACTCTCAAGAAAGGATGAGGATATGGAAGCATTATTGTGTGCCATTTCTATTATCCAACCAGATTGGATAAACGAAGCAAAGGAGGAATGGAAGAATGACGAAGAAGTGTGGGCACTTATTCGAAAGCTACAACAAGATTCAAGTACTTCTGATACATTTAGCTGGAAAAATGATTCATTATGGTACAAAGATCGCTTATACCTCTGTAAGAATTCCCAGCTAAAACAAAAGATTCTTATGGAATTGCACACTTCTCCCTTAGGAGGGCACTCAGGATTTTTAAAAACTTACCACAGGGTTAAGAAGGAATTTTTTTGGGATGGCCTTAAATCAGATATTCAGAAGTTTGTAGCGGAATGTTTGGTTTGCCAACGAAATAAAGTTGAAACAATTAAGACACCGGGTCTATTACAACCTTTATCCATTCCAAGCCAACGTTGGGAGGAGGTTTCAATGGATTTTATCACAGGTTTACCCAAGTCTGAGGGAAAGAGTGTCATCATGGTGGTAGTTGACAGACTTACCAAGTATGCACACTTTTGTGCATTATCACATCCATTTAAACCCAGTACAGTTTCTACTGCATTTATGGAAACAGTTCAAAAGCTACATGGAAACCCAAAGATTATTGAAAGTGACAGAGATCCCATTTTCACTGGAAATTTTTGGACAGAATTATTTTCTTGTCTTGGTACTCAGTTAGCTCATAGCTCATCTTATCATCCTCAATCTGATGGGCAAACTGAGATAGTAAACAAATGTTTGGAAGGATATCTTCGTTGCTTTGTATCTGATAAACAGACACAATGGGTCAAATGGTTGCCTCTGGCTGAATGGTGGTATAACACTTCCTTCCATACAGCAACAAAAATGACCCCATTTATGGCACTTTATGGGTACCAACCACCATCAATCACATCATATTTAAGAGAAAATTCTAAGGTTCAAGCAGTGGAACATCACATCGAACATCAACAACAAGTCCTCCAACTGTTAAAGGATAACCTCGTGTTGGCACAAAATAGAATGAAACAACAGGCAAATCAACATCGCAGTGAAAGAAGTTTTGATGTAGGTGATTGGGTATTCCTATGGCTACAACCATATAAGCAAATGTCCCTAAAGCAAGCTAAGAAGGATAATAATTATCACCAAAGTATTATGGTCCGTACAAGGTGTTGGAAAAGATTGGTACTATGGCATACAAATTGGAGCTTCCTGCAGCTTCTCGATTGCACCCAGTTTTCCATGTTTCATGTTTAAAGAAGGTTATAGGCGACAAGCTCCCAGTTCAAACAATATTGCCAGAACTTGACGAGGAAGGAAAAATTATATTGGAACCGGAAGCAGTCACAGAAACAAAAACTCGGCAGCTACGAAATCGATCAATTTCAGAGTATCTTATCAAGTGGAAGAACTTATCCGCTGAAGATTCCACATGGGAGGATGAGAATTTTATGCAGAAGTATCCAGAACTGCTCAAGCGTTGAGGACAACACTTTTTTTGAAGGAGAGGGGCATGTTGGGTCCCTATAATACTAGTGATTACCCCATTACTATTGTAGTTATACCCCTTATTTATATTGTTGTGCCCCTATTACCCACATATTGTTATTTATGTGCCCCATAGAATCCTTCTATTATTATTTTTGTGGCTTTATATTATTATTGTTAGGTCGGCTGGATTATATTGTGACTCCTTAGACTCCTATATATAGAAAGGAGGTTTTGTCATTTGTATCATCCAAGAATTGTTCATTTATGTAATGTAAAGGAGGTTGCCCCCTCGAAGAGGCTGAATTCTAAGGCGCTGATCTTTCTTTTCTATCTTTTCTTGAGCTGGTTTCACAACACACTTCAACGAATAGAAGGGTGCTCTCTCTAATTTGGTAGAGATGGAAACAATCATGGGATTATACTTGGAGTCAATGCCACCTATCCCGAAAAGGGTGTAGGGAATATTACGCCTCAATTGAATGAGGGTAACCCGATTCATTTACAGAATCTCTTTTATGTACCTAATCGCAAGAAGAAATTGGTATCCATTTCGGCAATGGAAGTCAAAGGTTTCAAGGTGGCATTCATCGATGGAAAGGTACGTGTTTGAAACTGGAATTCTCAAAGATGCTTTTGGGTTCAGCGTTGGCAGTTTGTATCAAGTTACAAGATGGTCCATTGGGGACCATGTTAGTTGTCACATCTCATCTATAGCACCGAAGGTCTACTTATTATGGGGCCCTACCCGATGTGAGTCAAATGGTGACAGGTATGTCTGAATTCAAAAGGAGCATGAAGGTACATGTCTAAGATGTACCGAAGGAAAATCTTACAAGGGGACCATTCCCCTCATGTAGCAAGTCCACAGGTTTGGAACAACCAGAGGGATTTGAGATTCATGATCGGGAATCTCATTTATGCAGGTGGAAGAAATCCCTCTATGGCTTGAAGCAAAACACCCCGGGCATAGTATGAGAGGATTGATAGATGTCTGATGAAGCTGAGATTCACTAGGAGTGACGATGATCCAAACATTTGTTTCATGGTTTTGTATGATAGACCTCTCATACCGGAACCTTCTGAGGACGACCTCATTCTCACAGGTGCAAACACTCTCATTTGCAGAAGTAAGAGGGAGTTGGATTCCGGATTTGGAAAGGTAAACTGCAAGCCTATGACTACCTCGACAGATCTTAACTTTCAGAAGTTATGTGGTAAAGATACCGGGCCTGTTTTGGGAAATGCCTCTGAGTTTCACAAACTCGTACTAGCAATGATGTTCTTGGTGAACTCCCGTCCGAATATATGTTAGCGTGTTGGGCTCATATATGGTTGAGCCTCATTGGATTGGTGCCAAGAATCTTCTAAGATCTCTTCGAGGCACAATCTCTCATGGATTGGGATACACTGCCGGAAATATGAAGCTACTGATTATTCTGATGTTGATTAGGCAAGCAGTGTGGAGGATCGCAAGAGCACTTCTAGGTGTTGGTTCTCTTTGGGTTCTGGTGCGATATCCTGGACGAGCAGGAAGCAGAAGTTAGTTGCTATAAACATTGTCGAGACCGAATACATAGATACAAGTATGACCTCGTGTGAAGCTGCCTGGTTGCGGAAGCTCTTTAGTGAGTTGTTTGTACACATGATGGATACCACCGTGATCTTCTGTGTCAACTAGGGGGGGGGATTCGATTATTGAGGAATCTCGCATTCTATGATTGCTCCAGCATATAGACATCAAATATTACCGTATCAAGGATATGGTACATCGATGAGCGAGAAGGCTCCATCGCATTGGGATTGATGTGCAAGTCGCAAACATTCTGTCGAAGCCCTGAGGAAAGGTCAAATTTGTGACTTTCTCGAACGACTTGGAGTCGTTGAGAGACCCTCTTATGAGGGCCCTGCATGATGCATGCATTGAGCTCTAGGAGCTCCGGGGGGCTTGGGGTACTTCTTGGAGCAACATGCGACCATAGGGCGACTCACCCTCCCCTAATGGTGCGTTGTCTACAGGGTGAATGGTTCAACCTTCCCCTGTGATACCCCGTGGCGACTTAGGGACAGGACGAGTGGTTCTCATGTCGAGGCATCCTACCCATGCAGTCTGGGACTCATGGGAAATACCTCTCATCTGGCCAATAAGTAGGGAAATGGGGTTAGGGACCATAGTAGTACTATCGATGGATGCATCATTATATCTACTGTACTCCCTATGCTAGGATGACCTCCATTGATCTGGGATCAATAAAACTGATATGGGATCAGTATGAGTGGTTTGAGACACTCTCTTTTGATATTGATCTAGGATCAATGAATTTGACTTCGGGTCAGTAAGAGTGACATAACTCACTCTCTTTTGGAACTGATATGGGATCAGTAAGAGTGGTATGACACACTCACTTCATATGGGACTGACTCCGGGTCAGTAGAGAATGGTATGAGACACTCTCGATCAATTCTTCTTCTTCATGGTTCAGCAGAGAAGAGCATAGTATAGCAGAGTAGTGTAGGGCACTCACGGCAGAGATAGTACAGTCCGGTAGATGGATCAACAGATGGAGTTCTCCTTAGTTGAGAGGGAGTGTTAAAATTGGCAACCAGGGCCAAACTCCATGTGGGCCATCTATTGGAAATACTAAGAGGGGGGGTGAATCAGTATTCCTTTTCAATTGTTATTTTTGTCAGTTAAATCATTTATATTTAGAACACAAAATGAACAACATGAATAAATGATTTTATTAATATAATCTTTACAATAAAGTACTATGTATATAGGGCTCCAACCAGTTGCCAAGCACCAACTTGGATTTTTTGTGAGGCTCCAACCTCGAGGGCACCAACCTTGGATTTAGGAGCACCAACTCCAAGGACACCAATCCTTCCAATTCTGAGGCACCAACCCCAAGGGCTCCAACCCTCTACTATATATTGTCTAGATATGTTTGGTAGTTATTCTCTGCTCCCAACATCTTCTTCAATGAATTTTGTCTATCTACACCTTCACTGCTACATCAATGACAGCCTGTCTTCATATGAAGGAGTCTTCACAACTCTTCATATTGCCCTAACAGAGTCTGCATGGTTACCTCATGATGATTTCAAATAGGCATCATGATCTCCAATAATGTTTCCAAGATTTGTTGAAGCTTTCCAACAAGATATCTGCACTAAGCCTCAATGTATGCACAAAAGCAATTCTCTGTTTTCAAGCCTCTGTTCTTTACTGTTGTGGTAATTACTTCATGTGTGACTGGTTCTCACTGTTCTTGCTATTACGATATCTTACTTCCCAGAACCAGACACACAAATGCTTTAATGTTGGTGCTAGCTACTGCTCCCTTCAAACGATGTCAGATGAAACTTTATTTTTCCCCTTCACAGAATTGTTCTTTAGGTTGTGTTATGTACTTGATTAATTCATCACAAGTCCGAGCCTTTCAAAGATTAACCCAATCAACAAAACTACTTCGTCCTTCGGCTTCCTCCTGTCCTGTTGGACCTTCGGCTTCCTTCTATCTTGCTAGACCTTCGGCTTCCTTCTGTCCTATTGGACCTACGGCTTACTTTTGTCCTTCTGCTTACTCCTCTCTCACTCGATCTTCGGCTTCTTTTGTACCTTCATCGTCTGCCAGACCTTTGGCTTCTTGACCTTTCGACTTCTTCTTTCATTCGCTTGACCTTCTGGCTTCCTCTGTTCCTTCAAGTTCACGAGTTGTGAACAGTTACCTCCTCTGTGATAGATGCCCGAGATACGTTACCCATATGGAGGTCCCACATGCCACATCATCACCTTTAATCGCAATCGCAGCTTTCGGAGGTCTTCTCATAACATAGTTGATCTCCTATGGCCGATGGAGCAGATGCGATATGATATTAAGCAGTTGTTAATAAATCTGTCGGTTCCACAGCCTTATCGCAATCGACAATTTGTGGGACTTCGACTGGCACATGGATTAAAAACGGACTTAACCCCCGCAGTTGACCATGATCTAAGGATTGACTATGAGATCGACGGCTAGGATTGAGTGCAGGGCTTCAGCCACGATCAAGGAAGTCTGTACTTTCCTACCCCCGCTCTTCCGATAGTTGTTGCTCCTATGACTTCTCTTCACTCTTCTGCTCTTCCGGTAGTTTTCTTCTTTACTCCTCTGTTATCGATGTTGCTCTTTGTTCTTTTCAAATTGTATTTGCTTTCTTCTCCATACTTGTGTAACTTTCCTTTCTGGCATGGTTCTAGCTTGAGAAGGTGCCCAAATCAAGTTACAATTACGTGCCATATGACCAATGTTATGACACTTGAAGCATTCTATGTTGTTCATGAATAAGAATTCATGACTTCTTCTTGCGAAATTGCTTCTCGGAGATTGACGGGGATCATTATAAGCCCTACAATCTTTTGCCATGTGTCCAAAGTTTGTACAACAATAATAATAACCAAGAAATAAACTTTGCGACCTGGGAGATGGAGATTTCCTTGATGTACTTCTGAAGCCTTTCTGCCTTGAGATCCTTTGATGATAATTATTGATTCTTGCATCCTTGACAACATTTGCATTTCTTCTTGGAATAGGACTTCCTTCATTATCGCCTTGACTCTTATCTTTACCTTCGCTGAAACTGGGAGCATCAACATTTCTTTCTGACTTCCTCATATCCTTGTTGTTTGAAGCATTATCATTCTTGCTTGAGGATTCACCTGCATACCCGAGACCTGATTTATCAAATGGACATCTTTGATGGCTGAGCATGTCATCCAAGGCTTGAGAGCTCTTCAAGGTTTTGTCCATCCCTTCAACCTTTTTCCTGAGGGAGACAATCTCTTCTTCCAATTTTTCGCAATCATTATTCTTCTTAGCAAGTTGTTTCTCAATCTCTTCCTTAATACGTATTGCTTCATTTGCTTCTAATTTAAGGGAGATGATATCTGACTTCATTTTGAAGATTTCTTCATTTTCCTTTGCTAGACTGCTCACCATTTCTTCCTTGATCCTTGTAGATTTACATGTTTCGGCCTTGAGAAGGTTGATGTTAGAATTTAATTTGAAGATTTCTCCATCCTTTGCTTTTAGTTGACATATCATGGTGTTTCTCTCCTTTTCTGCTTCATCAACCTGTCCTTCTATGATTGCCAATGCTTCCATTGTCTTCTCAGCTCCTTGTGCTAACTTTCTTGCTTCTTGTAGTTGAGATTTGAGAGAGGAGACCTCTACCTTGTACTGACCAATCTCTTCTTCAAGTTTGTTCAATCTCTTGTGCCTTTGTTCAAGCTGACTTGACAAGGTATCTTCCCGTTTCTTTGCTTTATCTAATTGATTTGTCATGGATATGACTTCTTCATGATGCTTTCTTTTGCTTTGATGAAATTCCTTCTTAAGCTTGGCAAGCTCTTCATCCCTTTCTTGTATTTGAAGCTTGACAAGGTCAACTTTCTTCCTTGTTTGGTCTTGGTCACCAGCTAGTGCTTTCTTATTAAGTTCCTCGTTTTCCTTTTTCAAATTGATAATCTCTTCCATGGCAGCCATAAGTTTAGTGAGGAGATCTTCTACAAAGTCTTTTTCAATCTCTTCATTTTCTAAGTCTTCTTTAGCCTTGATGTCATCACTCTTATCTTCAGCTTCCTTGACGAGCTCAAGATTTTCTTCTTGTTTTCCATCATTTTCTTGACTAGAGATCATTGTCAATGCCCCTTTTGGGTGAAGATCATGAAGTTTGTCCCATATACCCTTCACTGACGAACATTTTCCTAAATTGTTCTTTATAGAATCTGGTAGCCCATTCAAGATTGCCTTCATCGCTTTTGCATTGTACTCCTTGGATTCTCCATTCATCATGTTATCAATAATTATTGATTCCCATACTTTAATGCCTTGAGTTTTTAAGAAATTCCTCATTCTTGCTTCCCATATATCAAAGTTTTCATTGAAGCACGGAGCCTTCACAAATTGATTGACTTCTATTTCAGTGGTAGAGGGAGACACATCGTTAGGAGGATTGGAGACTTTCTTCCTTGGCTTCGCCATTTGTCTTCTAATGATCAACCTTCAAGCTGTTAGGCTTTTGAGTGAAGAACCTGGCACTGATACCAATTGTTGGAAATACTGAGGGGGGGCTGAATCAATATTCATTTTCAATTGTTATTTTTGTCAGTTAAATCATTTATATTTAGAACACAAAATGAACAACACGAATAAATGATTTTATTAATATAATCTTTACAATAAATCAAGTACTATGTATATAGGGCTCCAACCAGTTGCCAAGCACCAACTTGGACTTTTTGTGAGGCTCCAACCTCGAGGGCACCAACCCTGTCTTGTCAAGGCACCAACCTTGGATTTAGGAGCACCAACTCCAAGGACACCAATCCTTCAAATTCTGAGGCACCGACCCCAAGGGCTCCAACCCTCTACTATATATTGTCTAGATATGTTTAGTAGTTATTCTCCGCTCCCAACATCTTCTTCACTGAATTATGTCTATCTACACCTTCACTGCTACATCAATGACAGCCTGTCTTCATGTGAAGGAGTCTTCATTACTCTTCATATTGCCCTAACAGAGTCTGCAAGGTTACCTCATGATGATTTCAAATAGGTATCATGATCTCCAATAATGTTTCCAAGATTTGTTGAAGCTTTCCAACAAGATATCTGCACTAAGCCTCAATGTATGCACAAAATCAATTCTCTGTTTTCAAGCCTCTGTTCTTTACTGTTGTGGTAACTGCTTCAAGCGTGACTGCTTCTCACATTTCTTGCTATTGTGATCTCTTACTTCCCAGAACCAGACTCACAAACGCTTCAATGTTGGTGCTGGCTACTGCTCCCTTCAAACGATGTCAGATGAAACTTTATTTTTCCCCTTCACAGAATTGTTCTTCAGGTTGCATTATGTACTTTATTAATTCATCACAGGTCCGAGCCTTTCAAAGATTAACCCAATCAACAGAATTGCTTCGTCCTTCGGCTTCCTCTTGTCCTGCTGGACCTTCGACTTCCTTTTGTCCCACTGGACCTATGGCTTACTTCTGTCCTTCTGCTTACTCCTCTCTCCCTCGATCTTCGGCTTCTTTTGTACCTTCATCGTTTGCCAAACCTTTGGCCTCTCGACCCTTCGACTTCTTCTTTCGTTCGCTTGACCTTCCGGCTTCCTCTATTCCTTCAAGTTCATGAGTTGTGAACTGTTACCTCTTCTCTGTGATAGATGCCTGAGATACGTTACCCATATGGAGGTCCCACATGCCACATCATCACCTTTAATCGCAACTTCTGGAGGTCTTCTCATAACATAGTCGATCCCCTACGGCTGACGGAGCAAATGCGATATGATCTTAAGCAGTTGTTAATAAATTCGTCGGGTCCACAGCCTTATCGCAATCGACGGTTTGCGGGGCTTCAACTGGCACATGGATTAAAAACGGCCTTAAACCACACAGTTGACCATGATCTAAGGGTTGACTATGAGATCGACGGCTAAGATTGATTGCGGGACTTCAACCACGATCAAGGAAGTCCATACTTTCCTACCCCCGCTCTTCCGATAGTTGTTGCTCCTGTGACTTCTCTTTACTCTTCCGCTCTTCTGATAGTTTTCTTCTTTACTCCTCTATTATCGTTGTTGCTCTTTGTTCTTTCGGTAACACTTACCCTTGGGCATATGCGATCAGTGAAGACAATATCGCCAAAATATCGCCGATATTCAGAAATATCACGATATTTTCGGGGAGACGAAATATCGTCGAGGAAATATCGCGATATTCTGTCTCCCCGAAAATATCGGGATATTTCCGAAATATCGGCGATATCTCGGGGAAATATCGCGCTACGATCAAAAATATCGCCAGGCAACAGCAAAAAATGTCGTCGCGACTAAAAAAGTCCAATTTTTTATTTTTTCAATCATTTTCATTTCTGATTGCTAGAGAAGGGGAGAGTTATGTGCTTGATGCCAAGGAGGGTTTGAGTGTTGAATAGCCATTATCGCCACCAACAACGAAGATTTTGTTGATCTAAGCTTGAAGAACAGTGAGACAATTTCATTTCTTCCATTAACAGGTATGTTCAAATAAACCCCTATGTTAATGAATTTTTTGATAGTTTTAGGATTATTCTTGCTTACCTATTTGCCTACAATAATTTTGCTTGTTTTTTTTTTCCATTTGCTATGATTTTCATGCCCATGAGCAAATGCAAGGGTTTTCTCCATATTTGGAGAGCAAACTCAATTTTTTTTTTAACTTTCAAATACACCCTCTTATTGTCATTTATGGTTTTTCATTGAATTCACATTGCAAATAATGTAGCAAAAAAAATATTTTGTAAAATGATGTGGTTATTACTTATTAATTCCAATTTTCTTTTTGGTGCCCTAAGTTTGAGTTAGCTCACTACAAAATTCGAAATTGCCAAAAGCCTTGGACCCATTTTGGGAGTATGGGCAGCCTGATGGTGGGACAAATCGGGTATATCTTACATGCAAATTGTGTGGGACCACGATGACAGGAGGGGTTACACGATTGAAATACTACCTGGCTAGACTTACTGGACATGATGTTGGGATTTGTACAGTTTCTAGTCCGGAGCGTATACAAAAAGTTCTTGAGGTAATTGATGAAAAAGACAGAAAGAAGGAAGAGACAGAAAGAAACAAGGTTGAACGTGCAGGTAGATCTTTCGGGATATCTTCTCCTGATTTTGATGCTGAGGGTAGTGGGAGGGGCTCCACAGCATCACCTACTACTGCTAGTGCGAGGTCATCATTTTTTGTTCCACGAACAGGACATGGATCACAACCTGGCATAAAATCACTTGTTAAAAAAAGGAGAAGCAAGAAGCAGATAGAGTCATGGGGAGGTGTCTTTTCTGGAGCGACTTACCTCTCAGCATCACCAAAACCAATCCATTTTGGTAGCCAATGTGTGATGTTATTGCTGTTGTGGGCCCAGAGTACAAAAGTGCTACATATGAGGAGTTGTGGGGTCCAATTCTTCAAGTAGAAAAGCAGGGCATCAACTCTAGATTGGCGGAGTTGAAAAAAACATGCGAAGTCACTGGATCCACAGTGATGTCTGATGGTTGGACAGATAGGAAGGGTAGGACCCTTCTAAATTTCTTGGTACATTGTCCTAAAGGTACCAAGTTTATTAAATCAGTGGATGCATCAAAACATATCAAAGATGCAGCAACAATATGTGAGTTGTTAGATGGGTTCATTCAAGAGATTGGTGTGCAGAATGTGGTGCAAGTCATAACAGACAATGCAGCTAATTATGTGTCTGTCGGCAAAATGCTTATGGAGAGGCATCGCACATAGTTCTGGACTCCGTGTGCAGCACATTGTCTCGATTTGCTGCTTGACGATATGGGGAAACTCTCCTTCATCAAAGAGGCGATTGATATGGCTCGGAGCGTCCCCAAGTTTACTTATAACCATGCTTTTGTTCTTAGCCTCATGAGGAAGTTCACTAGAAAAAAGGAGTTGCGGCATCCTGCGATCACACGTTTTGCCACAAACTTTATTACTCTTCAGTCTTTGCTTCAATGTCAGTTCGATTTGAAGCAAATGTTTGTGTCTGATGACTGATGTAATTGTAGATACAGCAAGAGACAGGACGGGAAAACCATTGCAAAAATGGTGTTCTCTGAGACGTTTTAGCGTGGAGTAGAAGAAGCATGCTCAGTTAGTGAACCTATAGTAAAGGTTCTCAGAATGGTAGATGGGGAGAAGCCTGCAATGGCTTATTTGTATGAGGCAACGGATAGGGCCAAGGAGGCCATTCGTTCTTATTATGCAGACAAGGGTCCTATTGGCCTTGATAGATTTATGAGGTTATGGGATGTGATTGATAGTCGGTGGACAGGGATGCTTCATCGACTCATTCATGCATCAGCACTCTTCCTCAACCCCGCATTTTCATACAAATGCGGCTTTGATTTTGATGGCGAGGTGATGGAAGGGCTCCATTCCTGTATTCATAGGATGGTACCTGATCCTGAGCTTCGTAGCAAAATCAATCGCGAGATACAGTGTTATCAAGATTGTGTTGGCCTATTTGGCTTTGATGATGTTATTAGGGAAAGGACCCTCTTCATGCCACGTAAGTGACAAGTCATCACTCATTAGAAATTAGAATTTTTAATTTAGAATTTCCTTACTTATAATTCTATTTTTTTTAAATTCAATTATGTAACTTTTATTTCAAAGTTTAATTATGTTTTAAGTTTTTGAATTTTTTATTTCTTTATTTTGTTGTAGATATTTGGTGGCGAAGCTATGATGCAAAGGCACCAAATGTGCAGAAATTGGCCATAAGAATCTTGAGTCAAACATGTAGCTCTTCAGGGTGTGAGCGCAATTGGAGTGTACTTAAGAAAATACACGCAAAAAAGCGCAACAGGTATAACTTTCAGCGCCTGCCTTCAGTTGAGCAATTACACTTATTGTAATTTTTAATTTTTAATTTATGACCTTCAAGTGTCAAGAGTTAAGAGTCAAGACTCATTAGTTTTTTGGATACTCTTACATGTTGGAGTTTGCATGCCTCAATGATTTAGTGTATGTGCATTACAACATCCGACTTCAAGTGAGGCAAATAGAAGACCAATGGATCCAGATGCCATTTCCTTAGACAATATTGATGTATTGTCTCAGTGGAGGGTGGAGTCTGAGGAGCCCATCTTGGAGGAGTCACCTTCATGGTTAGAGTCAGATGATCCATTAGAACAGGGGCAACGAGAGGAGGAGGACTCGGAGGAGGAGCAGCACTCGGAGTAGGAGCAGGAGGAGGAGGAGGAGGACAATGTGGGAGCATCAGCATCAACACCATCTGCTATAGATATAGGAGAGCACAGCTCCATACCTAGCACTCATTATTTGACATTAGGTGCATAGGCAAGGCCAGGGCCTTCCACTACTAGGGGCAGGCTTGGCAAACAGCCCATCATGTTTTCCCGTAAAAGGGGGAGAGGGCAGTGATGTCAGATAGATAGCTGCTAGTTTTATTTGTTATGCTACATATAACTCATGATGATGAGATACTTTTATATATGTGATGTTATTTTGTATTAGTTCTCCACATTTGAGTCCTTGAATGGACAATTATCAAGGATCAACAGGATTTGGTGTCGCCTTTGATGTATCATTTCTATTTGACATCATATATATCAGTGCTTTCTTCATATTTATGTGCCAATGTGTTTATTTCATGTTGTTATTGCTTTATATGTTTAAAAAAAAACAACAACAAAAAACAACAACAAAAAAACAAAAAATAATAATAATAATATATTATGCATAATATGAATATATTATGCATTTTTTATGCTTGTCGATATTTGTTGATATTTTCGTCGATATTGTCAATAAGATGTTTTCTGGACCCTTGTTGATATTTTGCCGACACTGATATTTTCAACATTGTACGCGATAACCTACTTCTCTTGCTCTAATGACATGTTTCTTTGATGCCCTTTGATAAACTCTTCATCTTACTCTTTGGCTTCTTGCTCCTGTTGCTTTACTAGATCTACTGTGTCAATTGTCGTTCAATTGTTGATCAATTGACCTCCTACGTCAATTGTTGTTCAATGTTGTTCAATCGACCTCCTGCGTCATTTGTTGTTCAATTGCCCTCCTGCGTCATTTGTTGTTCAATTGACCTCGTGTTGTTCAATCCACTTGGGTCATCCATCTCATCATATCATCATATATCAAACTTTCATCACTATGAGCATTATGATCAATGGGCATCAATGGGAAATCATGTATCAAAGAATTTGCCATCACAAACACTGCTATATTGACATCAATGACAACCTAAATTAACAAAAATCTTATTTATGGCAGTTGATATTTTTCTTGGACTCCTCTCATTGAGAGGTATAGGATTGATCTAAATATCATCTGATTCCAATAAGTATTCATGGAGTTATAAATTCATTTGTGTTATAAGACAATTCGTCAAGGTCAGCTAGCAACCAAATAACCCCCACGTGTGCTCAACGTTTTAGTATAAAAGGAGATGACTTGAGAGTCATTTTACACACACTTCACTCTTGATTTCTCTCCACTTGTTCTAGGTTTTAGTGAAAGAGAAATCTGAGAGAGGAAGCCCTAAAACGCAGAAGGTAAAGGAGCCCTAGACGCAATCTCCACAAGCCCTAACGCAGTCCTAAGAAGGAGGATCTAAGCAGATATGGAGGAGGTCTTAACAGCCCTAGCCGCAGTCCTAGCAAGACCTAGCCTATGACATCTCTACGCATCCATTTGTGGAGGAAGAGAGCTCATTGAAGAAGGATAATTCCCTGGGGTAGCTGCAGCGAGAAGAGGCAAGGACAATGTGTAAAAGGGGGAATGTTTTGGGTCTATTTCAGGGGTACGAAGTGTTGGAGAAAGGGTCGAGTTCCCCTGCTGGGAGAGCCGCAACCATAGGACAATTATGAGGGAACTTTAGAAGGGTGCAAATCCATGGAAAGGCAGCCACAGCCCTACACAGTCTTGTTGTAGGGTGCCGCAGTAAATGACAGGCAGACCGAAGGGTAGACAAGGTGTAAAGTTTTGTAGATGTTCTATGCTAAGAGCAATTTCACTTTTCTCACAGCAATCATACAAGTAGATAAGCAAAATGCAGATAGAACATATAAGCAGATCTTACAGAAGACAAATCAGAAACAAGAAAAATGTATGTGTTTGTTTCGGCGGTCAACAGGATGCTTCAACCAGCAAAGTCTCCTTTGGTCAGCCAGCCCAGCATGTGTCACAACAACCCTCCAACCAGTAGATGAGTCAACCCAAGTCAGTTCTACAAAAGTCAACGCTGTCCTGAAAAGTCAACGCAGGGGCAGCAAGCTAAAAGTCAACGCAGCAGCAAAACGGTCAACCCTTTGACCTCGATTTTTGTGCCAGGTAGTATGGCCTTCAAAAATCGAACCTCCCACAAGTTTTCAGCTTGTTTGGATCAAGCGTTGACCAAAGTCAACGCTGGTCAAACTTCTGCGAAACCCTAGCAGCAGAAACCCTAGCAGCAGAAAAAATCCTCTTCGTCCTTCCCACGTGTGGCTGAAATTCGTCCTCCAGGTAGCTCGTACTTTTAGGATGAGAGAGGAAGATGTGAGTTGTTTTTGTGATCAAATTCTCTCCAACTTTTCCTGTATATATATATCCATCAATGAGGGTGTGTGACACATCTGTTGGGCATGTGAGCCTACATTACAAAACTGGCTGACCTTTGCACATATAATTTATTAAGAATAATAAATTCAAAATATAAGTTCTGCTCATCGGATTAAGACTATTTTTATATGGATTTTACACCTCTCAGAAAGAGGAATCCAACAAAAATATTAGCCTCTTAATCTGAGCATCAGAACATGGAGTTTGGACCTAGTTGTCCAAATTTAACACTCCCTCTCAACTAGGGAGAACTCCATCTATTAGTGCAATTAACATCGTGAGTCATCCCGCCGAAACTTGCTTTGCTGGCTTCTTTATTTCAGAACAGAAGTGGGTCAGTCACAAAGACATCATTCCCCGACTGACATAATCAGTCCAGAGGTCCCAGACCTCACAAATCTTGATCCCAGATCAAGTGGTTGGACCATGCCATCCTACATAGAGAGTACGGCAATCTCTGATGCGTCCATCAGTCTTTGCTAATAGTCTCTAGCTTTTCCACACCTCATTGGCCAAATGAGAGGTACTTCCCATGAGCCCTGAACTCAATGGGTAGGATGCATACGGGGCACAGATTAAATGAGTGGCGAACCAGCTCAATAATCACAAGGGTGGGGCAGAAGCATTATGAGTGCTTATAGCTCCGAGAAGCTATCCCCAAAGCCCCCCAGAGCTCCCAGAGCTCATTGTCCAACAGGACCCACATCATAGGGTCTTTCCACGACACCAAGACTCTCACGGAAGGTTAGGAACTTGACCTTCCCCAGGGGCTTAGTGAGAATATCCGCGACCTGCTCATCAGTTCCTATATGATCGAGCCTTACGGCGCCTCGCTGTACCATATCCCGGATAAAGTGGTACCTGATATCAATATGCTTGGATCGGTCGTGGAACACAGGATTCTCAGTCATACGAATCCCACTCTGATTATCACAGAGTATTACAGTGGTATCTAGCACATGTTGGAACAGCTCACTAAAGAGCTTCCTCAACCAAACTGCTTCACAACAGGCCATACTAGCAGCAATGTATTCGGCCTCCGCGGTGCTCAAAGCCACCGACTTCTGCTTCCTGCTCATCCATGAGATCGAAGCAGAGCCAAGATTGAAACAGCATCCAGATGTGCTCTTACGATCCACCACACTGCCAGCCCAATCGGCATCAGTATATCCCCGGAGTATCACACTCCCGGCAGTGTATCTCAGCCCATGGTTTATCGTGCCCCGAAGATATCTCAAAAGATTCTTGGCACCAACCCAGTGAAAATGATGAGGCTCAACCATCTGTTGACTCAAAGTATTCACTGCAAAACATATGTCCGGACAGGTGTTCACTAAGAACATCAAAGCTCCTATGAGTTGACGATACTCAGTAGGATTGGCCAAGATAGGCCCTGCAGCGCTGCCACTCAACTTCTTAAAGTTGAGTTCCATTGGTGTCGACACGGACTTACAGTCCACCATCCCAAATCTTTCCAGAAGCTTCACAATATACTTTCCTTGAGAAAGGAAAATCTCTCCAGGTCTCTGCCAGACCTCCAGGCCTAGGAAATAGTGCATCAGTCCTAGGTCTTTCATCTCGAACTCAGCAGCAAGCTCCCTCTTACATTGATGAATGAGAGGGTCATCACCTGTCAGGAAGAGGTCGTCCACATACAGCACTAGAATGAGAGGCTTTCCTACCTCAACCTTAAAGTAAAGGTTTGGATCAGCATTGCTTCGAGTGAAGCCCAGCTTCATCAAGTAACTATCCATCCTCTCATACCAAGCTCTGGGTGCTTGCTTTAACCCATAGAGGGCTTTCTTCAACCTGCAGACATAAGTGTCTCGATCTTGAACTTCAAATCCCAGAGGTTGTTCTACATACACCTCTTCCTTTATTGCACCATGCAGAAAAGCAGTCTTGACATCCATCTGATGAAGACTCCATCCTTGCGTAGCAGCAAGGGCTATGATGGATCGGATGGTGGTATATCGAGCCACAGGTGCAAATATATCGTCATAGTCAATTCCTTCCTTTTGAGAGAAGCCACGGGCAACAAATCTTGCCTTAAACTTTTCAGCACTCCCATCAGATCCATGTTTAATCTTGTAGAGCCATTTAGCGGTGACAACAGATTTGTCCTTCGGTCTCGGGACCACATCCCAGACATCATTCTTCATAATAGCCTCATATTCTTCATGCATAGCATCCTTCCAGACTTGATGCTTGATGGCTTCTTCAAAAGATCCATGTTCAGATTGTATAATAGTACTCATGGCAACTAGATACCCTTGGTATCTACACGGCTTCTTGCTTTCTCGGAATGTTCCCCTTGGGGCAGCATGACCCTCAGCATCTTCGAGGGTGTCCCTGAGCCATGATGGCCTCTTTCCTAGAGAAGGGGAAGGATCAATAGGGTCCATTGGCTCTTCAACATCAGGCATAGTCTCACCCTGGGGTTCTTCCAGATTTCCAGGTCTTTCTTCATGGTTTTCTTCAGATCTAGGAAGATCTACTACTTTCTTCAGGGAAGCATCTTCGTCAAAAGTGACATCATGGCTTATCTCTACTTCCCTTTGACCAGGTACATAGACTCTATATGCCTTAGAAGTCTCACTGTAGCCCACAAACATTCCTTTCTTCCCAGTAGCGTCCAGCTTACTTCTCTTTTCTTTCGGCACATGAAAATAGACAGGACATCCAAAAATTCTAAAATGTGAGACATCAGGTTTCTTACCAGAGAAAACCTCTTCGGGAGTTTTGGAGTCCAAAGCGAAATGAGGGCATCGATTTTGAATGTACACAGCAGTATTTGCAGCTTCTCCCCACAGAAACTTTGGAAGACCCTGGTCACATAGCATGGCACGGGCAGCTTCCACAATAGTCCTATTCTTGCATTCAGCAACACCATTCTGCTCAGAAGTATATGCAGTGGTAGTCTCCCTCTTAATGCCAGCTTCTCTGCAAAAGTCTTTGAACTCATTTGACTCATATTCAGTGCCATTGTCAGTCCTCAAAATCTTGATCTTCTTTCCGGTCATATTTTCCACCAAGGCTTTGAAGGTACGGAACCACATGAAAGCCTCATCCTTCTTCTTCAAGAAGTATATCCAGGTTTTGCGAGAGAAGTCATCAGTAAATGTCATATAGTAAGAACATCCCCCCAGGGATGTTACAGGCAACATACCGGAAAGATCAGAATGGACCAGTTGCAATATCTCAGATGTCTTTGTGACACTTGAGGGGAAAGGTCCCCTTGTATGTTTTCCTTCAGCACAGCCCTTACATACACCTTTATGATTATTTCCAAAATCAGGCATCCTTGTCACCACCTTCCTTGCTTCGGGAAGAGCCTTGTAATGAAGGTGTCCAAATCTTCGGTGCCATAGTTCGGTTTGACGGATAGTATCACAAGTCATAGCTCCCAACGGGCTCCCTCCAACCTGGTAGAGTGTACCAACTCTAAAACCAATTGAGATAGCTTCCTTGAAGCTCTTCTTCCACATGAGTACCTTTCCATCAGAGAAAGCTACATTGAATCCTTTGTCTTCCATGGCAGATACAGACACAAGGTTCTTCTTCAATTTGGGTACATAGAGTACATCTTGTAGATGGAGGACTTGTCCTTGAGACAAGTGGAGGGTCACAGTCCCGGTCCCTTTCACAGGATAATTGGCATTATCCCCAAGGGTAGTTTCTAGATTAGTATCCCTTTCAACCATGTCAGAAAGTGCTTCCTTGAATCCGGTGATGTGTCTTGAGGCACCACTATCGATTAGCCAGACATCCATAGTGTCGGGCGGAGATGCAGCTGAGAGAGCAGATATTAGAATATACTCATTTCTTTTATCAACAACATTAGACTCCTCATACCTGGTATTTATGGTCCTTTTAGAAGGTGGATGGTTTCCTTCAAAGTGAGCCTTCCTCTTTCCTTTGGATTTGTCATTTCTTTGATTCCCATTCCTTCGGTTGTTGTTGTTGTCGTCACTATCGGGAGAATTCTTCTGGAAGGGGCATTCTCTAGCATAGTGTCCAGTCCTATGGCAGGTGAAACATTTACCCTTCTTCTTTTGAGTCTTAGTCCTTCCTTTGTCCTTGGAACCACCAGAGTTCTTCTTTCGGGAATGAGCAACATAGGCAGCATTTCTTTCATTATCAAATTCCTTCATCCTTGTTTCTTCTTGCATACATCTAGACAGAAGCTCATCAAAGTTAGGGATGGTATTATTGTTGAGAATGGTAGTTGTGAATACTTGCCATTCATATGGAAGTCCTCCAAGTGCGGTGAGAACCATCTCACGATCAGCTATTGTCTCCCCAATAGCTAGCAGATTGTTCCTGGTTTCGGTCAACTTCATAAAGAAAGTTTGAATAGACTCGTCTCGGCCCTTCTTCATATTCTTCAACTTGTTCTTGAGGAATAGCACTTGGTTCACATTGTTTACTCGGAACATAAGTATCAGTTTGTCATACATCTCCTTGGATGTGCCTAGTTCAGATATGTAGGCAACCAGACTCTTATTTATGGATTCCCTGATCAGCAGTTTTGCTCTGATTTCTCCCTTCTTATACTTGTGTTTAACAGCAGCAGAGGCATTTGATGGAGGTTCTTGAATCTTCCCTGTCACATGATCTAGGAGATCATGATCTTCTAATTTGAGATCTAATAACATCTTCCAGGCATGGAAGTCATCACTTCCAGTCAGCTTGTCATTCTCCCTGAATTCAAGCTTAGAGGAATCCATTTCCTTCGATGATGATTGCTATAGATAGAGTTTGTCTTCACCTCAGCTCTGATACCATGTAAAGTTTTGTAGATGTTCTATGCTAAGAGCAATTTCACTTTTCTCACAGCAATCATACAAGTAGATAAGCAAAATGCAGATAAAACATATAAGCAGATCTTACAGAAGACAAATCAGAAACAAGAAAAATGTATGTGTTTGTTTCGGCGGTCAACAGGATGCTTCAACCAGCAAAGTCTCCTTTGGTCAGCCAGCCCAGCATGTGTCACAACAACCCTCCAACCAGTAGATGAGTCAACCCAAGTCAGTTCTACAAAAGTCAACGATGTCCTGAAAAGTCAACGCAGGGGCAGCAAGCTAAAAGTCAACGCAGCAGCAAAACGGTCAACCCTTTGACCTTGATTTTTGTGCCAGGTAGTATGGCCTTCAAAAATCGAACCTCCCACAAGTTTTCAGCTTGTTTGGATCAAGCGTTGACCAAAGTCAACGCTGGTCAAACTTCTGCGAAACCCTAGCAGCAGAAACCCTAGCAGCAGAAAAAATCCTCTTCGTCCTTCCCACGTGTGGCTGAAATTCGTCCTCTAGGTAGCTCGTACTTTTAGGATGAGAGAGGAAGATGTGAGTTGTTTTTGTGATCAAATTCTCTCCAACTTTTCCTGTATATATATATCCATCAATGAGGGTGTGTGACACATCTGTTGGGCATGTGAGCCTACATTACAAAACTGGCTGACCTTTGCACATATAATTTATTAAGAATAATAAATTCAAAATATAAGTTCTGCTCATCGGATTAAGACTATTTTTATATGGATTTTACACCTCTCAGAAAGAGGAATCCAACAAAAATATTAGCCTCTTAATCTGAGCATCAGAACATGGAGTTTGGACCTAGTTGTCCAAATTTAACACAAGGGCTAGGGCAGCCCAGAATTGAAGCAGCCACCCTCGGCCCCTCAAAGAAGGAAAGCCACACCCCTTGGGAGTGTTTTTGGGCACAAAAAGAAGGTTGGTTAAGGACTGTTGTGTGCCTTAACCATGCCTAGTTTGCTGCAACCAAATATACCTCAGAATAGTGAGTTGTAGCATGCATCTTAGGTGCTTGGATTGTGTGCAGCTAAGGTCTGTGGCAAGCCACAGGCCTAGTCACTCCTAAATAGGTCAACATGGAAGTGTTAGGGGCTGCCATATGCCCAAAACAGCAACATGAGGAGGCAGTCGTGTTCAAGGTATGTTTTGGGCATGATTGTTGGGTTGGTGTAGGACAATGGGACAGCAAGCAATCATAGGAGAAGTGATGACTAACAATGGGACAACAAGCAATCATAGGTGCTAAACATTGGAACAGCATGTGTGACAGCAAGTACATGATGCAATACAGTGATGGGTACAGTCATGATTAGGTGAAGCATGATAGTTGTGGCATCATGGTGCAACAATGGCACATGTGACAGCAGTGGCAGCATAAGGTGCAGCATGGTCATGAGGTCCAGCATATTGATGATGGGTGCAGCATGGTGCAGCACGTTGAGGTGCAGCATGATGACGAGATGCAGCGCAATGATAGGTGAAGGAGTCACCTTGGAGAATCAGTTGAAGCATCATGTCTTCAACTAAGTTCAATCACCTCATGTATCATCTTCTTAGAGATGATCTATGCTCTTATTTAGATAAGTCAAAGTGTTGACTTCTATTGTAAATGTATTATCTCTCTCTCTCTCTTTGTTGAACTATTGAATAACATATAAGAAGAATTGATCAAGGGTTTCTCCACATTGGGGTTTGTTCCTGGGTAGCGCTGCATCTTGTGTCCTCTTGTCTTGGCTTGTCTACTGCGATCTATGTTTATGTTCTATCTGCAATTTACTTTAATGCTGATGTGATTGCTAATCTGGAAAATATATTGAGCTAACTGTGAAAATTTAAATAAATTGCTCTAAGCATAGAACATACTTAAAATTAGCAGCCTTTGATATGTGTAGGTAACAAGCCTATGGTAACCAAGAGATTGTTGGTGTTCTCATAACCTCCCATTCAAGTAGCTTCACCTTTCGAGAGATCGCGTCCTAGTTGGAGCCAAATGTTACCAAGTATTTTATGGGTGATATCCCTAGGAGAAAAAAAATCTCCAAAATGGTCCTTAATCGGCAGCCAGCAACCACTAACTAACTCGTTTTTCCACTTCTTCGCCACCTAAGCAAGCCATGTGGTCCCTCACCCATATGTCATGATCATATGTTTGAAGGTGGGCCTCCCAAACCTAAAGGTATGTCTTGTCATTATTGTGCAAGCAATCCTTTCTGTGGACAGAAACGATCCCTCTAGTCCTATGGGAGGATCTAGCAACTACAGAAGACAATTACATGCAATCTTTCCTAATTCATACTAGAAAATACAAAGGAAGATAGATCTCCTACCTCTCTCTGATGTTAATACCCTTGTTGTCGACCTTGACTCTTTGGCTTCCAAGCTCACAATCTCCTCTTCACTGGTGTAGATGAGTGCCTGCAAGAAAGATCAAGTGGAGACAACAAAACTATACAAAGCATAACATTTTCTAATACAAATTATGTAACAGATCAAGGAGCATTACAATAAATGGACAATAATTGACACATTTATGGAAAGAAAACATATATTGTATTATTAATAGATGAAAAAGGGAGCATTACAACCAATGAAGCCTTGATGTTGGAAGCCTCCTTCAAGTGAGATTCCAAGTCCAAGCCTTAGCCTTCAAACACCTTTCTCCTTTGCAAATGGGCAGCAATTGGGCATAATTCAGCTGTAGGATGGCAACCAACCAACCAACAGCCAACCATTAGTGGATGGTGGGCAATTCATTTATAGGGAAGGAGAGGGAGTTGAGGATCCATGAAAAGAGGGAGGAGTTCCACATCTCAAGGGAGAGATCCATGGAAATAGGATCAAGGGCCAGGAATGGGAGGTCTCGTTCCAATATTCATCTACCTGAAACCACATCATCGTTCTCGAGCTTTCTAGTAAGAGAAGCTTCTCCTCCACTTTAAGAAAAATTGCCTGAAAAGGACCAGCGCAGATTTTTCTGATAAAAGTAGTGCTGGCAGCACGAGTCATGTATAATGCCAAAGGTAATGACATGTGTACCAACGCAGATTTACCTGATAAAAGTAGTGTTGGGCTTGCAAAACAAGGTTTTTGACAAGCTCTTCAGAATGCTTTCAAGGAAAGTTTTCTTCCTTTTCTTCAGGGATGTTCCAAACATGTTTCATGGTGAATACATTGTTTGCAACAACTTAAATCACTTTGCGACACTTGCGACATTGACGACACAAAGTGCGACACTTCAAGATACGAGACTGGGAGTGCGACAAAATATTGTATAACAGATGCCCCCTAAACCATGAAATCGAAACGAAGAGTGATGGTTGAAATGCTTTACAAGCAAAAATAAGGACTTTGAGAGCCACCTTCAAGAGACCTGCAAATCAAACATAATACAATATATCTGACACCTCTAATGTAAGTATGCCTAAAGAGTGCGCATCTAATAATACATAGATCGACAGCATGGACGCAGCCATCCGACTAGAAAGGATCATGTTTACAATCAAGAATACTTAATAACTCCACGCAACTTGGATTTATCAAACGACACACAAGGTCTTCATCTTTGTCTCGATCCAACCAAAGTACGAATCTCACCATGTGAATAGATGTGTCAGATTCGAACATGGTAGATGTTGTTCCTTAAGAAACCAATTCCCTGGTTGTAGGGAAATTGTGCTTAAGACATTAATAAAGATTATTTACTATCACTTATTGTTTATTATATTCCCAAATGAAGGACTTGGAAAACTTGGCCTTGGACTCTTAATACATGTATGACCAGAACATCTCATAATTGCATTTGTTGCTAAATATAAATGATGAATGAGGAAAGTTTGAAATGGAAGTTAAAGACAATATGTTGATCTCTCATAAGAACTATTATCTGTAACTTAAAGGAATTATGATCATGAGAAATAAATCATAGACAATATGCTGGTCTTTCACAGAAACTACTATCTATAACTTAGAAAGGAAATGAGGACTTTAAGTATAGGAGCACTCTTTAAGGGATTTTACCCTACAGCTTCATTACTACACTTAAAAAGAAGAAAACATTGCATGACACATGATAGTGAAACTTACAAATTATATGTAACAACTCCTGGAAACTTCTGGTTGTTTCATTAATCAATGATGTTATCAGGAATACAGTGGCCCCCGGTTCTCCAAAATTCTAACCCTTTCTCTGTAAAATTTCCTCCTTTTATACATTTCTGAAACAGTTGTGAAACTGTCAAACTACTAAATTGTCTCCCTAACTATCTGAATTAAAAATTATTACAGAATTTTACAGAGGTTTAAAGATACCTCAAACAACATAAAATAACATAAAGCAACTGAATTTAGAAGAAGACAATAATGGCTGACTCGCTCTACTAATCCATTGTTGAATTCCTCTGTAAATGCCTTAATCCGCTTTAATCATAATGTGTTGTATTAAACTTGTATAATATTGGGCTTACACATGTGTCAGATACATTTTAATTAACCAAAACACGAAGAAAAAAAACCCAACCGATTGCCTTTTCCTTTAAAATTAGCTTTAACACTAATTTTCCGTTTACACAGCAAAATTGATGCAAAACACATAAAGCGGAACTGAAGAGGAATTAATCTGATTTAATAAACCTATCGGATCCGCATGTTCAGCGCTACGTTGACCTCCCATTATAAATCGCAATTGGCGCTCTTAAACGTTGTATCAGCCCAAATCTTAAGACTTCTGCAATATGGCAGACCCGACAATAGTATAAAACATAGCACATAAAATATCAGGTTCGACCATTGCAATCGCAATCGGTGCTTTTCCAACATACGTGCATAAAGGCAGACCCGACGAATTTTTAAATACAGTGTATATATTTCGGGTCCAGCCCGCCATCGCAAATCACAATCGGCACTTAGCCATATACATATGTATTAAGTGCTACGCGATATTGCGGACCCGACCAGGCTTATAACATAGCATATATATGTTTCAGGTCTGCCTATCGCAAATCGCAATCAGCGGAACCCAAACTATATATAAATAAGGTGCTTTGTTATACTGCGGACCCGCCGAAACGTTAAAATATAACATATATTTTTGAGGTCCGGTGTTAACACTTTAATGCTTGTTTTCTTTGTAAATTCATTGTATTTATGCTTTGCGATATATATATATATATATATATATATATACGAATACATCCATATAACCATTTGCTTCATCTCGAGCTATATTTGGGCCGATTCTTCTATTTTACTTGTTCCTTTACAAGGAAAACATACCCGATATACCATTATTACTCCTTTATTTTGCTTTTATCTCTTGTTTGTAGTATTTTTAAGAGATTCTTGAATGAAAAATGGATGTTATAAACAATAAAAAATGCATGTTACAATATCTGGCTCCACCTGGGGATAGTGCTTTTGCCACAGAAGCACTAAGAACCGCATATTAGTGCCTCATCCATTGGGCATGGAATCATATATTGCTTCTCCGAACTCTTAACTGTGTGAAAATTTGTACAGTGAACCCAGCCCAATATCTGCAGTGATTAGATGCTTGCGCTCTGATAACAAAATATTGAGAATCGTAGATCAGCAGCCTTAGTTGGGCCTGGAGTCCAAAATTGTGAAAACCCCGAAATCTGACAACTGAAACCTGACAATCTTGAAGTCTGACACCTCTGCAAACCAGTTTCTAACTGGGAAAGTCACCCTTATTCATCAACTAATCATTGAACTGAAGAACTGCAACTGGAAACCAAATGCTCAACACCTGAGTTTATTTATGTACCAGTTCCTACACATGTACATCACTGACCTCAATCAAGTGAAGTCAATCTTCCAATGATACCAGATTAGGATTTGAGTGCTTAATCCAGAACCATTCTGCCAGTGAATCTTGAAAATACCATTACAAAAAATAAATTAAGCATAAACGCAGCTCACAACAAAAATTAGAAGTATATCCACCAAAAGATATGTGTAGACTGTTGATAAATTCCTCCATGTACTTTGTCACAGGATCTTCAAAAGTATGAGAAAAAACATGTTCTTGATCAATTCCAACAAAGAAATTCTCTATATATGAAGGTCCCTGCTCAATTGAACCATCTGTTAGGATAATATATTCAGCAGAATAATCATCCACATCTTTAAGAAAATGATCTATGTCATTTTGATGTCTCCACTTTTCATCTCTAAGCTTTGATTGAAAATAACTTGTAATTGTAACTTCAGGAAGGAAAAGGAATTTTTTCACATTATTATACGACATATGATCAACTTCAAATAGATTATTTACCTCTGATCCATAGGCATCATTGTGTTCTTCAATGCACTGATATACAATCTCTCTATCAGCTTCCTTTTTACTTGAGGTAGCCTCCTTTTCTATGATAGAGGACTCAATATATTGTTGTCCAACACATTCCACTTACTGCTTTCATCCTATAGGTTCAACACCCAACTAATAAACTTGAAGAGCTTCACCCTGCTCCCCATTTAAACCACTTTCATTATAGATAGGAGGATCATCAAATTTAACCAAATAAGAACTCTGGGGATTTATTTGCAACTTAATTATTTCTTCCTCCTCTCGACTACTGAGCAAAAATTCTTGATGCATGCTTGAACTTTCCTCTATCTGAATACTCTCTTGATTTGCTTGGAACAGAGTCAACCAATTCTCTGCTTGGGAGGTTATTGAAGAATTTTCTACATCATTTTGAGAAAATGATAGTTCTTCGCTTTCAGAGACTTGTTCATAACTCTGAATGCTTGATATATTTTCATCAAGATCATTAGTTTCTTCAACAAGATCATCATGAGCTTTTAAAGTTTCTTTAGCATGATAATATTCACAACAACCTTCAAAAAGAAACTTGTGCGGATAATAAATTCTACAAGAAGAATTGAATATTGAATGGAAATCTTTCAAAGATGAAATGCTTGCAAGAGGCAGAGACCGAACCAAGTCCTAGCTTCTTGATCCAAAGAAAACATAAACAGTTTCATCTTAACATCTTCATGAAAGATGCCCTGCTACTCCATGCATTCATGAAACTCTTGGAGATGTTGAGTTGGATCTTCATATTCCTTTCTACTGAATCTTGGAAGATACTTATTCCATACATAAAATGCAGGCATATCATGGGGATAGCCAGTGATCCCAGTAAAATCAAATGGATCAAATTTATGGACTAAGAATGCAGGGAGAGCCATTAAAACCCAGAAATGGAAACTCCAATGTACAGTGAAGTCACCAATCAATGTGGTAAGTGAAAGTCACAGGTGTGCATATACAACCGACTGTTGAAACTTGTCACTCTCAAGAATAAGCTTCAAACTTAATGAATTCAAGAAAAAGTGTTCCTATTCTATTGCTTTGCAGGTTGTGGTCTTTGTTACAATGGAATCACCTTTTATTGCTTCTATTCAAACAACCAAGTATTTCCTCCTCACTGAACAACTAGAGGAAAATATTGAGAACCCAGGGAAAAAACTTCTTGTCTTCTCTCCCCGGCAACAGCGCCAATTAATGTTGTTCCTTAAGAAACCAATTTCCTGGCTGTAGGGAAATTGTGTTGAAGACATTAATAAAGATTATTTACTATCACTTATTGTTTATTATATTCCCAAATGAAGGACTTGGAAAACTTGGCCTTAGACTCTTAATACATGTATGACCAGAACATCTCAGAAAGCCATTTGTTGCTAAATATAAATGATGAATGAAGAAAGTTTGAAAGGGAAGTTAAAGACAATATGCTGATATATCTCACAAGAACTATTATCTGTAACTTAGAAGAATTATGATCATGAGAAATAAATCATAGACAATATGCTGGGCTTTCACAGAAACTACTATCTATAACTTAGAAAGGAAATAAGGACTTTAAGTATAGGAGCGCTCTTTAAGGGATTTTACCCTGCAGCTTCATTACTACACTTAAAAAGAAGAAAACATTGCATGACACATGATAGTGAAACTTACAAATTATATGTAACAACTCCTGGAAACTTCTGGTTGTTTCATTAATCAATGATGTTATCAGGAATACAGTGGCCCCCGGTTCTCCAAAATTCTAACCCTTTCTCTGTAAAATTTCCTCCTTTTATACATTTCTGAAACAGTTGTGAAACTGTCAAACTACTAAATTGTCTCCCTAACTATCTGAATTAAAAATTATTACATAATTTTACAGAGGTTTAAAGATAACTCAAAGAACATAAAATAACATAAAGCAACTGAATTTAGAAGAAGACAATAATCACTGACTCACCCTGCTAATCCGTTGTTCAATTCCTTTGTAAATGCCTTAATCTGCTTTAATCATAATGCGTTGTGTTAGACTTGCATAATCCAGGGCCTACGCGTGTGTCAGATACATTTTAATTAACCAATACACGAAAAAAAAACCCAATCGTTTGCCTTTTACTTTAAAATTAGCTTTGACACTAACTTTCCGTTTACACAGCAAAATTGATGCAAAACACATAAAGCAGAACTGAAGAGGAATTAATCTGATTTAATAAACCTATCGGATCCGCCTATTCAGCGCTGCGTTGACCTCCCATTATAAATCACAATCGAAGCTCTTAAACGATGTATCATCCCAAATCTTAAGACTTCTACGATATGGCGGACCCGACAATAGTATTAAACATAGCACACAAAATATCAAGTCTGACCATTGCAATCGCAATCGGCGCTTTTCCAACATACATGCATAAAGGCGAACCCGACGGACTTTTAAATACAGTGTATATATTTCGGGTCCAGCCCGCCATCGCAATCGCAATCGGCGCTTAGCCATATACATATGTATTAAGTGCTATGCGATATTGCGGACCCGACCAAGCTTATAACATAGCATATATACGTTTCGGGTCCGCCTATCACAAATCGCAATCGGCAGAACCCAAAATATATATGAATAAGGTGCTCTGTTGTACTACGGACCTGCCGAAACGTTAAAATATAACATATATTTTTGAGGTCCGATGTTAACACTTTAATGCTTGTTTTCTTTGTAAATTCAATGTATTTATGCTTTGCGATATATATATATATATATACACACAAATACATCCATATAACCATTTGCTTCATCTCGGGCTATATCAGGGCCAATTCTTCTATTTTACTTGTTCCTTTATAAGGAAAACATACCCGATATACCATTATTACTCTTTTCTTTTGCTTTTATCTCTTTTTTGAAGTATTTTGAAGAGATTCTTGAATGAAAAATGGATGTTATAAACAATAAAAAAATGCATGTTACAACAGTAGAAGCCACCTGATTATCGGTCAATGATATAAATCGTTAACAGGGACGAGAGAAACCACCAATGATGATAATGGCTCTCAAGATACAACAGCACAATCCACAAGTGTGAACAATGAAGCTAAAGTCGAACACTCGCATAATCATTCGATCGAAGGCCGGTGATGTGAACCTCTTGTCGAATGCGAAAAACCTGTCATTAAGGCATCCAAGCTCCAAGGTACTGAAAGGGAATTTCCAGATCATCTTCCTGAATAATAAGCTGGAGTCAACAGGAAGCGATCGTCGAAAGAGGGCCATAATGTTTCCCACATCATCGACACGAAACATAGGATTTTGTAAAGTTGGAAAGGGTGATTAAGGATTGTTGCATAAAAATTCAAACAGGTATAAGTGGTTTGAATTTGCAGGTGGGACTTCTCTTGAGCATATCGGCAACACGACTCCAGAATTTTGCATCATTTGACTCAAAATAGGATCAGAGGTCATGATGACAATAGGATATAATCAAATGAGAGGCAAATGGTTTTCCTAATCCCGGTAAGCCAAGTGACAAAGTGAGGATGTACCAAACCCAACACAAGATATGGATAAGTGTCATGTTCAAGAGCGACATACTGCCTTTCATACAAAATACACGATATATGTTTCTTTCCATTTTCCCCCACTATTTGTAGCAAGTACCTCTTTATTTTTAATCACAAGCTTAAAGAGGATACCATATTCTTGTCGTATATATTCATCCTTGGGATGAATCCATCCTAATATTTTTAACGAGCCCTACGAATGAGTAGCTCGTCTTGTCACGGTGACAAGTCCTTCGTCGTTTTAGTTTTATGAGTCCGACGGAGGGGAAACTCGACGTCTTTTTCATGTATAGAGAGTTTGAAAAAGAGGCGAAAAGAAAACTCTTGATGTCCATTTTCATAGATAGTCTCTTAATTCCGAAAAGGTAGAAAAAAATACTCAAGAGAACCTCTTAGCCATGTTCGACTAAGGTATTCATTTTTCGTAGCTAGTTTATCTCAGTCCGAAAAGGGTTAAACTTATACTGAATAGACGTCTTTTCATTTACTTTTATGAGTTCGAAAAGACAAGTGCTCGACAATCTTTTCATATTTTGAAAGTCGGAAAAGAGCTAAAAGAGGCTCCTCATGGAGGAACGAGTGGTATAAAAGGATAGCAACTGGTTTCGGTGATGATAGAATTGCTCAAAACATGTAAAGATCAAGGGGCTGGCTAATAAGACCACTCATCGCAAATGTTACTCAGACAAAGGTAAAACAACCAAGTGAAAGTGTATGATCGACCAAAGAGATGGCGACAATGGAATGAAAAAACCAAGGTCATCTAGCAAAAACAGGCTGATAAAAACAACAATCACAAGAGGTAAAGTCGGAATGGTTTCATTTTTACACAAGCTTGAAACATGGGAAGCTATGCTTGAGGATACTTGAAGATGGTTTCATTTTTTCACAAGCTTGAAACATGAGAAAAAGCTATGCTTGGATTTGGTTTCATTTTTACACAAGCTTGAAACAAATACAATCTATGCTTGAGATTGGTTTCATTTTTACACAAGTTTGAAACAAAGAAAAATTGTGTTTGAGATAAGTTTGCATGCCCCCGACATAATGACTCAATTCGAGGTACATGCCCCTCAAGCTTCTTTTCATGCACCTAAGTAGACTATTGGTTACTAACAGGAGGATGGAATGAAGGTTCATTTACGAGATCAAGTGAAAGACTCTACTAGGATTTACGAGATCTAATCAACTCGACTTGGAAAGGGATTTGTTTCATTGTTTAACGAGCTTGACACAGGAAAAGAACCATGCTCATGACGCCTTGTTTCATTTTTTAACGAGCTTGACACATGTAAAGGAACTCTACTCTGAAAAACCTTGATTCATTTTTTAAGGAGCTTGACACAAGACAAGGAACTCTGCTATGAGAATCCTTGATTCATTTTTTAAGGAGCTTGTCACAAGTAAAAGAACTCTGCTCCAAAAACCTTGATTCATTTTTTGAGCTTGACACAAGTAAAGGAACTCTGCTCCGAGAACCTTGATTCATTTTTTAATGAGCTTGACACAAGAAAAAGAACTTTGCTCAGAGAACCTTGGTTCATTTTTTAATGAGCTTGACACCAGAAAAAGAACTCTGCTCAGGGAACCTTGATTCATTTTTTAAGGAGCTTGAAAGAAGAAAAAGAACTCTGCTTATAGAACCTTGATTCATTTTTTAATGAGCTTGACACAAGAAAAGGAACTGTGCTCCAAAACCTTGTTTCATTTTTTAAGGAGCTTGACACAAGACAAGGAACTTTGCTCTGAAAACCTTGATTATGGACCACAACAAGCCATGGCTTCCAATAGGTTCTCATCAGATGGGAGAACAATGCTCTGGAAGGGATACATGTCAAGGGATCTAATGCAAAGATCAGGTTCCAATGCCCCCAGTACATGATGCACTATATCACTCAATAGATCATTAGTAGACGAGGGCATGGAATAGAAGGCCACATAATTAACCTGTGGCGGGGGTGATAACACTTGCATACAAGGACCATTTAGGGAAGATGGTTGAGTGGGATGCAAATTAGAACCAACGAACAAAAGTTGATCAATGGTCACAATTCTTCCTTCATGCGGGAAACATATCACACAAAAGAGAGAAGAGACAAGAGCTCCCATGACATAAACATAGTCACGGCCAAGGAGTAAATTAAAATCCAAAGGGCCTTGGACAACCATCACATCGATATAGACGATTTTTCCTCCCAAAGTAATAGGCAACTTAGGAAGCATCCCTAACGGTTGACTGGTTCCATTGTTAAAACCCAATAGATTCTCAATAATGGGCACAAGTTGGGGAGAACCTAAAGCTTGCCAAGTAGTTGAGGATAGAATACTAATCGACACGCATTCATCTATGATTGTACTAGGTACGGGTATATTATAAACTTGTACTATGATCTGAAAGGGCACGTAAGAAGGAAGACAATATCTTTCCAGTCGACTCCAATTAAAGGAAGTGACCATACTACTTGGAGGGGGTGTCGTGGGAATGGGAGAACTGCCCCCTTGTGTAATGGGAATAGGAGGATTTCCCCAAAGTATCGTGGGAATGGGAGGATTGCCCCCCAATTCAATGGAATCTGAAGAAACAAGAAGCACCTGAGCGGTATGAAGTTCACTCCCTACGAGAAAGGTATGATCAACTGAAGGTGGAATCAGGTCAACCATTTTCTCAACCAATGGTTGGTCATGAACAAACGCATGGGATTCACACTAAAAGAGAGTTGGATTCTAATCAATCACTTCATCAACTAGTGGAGGATTGGGAGAAAACTTATAGTAACCAACTGGAAGACAAGGCTGAAAAGTTGTAAGGTTTTCCAACACTTTTGAGGATTCATCCACACAAAGACAAAGGTGAATAGGATGATTTTCTTCACATAACTTACAAGGAAATTTGACTTTACCCTTTTTCCCATGGACCTTACTATCACTAGTTGAGGGTTTGTCACCAGCATGATCTCCAGAGGCTGATGACGAAGGTCGATGTGAGCCTGTAGACCACACTTCTAATACCTTGGGAATACTAGGACAATCTCTAAGAAGGTGGTCACCCTTACAAAGCATGCAAGGGAATTTAACTTTGCGGGGTTGATTGGAAGGTTTCTCCATACTAGTTGCATCCATAGCAATGGTTGCTTGGTTGTCCCCCTGCTTATTTTTCTTCTTCTTAATCTTCCTTTTCTTCTTCTTCTTATCCACCTGGTTACTAACTTGTAGGCTTTCACCAGACGAAGAGGAAGAAGATCAAACAGGTGAAGGAAGCAAAGAGTCAACTTTAGGATCAACTGGATGTTGATATTGTTCAGGTGGAAGAGACCCTGGTTGAGAAGCAGTTCGGACATTCAGAACCATAGGGGTTGAAAATAACCAAACTGGCAAACTAATGGTAAATCCGAGAAGGGACAACATTTCCATATAAGGAGCACCAACATTCCCAAAAGAAGGAAAACGACCAAGATTCCCGTCAGAGGGGTTTCCTTGACTGGTAGACTCAGGAACTGTTGTCATTAGTCTCAACCTAAGATCCACTAAGGAGTTATTCCACAGGGAGGATGTTGTTCCACAGTCAACTAATTGATTTTAGAAATTAAAGACAAACAAAAACCAAGAGGGATAACTAGGCAAAAGGGTTTACCAAGCAACCGTGAACTACAATATACACTTTGACGAACCAAGGACTTAATGTACGACAACCAATCTCTTTGAACGTTGTGTTTGGTGTATCATGGTATATAAGGCAGCAAACTCGGTTACCTATGGATGGATAGCAACCTATAGGGTACTCCCAAACCATAGGGGTCGAAAATAACCAAACTGGAAAACCAATGGTAAATCTAAGAAGGGACAACGTTTCCATATAAGAAGCACCAACATTCCCAAAGGAAGGAAAACAACCAAGATTCCCGTCAGAGGGGTTTCCTTGACTGGTAGACTCAGGAACTGTTGTCATTAGTCTCAACCTAAGATCCACTAAGGAGTTATTCCAGGGGGAAGATGTTGTTCCGCGGTCAATTAATTGATTTTAGAAATTAAAGACAAACAAAAACAAAGAGGGATATCTAGGCAAAAGTGTTTACCAAGCAACCGTGAACTACAATATACACCTTGATGAACCAAGGACTTAACGTACGACAGCCAATCTCTTTGAACATTGTGTTTGGTGTATCATGGTATACAAGGCGGCAAACTCCGTTATCTATGGATGGATAGAAACCTGTAGGGGACTTCCAAACCATAGCGGTCGAAAATAACCAAACTGCCAAACCAATGGTAAATCTGAGAAGGGACAACGTTTCCATATAAGGAGCACAAACATTCCCAAAAGAAGGAAAACGACCAAGATTCCTATCAGAGGGGTTTCCTTGACTGGTAGACTCAGGAACTGTTGTCATTAGTCTCAACCTAAGATCCACTAAGGAGTTATTCCATGGGGAGGATGTTGTTCTGCAGTCAATTAATTGATTTTATAAATTAAAGACAAACAAAACAAGGAGATAACTAGGCAAAAGGGTTTACCAAGCAACCGTGAACTGCAATATACACCTTGACGAACCAAGGACTTAACGTACGACAACCAATCTCTTTGAACGTTGTGTTCGGTGTATCACGGTATACAAGGCGACAGACTCGGTTACCTATGGATGGATAGCAACCTGTAGTGGACTCCCAAAATATACTTGACGGTACGTAGGAGTGCAGTCCGTAGTACTATTGTCTAATGCTTAGTCGTTTGATGAGAGCATTCCCATATACTTTTCATGCGTGGAGCGTCGTCTGATATACCCGAAGGTACGTGGAGAACGATCTTATACACTTCCGTACATGGAACGGGATTTCAGCCCGGGATGCAACGCTGGAAAACAACGACAGCTCCTATGTTTAACGACGCTGGAACACGTCTCTAGCCTAGACCTCTAGATGTTTGCGTTAATGTTCCAAATGCTCCTTAGGTTAATTGAGATAAATTTTAAAGTTGATCTTGAATTATGTTTCGGTTTCAAGGCTCAAAAATCGATGTCACCTGAACACACCTACGATGCAACTAATATGAAAAAAATGACTCTTTTCATTTTAAATGAAAGTTATCTAGTGTAGGGAAGAAGTGCAAACATTGATGCAACAATCAAATATGCAGCGAACAAGAGCTTCCCAACTAGATCTTTCAACTTCATTATTCCAATGCAACAACCAAAAAGTAAATGAATTTTAATTCACTAAAGTTCACCTACATGGATTTTTTTTATTTTTAAACTAAATGAGAATGCCCTTATCATCATTCAACACCAAGCAATGTAATCTATGCTCCATGACAATCTCAAAAACAACTTTCTGGTGCAATGTAATCTAATGCAATTTCCAGAAGTAATGATTAGCGTTGAGATGAAAGCTTAGCAAATGCAAATGCAATTTATTTTCTGGTTTTCGAAAGGACTAAAAATGCTTATCAAACAGCAAATCAGTGACACACGCAAGCAGCGAAAGAGTAAATTCAATTACCCAAAGAACTAAAGATTCAACCAAAGCTCGTTTTCACTACTTCAACATGGAATGGACTCTTGCAAACCATTAAGAATTTAACAACAATAAGTCAAAATTCTATGCAAACAAAGCAAGAGAAAAACTTTATAGATCAAGACATTTCATATCTTCTATCAAAAAAACTAAAAAAATCTCATTTTTTGGACCAGCGCGACTGTAATGGTCAAAATTCGCGCTGACAGAGTCTTCAGCGCTACTGTAACCAACAAAATTTGCACTGGTAGCACTCTTTTTCTCAAGAAAAAGGCCATTGGGCGAGAAAAATTTAGGAGAAAACAAACAAAGTTGAACAGAGACCTAGATTTGACACTTTAAACCACACCACTCAGAATGTGGATCCACAATTAATCAAAGTTATGGATCACTAAGAGGTTGGCCAAACTTATCAAATAAGACCAAAAACAAAAGGAGGTTTGAAGGGTTATGTACTACCCAGCGAAGTCGCATTTTGTTGTGCAGACAATTCTTTCTGCGGACAGAAACAATCCCTCTAGTCCTATGGGAGGATATAGCAACTACAAAAGACAATTACATGCAATCTTTCCTAATTCATACTAGAAAATGCAAAGGAAGATAGATCTCCTACCTCTCTCTGATGTTAATACCCTTGCTGTCGACCTTGACTCTTTGGCTTCCAAGCTCACGATCTCCTCTTCGCTAGTGTAGATGAGTGCCTGCAAGAAAGATCAAGTGGAGACAACAAAACTATAAAAAGCATAACATTTTCTAATACAAATTATGTAACAGATCAAAGAGCATTACAATAAATGGACAATAATTGACACATCTATGGAAAGAATACATATATTATATTATTAATAGATGAAAAAGGGAGCATTACAACCAATGAAGCCTTGATGTTGGAAGCCTCCTTCAAGTCAGATTTCAAGTCCAGGCCTTCGCCTTCAAACACCTTTCTCCTTTGCAAATGGGCAGCAATTGGGCATAATTCAGCAGTAGGATGGCAACCAACCAGTCAATAGCCAACCATTAGTGGATGGTGGGCAATTCATTTATAGGGAAGGAGAGGGAGTTGAGGATCCATGAAAAGAGGGAGGAGTTCCACATCTCAAGGGAGAGATCCATGGAAATAGGATCAAGGGCCAGGAATGGGAGGTCTCATTCAAATCTTCATCTACCTGAAACCACATCATTGTTCTCGAGCTTTCTAGTAAGAGAAGTTTCTCCTCCACTTTAAGAAAAACTGCCCGAAAAGGACCAGCGCAGATTTTCCTGATAAAAGTAGCGATGGCAGCGCGAGTCATGTATGATGCCAGAGGTAATGACGTGTAACAACACGGATTTACCTAATAAAAGTAGCGTTTTCCTTGCAAAACAAGGTTTTTTACAAGCTCTTCATAATGCTTTCAAGGCAAGTTTTCTTCCTTTTCTTCAGGGATGTTCCAAACATGTTTCATGGTGAATACATTGTTTGCGATAACTTTCATCACTTTGCGACACTTGCGACATTGACGACACAAAGTGCGACACTTCAGGGTACGAGACTGGGAGTTTGACAAAATATTGTATAAAAGTCATTTGGTAATTTAGTATTCTAGTTTACTTATCATGGAGACTTTTGGGCATGAATTAATGGAGGGATTAGGCAAAAAGAGTAGGCTAGGTATGTGCTCTTGTCCCCTAGACCTATTTTGGATGTTACCCTTGGGCCCTAATCCCGTGGGATCTCTGTTACTGACCTTTGGGCTCTCGAGATGGTACTTCATGGGAAACCCTTATTTTGGTTGCGTGATCCCGCTCCCTTATCCACATACATCACTACCCTTCTACACATTATAACCCCATTTATCATTTCTCCCTCCCAAGTCCACACTCCTCCACGGGGTCCACATAGGGTTAGCCTCCCCTTCCCCTTGCCCACACCTTGGGTCGGGCTTAGAATGATGCCCCGGAGGTTGATGCAACTTAAAATAAAAGTAAAAGCATAATTGGACACATTGAATAGAAAAAATGTACCACAAAATGCAGGATGGTCGGGATAAACATATTTAGCACATCGGCAAAAGCCAATGCATGAGCTCTACCCCATTCTGATGGCCATCACCTTGGTTCCTATAAGACCTAGATGAGCCTCTTTCATCATTCAAGAACCCATGATTGTCCCAACCCTTGGTGAGCAATGAACCGCCCTACCTCAAAGGGGGTATCCACTGATATACTTTACATATCATACTCTTACTCCTTGAGCCTCGAGTAGTTAACCAAATAAAAATCATAAAAGGCAAAAGGAAAATGAAGAACGCTGGAAAAATCAACATTGGGGTGACTCATGTACCACGATTGCTCCTTCCTATACATTATATACCCAAGTGTGGGCTTACCCTTATTAGCGACCCTTGTACCTTGGCATGTGACACAGAATTGCCCCTACAGCCCCTACTCCATTCCATCACTTTATCACATGCCACTGCCATTTTAAGGATATACCTTGGACATATCATCCCCTTTAAAAGTAGAAACCACCTAAGAGGGCACTTGGTTAACACCCTTTGGAGTTTGGAGACATTAGCACATGCCAAAGCCCACTATGGAAGGGCATGCCATTATGAAGTGTCCACTTGTTGCCCATGGTTTGTAAGCTCTTTTACTCGATTTCTTTAAATTACTTGTTGCACTGGAAGGCAAGGGACGCATTAGATCTTTTGCAAGATTATAAATGGTCTCCATTTTGGGTCTAGTCTCCCTATATGGGATCCTAACCCTCCAGAGGGCTACGTTGGGACATAAAGGGTGTGTGAAGAGAGCAATGTGTCCCCACATCAGCAAACAACATTCCATGGATCCTCAAAGATCTTTAGAGATTGCTCAAGTTTCATCTTTGGACGAGGAAGATGCACCTAGTTCACCATGCCCAATCGGCCCCACAGTTGTATCATGCACTTGACAAATGACCCAGGACCTATATGATGATGTAACATCACTTACACTATCATCTGAGCCCTTATATATGGTCTACAGGGATCTTCGATTTATTTGGAGGCCCATGAGGACACTTGTATGCCCTCTCACCCACTGGGAGCACCACAGGTTTATTATTTGGAGAACAAGGGGCCAACCCCTTGTCCGCCACTTTTGGGAGTCCAATTTCTCATTATGGCACCTATGGACTTCATCGGGCCTCTTAGAAGGCCCAATGACATGTATTATTGATCATTCAACCTCTTTGAGAGGCTTATTCTTTTGTTTATGAGCTAGTTTGGTGGGCTTGTCACCAAAAGTTAGTTATTTTGCACATTATTCTATTCTAGGGGCTAATGTAGGCCTAATTAGCTAAATCAAACTCATTATAAGTGTATAAATACAAGTGATGTGAATTCATTTTAGCAACATCACTTGGATTGGACTTGTATCTCTCTTGAGAATTTCGTTATCATTCTTGGAGGATGAATTTTGGAGTATGGAATGAATTTTGATGTTTGGATTATTTTCTCTTGTCTTGGAGCTTCTTAATTGGCAAATCCTTGATGGTTGGATATACTTTTAATACATGTAAGTGCAATTTGTCACATACATTGTTTTTAGGATTTCTCTATACTAAGTTAATTCACTGGATCCATTTATGCGAAGTTGTGGAAATTCGGTTTCTAGATAGTGATGCTTCATGTAGGGGCCATGTATTATGAATGAATGTTCCTAGAGATGCTTCTTCATTGAAATTCATCTTGATAAGCCATCAATCTTGCAAAACAAGGTATAAAATTCATGAAGTTGTTTTTGTTGTTGCCCTAATGTTATGCGAAGTTGTCTTTGAGGCCTCCTTGACATAGAAAATTCAATGTCCATAGCCATAACTACTCTTGACTCCAAATCTCCCCAAAGGATTAGGCACTAGTCCACCATAAGGTGATCACCTTAAACCTATTTTCCTTCTCCACTCTCCTCTTCTATAGGTCTAGTCCTCTAGGTCACCTAGGGCATCAATTATCTCACAATCTAGCCATCCAAATACTTCAATTTTTGGTCCACAACTGTGCTGGTGTGTCCTCAAGAAGCCCTCCAAATTTCGTGAGATTCTAATGGTGGGATCTTGAGATATAGCAAGCCCTAGATCGAAGACCAATTCTTGCCCGTGGTTTCCCCTAGGCTAGAAACCTCACTGGGATCCTTGCATTGTCTTTCATTGAAAATTCATTCCTTTATCCCTTTCCCATCCCTAATTAGGGCAAGCATATCATTGGTTGCTAAATCTTATCCCCTTGACCTAACCTCGAGTCCACTTGGTCACGTGTGGTCCCATGCACTATCAAGGTTAATTCTTCAAAGATCACTTGGAACCCAAGTTTCCACAAAAATTCTAAGGCTTAGGGATCTCCTTTATAAGACACATACTCAAAACCTAACCCGTGAAATTCTCCCCAAGCCCTTCCTTGAAAGCCTCCATCATGTCTTCCAAGACAAGCAAGCCACATATTTGAGCCTCTCTTGTGAATAGGCTTCCAGGATCACCTTGCACCCTATCATTGGTCCATCCATTTCGTGATCCTTATTATAACGAGTCTCCTCCCATTGGCGAAACTCTGTAAAGAGTAGGGAGCCTTAGCCGAGGTGACAGTGGGTTATCGCTCCATTGTTGCCCTTAGCCTATTAGTAGCCCTTCAAGGATCCCCTTTTAGGACCCCTGCTAGTTTGAGCGATAACAGGGAGTAGATGCATTTTCTGCCCAGTTCGAGAAATATTTCTCATTCATTGCTTGCATGGAAAGCTTAACAAACAACAGTGTATGGTATATTGATTCAAGAGCATCCTTCCACATGATCGGGAATAAGAAGAATTTCAACCACCTAAAGGAGAAGGACATGCAGTTTCATATTGAGCTAGGAGATGATGGCATGTATGAAGCTAGAGGAGTTGGTACTATCAATTTTTAGGAGTTAGGTAATTCACTTCATCTCAAAGAAACCCTCTATGTTCAAGGATTAAAGCATAATCTTGTTTAGTAGCTACTCTTTAGAACAAGGGTTATAATCTCATCTTCAACAAAAGTAAGGCTTACCTCTAGTACTTAGCTTCTAGATGTAAGAATAAGATAGGTGTGAGGGTAAATAATCTCTACAAGTTTAGGTAGAGGTAGGCACAGCCTTGAGCAGCAAGGTAGGAAGTCATCAGAAGGGAAAAGTAATAGTTAAGAGAGCAGGATAGAGCTGTCAATATGGAGCCTCAGCCAGTATCCTAGTTTGGGTCAAAGTTAGTTAGCAGTTGGGTCGACCAGCGAGATGATGAGGACCATAGCCCAGGGTGAGTGGAGGCAACCACTTAGTAACTCCCATTATAGGGAGAGTTCGACCTAAGTTGTCAAAGGATTTATTTGAGGATATCATGAGAGAATTGGATCTTCTAGTATCACCTTTGAGAAGAAGAAGCAACCTCAGAGATACACGGGATACATGGAACTTATGAGTGAAGTGATAGACTCACAAAGAATGTTTGGAAAAAATAGGTCTTTAGATCAGATTTCGGAAAAGAAAGTAGCGAAGTCTTCTAGCTCAAAGGGAGTAGTTGCAGCAGTGGAAAGTGTGACAGTGTTGGAGACAGATCTAGGTGGAGGAGGTTCTTCTAGAAGCACCTTCCTCGCTATGAAGGAGTGTTGAAAAGTGTAACAAAGGTCATTATTGACTTGTGCCTTAGTCAAGAAAGACCACAAACAATCGTTCTTTTAGCATGCACGAGTTCCTCAAAAATAGGATGGGTCATGGAGCAATTAACTCATGCACAGAAGTTGGAGGCTCAGTGTTTTTTGTCTCCAAGTGCAAGTTTATTTTTGGAAAAGGATGAGTGAGAGTCTCACTGTCTAATTGAGGCTAGGACGAATTAGAAGAGTCAGATTGACTTAGTTAATAAATCAGTGACAAGTTTGAGTTCTAAATTTAAACTTGCCAATTATAACCAAGTCAAAAAGCTTAAAAGGAGGATGAAGGCACCTTTGTAATTCATTCTTGTATGCATAGCTTGTGTGTGTGAGAGCGTCTTGCTATCAAAGCATGTAAGGAGCATCCTAGATGTAGTTTTGAGAGGAGAATTTCCTTGTGTTGTGTGCTAAGATTTAGGGAGAAATTCCTAAATAATAGGGGCTCAAGTTTACACTAGGAAATAGGGATTTCCAATGCTAAGGAATAGGATCCATATTATGTAAGGAAAGAAGAGTTTGATCAGAGGTTCTTGTAGGGATTTTTAGTTAAGTACTGGCAGAGAGAGCACTTGTGTTTTTATATAGAACCAATTGGTAAAGAAATATGATTGCTCAGAAATTTCTCTCAATAAAATCTACAGCAAGTATAGGGTTTTCCCAGTTGGGTTCCCCAGGAAACTACTGTGTCTCTTGTGCAAATTGTGTCTCTATCTCTGTGTTTAATTTCGTTGCTTCTATTGTTGAGAAATTATGCATCTTAGTGAAAAAAAAAGTAGTTTCAGATTGTTCATGCAAGCAGCTAGCAGAATTTCAAGGAAATTCAACACAACTTGCCGCCGTAAAGTGTTCTCAAGCTCCAACCTAAAGAGGACTCCAATCTCTGCCTTGCACCACCCTGCCACCCTACTCAGCAAGCCACCACTTTCTCTGAAGGCTCTGACCTTCAATTTACCTCAATGGACCACATTTCATATATTTTCAAATTGGATCCACCTGAGAACATAAATAATATCAAGAGTAATATGTTGATTATGTCAACATGCGATACTATCATAAGGTTATCAGTAGCAAAGTCACCAAACCCTAGTTGATCAGTCACACCCACTACTATTCAACATGTTTATCGAATAACAAACCTTATCAGCATAGAAACACGAACTTATTGTATTCCATTGTCCCTGAACTACCTCTGAAACAACATATCACAATAGTACTCACTTCTACAACTGAAACCCTGCCTCAACAATCAGAAACATTCTCTGCCCAATAACATACATTCACTATCATACCCTAGTAGCATCAATGTGCTCTCAACAATGCATTCTTTGATAGGTGGGATTGGTTTATAACTCGGAACAACAACCTACAAAGCAATCCCGAAGCTCCTGACCATAATTAGCAGCAAACCTTGGCTACTTCAACTCAGGAAAAAACCCTAAAACAACATCTTATAATAGCAACTATATAATATGGTTATTGTAATTGCAACATTTATCAAACAACCAATCTAGTTTGAATCTTTTGCTCGGGAGTACATAAGATACAATATAGCAGTATTCAATTTCGTAGCTCAACAACTCATGTAATTCTCTTACAAATTTTGATTCAACAAGGCTCAATAGCCATATCTAGGAGTAGCATACAAACTATGTCATTTGCCATAACCCTGGCAATTTGTAATACCATCACACGATACTTTTGTTGTTCAACAGTGTATCAAACCTATCAACATAGGACTAAAATCTGAGATAAATCGAAACCAAAACAAGTGAATCATAATTGATGATGTCATTGATTTTTTTATTAAATGGGTTCAAACTTTACCTTTGCTATAGCTGCTCATTAGCCATGACTTCAACCTTCCCTTGAAATTGTTTCAAATATAACTTTTAATTGACTATGAATGAATGTCACAGGTTCACTGCTTCCTTCAAATTTGTCAATGAAAGGATTTGAAATAGGCCATATGCCAAATCACCCAAAATATGTGCCACAAAAGGGTTATCATGGATTAGTGAAGTTCTAGCCAAAAAGAATCTTCAACAAAGGAAACAATGTGCCTCAGGGATCTACTTCCAGATGCACCCTTAGGTGAACTTCCCTTTGTAAGTTGCTCTAGAAATTTGCCCTCAGAACTTATTAGCCTTCAAAAAAGCCTCAGAACAAAACAAAAAGAACCTTCAGATTCAACATAGATTAAACCACATCATTAGTAATTTCCCCAATAGAATGGTTTTGCAAATTTCCTCTATCAATCTCAGATTAGGACTCAGAGAAACTTCAATAAATGTTACCTTAGAAAAGAGATCATATTACGGTTTAGGAAGATATGCAAAATACCTTAGGAAGGCATTGCTTGTCTTGTACAATATGCTTCAATTATGTCTTAGAAATGTCTCAGATAAGATCCTGAAGTGGGGTCAGAATAAGTCTTAATGATAGGCTTTGAACAAGAAAGTTTAAACCTCAGATGCTACTACAACAAGACCTTTTTCCTAGTTCGAAAGTAGCCCTTCAATAGAACCTCAGTTCAACTTGAATATAACATGGTTTTTCTTGAACAACCCCTAAAATAAGCCTCAGAAAATCATTGTAGAATAGATTAGGGCTCATAAATTACCTTGAAAAATGGCTTAGTCCATCTCGCATTAGGGCTCAAACTGCCTCAAGGAACAGTGAAGAGAATGCCCTAAAAGATGAATGATTATGCCATTCAAGTCAGCCACAAAAGACACATAAAACAGGCCTTGGAGGTGATCCAAATTAGGCCTTAGACCAAGCTGAAAATCCCCACAAAAAGTCTCAGATGAATTCCTCAGATAAACCCACAATAGCCTCAAATCACACTCAATAATTTACAAGGAAACTCGGCCTCATCTTTAGATGAACCAACGAATAGCCTCTTGCCATAGAAATCCCTATTAAGAATACTAAATTCAAGCCTTAGATTGTCTTCTTTTAAAGGTCGAACCTTTGCAAAGAAAGGGGTTGAATATGAGCTTCAAGACTTGTGCATTTTGTCTCAGAAAATGTCCATAGAAGTCTGTCAAAAGAGAGCCACAAGAGGTCTAAAATTTTGTCAAGAATAGGAGACAAAAAGTCTACTCAGTTGATTATGTAATCTCAATTTTGTTTCATAGGTTTAAATTCAGCGATTTTTTATTATTCAAAAAAAAAATTAAGGCGCTGACAGTGGGATTGTCAATGCCAAATAAAAATGCGTTAGTAGATAGATTATCAACGCCTATTGTAGATTTGTAAAATAAAATGCATTGACAATTGGATTATCAACACCAGTTTTTTAAATTTGTAAAACAAAACACTAACAGTTGGAGTATCAATGCCCTTTTGAATTTTAAATTTTTAAATGTCAATATCAAACACTGACATAACACGTGTCAGCAGAGGAGCAATAAATCGATCATGCGAACATTGGCTAATCAAATGGTAACATGTCATTTCATAATTTCACATGGGGATATTTTCACCGTTGGAAGGTAATCATTATGGTAAATGAATCGAGTAATTCATCATATTTATGTATGACTAATTGACTAGCATGTTAAATCTCAAATGTTTTTGGATGGTGTAAGTAATCATATTACCATGAGTTAAAAGTTGTGCATAGTTAATCCTTTGTATTGTTTTATCCGCCGAAGTAAAACAGTGTTATCCTGCATTCTTGTGATTGAATCACACGCCCAACTTCGTTGCCTGTGTTCTGGACAGTGGTTATGGGGAAGAGAGGAAAGTTGCACAGAGGGGAACCCAAATGACCCAACATTCTTGAGGCATATCCAGAGGTTTCGAAACGCTGGATGGGATGATTTTTTCTTCTGATGTACAGATTACCATGATGGGGTTGCTAGGGCTTTTGCTGAAGAATTTGATGGCCAAGGAGTTACAATCTGAGGGATTTCTTTCCCTGTCACAGAGGAAGTGGTTGTGGAGGCTACAGGCCTCCCTGTGGATGGAAAACAGTGGTTTAAAAACCACATTTTGGATGGAATTGATGTGCCATTTTTTTAAATATGAATACAAGGATAGACCTTTGTGTTTAGAGGTACAAAGAGCTTGGTTGAAGGATGAATGGCACATGCTTTTGAAGATTGCACAGTCATTATTCACATGTGACGGACGCTTCAACAGATTCAATCTATATCATCATTTTCGCTTTCTCCTCACATTGCAAGATAGATCAGGATGAATGCCCCTTACTTTTTGTTGATGAGTCTTAAACAAAGGTTCGCAAGGGTCAGGGAAAAACCGGATGCTTCCTCTCATTTTATTTATCACAAAGGATTGATTAAATTGTTAATTGAAAAACATTTAAAGAAAATCAACAGAACATGGGAGCCCTTTCTCTTTTGGGGGGTTTTGTAGAGATTGTCAAACCAAAGACTAAGGTCAAAGGCAGAAAGAAAGAAACCAAGAAAACTATTAAACAACCCCAAACCCTAGAGCAACGGACTCCATCCATTCGAACCAGAAGCTAAAAAAGAACAAAACCTCCCCCTCCTTTAGTTCCTGAATTAGCAAGGGTTTATACAAGAAAAAGTGAAAGACATAGAGCAAAGAAGAACTTGCCCTCTCCCCATGTATCTTCTCCTACAAAGGTTAAGTTCACTAAGTCAGCAGAGAAAACAAAGGTTCAAGCTGTTGAACCGGAGGCAGAGGAAACAGAGGTTCAAGATATTGAACCTGAGACAAAGAAAGTTGAGCCTACTTTAGCTGAGATTTATAGAGAAGGAAGAAGACCACATACTAGATTGTTGAATAAACTCAGGATAAATATCAAACTTAAATGAAACCCTAGGCCGGAAAAACAAATCATTGAGGTAGATGATACACCTCAAAATGATTTGAACATAAACAAAGAAAAACCTACCAGTTCTAAGAGGCCTAGGAGGTAAAGTAAGAAATCTGCTACAGAGTCTAAGAAACCCAGGAAAGGGAGACAAAGTAAGGTTGATATCTTGTTAGAGGTAGTCAACAAACTTGGCTGATCATTTTCAGAACAAAGTTTTGTTTTACCAGTTGTTTTCGAGGGCATCTTGAGCAGGATCTGACAGTTAGTCTGTCAATGTTTTTCTGCTTCAATTTTGATGAGCATTGACAGTGGGATTGTTAGCGTGATTTTGCATAGGGTTTTATGAAGCGCTGACAGATAGTTCGTCAGCAATCCAGTGTTTCTCTTGATTTCCAAGTGTGCTAGTAAATCCATCAGCACTGAAGGAAAAGGCTATTTTGAAGGCAACAAGAAGCATTGTGGAACGAATACAGCGTAGATAGAAGGATATGATTGCCAAATGTCCTTTTTGTGAATTAAGACCATATGTTAAGGTGGAAATTGACACATCGAGCATAATGATAAAGCAATCCATTTCGAAAATTCTTAGCAGGATATTATTCATTAGTTTGATCCTTAATTTTGGTTAGCTTTCCAGCAATAGCATGATCTTTAGATACAAAATATTTGTATTTTGGTTTTATGATTAAAACAATGTAATGTATGTAGTTTTAATTAGAGATATCATTATCTATTTTTTAATCTTGTAATTAAACTTTTTGTTGAAAACTTGGATATAGTTATGTAATAATTTATAAAGTTGATAATGACAAGGGACCAAGGGTTGGAAATTTTACAAAAAATGTGTATTGCATATACCTTTGAGGTTAATAAAATTTGTTGTGAACGGTGTTACTTGTACAATTTGCAGAGATTCTTGTGTGATAAGTTTCTTGTCAGTGTTTCTAGTGTATTATTTTTCTTCTAAGCCATAAAATCTGATTCATAAGTCTTTTGCGTTGGAAATAAGTGATTAAATTGGAATTTTGTTTGTAAGCTCAAATTTACATTTTCCAAATTGCTCATATATTTTTAGCGTAAATTTCACTCACATAAATTACTTGGTTGCTCTATTTTTTATGTTTACTCCCCACTATCTTCTATCATAACTTTATGATGATTTGTCTAAGAAATTGTTGATGGTGTTGTAAATTTGTCAACCAAGAGGGTCTCCCCGATGTGAAGTCACAATTAGACCTCACTCTTTGGAGTCGGAGCCCCATCCGAAGTATCAACCTAGCTGCCATATAGCCTTGTAGATTTGCCTTGGCTACAAAGTTCGGCACAAGAGAGTAACACACAGGTATTTTTGGATCAGCAAGTGAATATGCCTTGTGAAATGTTCAGCTATGGAAAGTATCAAGGTCCTTCTACCGAAAGGGAAGAGAAAAGTGGGTCCTTTAAAGACAAGTAATAGTACTAATCTAGAAAAGGCACACGAGCACATACATAAGAATGAATCGTTGATCAACCAGCGAAATAGTTCACAAGGAAGCAATGATTGTTAAAGCAAATACAACACACCTTTAACAAGATAAGTACCAAAGCCACTGAAATAGTTCAATTTCCTTAGTACATATGAGAACAACATACATCGCAAACATTCAAAGAACAGTCTTACAATATTCATGACATATGCATGAAAGTGTGTCGGCTCAGCAAGCTTTTGAATTAAATAAAAGTTTCGAGATACATCGAGACATCGAACACCACTAGCCCCAATAGTGGAGCATTAGATCAACCACTTGCTCCTCCAAAACAACTATCTTCCTCTCCATTGCCTGGTAGGAGGAGCCAAGGTGAAAAGTCCTTTGCATGTGCGATGAGAGTGTATATATAACAAATGGGGTGATCATTCACCTCCCATGTGACTCTTAGACTACCCTCATGAATGTTTGACTTCTCTATGACATTTCGACTCCCACATGACTTTTCACATTGTCGGCCGGATAAATCGTTCTTGCGAACAAGACCGATCTCCCTAGTATCAATAGATATCTAGCGACAAGCAGGACAAGCAAATCTACCTTTCTCTAAATATATTGTGATTTATTAATAAAAACCAAGAGGTGTTTTAGATCCTACCTTAAGTCCAACGCTAGTTTGTGGCAGCCACGCTTTGACCGTTTGAACAAGTTTCCTTTTAAGAACCTGCAAACACAAACAAGCACACATCAAATAACACCTGCATAGCCAATATAATAAATCATATTCATCATGGTGATCAAAGAATCCATGAAATAAACCATAGAAGACAGCTTATTGAGAAAAATAAACTTGATTGTATTAACTTTAAACAAAAAAGAACTTTACAACCTTGGTGCCTTGATGTTGTACAAGCTCCTCCCAAGGTCCAAGCAAGAATCTCCTCTACTTTGACAAGCTTCACACTCTTCCCAATGAGATCAAAAGGTATGTAATCTCTCCTCGCAAGCTCAATTAAGAAGTCTAAATTCCAACAGCATTTACCCTCAAAAATATTCAGCTTTCAACCCCTTTAGTAACCAGCCCAATGCCTCATTTTATAGTGCAGAGGAAAAAAGTTACAGGTCCACCTATGAAGGGATAGAGTCCTCCTTCAAAGGGATAAGCTCCTCACATCAAGGGGTTAGCTCCTTTAGTTATGGGATGCATGAACCTCAAAGGAGCGAACTTGCCACCTCAAGATTCCCTCTAGAAACTTCCAGAAATAACCCAAAGTGAGTTTTTAAGAATATACTTGCGCCTTTTTGACTTTTACAGGGGTCCGCACCCATTACACAGAAACAGAGGAAGCAGGTCCGCAGGGGACATGACCAGGGGGTGCGGGACCGCAGGTAATGCTAAGAGAAAGTGCGGAACTAGAGTTTTAGATATTTTCAAGGACTTTCTCTCATTTTTCAAGGCTTGACATGAAGAGTTGAGGTTTAAGACTTGCATAGGAGGAAAGTATGAGTGGTGATAGACTCACACTGACTGCAGAATGTCATGGTAACGATATTTTGTGTAACACACATTACATGGATGACTCTTGGACTTCCACTTTACATTACATTTTCTGATATAGAATTTACATAATCCACAAATGATGTGGCACAAGATGACTCATGACATGACATGACATTGATGACATGGATTACATGATGACATGGTAATGTCAAGCCACTCTTTGTTGTTGCTTTGTTTTAAATAAGAGATGTGCAATGTTTCATCTACATGAGAGATATGCTTTGTTCATCATATCCACATTCCAAAGGGCTGTGCATCAGATGGAGCCTTCATGTGGCCCTAGTCTTTGATCTTTTGTTGTAATCTGGAGTTCCTTTGTCTTCTCGCCTAATGAGCATCTTATCCCTTCAGCTCCATATGTGTCTTCTAGCATGGTGCCCTTCTCCTCTTCCTCCACCATCATACTGCAACTGAAAACCATTCATGACAAGCCGACATCAATCTGAAAACCCCTAACCTGACATATTTCATGAACTCACATGTTAGGGTTGGAACTGGTGATTGACTGAGGGATTGCGCAGTTCCAAAGGCCAAGGTTTGTGACTGAGGCTTGAGATTGTGCAATGCGCATTTCAGGATGGCCAAGTTAGATTGCACAGTTGAGGAGCTTAAGAGCCCAAGGTTGGGGATTGAGGCTTGAAGATGCCCACTGCGCAATTATGGAAGGACAGAGGCCAAGGCATTGCGCAGTTGAGGGACTTAAGGACACAGTCGGGAGGCTTGAGCCTTGAGACTGTGCAATGCGCAATTCTGGAGGCTTGGGCAGAGGGACTGCGCAGTTGAGTTTTCCCATTACGCAGTTTTGGGAGGCAAGGAGGTCAGGTGATTGCATAGTTCAGGAGCTCAGGGCTGAGGCCTGAGCCTTGAGACTACGCAATGCGCAGTACTAATTGGGTAAGAGAAAGAAATTTCGCAGTTTTGGAGGTTATAGGTTGCACTTGAGCCTGAGCCTAGAGACTACGCATTGTGCAATGTCAAGGGACAAGGAGGTTGCTAAAGGAATGAGATTGCGCAGTTCAGGCTGGGCAAAATGAGGTTAATTAGCCCAATCGGGGAGTTTTCCCAGTTGAACTAAGTGTTGGATCAGTGAGATGAAGATGAGCAAAAGAGAGACTCTGAGCATGATCACACACTTAGATCACTTGACGACATGGCAAGAAACACTCAGAACGTATGAACAACGTACCTTCCTCAATGCAACAACTTTGTGATAACTCATACCAAGTGTGACACAAAAGATATACTTCGCGACGAAAGTGGCGACACTTGTGTGACAGTGCTTGAAACTTCAGAAATGAGTGAGAAACATGTCTACATGATAGGAACAACTCATTATCACAAAGATTGCCCCTTGAAACAAGCCAAAACTCCACTTAATGCGATAAGCGGCAATTCCCACGCCAAAAGACGACACTTATGATATGACAAGAAAAGTGTGAATGACACTTGTGATATGCGAACGACACTGAAAGCAACACATGTCAAAGCGAAGATAACATGGAAACGACACTAATTAGAGTGAAAGAAAGCAAAAGCGACATTCAACAACATGAAAACAACAATCGCGAAAGCAAGGGTGCGCAAAAGTGACAGTTTGCAAAAAAGGAAGAGTGGCACACCCAAAGCAAAAAAATTAAACCCTAAGCAAAACAAATCAATTAGCAAAGGCAGTGGGATAAAGAAAAGCACTCATTGGTTGCCTGACAAAGAAGAGCACTCATTGGTTGCCTTTCTAACACAATTTTGGGCTCTTTTTCCTCATAACAATCTGTAAAAGACATTTTTCTCATTTACATGAGATGTTCAAATCAACAAAAAAAGGGCAAAATAGAGGAAATAGACCATCAAAAATTAAATATCTACCTGGAGTAGCACTATTTTTGTAGCAACAAGTGCCATTTAACTTCTAGTCCTCTTCATTCATCATCCTTCTCTCTATGAACATTATCTAAGAAATAGACATTATAAAGGGATGCAAGGAGATTCATCACTAAACGTTCATCAAAGGTTCAACATTCTCGTTTACACAAAAGGTTCATCAAAGGTTCAAATCAACGACGAAAAAGGCAACATAGAGGAAAAAGGCCATCAAAAACTGAAAATCTACCTAGACTATCATTGTTTTTGTAGTAACAAGTGACATTCTCGTCCTTTTACTCTCCTTTCATCATCCTTTTCTTTGTAAGCATTATCTAAGTAATAGACATTATAAAGTGTTAATTTTAGATAACAATGGTATGTTATATGCTTTAGAGCAATTTATTTCAATTTTCTTATTAGCCCAATATCAATTTCCACATTAGTAATCACATTAACATTGATAGTAAATGCAGATAGAACATAAACAATCAACAGAAGAGAAGTCAAGGCAAGAGGACACAATATTTGGCAGATGCCATGGAAAACCCCAATGCAGGGAAAACTCTTTGATCAAATCTTCTTATTATTCTTCAAAAGTTCAGCAAAGAGAGAGTACAATATACAAAATTTACTTACCTCATCCCTATAAAACAGTCCAGTCAAACTGCAGTCAACAGAGTGCCTTAACGAGAAAGTCAACATTGGTCAAACCAACAGTAAATCTCCTCCAAATTAGCTTGGTCAAACCCAGTCAACTCAGCCTCCAAACACTGTTGAAGGTGAAGAGACACGTTTGTTGGGCTTCATGAGCCTACATTAGACTTCTAGCCGACCTTGACAATTTGTCCATAGAAGAAATAAATTCATAATTCCATTTCTACTTGTCATAATGAGATGATTTTTAGACCAATCTTGCACCTCTCGGAAAGAGGAATCTAATAAAAATATCATCTCCATCATATGAGTTGTCCAAGATGGAGTTTGGCCCTAGTTGCCAATTTTAACACTCCCTCTCAACTAGGGAGAACTCCACCTGCCAAACCATCTGTCAATCTGTACCATCTATGTCATCCCTGCTCTGCTCTGCTCTGTTGAACCATGAAGAAATGATCGAGAGTGTATCATACCACTCCCCACTGACCCGAAGTCAGTTTCCGTTGATCCCAGACCAATATCAAACATCCATGCATAAGGAGTACGGTAGTACACGATGCGTCCATCAATAGTATTATGGTCCCTATCCTCATTTCCCAACTCATTGGCCAGATGAGAGGTACTTCCCATGAGTCCCAAACTACTTGGGTAGGATGTATCGGTAGGAGAAGGTGAACCACTCATCCTGCTCATACGCTATAAGAGAAGGTGAACCACTCATCCTATGCATATATCAACCATCATGGGGTATCACAGGGGAAGGTGAACCACTCACCCTATGGTCGCTCATAACTCCAAGAAGTACCCCAAGTCCCCCGGAGCTCCCAAAGCTCAATATCCAACTCAAATGGGACCCTCATAAGAGGGTCTCTCCACGACTCCAAGTCGTTCACGGAAGGTTAAGAATTTGACCTTCCCTAGGGGCTTCGTAAGAATATCTGCGACCTGTTCATCAGTCCCAATGTGATGGAGCCTTATTGCTCCCCGTTGTACCATATCCCGGATAAAGTGGTACCTGATATCAATATGCTTGGAGCGGTCATGAAACACAAGATTCTCAGAAAAACGAATCTTACTTTGGTTGTCGCAGTAGATCACGGGGGTATCCAGTACATGACCAAACAACTCACTAAAGAGCTTCCTCAACCAAACAGCTTCACAGGAGGCCATACTAGCAGCAATATATTCGGCCTCAGCGGTGCTCAAGGCAACTAATTTCTACTTCCTACTCGTCTAGGATATTGAAGCAGAACCTAGTGAGAAGCAACAGGCAAATGTGCTCTTATGCTCCACCACACTGCCAACCCAGTCAGCATCAGAATAACCATGCACCCTCAAATTCCTGACAGTGTATCTCAGTCCATAGGAGATTGTGCGTCAGAGATATCTCAAGAGATTCTTGGCAACAATCCAATGTATGAGATGAGGCTCAACCATAAATTGACTCAATGTATTCACTGCAAAGCATATGTCCGGACGGGAGTTCACCAAGAACACCAAGGCCCCCACGAGTTGATGATACTCAGAAGGATTTTCCAAATTGGGCCCAGCAACACTTTCGCATAACTTCTTAAAGTTAAATTCCGTCTTAGTAGTCATGGAGTTACAATCCACCATCCCAAATCTTTCAAGTAGCTTCACAATGTATTTTCGTTGGGAAAGGAAAATGTCAGGTGGCTTTTGCCAGACCTCTAAGCCTAGGAAGTAGTGCATCAATCCTAGGTCCTTCATCTCGAATTCGAAAACCAACTCCCTCTTGCACTGATAAATAAGAGGGTCTAGACCTGTTAGAAAGAGATCGTCAACATAAAGTACCAAGATGAGAAGTTTATCATTTTCAACCTTAAAATAAAGGTTCGGATCAGCTTCACTTCTTGTAAATCCCAGCTTCATCAGATAGTTGTTGATACTCTCATACCAAGCCCCAGGAGCTTGCTTCAACCCATAGAGGGCTTTCTTCAACCTGCATACATGTGTCTTCCAATCTTTAACTTTGAACCCCTCCAGTTGTTCAACATAGACTTCCTCCTTAAGTGAGCCATGTAAGAAGGCAGTCTAAACATCCATTTGATGTGAATTCCATCCTTGTGAGGCAACAAGGGCAATGATCGAACAGATTGTTATGAAACTAGCTCACAAAAAGATAGAAAAGAAAGATCAACGCCTTAGAAATCAGCCTCTTCGAGAGGGCAACCTCTTTTACATTACACAAATGAACAATTCTTGTATGATACAAATGACAAAACCTCCTTTCTATATATAGGAGTCTAAGGGGTCACAATATAATCAAAGCCGACATAACAATAATAATATAAGGGCACAATAATAACAATAGTGGGCTTCTATGGAGCATAATAATAACAATATGGGGACAATAGACGCACAACAATAACAATACGGGCTACAATGACAATAATAATGGGGGAATCACTAGTATTATAGGGACCTAACATGCCCCTCTCCTTCAAAAAAGTGTTGTCCTCAATGCTTGAGTAGTTTTGGATGCTTCTATATAAAATTATCATCCTCCCATGTGGAATATTCTGCAAGTAAGTGCTTCCACTTGACAAGACACTTAGAAATTTATCGATTTTGTAGCTGTCGAGTTCTTGTTTATGTGACTTCGTCAGGTTCCAATATGATTTTTCCTTCATCGTCAAGTTCTGGCAATATTGTTCGAACTGAAAGCTTGTCACCAATAACCTTCTTTAAGCATGAAACATGGAAAACTGGGTGCACTCGGGAAGCTGCAGGTAGCTCCAATTTGTATGCCATAGTACCAATCTTTTGCAAGACCTTGTACGGACCATAATACTTTGGTGATAATTCATTATCCTTCTTAGCTTGCTTGAGGGACATTTGTTTATATAGTTGTAGCCATAGAAATACCCAGTCACCTATATCAAAAATTATTTCGCTGCGATGTTGATATGTCTGTTGTTTCATTCTATTCTGTGCCAAAGTTAGGTTATCCTTTAAGAGTTGGAGAACTTGTTGTTGACGCTTGATGTGATCTTCCACTACTTGAACCTTAGAATTTTCTCTTAAATATGATGTGATGGACGGTGGGTGATATCCATAAAGTGCCATAAATGGGGTCACTTTTGCTGCAGTATGGAAGGAAGTGTTATACCACCATTCAGCCAAAGGCAACCATTTGACCCATTGTGTCTGTTTATCAAATGCAAATCAACGAAGATATCCTTCCAAACATTTGTTTACTATCTCAATTTGCCCATCAAATTGAGGATGATAAGATGAGCTATGAACTAACTGAGTACCAAGACAAGAAAATAATTATGTCCAAATTTCCAGTGAAAATGGGATCTCTATCGCTTACAATAATATGTGGGTTTCCATGTAGCTTTTGAATTGTTTCCATAAATGCAGTGGAAACTGTATTGGCTTTAAATAGATGAGATAATGCACAAAAGTGTGCATACCTGGTAAGCATGTCAACTACCACCATGATGACACTCTTTCCTTCGGACTTGGGTAAACCTGTGATAAAATCCATTGAAACCTCCTCCAAACGTTGACTTGGAATGGATAAAGGTTGTAATAGACCCAGGGTCTTAATTGCTTCAACTTTATTTTGTTGGCAAACCAAACATTCCGCCACAAACTTTTGAATATCAGATTTAAGGCCATCCCAAAAAAAATTCTTCTTAACCCTGTGGTAAGTTTTTAAAAATCCTGAGTGCCCTCCTAAGGGAGAGGCGTGCAATTCCATAAGAATCTTTTGTTTGAGTTGGGAATTCTGACATAGATATAAGTGATCTTTGTACCATAACGAATCATTTTTCCAACTAAATGTATCAGGTGTACTGGGATCTTGTTGTAACTTTTGAATGAGTGCCCACGCTTCTTCGTCATTCTTACATTCATCCCTTGCTTTGTTTATCCAATCCGGTTGGATAATAAAAATGGCACAAAACAATGCTTCCACATCCTCATCCTTTCTTGAGAGTGCATCTTCCACAACATTTTGCTTCCCTTTTTTGTATATGATTTCAAGGTCATAACCCAACATCTTTGTGACCCATTTTTGTTGTTCTTCTGAAGATAATCTTTGTTCTAAAAAGTATTTAAGACTATCATGATCTGTTTTTACCTTGAAGTGTCTTCCCATTAGGTAGGGTCGTCATTTCTTAAGTGCATGTAGTATTGCCAACATTTTCTTCTAATAAATAGCTTTGTGTAAACACATTCATTTGATTGGACAACTTTCAAAAGCAATGGGTCTTTCTTCTTGCATTAAAACAGCACCAATTCCATTTCCTGAGGCATCACATTCCACAATAAAGGTTTTGTGAAGTCCGGTGTAGCTAAGACCGGTGCTTGGCACATTGCCCCTTTAAGATGTTCTAAGGCTTTCGTTGCTTTTGGAGTCCATAAAAATGCATCTTTCTTCAATAATGTTGTTAGAGGTGTTGTTACTCTCCCATAATTCTTAACAAACTTATGATAATACCCTATCAACGCCAGAAATCCTCGCAAATGCTTTATGGATGTGGGGATTTTCCATTCCTTACTAGCTTTAATTTTACTAGGGTCTACCTTAACTCTTTCATGAGATACAATATCACCCAAATATTCCACCTCTTATACTCCAAAGAAATGTTTGGAGATTTTTGCATATAATTGTTTCTCCTCCAATAGTTTGAGCACCCTATAAACATGTTGAACATGATCCTTCCAAGACTTGCTATAGATTAGTATATCATCAAAAAATACTAACACAAATTTTCTAAGGAAGGGTTTGAAAATGGAATTCATCAAACCTTGAAATGTAGAAGATGCATTGGTAAGGCCAAAAGGCATGGCCAAAGATTCATAATGACCCTCATGAGTTCTAAATGTTGTTTTCAGAATGTCTTCAGTATTCACTCTGATTTGATGATATCCTGAACGAAGATCCAACTTAGTGAAGTAAATTGATCCATGCAATAGTTCATCAATGACACGGATGGGAAATTTATCTTTAATAGTGAGTCTGTTGAGCTCCCTATAATCCGGACACATGCACCATGATCCATCCTTCTTGTGCACCAATACCAGCCTCTAGCATTTCTTCAACCATACATTCAATTTCACCCTTTTGGGCATAGGGATATCTGTAAGGCCTGATGTTTGGAGGAACACTTTCTATAATCAAATTAATAGCAACATCTTCATCGAAGGTGACATCATGACTTTTTTCCACTTCTCTTTGACCAGGCACATAGATTCTATCTACCTTTGAAGTTTCATTGTAGCCCACAAATGTTCCTTTCTTCCCAGATGCATCTAATTTTATTCTCTTTTCTTTCGACACATGAAAATACAAGGGGCTACCAAAAATTCTAAAGTGATAAACATCATGTTTCTTACCAGTGAAAACATCTTCCGGAGTTTTGGAGTCTAATGCTTGATGTGGGCATTTATTTTGAACATACAGGGCAATGTTGGCAACTTCTCCCCATAGGAACTTCGAAAGGCCTTGATCATGAAGCATGGCATGAATGGCTTCTATAATACAACGATTCTTTCTTTCAGCAACACCATTTTTCTCAAGAGTATATGCGGTAGTAGTCTCCCTCTTAATGTCAGCTTCTCTACAATAGCCATTGAACTCATTTGATTCATATTCGGTTCCATTATCAGTCTTCAATATTTTGAGATTCTTCCATATTTGATTTTCGAACAAAGCTTTGAAAGAGCGAAACCATGAAAACACTTCGTCCTTCATCTTCAAGAAATAAATCCAAGTTTTGTGAGAGAAGTCGTCCACAAAAATAGCATAATATAAATATCCTCCCAAAGATGTCACGGGCAACATACCAGATAGATCATAATGAACCAATTGCAAAATGTTGATAGTCTTGCTATCACTTGAGGGAAATAATCCCCTTGTATGTTTTCCTTTGCCACATCCTTGACAAACACCTTCATGTTCTACTTTAAATTTGGGCATACATGTCACCATCTTCCTTGCATCGGGTAGGGCTTTATAATGAAGATAAGCAAATCTCCGATGCCATAATTCGGATTGAAGAGATGTGTCGCAAGACATAGCTCCCAATGGACTTCCTCCAACTTGATATAGGCTATCAACCTTGAATCCAAGAGTAAATGCTTCTTTGAAGAAAAAATCCAAACATTTACCTTTCCATCAATAAATGCCACCTTGAATCCTTTGTCCTCCATCGTGGAGATAGATACCAGGTTCTTCTTTAGATCGAGTACATAGAGTACTTCTTGTAGATGAATGGTGTTACCTTGATTCAATTGAAGAGTAACATTCCCAACTCCTTTCACAGGATAGGTGGCATTGTCTTCAAAAATGATTTCCAAATTTGTATCCTTTTCTATCAGATTTGAAGGAGCTTCCTTATACCCAGTGAACTGCCTTGATGCACCACTATCAATCAACCAATTTCCCAAGGTATCTGGGGGAGAGGCAGTAGAGAGCGCAGATATAAGATAAAAATATTTTCTCTTGTTATCTACAACAGTAGATTCATCATACCTGGAGTTTCTTGATCGTTTTGGAGGTTGACCATTTCCATGTTGAGTAGCGTGAGCATTCCTTTTTCCTTTGAACCTGCCATTCATTTGATTGTTGTTGCCCCTGAAATTGTTGTGGTTGTTCTTGTCATCATCCCGAGGTGTATCCCTTTTATTAGGACACGTCACACTCCCTAGCATAGTGGCCAAACCTATTACAAATGAAGCAACCACCCTTTCTTCCATCTTTGAATCTCGGTCTTCCTTGACATTGCTTCTTTGAACCTGCATTGTTCTTCTTTTTAGCATGAGCGGAGAATGCAGTAGGATCATCCCTATTTGAAGGCGTGTCTCTCTCTATCATCCTTGTTTCTTCTTGAGTACATCTAGTCAACAATTCATCAAAACCTAGAATCTGGTCATTGTTGAGGATAGTAGTGTGGAACACATCCCATTCATGAGGGAGACCTCCAAGGGCAATGAGAGATCCAGAATGGATTTTGTAAGTCAATTCAGAATCTTACCTAATCTAAAATGCGGAAATTGGATCGTCCTCTCTAAAATTGCAAGATTAAATTAATGGGCGATTGTCTTATAAACGGAGCATTGAACCATGAATTGCATAAATGAGAAATGCAAGCAGAATTTAAGGTTGTCTTTATGCTTTAAAACATCAAAATTAAATGACGCATAAGCAGCAAAATAAAAGACGCAAACTCGGTAAGAATTTAATGACGGAGTTCGTCCCTCATGTACTACGTCTCTGGGTCCACTTCAAAATGTGTGACCATTCTATTAAAATGCTTCCAGAGTTTCTTTACATGTGATTTTACCAGTTGATCTATGCTCGCAAGCACTGCTGATCACTATAGAAAGAAAGTTGTCTGCAACAGCTTTCCAGCACCTGTCTCTGTTCCTGAATAGCCCCAAGGATGGCCAAGAAATAAACAAAAGAGCATCTGCAAACTAATGTCGAAACTCTGACCCTGAAGCTTCTTTCATTGAACTATCGCTTGAACACTAGAGTTCAACCTCCTTCTTGAAGGGTTTCGCCTCTGGAAATGGAAAAGTCTTGATGGGCTTCTGAAACACCTCTCTTCTCTTCTAACACAACGCTTACAATGCCTTCCTCTAACACAAGGCTTACAATGTCTTCTTCCCACACAAGCTTGCAACTTTCTCCTTCCTTTATGCTTGAGGAAGAATGGCTTCTTGATGAAAAACGCTCCCTCTTGAATGGTGTGACAATCATCCTTTTATACACCTTTCAATGTTATTTTTGGTTTTAAGTTTGTTTAAAACAACTTTTGGCTATTCGAAATAACATAGATGATATATGTTTTATTAAACTATTGGACCGTGGTATTAAAACCCATCCAAAGCTATCTTATGGTTGGAACCAACATAAAATTGGCATATGGAAGTTTGCCAACGTTACAATGCGACATAACAAACATTATCCATGGTTTAATACTTCGGCGCTTATCCATGATTTGAAACCATATGACATAACATAATTTTAATGCTAAAGTTTGTGGTTCATACGAACTACATTCTGTGGCATATGACGTAACCAATGACACCGCAAACCTTGTGCCATTTCCGATTCCACCGTGCCATCACAACATTGCGCCAACTGTGCTCAACCTGTTCTTGTACCTCGACGAATTGGTGCTGACGTGTTGCATACTATGGCATGTCGTTGAACTGCTTCCGACAGGTTTGGTGTTGACATACTACTTCCCGTGGCCTTGACATATCGTTATAACATATCTCCGGTGATTCTGTAAAATGTAGACTCGTGGCATCAAATGTTAACATGTGATTGGACTGCAGCATTGTTGGGCTGGCAGTTATGAACCCTGGCGGTCAACAAGAATGCCACCTCGTCGCACCCAATCCTCTGACGGTACATTGGCATCTGACGGTCTCGAATCCGTTGGATTGCCACCTCATGCACCTACTCCAAATGTCCATGCCATGTGGATGTCACTACACCTTCTATGGACTCCATCCGTTCCTGAATTGACTGCTGACTTGACTCATCCTTTCCGCAATTCATCAGACTTTAATACATCCACAATCCCCAACGGTTCCATTGGAATGTTGCGTTGGAATGCTTTGACTTCCAACGTCTTCGATCATCTTTTCCTACTATCCATGCTATGTGGATTCTATCGTACCTTCTGCCATACGCTTTGGTAATGACATATATTGCACTAAATTTATGCAGCGATATATAACCTTTGATAATTGTCATTATTTTTGTGAAATATTTTAAATGCGACGTAATAACACCATTTGAAAACTATAGCATATAATTTTTAAAATGAGCAATATTAAAATGTATTACATACTATTTTCCACCAAGGTTTTTACATCATAATGTCTTTGCGACCATGTGTAACATATGCGCCCTATTTGAAATGCAACCTAGTATGAATGTCATCTTAGGTTTTAGCACCTTAGGGTTTTTGACATCATTAACATTATTGCACCTTATTATTTGTGTCAATTACAAATGTGCCAAATACAAATCAACATTTGATTCTTACCACTTTTCTTCTACAGAATTTTGGAGATGAAATGTTGTGTCCCATTGCACTGCAAAATGTCACATGGTTGACAAGGCCCTCTACGACACCTCAACTTTGACAAATGTTCTCTCCATCACCGGAAGGCCAAACGGAAATCAAAGACATCACCGGAATCAGTGTGTTGAACCCTTCGTCGTGTCACTAGTTTTTGCAATCAATTGAGACAATCAAACTCTGCACAAGTTGAGAACAACTTTGCCAACTAGGACCATCTTAGTCGTCAACATATGCTAAGATTCTGACTTGACTTACAAAATCCATTCTGGATCACACCTCCCAACAGAAAGAACTTTTTGGACCTCCAAAAGTTTTATTACAAACATGAACTTTATTACAAACACGAGTTAATGTAAAACCATCTAGACTCTAGTTACAAACTTTGACTAGACCTAATGTCAACAATTTACAAACTCACAATTTATACATATGGCATGTAATTTGTCCAATTCCAATCTAGAGATTTACGTTCCTCGGCTCCAGGTGCTTTTTTGATGTCTCTTACTCTGTCGATGTTGATGTTGTTTCTCCAGGTAGCATCGGACATTTGCTCTTTGAATGTCCTTTCAGCTTGCAATGTTGACAAACACGTTCTCCAGAGTTTGTGCTAGCTGCCTTTTTATTAAACTTTCCCGTACTTTGTCTAGATGTTGCAGAGTCCTTATCTAACTGAAGTAAGATCTTCCCAGGACGCTTATTTACTTGCAATGTTACATCTTCTTTACGTGGTTTAGTCTTTACAGCACCCACCTTTTTCCATCCAACATTCTTCTACACAATGTGTGTTACTGCTGCAAAAGGTACATGGATAAATCCTTTTAATGACGTTTAGCATAAAACTTTGGTCTAAGGTCTTACCTTCTGAATCACTCTCTGAGTGATATGTCTTTTTACCTTTTCGGTCTTTCAACTTCTTTGGCATCAAGTCGGGATGTAGGGACCAACATTGATTTGTACTGTGTCTGTTCTTCCTCCAGTGGTCACAGATTGATTGGTCGAAGCCTATGCCTTCATGTTTCGGCCTCTCCCATACTGAGATCGGCTAGAGTCTGCCCTGGCTTTGTTTGCCAAGACCTTGTCCTTCCTGGTAACCCATCTTCTGCATTAGCTTCATACCCATTCTTTTAGTATGTTTTTCAAACGCTTCAATCTCCTGATTGTTGGAAGACTCGTTTTTCTCCAAGTCTTTTCTTGGTGAGGCTGGTGCATAAGAAGTTACTTTAGAAGGTGAAGAAAATCTTTTGATAGCTTCTTCTACCGACTGAGTTTTTGGAGTCATAGAGAATGATACACTGTCTTCATCATCCAAATGAAGAGGGCAGACCTCATTATTCCTTTCAGTGGATGCACTCTGAACTGATGGATTATTTATCTTTCGACTCTTTTGCAAAACTTCAATCTCTGTTTGGAGTCTTTGCTTGTCCTCCTCCAAAGATTTCACCATCCGCTGCAAAGCATCGTTTCCCAAAGCTCCAATCTTTGTCTGGGGTCTTTACATGTCTTCCTCCATAGATTTCACCATCCGTCATAAGGCATCGTTCTGTCGCTTGAGCTGCCTGGAACTCTTTTCGATTCTTGCACCTAAAAAAAGAGTCAACATGCTCTAACACCAAAAATGATCTGAAATGCGGAAGTTAAATGGGACTAGTAGGCAATTGACTTTGTCCAACTTTGCAATGAACCACGAATTGCATAAATGAGAAATGCAAGCGGAATTCAAGGTTGTCTTTATGCTTTAAAATATCCGAATTAAATAATGCATACTCGGTAAGAATTTGATGATGGAGTTCGTCCCACATGGAGTACATCTTTAGGTCCGCTTCAAAATGTGAGACCGTTCTATTAAAAGTGCTTCAAGAGTTTCTTTACATGTGATTTTACCAGTAGATCTGTGCTCGCAAGCACTGTTGGTCACTGTAGAAAGAACGTTGTCTGCAACAGCTTTCTAGCCCCTGTCTTCGTTCCTGAATAGGCGCAAGGATGGCAAGGAAACGCTCAAAAGAGCATATGCAGACTAATGTCGAAACTCTAACCCTAAAGCTTCTTTCGTTGAACTGTCTCTTGAACACTGAAGTGCAACCTTCTTCTTGAAGAGTTTCACCTCTGGAAATGGAAGAGTCTTGATGGGTTTCTAAAACGTCTATCTTCTCTTCTAACACGAGGCTTACAATGCCTTCTTCCCACACAAGGTTGCAACTTTCTCCTTCCTTTATGCTTGAGGAAGAATGGCTTCTTGATGGAAAACTCTCCCACTTGAATGGTGTGACAATCCTCATTTTATACACATTTCAATGTTATTTTTGGTTTTAAGTTTGTTTAAAACAACTTTTGGTTATTCGAAATAATATTGAAATAGAATAGATGATATGTGTTTTATTAAACTATTGGATCCTGGTATTAAAACCCATCCAAAGCTATCTTATGGTGGAACCAACATAAAATTAGCGTATGGAAGTTTTCCAACGTTATAATGTGACATAACAAACATTATCCATGGTTTAATACTTCGGCACTTATCCATGATTTGAAACCATATGACATAACATAATTTTAATGCTAAAGTTTGTGGTTCATACAAACTTTGTGCTGTGGCATATTACATAACCAATGACACCGCAATCCTTGTGCCATTTCCGATTCCATTGTGCCATCACAACACTGCGCCCACTATGCTCAACTTGTTCCTATACCCCGACGTATTGGTGTTGACGTGTTGCACACTGTGGCATGTCGTTGAACTGCTTCCGATGGGTTTAGTGTTGACATACTACTTCCTGTGGCCTTGACATATTGTTATAACATATCTCTGGCGGTTCTATAAAATGTAGACTCGTGGCATCAAATGTTAACATGATATTGGACCGCAGCACCGTTGGGCTAGCAATTATGAACCCCGGCAGTGAACAAGAATGCCACCTCGTGGCACCCAATCCTCCAACAGTTACGTTGGCATCCAGCAGTCTCGGTTCCGTTGGATTTCCACCTCATGCACCTGCTACAAATATTTGTGCCATATGGATGCCGCTGCACCTTCTATGGACTCCATCCGTTCCTGAATTAACTGTTGATTCGACTCATCCCTTCCGCAATTCATCAGACTTTAATATGTCCACAATCCCCGGTGGTTCCATTGGAATGCTTTGACATCCGACGCCTTCGAACATCTGTTCCAACTATCCATGCTATGTGGATTTCGTCGTACCTTCTGCCATACCCTTTGATAATGACGTGGATTGCACTAAATTTAACGCAGCAATATATAACATTTGATAATTGCCATTGTTTTTGTGACATATTTTAAATGCGACGTAATAACACCATTTGAAAACTATAGCATATAGTTTTTAAAATGCGTCGTATTAAAATGTATTACATACTATTTGTCACCAAGGTATTTACGCCATAATGTCTTTGCCACCATGTTTAACATATGCGCCCTATTTGAAATGCAACTTATTATGAATGTCAACTTAGGTTTTAGCACCTTAGGGATTTTGACATCATTATCATTATTGCACCTTATTAGTTATGCCAATTACAAATGTGCCAAATACAAATCAACCTTTGATTCTTACCACTTTTCTTCTGAAGAATTTTGCAAATGAAGTTTTGTGCCCCATTGCAATGCAAAATGTCACATGGCTGACAAGGCCCTCTACGACACCTCAACTTTGACGGATGTTTTCTCCATCACCGGGAGGCCAAACGGAAATCCGGAGACATCACCGGAATCGGTGTCGAACCCTTCGTCCTAACACTAGTTTTCGCAATCAATTGAGATAATCAAACGTTGCACAAGTCGAGAATAACTTTTCCACCTAGGACCATCTTGGTCATCAACATATGGTAAGATTCTGATTTGACTTACAAAATCCATTCTGGATCATTACCATATGTTGACAACCAAGATGGTCCTAGATGGCAAAGTTGTTCTCGACTTATGTAAAGTTTGATTGTCTTAATTGATTGCGAAAACTAGTGCCAGGACGAATGGTTCGACACACTGATTCTGGTGATGTCTCCGGATTTCCGTTTGACCTACCAATGAAGGAGAAAACATCCGCCAAAGTTGAGGTGTCATAGAGGGTCTTGTCAACCATGTGACATTTTGCAATGCAATGGAGCACAAAACTTCATCTCCAAAATTATGTAGAAGAAAAGTGGTAAGAATGAAAGGTTGATTTGTATTTGGCACATTTGTAATTAGCACAAATAATAAGTTGCAATAATGATAATGATGTCAAAAACCCTAAGGTGCTAAAACCTAAGATGGCATTCATAATAGGTTGCATTTCAAATAAGGCGCATATGTTAAACATGGTGGCAAAGACATTATGGCATAAAGAACCTTGGTGGCAAATAGTATGTAATACATTTTAATATAGCGCATTTTAAAAACTATATGCTATAGTTTTCAAATGGTGTTATTACGTCGCATTTAAAATATGTCACAAAAATAATGGCAATTATCAAAGGTTATATATTGTTGCATTAAATTTAGTGTAATCAAAGTCATTGTCAAAACGTATGGCAGAATATACGACGAAATCCACATAGCATGGATAGTTGGAATAGATGCTCGAAGGCGTCAAAAGTCAAAGCATTCCAACGCAACATTCCAATGGAACCGTCGGGGATTGTGGACGTATTAAACTCTGATGAAGTGCAGAAAGGATGAGCCGAGTCAGCAATCAATTCAGGGACGGATGGAGTCCATAGAAGGCGTAATCGCATCCACATGGCACGGACATTCAGAGCAGGTGCATGAAGTGGCAGTGCAACGAAGCCAAGATTGTCGTATGCCAACTTAACCGTCGGAGAATTGCATGCCACGAGGTGGCATTCTTGTTGTTAATTTATGGTATGTTCTATGCTTATTGCAGTTTACTTCAATTTCGTCTTATTAGCCACTGATTAGCAATCACATTAACATATAGTAAAATGCAGATAGAACATTAATAGATCGACAGAAAACAAGCCAAGACAAACCCCATTGCGGGGAAACCCTTTGATCAATTCTTCTTTAATCTTCAATAGTTCAACAAAGAGAAATAGTGCAAATTCATAAATCTGTAATTTTATGACAACAATAACAAACCCTAACCAGCAAAGTCAAATATGGTCTGCACGTGAGTGCATGATGTGGTGGCTGGGGCGGTTGGCTTTCGCACCCCCCAGCCATGTTCGATTCCTGCAGGCGCAGCGCGATGTTGTTGCTGATGCTGATGACGTATGTGCCCGATGCTGATGACGTATGTGTTTCTGCTCTGCGCGATGCTGCCGCTGATGTTGATGACGTATGTGTTTCGTTGATGATGTAATTCTGCTCGCTTCGGCGATAATATAATGTTGTATGATGAAATCAATCTGTTCGCTTCGGCGATATATGTTGTATGTTGATTCTTCAGCAGGGATTCTCTCCCCCCCTGAAAAAAAAAAGTCAAATCTGGTCAAACAAGATGAAATTGACCTTCAATATGTTTGGTCAATTTCCCGGTCATCTAGTCCTCCAACAACAAGAAGAAGCAACCCATAAATAGCCCAAAAAACACAGTCAAACTGTAGTCAATTGAAGTCAACATGTTGCCCCAAACTAGGGCAGTCAACGCTGGTCAAACTAGAGGTCAGATTGCCTCGGTTTGCGTGCCAAAAATTGTGGCCTCCCTAGGAGAGGCTGCCAAACCAAAATTGCACTCCTGAAAAGTCAACGCTTGGTCAACGATGTCCTAAAAGGTCTTGCCGCAACTTCTACGTCCTCCTTCTTCCCATGTGTGAGCTTCTCTTCCTTGTGTGTAAACCCAATCAGTTAAAGAGAGAAGAATGTATGAGAGATGAGATGAGTGAATAATGACTCAACCTCACTTCTATTTATATGATATGATGGGCATGTGTGCCATACATTTAGTTGTTGACCGACCCTGACAATTTGTCAAGTAAATACAAATAAATTCATATCTCCATAAATACTTGTCGGAATCGGATGATCGTTAGATCAATCCTACACCTCTCGACGAGAGAAATCAAGGAAAAATATCAGCTGCCATAAATAAGATGACTCACATGGAGTTTGGCCCTAGTTGCCAATTTTAACACTCCCTCTCAACTAGGGAGAACTCCATCTGCTAATTCGTCTAAACGTCGGTACTATCTTTGCCATCAAATGCGCTGCCCTGCACTGCTCAGCTTTGCTCTGCTCAACTATGACGAAGAAGAAATGATCGAGGATGTATCATACCATCCTCCACTGACCCGAAGTCAATCCCAGAGAATGTGTCATACCACTCTCACTGATCCCAGATCAATGGAGGTCATCCTAGCATAGGGAGTGCGGTAGATACAACGATGTGTCCATCGATAGTACTACTATGGTCCCTAACCCCATTTCCCTGCTCATTGATCAAATGAGAGGTACTTCCCATGAATCCCAGACTGCATGGGTAGGATGCCTCAACAAGAGAACTAATCATCATGTCCCTAAGTCACCACAAGGTATCACAGGGGAAGGTTAAACCTTTCACCCTGTACATAGCGCACCACTAGGGGAGGGTGAGTCGCCCTGTGGTCGCATGTCACTCCAAGAAATACCCCAAGCCCCCGGAGCTCCCAAAGCTCAATGTATGCATCATACACGACCCTCATAAGAGGGTCTCTCAATGTCACCAAGTCGTTCTGGGAAAGTTAAGAATTTGACCTTTCCCAGGGGCTTCGTCAAAATGTTGGTGACCTGCTCATCTATACCAATATGTTGGAGCCTTATTGCTCCACTCTGCACCATATCCCGAATATAGTGGTACCTAATATCGATATGCTTGGAGCGATCATGAAATACGGGATTCTCTGATAAACGAATCCCGCTCTGGTTGTCACATAGGATCATGGTAGTATCCAATGTAAATCCAAACAGCTCACTGAAGAGCTTCCGCAACCGGACCGGCTCACAAGAGGCCATACTCGCAGCAATGTACTCTGCCTCAGCAGTGCTCAAAGCCACCGACTTCTACTCCTTGCTCATCTAGGATATCGAGGGAGATCCCAAAGAGAAATAGCACCTGAAAGTGCTCTCTCGATCCACCACACTGCCTGCCCAATCAGCATTGGTATATCCATGTAGTCTCACATCTCCGGCAGCGTATCTCAACCCATGAGTGATTGTGCCACGAAGGTATCTCAACAGATTCTTGGCACCAATCCAATGTGTGTGGTGAGGCTCAACCATATGTTGACTCAACGTGTTGACTGCAAGCATATATCTGGACAGGAGTTCACCAAGAACATCAATGCTCCGATGAGTTGACGATACTCGGCAGCATTTTGCAAAATAGGTCCGACAGCACTACCGCTTAACTTCTTGAAGTCAAGCTCCATCGAGGTAGTCACGGGCTTGCAGTCCACCATACCGAATCTCTCCAATATCTTCACCACATATTTTCCTTGAGATAGGAAAATCTCCTCTAGCTTCTGCCAGACTTCTAGTCCTAGGAAATAGTGCATCAGTCCCAGGGCCTTCATCTCAAACTCATAAGCCAACTCCCTCTTACATTTGTGAATGAGAGGGTTTGCACCTGTTAGAAAGAGGTTGTCAATGTACAGCACCAGTATGAGAGGTTTGTCATCTTCAACCATAAAGTAAAGGTTAGGGTCATCTTCACTCCTAGTGAATCCCAACTTCATCAAGTAGCTATCGATCCTCTCATACCACGCTCGGGGTGCTTGCTTCAGCCCATAAAGGGTTTTCTTCAACTTGCACACGTGAGATTCCTGATCATGAATCTCAAATCCTTCGGGTTGTTCCACATAGACTTCCTTTTTGATCGAACCATGCAAGAACGCGGTCTTAACATCCATTTGATGTAGGTTCCATCCTTGCGAAGTTGCAAGGGCTATGATCGAGCGGATGGTGGTATATTGGGCAAAAGGTGTTAATATCTCGGCATAGTATATACCTTCCTTCTGAGAGAAACCACAAGAGACAAAACAAGCCTTATACTTTTCAGCACTTCCATCAGCTCCATGCTTTATCTTGTAAAGCCATTTCGAAGTGACAACTGCTTTGTCCTGAGGTTTGGGGACCACATCCCAGACATCGTTCTTCATGATGGACTCATATTCCTCAGTCATAGCATCCTTCAATACTGGATGCTTGACAGCTTATGTGAACGATGAAGGCTCATTTTGAATGATCGTGCTCATGATGGTCAAATATCCCTAATACCTGGTCGGCTTCTTACTTTCACGAAAAGTCCCTTTGGGTGCAATGTGTCCTTCGGCATCATCAAGTGTCCCCCTGAACCATGAAGGCCTCTTCCTATAAGAGGAAGGTTCTTGCAGAGGGGGATCAATAGGATCCATAGGTTCTTCTACATCGGGCATCGTCTCATCTTCCTTTTCCTCTGGTTTCTTGGTGTCAGCTTCTCCAGATTTCCTTAGTATAGGAAGATTATCAACTTTGCTAAGAGCCATATCTTCATCAAAGGTGACATCATGGCTAATCTCGACATCCCTTTGACCAGCCACATAGATTCTATAGCCCTTAGTATTTTCGCTATAGCCCACGAAAATTCCCTTCTTTCCAGATGCACCCAATTTATTCATTTTCTCTTTCGGCACATGAAAATATACAGGACTTCCAAAAATTCTAAAATGAGATACGTCAGGTTTCTTACCAGTGAACATTTCTTCGAGAGTCTTGGAACCCAATGCTTGATGAGGGAGGGCAAACCTCTGGTGCCATAGTTCGGACTGAAGATATGTGTCACAAGTCATGACACCCAAAAGAGTTCCTCCGACATGATATAAAGAGTCAACCCAAAACCCAAGAGTGAAAGCATCTTTGAAATTCTTTTTCCATACAAGTACCTTGCCATCAATGAAGGCCACCTTGTAGTCTTTGTCTACCATTGTCGAAAGGGACACTAGGTTCTTTTTTAAATCAGGTACATATAGGACTTCTTGCAAGTGAATTGTATTAGCCTGATTCAATTGAAAAGAAACATTCCCTACGCCTTTCACGAGATATTTGGAGTTGTCCCCAAGAACAATTTCCAGGTTGGTCTCCTTCTCTATCAGATTAGAGAGAGCTTCTTTGTAACCAGTGAAGTGCCTTGAGGCACCACTATCAATAAGCCAATTTCCCAGCGAGTCTGGGGGAGCAGTAAGACAGGGAGCTGCTGGTAGATAATATTCATCTTGCTTATTGTTAACAACGTTAGATTCATACCTGGAGTTTCTTGCCTTCTTGGAGGGTTGATCATTTCCTTGATTTCCGTCATTCCTCTTTCCTCTGCCATTGAACCTGCCTTTCCTTTGATTGTTTTTGGAATTGCCTCGGGAGTGATTTTGATCATCGTCATGAGATGTGTCCTTTCTATTAGGGCACTCCCTCGCATAGTGGCCAATTTTGTTGCAAATGTAACATCTACCTTTCCTTCCACCTTTCGGTCCAAACTTTCCTTTAGATTTTGCCCTGGAATTATTTCTCCTTTTAGCATGAGAGGAGAATGCAGCAGGATTGCCTCTAAGTGCAGGGATTTCCTGCTCTTCCGTCCTTGTTTCTTCTTGAATGCATCTCGCCGTAATTCCTCAAATCCTGGGATTACATTATTGTTGAGACGAGAGGTTCTGAATATATACCATTCAGATGGGAGCCCTCCGAGAGTTATGATGGTCAGTTCCCTATCAAGAACGACTTCCCCAATCGATAGGAGATAATTCTTGATCTCGGTGATCCTTAAGAAGTAGGCTTGCATACTCTCATCTTTGCCCTTTTTAATTTCCTTCAGCTTATTTTTAAGGAACGAAACTTGATTTGCATCACTAACTTTAAATAGGCTTACCAGTCTATCATAGATTTCCTTGGAGGTGGTTAGTTCAAAAATGTAGGCCACCAGGCACTTGTCGATAAAGTCCCAGATGATTTTCTTTACTTTGACTTCTCCCCTGGTCCACTTGTTCCTAGCAGCGATAGATGCATTTCATGGAGGCTCAATGATTCTGCCTCTCACATGGTCCAACACTTCTTGCTCTTCCAATGTTAGATCGAGAGACATCTTCCATCTGTGATAGTCAGACTTTTCACAGAGCTTGTCTTTAGCGGGGAAGTGTGATGAGGACCCCATGAAGCTTTTAAGATTGCTTCAACAACCTCTAGTGATTGCTCTTGCTCTTGCTCTTGCTTGGGCTTTGACTTCGCCTCAGCTCTAATACCATGTTAATTTATGGTATGTTCTATGCTTAGTGCAGTTTACTTCAATTTCGTCTTATTAGCCATTGATTAGCAATCAAATTAACATATATTAAAATGCAAATAGAACATTAATAGATCGACAGAAAACAAGCCAAGACAAGAGACACCAGATGTGGCGGCTAGCGAGGGACAAACCCCAATGCGGGGAAACCCTTTGATAAATTCTTCTTTAATCTTCAATAGTTCAGCAGAGAGAAATAGTACAAATTCATAAATCTGTAATTTTATGACAGTAGCAGCAAACCCTAACCAGCAAAGTCAAATATGGTCAAACAAGATGAAATTGACCTTCAATATGTTTGGTCAATTTCCCGATCATCTAGTCCTCCAATAGCAAGAAGAAGCAGCCCATAAACAGCCCCAAAAACACAGTGAATTGAAGTCAACCTGTTGCCCCAAACTAGGGCAGTCAACACTCGTCAAAACAGAGGTCAGATTACCTCAGTTTGCGTGCCAAAAATTGTGATCTGCCTAGGAGAGGCTGCCACACCAAAACTGCACTCCTGAAAAGTCAACGCTTGGTCAACGTTGTCCTAAAAAGTCTTGTTGCAGCTTCTATGTTTTCCTGCATCCTCCTTCCTTGCCCTTCTACATCCTCCTCCTTCCCACGTGTGAGCTTCTCTTCCTTGTGTGTAAACCCAATTAGCTAAGGAGAGAAGAATGTATGAGAGATGAGATGAGTGAATAATGACTCAACCTCACTTGTATTTATATGATATGTTGGGCATGTGTGCCACACATTTAGCCATTGGCCGACCTTGACAATTTGTCAAGTAAATACAAATAAATTCATATCTCCATAAATACTTGTCGGAATCGAATAATCGTTAGATCAATCCTACACCTCTCGACGAGAAGAATCAAGGAAAAATATATGCTGCCATAAATAAGATGACCCACATGGAGTTTGGCCCTAATTGCCAATTTTAACACTTGTTGACCATCGGGCTTCATAACTGTCAGCCCAACGGTGTTGCGGTCCAATCACATGTTAACATTTGATGCCACGAGTCTACATTTTACAGAACCACCAGAGATATGTTATAACGATATGTCAAGGCCACAGGAAGTAGTATGTCAACACCAAACCCGTCAAAAGCAGTTCAACGACATGCCACAGTATGCAGCACGTCAACACCAATCTGTCGGCATACAGGAACAGGTTGAACACAGTTGGCGCAGTGTTGTGATGGCACAATGGAATCGGAAATGGCACAAGGTTTGCGGTGTCATTGGTTACGTCATATGCCACAAAACGAAGTTCGTATGAACCGCAAAATTTAGCGTTAAAATTATGTTATGTCATATGGTTTCAAATCATGGATAAGTGTCAAAGTATTAAACCATGGCTAATGTTTGTATGTCGCATTGTAACGTTGGCAAACTTCCATATGCCAATTTTATGTTGGTTCCAACCATAAGATAGCTTTGGATGGGTTTTAATCAATGTTTTTAAAACCGGAACCGATAACCGGACCGGTCCACCTAACGAACCGGTTTATCGACCGGAACCGGTCTAACTGGGACTGGTTTGGTCTAAACGAACCGGTTTTAGAAAAATACATTAAATAATTATTTTTAATGAAAAACTATTTTTAAGATTTAAAACCATATGCAAAGATTGCTCATTTATATGCCATATAAAGGTGAATATATCAAAATGGCACCAAGTGCAATACATATCATCGACAAAATACATAAGCAATGAGGCTCTAAATGGCCTCTAGAGTGCAAAAACAAAGCCTACAAACTATGGGACTAGTGGCCTACTACAAGACTCCAGTCTACATATATGATAATACTATAATAGTGATCAACATTATCACTTGAAACTTCTCATGAGTCATCATGATCAAACTCAGTTGGTTGAGTCTCGACTCCCAAACTTTGCAGTCACAAACTTCTCTATTGGTTCAGTGACTTGAGTCTCAAACTTCTGAAGGTATTCTGCCCTAATATGCCCTATTATTTCATTTGGTGCTCCACATGGCTTTACATGGCCTCCTATCCCAGCCAAGTGTTGCTTGAACCTGTTAATACCCCCTCCTTGAATGGATTTTTGGCAATATTTGCAGATCATTTTGCCATCAATCATATCACAATGAGCCCATGCAGTATCTCTGGCTTTTGGAGGCATGATGACTACCTGGAAATGCAAACTAGCTTCCTTAGCCTCCTCTTGAAGATGGCAACTCCACTGACAGCTACACACTATCTCCAAAATAGCTCCAACTCCAACTCCAAGATGACTACTTCAGCTGCGCAAAAACTCAACACTCTCCAAGCTCACAAACAAACTCACAAACACTCCAAATCAGTTGTGTGAGACAAATGAGAGTGAGAGGGGCCTCTTAAAGGCTTGGAGAGGGTGTTTTTGGAGGGAAAACACCCTTAGTTTCCCCCCAAAACCCCTAAAACACAGTCAGAATTCTGCTTTTTTAACTTTATGGTGGGCGTGCCTCTAACCGGCCGGTTTAGGACGGAACCGGCCGGTTTGATACAAAACCGGTCGGTTCCGTCCTAAACCGACCGATTAGCACCGGTTAGGGCAAAAAAATGAGAAATAGGCTAATGAACGGGTTTTTTGGCCGGTTTAGACTGGCCCGGTAACTGTTTTTTAAAAACGGTTTTTAAAACTATGGTTTTAATACCACGATCCAATAGTTTAATAAAACATATATCATCTATGTTATTTTGAATAGCCAAAAGTTGTTTTAAAACAAACTTAAAACCAAAAATAACATTGAAAGGTGTATAAAAGAAAGATTGTCACACCATTCAAGAGGGAGAGTTTTCCATCAAGAAGCCATTCTTCCTCAAACATAAAGGAAGGAGAAAGTTGCAGCCTTGTGTGGGAAGAAGGCATTGTAAGCCTTGTGTTAGAAGAGAAAAGAGGCGTTTCAGAAGCCTATCAAGACTCTTCCATTTCCAGAGGCGAAACCCTTCTAGAAGGAGGTTGCATTCAATGTTCAAGCAACAATTCAGTGAAAGAAGCTTTTGGGTCAGAGTTTCGACATTTGTCTGCAGATTTTCTTTTGAGCATTTCCTGGCCATCCTTGGGCCTATTCAAGAACGGAGACAAGTGCTAAAAAGTTGTTGCAGACGGCTTTCTTTCTACAGTGACCAGCAGTGCCTGCGAGCACGGATTCGCTAGTAAAATCACATGTAAAGAAACTCTTGAAGCACTTCTAATAGAACGGTCATACATTTTGAAGCAGACCCGGAGACATAGTCCAGGAGGGACGAACTCCGTCATCAAATTCTTACTGAGTTTGTGTCTTTTAATTTGTTGCTTATGCGTCATTTAATTCTGATGTTTTAAAGCATAAAGACAACTTAATATTCCGCTTGCATTTCTCATTTATGCAATTCATGGTTCAATGCTCCATTTAAAAGACAATCGCCCATCAGTTTAATCTTGCACTTTTAGAGAGGACGATCTAATTTCCGCATTTCAGATTAGAGAGTGAGCTCCCTGTCATATATAACTTCTCCAATTGATAGAAGATCATTTTTTATTTCGATGATCCTCATGAAGTAGGATTAGATATCTTCTTGTCTTCCCTTCTTTATGTCCTTCAATTTGTTCTTGAGAAAAAGGACTTGGTTTGCATTACTAGCTTTAAACATGCTAACCAACTTGTCATACATTTCTTTAGATGTGCCCAAATCAGAGATGTAAGAAACTAAATGCTTATGAATAGAATCCTTGATAATCTTCCTAGCTTTGACTTCACCTTTCTTGTACTTTGTCTTAGCAGCAACCGATGCATTTAAAGGAGGTTCAACAATCTTTCCTTGCACATAGTCCATAGCATCATGCTCTTCCAAGTCAAGTCAAGAGACATCTTCCATGCATGATAATTGGTCTTATCATTGAGCTTGTCATCAGATTTGAAGTAAGATGAAGAGGCAATTGAATCTTGTCCTTGTCCAACAAATCTCAGTGATTGCTTTTCTCACTCTTGCTTGGGCTTTGTCTTCACCTCAGCTCCGATACCATGTTAATTTTAGATAACAATGGTATGCTCTATGCTTTAGAGCAATTTACTTCAATTTTCTTATTAGCCAAATATCAATTTCCACATTAGCAATCACATTAACATTAATAGTAAATGCAAATAGAACATAAACAATAAGCAGAAGACAAGCCAAGACAAGAGGACACAATATTTGGCGAATGCCAAGGAAAAATCCCAATGTGAGGAAAACCCTTTAATCAAATCTTCTTATTATTCTTCAAAAGTTCAACAAAGAGAGAGTACAATATACGAAATTTACTTGCCCAATCACTGTAAAACAGTCCAGTCAACAGGATGCCCTAACCAGAAAGTCAATGTTGGTCAAACCAGCGGTAAATCTCCCCCAAATTAGCTTGGTCAAACCTAGACAACTTGGCCTCCAAAGACAATCCAAATCAACCCAAAACAGTCCTAAAATTCTTAGTCAAAGTCAGTCCACAAAAGTCAACACTGCGATCAAAGTTGTTGCAGTCAACGTTGGTCAACCTACCTAGAAAATCTCGGTATTTGTGCCAGAATATGCAGCCTGCCCAAACAGAGATTCTCCCACAAAAATCGCAGTCAATTGAAGTCAAACAATGCCCGGTCAACGCTAGTCAAAGCTAGTTGCAACTCGATCAACGCAAAGAACAGAAATGCCCAATCAAACCTTCGCACGTGTGGAGAAAAACAGGCTGCTTGCAATTTGTACGACCCAATCAGATGAGAGAGTGAATGGAATGTTGAGTTGTGAATGTCCAAAAGAGGAAAAGGCCTCTTCTATTTATACACAACATTGAGGGTGAAGAGACATGTCTGTTGTGTTTCATGAGCCTACATTAGACTTTTGGCCGACCTTGACAATTTGTCCATAAAAGAAATAAATCCATAATTATGTTCTACTTGTCAAAATGAGATGATCTTTAGACAAATCTTGCACCCCTTGGAAAGAGGAATCCAATAAAAATAGCATCTCCATCATATGAGTTGTCCAAGATGGAGTTTGGCCCTAGTTGCCAGTTTTAACATAAAGTGATGCAAGGAGGCCCATGATAGTGATTTTATAGTCCAACCCATGGTGCACTTATTATATAAATAATGATTGTTTTAAACCTAAGATTTTATAGTCCCCAGCCCTAGAGCTACTACTTTATAAGTGAATTGTTGGTTTTATTATGTAATCAAGATCGAGGCACATTAACACTAGTGAAAGTAATAAATCTCAAGCAAGTTATGATGGCTTCCTTTCATTTTTTTGTCTCACATGGTGTTGAATAAACTAATGGATCTATGCTTGTCTTTACCATTTAGTTTTTTGTCTAATGAATATGTGATAGGAAAGTAGTTCGCACTCCTCCTCAACACATATTTGTTCTTTTTCTCCAAGTTATTTGTCAAGCACAACTAGACCATGGTACATATGTTTCAAAAGAACATTGCTATGGCTAAAACCTATTAAATCCCCTTGTTGTTGTTTTTCTTGATCATCCCCAAAAAAATCATAAAGCAAACTATTTTTGTTTTCTTTTAAATAAATTGTAGAGGTAACACCATGCACCATCCTACACCTACAATAAATCCAATCGAAGCTTCATTGCAAAAAGTTGTTCTAATGTAACAAGCTAGTTCAGATAACTTTAAGGTAAACAAGGGTCCCTCACCCTGGCTTGAGTGCTAGCTCGTTGAAGGCCTAGACTAGCATAGGAAGGTGCTCTTGCACACTATCCCTTGGCATTGACGCCCTCAGTGAAAACAAAGGGGAACAACCTAGGGAACAACACATTGTAGAAGGAGAATCATTGATAAAGGGTGATAAACCAATGTGGAAAAAGTCGAAGTCGAGATTAATTCGGCAAGGGTCCAAAAGATGAAAAAGTCGACAAAGTCAAGAATTTTTTGAAAACGTCGGCAAAATTAAAAAAACACAAAATTATTCATTTTTTTTTTTAATTTAACATCTAGAAGATCCACAACATCAAATAAATCCATTTCCATATAAACATGTAAAGAAAGCTAATATAATATGTATATGAAGTCTAGTGCTACATCACATATCAAAATAGTGAATCAACTCCTGAATTTTGAGTCTTGTTTGAGTCTCAACTCTCAAGAGTCAAAATATCAACAAAAAATATAATAAATGTATATCATGAGTCATCTAAAAGTCATCAAGTAATCAGTCACTGAGATCCTCTTCCCCTTTTACGGGAATAGGGAACGGCTTTGCCTTTTCCTCTAGAGGAAGAAGGCCCTGCCCCTGGGGATACAAATGGACTCAATCATCCTCTAGAAGCCGATGGAAGAGGTGGCCTCTGTCCTATGCTGCTGCTGCTGCTGCCCATCCTAGATGGTGTCACCTCCTCCTCATCATCCTCATCCAGCTCTGCTAGTGCCTCCTGACCCTGATGTTGCTCCTCCTCCTCTACCTCTGGCTCTCCCTCCCCTGCAACTGCTACATCCTCTAGATCCACACCTAACCAATCTGGGATCGAGTCCATGATCGACCTCTCAGTCTCGACTCTCCATGAAGAGGTCGTATCAATATTGTCTAATGAGATGGCTTCCACATCAGTAGGTTTCTGAAGCTGTCTCACCCACAATCGAAGATTGTAGTAGACGTAGACCATGTCATTGAAGCGTTAGGACTCCAATCTGTATTAGGGTCATAGACTGTAAATTAATACTTATAAAATTTAAATATTAAAATTAATCAAATGAATTCAAAAATTTTAATTTGAAATCTTTTTACGTGTTGCGCTTTTCGCTATGTATTTTGTCAAATACACCCCAATTGCGCTCACACCCAAAGGAACTGCATGTTTGGCTAAGTACTCGAATGGCAAGCTTTTGAAGATGGGGTACTCTGGCACCATAGCTTGTCCACCAAGCATCTACAAGTTAAAAGAAAAATGAGAAACATAAAAAAAAACATTGAAATTCTAAACTTGAAAGTTTGAAACAAGCTGAAGCTTACCTGGCATTTTGGTCGTCCTATTCTTAATAGCCATGTTAAAACCAAATGTGCCACCTCCCATCCTATAGATCTCCATTTCTTTAGAAATATCTTCACGTTCTTGCTCAGATGACACCATCCTCTCGACACAAGTGAAGAATCCATCCATCACCTCGGCATCAAATCTAAAACCACAAGCGTAAGAAAATGCAGGGTTGAGGTAGATACTTGCAGCATTAATGGGGCGATGGAGGGTATTGTTTCATCGTTGATCAATCACTCTCCATATGACCTGCTATTTCTCTAACCCCTCGTCTCCCTTATCTGCATAATAAGCGTGAATGGCTTCTTTGGCCCTATCCATGGCCTCATACAAGTAGCCCATTGCAGGCTTGTCTCCATCAACCAACCAAAGAACCCTTACCAAAGGTTCTGAAATGGCACACACCTCCTCTACTCCTGCCCAAAAGCTCTGATCATATGAAACTAGTTTGCATATGCCCTCTCCCTTTGGTTTGCGGCTAATAGATAAAGAACGCCAATCCGCTGAGAGAAACATGCTCTTCACATCCCACATAAAATTCAACAGAGACTGAAGAGATATGAAAGTAGTGGCAAATCGTGTAATGGCAGGACGCACCAACTCTTTGTTTTTGGTGTATTTTCTCATCAAGCTAAGCACAAATGCATGATTATATATAAATTTTGTTATGCTCTTGGATGATTCAACAATATCCCTCACAATAAGAATCTTACCTATATCCTCCAACATCAAGTCAATGCAATGAGCAGCACAAGGTGTCCAAAACAAGTTAGGATACCTCTCCATAAGCATCTTGCCAGCTGCAACATAATTTGCAGCGTTGTCCATTATGACTAGGACAACATTGCTTGGGCCTACTTCCTGAATGAAGATGTCCAACAACTCACATAATGTACGTGCATCTTTAATGTGTGCAGATGCACCAACAGATTTCATAAACATTGTCCCTTTGGGACAACTAACCAAGAAGTTAAGAAGGGTCCTACCCTTCTGGTCAGTCCAACCATCTGACATGACTGTGCATCCAGTTTGTTCCCATGATGCCCTAAACTCCGCCAATCTAGCAGTGCAATCAGTCTTTTCATCTTGAAGAAGAGGCCCTCTCAATTCTGCAAAGGTGGGGGCTTTGTACCCCGGGCCAACGACAGCAACAGCATCAAACATAGGCTGGTAGAATGGGTTTGTCTTGGCAATGTTGAAAGGAACATCACTCCATAGAAGACACTTACTGACCAACCTGTCAGCTTCTGCCTTTTCTTTTTTTTCAATGCTGATTTGATCCCAAGTTGTGCACCAGCTGTGGTTCTAGGAACAAAAAAGATGAGATAGATGAGGGGTTGGGACCTATGGGTGAGGAAGGTGATGTTGTTGAAAAAGCACTGCCACTCTCAATTCCCTCCACTCTTGAGGCCCCTACAAGTTGGATTGTTAGTGCTGCCCTAGTGTCATTTCCGTCCTCTTTATCCGTCAATGATTGAATGGCCCATCGGATGATTTCTAGAGTTGTATTTGTGCAAAGGTCAACATTTTGCCCCGAAATTTGCCCCAAATGGAATTTTAATCTGTTGATACCTCCTGACATATGTTTGTCACACAACTTGCAAGTCAAATACATTCTATTGATCCCCCCAGTTTCGGGTATAGTATCAAGTTCACCATATTCCCCACATAGCGTCCAAAATCCTTGGCATTTGTTTTAAACTTTGAACTTGAATTTAAACCTGGGCACAAAAAAACATTGAAACAAATTAAATTGCTTCAGCCTTCAACTCAGCAAATTAATACTGACAGTTCATAAATCTAATAAAAATAAGTACAAATTCATGAAATTTGTTTCAAAGAATAAAAAGTGCAATTTAAAGAGTCAGATATCTGGCAACTACAAAAGGGTATAAAAGTTTGATCTACAGCCCACTGGTATCTCTGTTTGTGGGCTAGCAAAACGCTGATAAAACTTAAAAGAGATGAGATATTAAGGGCTAAGTTGAGCATTATTTCCATCTCTATAGGCTAAGTTCCAAACTACTATCCTAGTGCCATTCTATAACCAAACTCTTTGAATTCATTGTTGATATTTATTGTTGTATCTTCTTCAATGTTGTTGTAGCATACTTCCCATTGGTATGTATCTCTCTTGAGTTTAAAATAAATTACAGTCAGCTCGTTTGAAGCATTTTCATGGTGGTCTGTGTAATTTCTGAGCATTATATAAATAATATGTTGCTGGTCTGAAGCATTCCCATGAGTCTCAACTTGATATTATGTCTGCTCATTTAAATATATTGAATTTTTACTTGCAAAGTTGTAAATTTTACACAGGTCATTTGTAAGCTAATAGTTGTTGTGCAATATTCTCAACTTGCATCCTCTGTGCAATGAGCTGCAAGTGGGAAGCGGCTTCTGTTTGCTATCTATGTGTTTTACTGGAGGTGATGGCCAATCAAAATTTGTGTTTACTGATCAGAACCTTCTTGTTATCTATTATTTTGGTTTGCTACCTTAGGATGGAGTTGTTCATATGAAGAAAGATGAACTGTGTCTCTTCCTCTATAATATTCAAGAGAAATCACCTACAAGTTTAAACTTTAAACTATAAACGTCTACAGCCTACAAGTATGATATTACAATCCAGCTATGGCATTGGCTATGCGGCTATGGCTATGGCATTGGCTATGCGGCTATTGCTATGGCATTTAAGAAACAACCTACAGGTATCTGAGTTTATCTCACATTAATTAGATAATAGAAACATACCTTAAAAGTTAATGTTGAGCTCCTCCCTCCTCGTAACGCAATGGCAAGCTGCAAACCCTTGTATCGCCACAGCGCCGAATGCCAAAATGAAAATACACAGCGAAAAAAACAAGAAATTAATGTTTGCGGGCTTTTTATCCACGGGATGAGAAGGGATGCTGATTTTTTGGGTCGACTCCCGATTTAATCGGGAGTAATAGGAAAAAATCGCGATTTTTTCGTTTACCAAAAAATCGCCAAAAAATCGTCCGATTTAATCATTTTGCCCAAAAAATTGGAATTTTAGGAATAAATCACGATTTTTTCAGGACTTTTTCCATACTGTGATAAACCTTCAATGTAAATAGAAAAAGAACATGAGTGAATTTTATAAATATTCAAGTCTTGTTAGAAAGGGGATTTGACTCCTAAGATTTGCAAAGAGAAAGGTTGTGCAATTTAAATATAATTTGACATTAAGGAGTTAGAGATCAAATTGCAACCAAAGAATTCATAGGTTGCTCCATACATGTTTGAAAGAAATTGAGACCTCCATGCCAAGACACAACTAGACAAGTTTGGCCCTACTGTAGCAAAACATTATTTTTCATCATGTATCAAAAGTATGAGCATACAATCTCTCCTACGTTTTTGGTTCAATAATACTGGACAAAACCCTCTACCTTCATTCTTTTCTTGTATTTTATAGATACTTGTGCACACCCCCTTTTCTTAGATATTCAATTGAAGTAAGCCTACAAGAATTGCTCAAAATGAACATGTTTTTGGGTAGGCATGTTTACTCATCAGCATTGAGATTATTGCAGTTCTTTCATGAGCAATCTAGCAAAGAAAACAAAGGGGGCATAAATGGGATAGAGGGCTCTATTACTACGTGTTTCTTCAAAGGTGATATGCATAAGCATTGGCAATGCTTTATTCACTAATACAAGAGTGGTTGGAGTGGGAGAAAGGCGGAATGCCTCATTCATTGGCTAACGATTGCAAATGGGTGTCTCATGCAATCTATAACACTGCCATCTACATATCAGTGGCAAGGGACTTATGATTACCCCTTGGAACTAATGTTTTGTGACTTATGTAAATAGTTTTACCTAGTCATACAAATGATAATTTCACTATTATTTAGTTCAAAATGTAGAATGGTTTTTTCGTTTTTCTGACAATGTCAGCTTATCCATTAAAACGAGACATGGCTAATCTACCAGCAATTGGCTGCCATATTCCGCTAACACAAAGGAGGGGCAAGTGCCCAAAAGACAGCCAGATTCAAGTGAGAAGATATAACTTTCCCCGTGCATTCTAGTCATCTTTCATTTCCCTCAAATACAAGATGTGTCTGCATTGTAAATGCCTATAATTTCTTAAACATTACTCGCTTTGTCACAATTTACAATTATATCATTTGACAACGTGAACATGAGGTATCCCTTGATGAACAGTATCGACTAGAAGGTATTTACCATGAGGTACACTAGAATTTTTTGAGTAGGACCATAACAAGGATATGCAATACAAGAAATCTGGGTTTCATAACTTCATCTCACACCAAAACCAAGTCTCACTAGAATTTAGAAACTAGATAGACAGGGATGACAGGCTAAATCACTGCTACTGGCCTATAAGAAATATAATAAATTAAAGAAAGACAAAACAACTGTACTGTTATAGTGATGAAAGATACAAGTGAATTAATAGCAGCTCTGTGAAAGAAACAAAATAGTCTTAAGAACTTACCAAGACAGTAGGTTAGGCTTTGAATATAGGAATTTCAAACAAGATTTTCTACTTTATAGCAAAAGAAAAACACTGCATCTGATAAGGAGATGGGCTAACGAGGTTGCCCCTTAGCATGCATACAGGGAATTTTTGTAGCACCTACTTTAGTATGTGTTTGACCTTAAACTAGTGATGTCATTGTTTTTAATGAGCTCATTAGGAGCACCAGGAGAAGCAGATCAACTCCATCTTTCTGTACATTGCCAATATTATAATAAGTCAGAAATTTTATTTTGTTGTTCTCGAGATTGGTTGGACTGCTTATTTAACGGTGGAGATGCTAGGGGCATCCTACATCCCAGCTAGGAATGGGGGTGATCCATCAATTGATCATGTTTGTAGGTGACATTGCATTGAGTGCATTAATATGGACATCAGCACAGATGTGCGTGACAGTGTATTGAGTGCGTTAATATGGACATCAGCACATACATTTCTAAAGCAGGGTCTGAAATGCACCTCAAGGTTGCCAAGCTCAAGGATCCATATCTGAACTTCACACAAATAGACGATGCATCAAATGCTGAAAGCACAGTCACAGCAGTTTAGGCTTGATGTGAGGAATTGAAAGAAAAAAATTCTACTTTATAGCAAAAGAATATATTATAATGAGATTAGCTAATGAGGTCTCTGCCTAGTAATTGCATATTGGAATATTTTTTCCCAGCAAATACAACAGTCTGTATTTGATCTTAAACTGATAACGTCATTATTCTTAAAGCTCGTTAAGGGTGATTGGAGAAGCAGAACAACTACATCTTTCCGCGCATTGTAAATGTTACAATAAATCTGAAGAATATTTTTTTTATTATTCTCTAGATTGGTTGGATTGCTTGTTACATGGAGAGAAGCTAGGTGTATTCTACAGCCCAGATGGGAGGGTGAGTGTGATCCATCAACACATCATGTTTATGTAGGATGGGTGCATTGGGTGCATTGAATATGGACATGAGCACAGACAAATACAAAGCAGTGTCTGAAGCACCTCAAGTTTGCCAAGGTCAAGGATTCCATATCCGAAGTTCACACAAATGGGCAATGCATCCAATGTTGAAAACAGCCATGGCAGGTCAGGCTTGATGTGGGGAATTTCAAACAAGATTTCAACTTCATGGCAAAGAAATGTAATGAGATTACCTGATGAGGTCTCTGCCTAGCCATATCATATTGAGATCTTTTTTTCCAGCAAATACATTTGTATGCATTTGATCTTCAACTGATGATATCATTATTTATTATAGCTTGTTAGGAGCAGGTGGGGAAGCCGAAGAACTCCATTTTTCTACACGCTGTTAATGTTACAATAAATCTGAAGAATTTTATTTTATCGCTTTCACACTGGTTGGGCTGCTTATTGCACAGACGAAGATAGGTGCATTCCACAACCGAGGTGGGGTGGGGATGATCCATGAACTCTTTGCGTTTAGATCTGTATAGCAGCGCGTTAGGCACAATGAATATGGACACCAGAACAAACAAATCTAAAGCAGGGTTTGTCAATTAGGTTTAGCCTGAGCAGTTGGTTGGAGAAGTGTTATCCTACTCACTTAGGGTCAATTCTCATTAGTGACATGCTTAGCTCTTAATAATTATATTATTGTAACAGCTTTGAAACCTAAATAATCCAGTTTACCATGGATACCCTCCACGAAATGAAAGAAATGCTCAAAAAGTTTCCCCAAGAAGTTTATCCTTGGAAGAAAAGGGAAAAAAAACTGTAAAACAGGGTGACTCAAAGTTCTCAAGGTCAAGTATACACATCTCGAGTTCACACAAATGGGTGATGTATCAGATGTTACGAACGTAGTCACAACTTTCAGCAGTGGACCTTAAATACCCAAATTGAAAAAAAAAACGACCAAACAAATAATATAATAGATATGGGAAAAATGATAGATCTTGCAATCTAAAAAATATAGTAATTAGACAAATACGAGTTTCCAACAAAATTTGAACGCTCAGCATTCTCAAAACCATATGGCAAAAATTTTAAGCCAAAAAGTCACTGTTTAACTGTAGTTTGCGGTCTAGTATAGTCAAGGAAACACGGACTGGCTTCTTAGTTTATTGGCTATTTGTATTCAGTTGGCAGAAAAAATAATGAAAAAGAACAGTAACAGCAAGCAAATAGCTGTCTTTTGTAGCTATGAAATTTAGAAATCGAGATAAGCAATCTCTAGGTGTATATCAAACAGGAATTCATCTATAAAAGCCCGCTCACAGGCAAAAACATGTCAGGATGTAACCATACATCCGTAAGGAAAAAAAAAAAAAAACATGTCACTATGTAACCATACATCCCTACAAACCAGCAAACGTGAAAGATTTAGTTTTGGATAATAAAAAGCCAGTTTTAGTCTCCACTCCAACTACCATTTCATATCATTTTACCAAATATTTGCTATCAAATTCAAGATATTTTACATTTGCAACTCGTTTACAATTGGCAAGAGGATTTTTAAAATGAAACAAGACTTAAAAAGGAATAAGATCAAAAAAACAAAAACAAAAAAAAATCTGAACAAATGCACCTTTGAATAGTAAGTATATCTTAATGTTACATAGCGCAAAGATGCAGAAGATGTTACTGGAACAGTAGAGCAAACCACGGCCGCTCGATCTAATCGCCATTTAACCACACAAATCCTTTCAAATCCCCTAAACCAAGGTTGTCTCCCCAAACTGCGTCCCCCGAAAAAGGTCCGAATGCCATGATATGCCTGCTTTGATTTTACAAAACATTCAATATCCCCTCCACTAAAATCTTTACAGTGGATCCCCCAAAATCTGCAATCGCTACGAACCACATCCCTCGCTAATCCCCTCCAAATCGCTCCATCAAGTTTAGAGACGAAAACAGAACAAAACTAATATATATATTTCCTAATTCGTCGACTCCTCGTACTTTCTCACCAAGTCTAGCATCTGTTTCCTCTTCAGTAAAAGATAAGTCACCGTTGCTACCTGTAGCAGAACCGCTATACCGGCAAACAGCAGACCAACCTTTTTCCCGTTATTTATCCCACTCTTCTTATGTTGACGAACTTTCTTTGGCCTCCTCCGAGAGGGCAATTTGCGGGGAGCATTGGCCGAAAAATTTCTCGATGGTCTTGCAGCCATCACTATTGTTTTAGGAGATTCCACCGCAAACGCTTCCTTCAATTTAGAATGGAGCCGCAGATCCTGCTGGCGAGTAACAAATGCATCTGCGGACACCCACAGAGTAATGAAGAGGAACAGGAAAAACAGAGCAAATGGTCGGCCCTCCATTGCCGTGCCTTCCTCTTTTCTCTACCCAAAAACAGAGAGAGCATTGATACAGGACTTCAAACCCTAGCATTGTGATTCCCCTGCTGTTGCTTCTCCCTCTCATTTCTTGATCATCACTTCACACGGCATATCCAACGACTCTCCGCCTGCCACGTAGTCCCATAAGGACCCACTGAATGTTTTACTGTCTGATTTTCCGTCATATTTCCAGTGTTCGAATCTCACGTCATGATAGGCTGATGCTCTTCTGAGTCTTAAAAAGGCACCCTCCTTCCTCAGATTGCTGTTAAGTGACAGAGAATGTCTTCAGTTTGCGTCATTCTTGCTTTTGTCCTTTGCCAGGTGCGGTAAATATAGAACACTTGCTAAGGTCATTGACACGGATAGTGATACTGCTGCGATACTCTGGACCCTCTTTGGCATACCAGGGTCCAACGATGAGTTAGATAAAGTTTATCTAAAACGTATAAAGGCATAATAGAGTCCAGCTGTGTGTTAGATAAAGTTTTTATTTTATATTGGGAATAGAATTTATTGTGATAATAGTTTTTATTTTATATATAAAATAGTTGTTTTTAGTAAGATATTTTGGAAGTATTTTTGGATGGTTTTTTAGGCTAATTTCTTTAAATTCTTGGAGGAATTTATTGAAATCACAAGTTTGATTAAATAATATAAATCAAGATTTCACCTCATATTTTTCAGCCGGATTGTACCGAAAAGTCTAAAAAATCGCACTAAAGACAACTCTTATATATAGAGTATGTTGTTTAAATTCAATTTAAGTTTAAATTTATCATGTGTGGAGATCAAATTTGTGAAGCTTAAAATTTTTTTGAGTGTAAAGGAAATGTTTACACCTCAAGAGATGTGATCTCTCAATCCTTAATAGATCTAGGGTTAACATAGATCTATGTCAGTTTCAATTATGTGTGGTCACACAAAATTAGTCAAAGATATGATTAATGTGATCATTTTAAATATGTTTATGCTTAATTTGATTATTTAATAATGAACACACATAATGCATATGAGATGTAGAAGAGAAGGATGTATTGTCATATCAAGGGTTAAATGTTGAGAACATAAAATATTAGTATCTTGAATGATGAAAAACAATGAAATGAAAATTTTGAATACAAAGTTACAATGTTACAATTTTGAATGATGGAAAATGTAAATAACAATACAAGTGCTACATGGTAGTTAGTACATGTGGCTTAGTTTAAATATAGTAACGTTGCAATTTGATAGGTGGATGATGAATTTTTAAACAAATATTAGACATAAAACAAAGTAAATGAATAGTAAAAGGTGGTTCACCAAATTATTGAATATGTAATGTTTTCACTCTCAATAATAACTATCCCAAGTGATATTTTAAATATGTTGTAGAAATGTGTCATAAAAAAATGAATAGTAAAAAACGGTTCTCCAAATTACTAAATATGTAAGATCAAAATTTTAAGGATGGAAATTAATCTTAAACTTTAGAAACTCTCGCGAATCTTACTAATCCCTAACATGCAAAAAATGGAACTTTGTGAATTTTATTTTTTTTTTTGAAAAAACATGGAAAGTTAGCCCAGTTCCCAATATTAGCCCCTAAAATTTTTGTGATGTAGATATGGCACAGAATAAAAATGGTTTGCATTATTTATTTATTTTTATTTTTTTAAATTGTCAATAAAAAATATTTTATATATATATATATATATATATATTCAACTTAAACATTTTAAATAAGATAAAAAATTCCATGGATGAAAAGTTATATTATTAGAAATTAAATAATTTTTCCAACGTAAATTAAATCTTTTAATTAAGCTAGATGATATTGAAAAAGAAATATTAATTTATATCATTTGATTAAAAAATGTTTTATATAGCCTGCATCCATATATCCCTAAATGTTTAACCTTTGTAAAGTTTGTTGACATTTTTAATGCATCATAACCTTTGTAAAGTTTGTTGACATTTTTAATGCATCATAAATTACAACGAAGGCCTAAGAATTGATTCTAATTTTGTTACTAATATCTTGAATGACAGTAAATTAGCTTGAAAGCCCAACAATTAATTTGGATACTAATATCTTGAATGACAATAAATTAGCTTGAAGACCAAGCAACTGATTATAATTTGATAGTTTGATATCAAGAATTTTAGTAGTGAATTTTACTATAATACAATAGCCAAAATTCTTCTCATATGATGTATGTCTAACCTTTGTGATTAAATAAAAATTATTTGTAAAGGAGATATTATAATATATAAATAATTATGTCTCAAAAAATGTGTTTCACACTTTTACGGAGTTGCTCTCGAACCTTGCATACATGTGTATGTATTGACTACATAAATTGGATTGAAAATTTGAACACAGACACGTATTGATATCTCACAGTCATGCACCTTTATTTCTGAGAACATCGAAAGATTCGCAATGGAGGATTGTTAGACATATTAACATGTTGACATTAAAATATTTGTGCATATTAATTATATATAAGTAAACAATCACTTCGATTTATAGTTGGGAGGAATATGTTGTACATATATTACAATTTGGACGTGAAATATCTTGTGTACATGTACATATGTAATGATTACAAGCTCCAAAGGTTAGCTCAGTTGGTCGAGTTCTCGTTGCTAAGTACCTTGCTATTGGGAGGTCACAGGGTTAAATCTCCTTAACACCCTTGGGGTAAGGTCTTGCTTGTTTGGCTGATGGGTAGATCCCTTCAAGTTGAGTTGCTTGGATTTTCCTGTGGATGTAGCGGTCACCCAGTGTCTGTGAACCACCCTTAAAAGAAAAAGAAAAAAATGCAATGATTACAAAATAAGAGGTGAAATTTTTGAACCAATAGTATTTTACATAAATAGATTTAAATATTATCTAAAAATAATAAATTTTAGTTGATAATGTTAAAATTTTGATAAACTTTACATTTTTTTGGTCAAACAAAAAGTAATAGTTGGTCAATACAAAATTGAATGTGTTATACACAGTATGCGGCAGGGATAATAAGAATGTAGTCAATTACATATATTTACTTTGTGATCAATCTCAACCTCTCACCTTTTTCTTTTCTTATAATCACACCTTCTACTTTAGTCGTCATTTCATATTGATCATATGAAAAGGGAGGTTGAAATCATAAACTATTCAAATATTTAACTGGAGATGTTGTAACAAACATCCTATCATGTATCTCTTGCTTCCCAATATTAATAATAGATTTCTCCAACATCAATCCTTGTGACTTATGGATTATTAAGCCCCAAGAAAGTTTCAAATGAAGTTGTTTTCTATTACTTCTTTCAATATTTGTAATAGAAACTATCTAAGAGGTTGAATCATGTTAGTTTTTGGTAGCATTAGGAGTTCTCTAGCCTTGAAAATTGGTCGAAAGGCTAAGGCATATGAGTTCTAAAGAACGCAGAAACTGTTTGGTGAAATTCCACCTGAATTGTATTTTATTAAAATAATTAATATTTTTAATGGGGTTCCTAAGTCTAAACTTAGGGAAATTAAAATATTAACGGGTATTAATCAAAATATGGGTGAGAATGATCTAGAAGGCAGATAAAGTCATGTTTTAACCTTAGCCGTTGATTAGAGACTTAATCTAGGTCGTTGAAGACTCAACAGGAAAAGTAAAATGGAGGCTCGGGGTTCATTTGTAAACACACATAGAGAGATTGAGGAAATTGATTTTTTGAGGTGAGAAGTTCTCAAGAGGAAAATCGATTGGGGAGATCTCGCAGTTGAGGGGCAGTGAGAATCCGGGAGACAGAATTTTTGGAGAATACTAACAAAGAGGAGGAGAGAGCTTGCATAGAGGCAGCGCAGTAGCCAGGAGAACTGACGCAGAAAATTTGTCTGTCATGCAGAATTGTCGAAACTATCGAAACTTCCAAAACAACCGGGAGCGCTGACGCAGAAAAGTTGCTTGTCACGCAGAATCCAGAACTGTCAGAACTACCGAAACTGTCGGGAACTATAGGAACAACCGAAAGAGCTGACGTAGAGAGCATAGAAGGTGACGCAGGGCTGGTGCAGGGCCAACGCAAAAATAATTGGGGTTATCTAGTCTTGTGTCGGATCAGCTAGAATTCTGGCAGGTGAAGTGAGGTAAAACTCACTCAGATTTTCTGCCAGTATTTTCTCTGTAAAGGATTACTAGATGAGCATCCTAGATTTGTATTCAAATATTTCTCTTGCATAATAATAAACCCTCAGAACTGTTGCACCGATTTTCCCGCATTGGGTTTTTCTGGGGACTATTGTGTCCAAAATTAAGTGTATCCTATGTATCTTGTTCTTTGTTACATTTTTTGTTTCATGAGATCAAATATTTAATTAGCGTAGGCTACAAAAGTAATTTGCTTCAGTATTCAAAAGAATAACTTGATGAATGTAATTTAAAAATCAAGTAGGCAAAGTAGATTCAAATTTGTTGTAGTTGGGGTTCCTTCAAGTCTAGGAATTTTCGAATACCCTTGAAGGGATTGTGTAGTCCTTGCCGAAAAGCAAATTCGAGGAAATCTCTCTCTGAGTGAGACAACAGAGAGGTATGATTTCCAATTCGTGAGTTTGCAGAGGTAGAGGGAGTGATGCAAAGCCTCAGCGCAGTGCTTGAAGGGCGCAGTTTTTGCCAGGGCAAAAATTCATTGGAAAAGAACGAAGACACGTAGAAGGGGAATTTTCTCCTTAGAGAACCTTCCCCCAGAAAGTTCGAATTTCTCACTCGCTTAGCAGCTGAGCATTGCTAAGTAGTGACTAGAGGAGTCGGTTCGACAGTTGGGTGATATGGCATCACATGGGCTCAGAGATCAGGAGAGGTTGGACGGAGCCTCTAACAATGTCATATGGAAGGCTAGAATCTTACCTGTTCTGGAGGAATATGATCTTGAGACCTGCGTCAAGAGTGTTGTAATTGTTCCTACTGACAACGATCAAAAGAAGAAGTACAAAGTCGAGCAGGGGAAGGCAAAGAGGCTCATTCTTGATGGATTTCGAGATCATGTGGTCTCACACTTGCAGGGCAAGGATACAACTGTCGTGGCGGAAAAAGTCGTTTGTGCGGACACAACTGACCTCCCTAGGAGTCTAAACTCTCTAGCGACAAACAAGACAAAATGGAGTGACCTTTCTCTAAATATACCTTTTAAAACATGAAAACTACAAGTGTTTAGGCTTACCTTATTCCAAAACGCGGTTGTTGTAGTCCGTCCTTGCCGATCCGGATGAGCTCCTCCTTCAAGTCAATTCCTGCAACCACAAACAATCAAACAATTACCAAGCACTTGCATTTCATATAATAAAACATATATTCAACATGCAGACCAAGGAACACATGAAATAACTCATTAACACAAGCTATTGAGAAAAATAAACCAGTTTGTATTAATAACGAAACAAAGAAACTCTTACAACCTGGCCTTGGTGTTGTGCAAGTTCCTCCCAGGGTCCATCAAGGGTTTTCCTCTACTTTGACAAAGCTCACCCACTTCCAAGTAGAATCAAGCAAAGACAATCTCTCCTCACAAGGTTCTAAATGGGAGTCCTAATTCCTGCAGCATTTACCCAAAGAAAATGTATAGCTCCAACCTCTCCTCCCTCTGGCTCAATGTCTTTATTTATAGTGCTGTAAAGAGGTTATTCAGGTCCACCATCAATGGGATAATCCCCCTCTTTGGGTGGGATAGCTCCCTTATTGATGGGATAAGTTCCTCCTTAATAGAGATACATGAACCAACTGGAGGCGCATCCAATTCATCAAACCGACCTCTAGAAAGTTCTAGAAGTAACCACAAGTAACTTTTTTAAGATGAAACTCGCGCATTTTGCCTTTTACAGAAGGACGCACCTGTCCCTTAACATACAGAGCGTCCAAGGACGCACCTTTTGTGAACATGGTCAGCGTCCCCGCAGGTAAGGCTAGAGAGAACCTGCGACCCCAGAGATAAACATATTTTTTACAAGACTTTCTCTCTTCTTTGAGTTTGAGATGGATAACAGAGGCATAAGACTTGCCTAAGAGGGTAGCATGACTGTTGATTTGAGCCATACTAACTGTAAGTAGTCAAGGTGACATTTTTTAGTGTAACAGATTGCCCCCTAAAGTGCGAAGCCTGGAATAGATTAGGGTTTTGTAATTCTAGGAAGGGTGAAGCGCTTTATCATTTCAAGGATTGTCTTGTGGATGACCTGGTTGGAACCTGCAATTTTCAACACAAAATACATGGATAAGATTATATCATCACTGAGGTAGGCATTCCCATACTCAGATTCAAAACTTTTAACTAATGGACTAACTATTCTGATACAGGAATGATCTTGCAGTACATCATTTTTATACACTTTTGTAGACACAGTATGGACGCAGCCATCTGTTTATGATTAGTCTACATAGATAATGAATACAAAACTCCTCGCAGCCTGGATGGTAGAAACTAGATCCAGGGTCTTCACTTCTACTTCCCGAATTGGTACGATTCTAGCCATGTGATTAAATGATTCGATGTCGAACATGTTAGAAACCACTTGATTACCAGTCTATGATGTAAACTGTTAACAAGCGTGAGAGAGACCACCAGTAATGTCAATGGTTCTCAAAGTACCAAGCACAACCCGTGAAATGTGAATAGATGTTTCGATGTCGAACACTTCACGGAATCCTTTGATCGAAAGTCAATGATGTAAACTGACGTCAAAGGCGAGAAACCTGCCATTGATGCATGCAGACTTCAAGGTACTGTCGATTCCTAAGTCATCTTTCTAGATAATGTGTCGATGTCGATAGAAAGCGACCCGTTGCAGGCAAGCCCGCAACACGAAATCATTGTTCAAGTTGAAGAAATGTTGCTGTAAGGACTGACTCAGGGATGGTCAAATGGATGACAAGTATTTTGCAGATGAAAGTTTTTGCTTGCAGACCTCTTGAACACATAACGACATGACAGATGGCTTGGTGACGAATAACTCAAAGTTAATCCCCGGAACCCGGTTAAAGACTTTCAAAGTGGTTTGGTCAACTGTGAGGTAAAAGATTTCCCAACCCAGGTGAATGAAAAGTGTCGTGTTCAAGAGTGGTAATAAAGTTTCTTTTGAGACAAAAGGTAACAAACAGGTTCATTCTTCTCTCTTTTCCCCCACCATTTCTGGCAAGTACCTCTTTATTTTTAACAAGCTTGAGGAGGATAACATATGCTTGATTATAAGCTCATCCTTCGGACAAGTCCAACCTAGTTTAAATTCGAACCCTAGGAAGGAGTGGTTCGTTCCTGTTTGTAATTGAACAGGTCCTTTACTGTAAAAGTTTAACGAGCCCAGTATAGGAGAAACTCGGCGTTTTTCATTTTTAGAGAGTCTGAAAAAACAAAAGGAGACTCCACGTTGAACTTTTTCGTATATTTGTGTCCCTCAAGCCCGAAAAAGTATAAAATAATACCTGGGGGAACCGCTTGATCTTGCGACCAAGGAGTACTTTCATAATAGTGTCGTTGACCTGAAAAGTAAAAAGCGATCAAGGACACGTCGTTTTATTTCCTTATCGAGTTCGAAACGACAAAAACCCGGCAATCTTTTCCTGATTTTGCGGTCAGAAAAGAGCTAAAAGGGGACCGTCTTTTAATTCTGTTTTAACGAGTGTAAAAGAAACGCTCGGCGATCTTTTCATGTTTTAGGAGTCAGAAAAGGGCTTAAAAGATGACTCTGATATTTTTGTTTGTGAAAAATTACAATTTCCCTCGAAACCCCTTTGTCCTGCACAAAAGCAACACATTACTCATACCTGTTTAAAATAGGCAAAAATACATCGAAAAACATCTTTTCATGGTAAAAAATGAACTAATTCATCCAAAAAGCCTATAAAAAGACTTTTTACCATGTCATTTTTACCGTTTCACTGTTGAGGTTGAAAAAGGAGCTTTTGACAAGAAACTTCCCGTGGTCGCTGCAGAAAATCCGACCTTCGGAATCGAACGCCGTCTTATCCAGGTATTTTACACATCCTACTCTGCATTTCTATCCGTTTAGAATCAATTTTTAGGTCTTAGTCTCATTTTTTGGGGGGGTTTTGGTTTTGGAATGCGCCTCTCGGCGGACGCGGGTGCCCTTCGGGTGACCCGCGTCCCTCGACTTTTTCTCATACGGGAAAATGGTCGGAAGACGCGGCCCGCCTTTAGGCCAGCCGCGTCCGGGCGCCCTGTGCTACAAAGTCGGGGTGCGTCTTCCGAGAAGTGCGCATTTCAAAACCCCAACTCCCTCAAAAAACTACCAAAAATCCTCAAATCAATTTCTAATTGCTATTTTTGATGTGCAGGGTATTAACCATGTTAGATTGGAGAGAAAGAGAGCATGTAGAGGATGATGAAGTTGCAATAAATCATCAACCTTCCCTGGATGCCCTAAGAGCATGCGGATTATACAAATATTGGACCATACCGGGCATGAGGGGCCAGGTAAGATTCTTGGAATGGCTGGTTGAGCGATGGAACGTTCAAGAACAATGCTTTTACATAGGAGGGCACCAGCTCGAGATAGAGCCCTCGGATGTATACTTTCTCACTGGCTTGCCAAACAGAGGCGAGCAACTCAATCTTGCGGGGACTAGGCCGGGTGGCCAATCCCTTGATAGTCTCCGCGACGAGTGGTGCACACCTGGGGCTCACCATTCAAAAGGCATAGAGATAAAACACATCACTTTGCCGGAACTCAAAGTCATAGCGTTCACGGTTACCAGAATTTGCGGCACGGCCGCTTTACACATTGCTTCCGGATCCCAAATGCGGATGGCAATTAACTGTTACCAAGGCACCATTTTCAACTGGTGTGAAGCTGTGTCGGCTCATATGAAGAGCCAACTGACCAAGGAAAAGAACGAACGACTAAAGACTTTTGGATATGGGCCTATAGTCGTGAGCTTTGCCTTGGAGAGAGTTCCAATGTTGATCCCTCAGCAACTCACTGTTGATATCTTGGGTCCTCGGGAGCCAAAGCTGATACGATGGGTTGCGGTGATGGCCTGGCATCCTGACGAGGGTGCGACAGTGGTTCGATTCTTAGATAGTTATTTTCACTGGTTAGAGGACCAGGTTTTTTCGATACAGGACTTTCCGTATGCCGGAGTGGATTTTAGAGGTGATCCGGACATGGTTCTTCCACCGGGAGAACAATGGGATGACAGAGGTACTTTTATTTTCACAAGTTCTCTAATTATGTATTTTTTATTTTTCATATATATCGTCTCAAAACTAACAGTAAAATTTTCAAAATGCAGATGTTGGTCCACAGCGTCCAGCCAACCTCCGGCCTTTTGATAGACTACATCCAGCTGCACCGGTACCGGCCCCACAGGACGCGGCTGCGGAAGTACTAGCTGAGTTGGAGCATGATCTAGAGCGTCTCACGGCAGATATACCTGAGACTACTATGGATGACATTCCTACCCGGCTTCAGCGCTTCGTAGTCGCGGTCCCTGGACCGTTTAGGAGATTTTTGCGTAAGGTAGCCCGCGCAGTGGTGTCATACAGAGAGCACCACCAGTGATTGACTAGTCACTTTTGTAGTCACATGTGACATTTTGATTTTTTGTACTATCATTTTGCCGATCATAAGGTGTTTTCAACCTATGATCGAAGACGATGTATATATTTTTTGACACACTTCTATCTATATATATCACTATTACCGGCTTATCTTGTTTAACATATGTGATGAAATGTTTTTAAATTTACTTGCATGATTATCGTAAATGTCTGTCCAACATTCGAGAAGCAATTGCATCTGCTAATGTATTCAAAGACCTTGGAATATGTTGATATTCAATGTAATCAAATTCACGTTCCAAGAGACGCACTCTCAAAAACAACCTTAATAACACAGGATTCCTAATGGCATAAACTCTATTAAGCTGTAATACAACAAGTTCAGAATCTAACCTCACTGTCAAACGTCGAATTCCAAATGAAATAGATTCGGATAATAATTCAATCACTGCACTGTATTCTGCAATGTTGTTCGTTGTTTGACCGAGGCTTACCCCATGCATAGAAACTAACTCGTCAGAGGGCGAATAGATAACCCAAGCTGCGGAAGAGATGTTCCGTGTACTACGACAAGCACCATCAGCAAATCCAATATATGTTTGGAGAGGCGTCGACATCTGCAATATCAAGAGTAAAACCAAGATAAGCCAGAATAACGACGAAAAACCACACTCTCTAAGCTAAGCACACCGACTAAACTAACACACTTGCTAGCTAGAAAGAAAATCTAACCTATCTAAAAAATTCTCCATTCCATCATTTAAGCATAATACCTCTTTAGGTAAAGTCCATTTCTGGGTTTACCCAAAGAGTCCCCATCAAAGTCAACTAGCTCATAAGCCCCTTTTGCTAGCTTTCGCTTTACAATGTAGGGCCCATGCCACATGGGAACGAATTTTCCGGCACCTAGCTTATCGTTAGCTTGATCATATAATAGTACTAGGTCTCCTTCCGAAAAACTTCGAGGGGTTACATTTCTATCATACTGAGCTTTCATTCGTTTCGCGTGAGTCTCGATTGCCAATGTAGCGTCACGTCGAGTCTCATCTAATTTAGCCAAGTACAATAAACGTGTCTCCTCTTCGGAAGTAGCTGGAAGTAATTCGACAGCCATTTGAAGTGATGGGATTTCGCATTCAATGGGTAACACAGCTTCTAAGCCATAAACTAGCTGGAAAGGAGTGAACCCTGTTGAATTTTTCACTGAGGTTCGGTATGCCCATAGCGCTGAAAATAACATGTTGTGCCAATTCGACCGATGAACACCAATGGTTCGTCGGATCATGGTAACTAGAACTTTGTTGATAGACTCAACCAAACCGTTGGCTTGCGGATAATAAGGAGTAGAGCTATCGTGGCGCAAACCAAGCTGGCTTGTAAGCTCAGTCATCATGATATTTCGAAAATGGCTCCCATGGTCAGTAATGATTGCTTGTGGGACACCAAACCTAGTTATGATATGATTGAATACGAAAACTGCAGCTGTTTTGCCGCTTGCGTCGAATGTAGGCATCGCCTCGGCCCACTTAGTAAAATAATCAACCGCAAGGATGATATACGCATGCCCCCCGGCCGAGTGAGGGTTACAAGTAATAAAGTCGATACCCCATTTGGCGAATGGACCAACGGCAATTATAGGGTGGAGAGGAGCAGGTGGAGCGCGCATCTTGCGATCAAACACTTGACAGTTGTGGCACTTCCTGACTGCAATGATACAATCTTTAAACATAGACGGCCAGAAATAACCAGCGCGCAACACCTTCTGAGCTGTGGCATACCCAGACATATGACCGCCACATGCTCCAGAGTGACAATCATTCAAAACCCTCTCAGCCTCTTCGTGAGTTAAACAACGTCGAAAAACTAAGTCTGCCCCCCGGCGATAAAGTGTATCTCCAATAATTTTGTATGGCTGGGATTGAAACCGAATTTTTCGACGTTCCGCTTTGGAAGCTTCAGGCCGAAAGGTTTGGGTTTGGAGATAAATGATTATATCCCCTACCACGGATCTACAGTACTGATAAGAAACAAAGATTCGTCCGCAATGGACTCCTCTGCCACAGTCTCTGTGTCAGCACTCGGGAAATCACACATCAATTCCGCAAAAACTAAGGATTTCTTAGACTTGGATTTCTCGAACTCCAAGTCGAACTCTTGCAGGATAACAATCCATTTAGAGTACTTGCCCCCTAGCAGTTGTTTTGTCAAAATATAAATCATAGGGTTGCAATCCGAAATAACTGTAGTTTTGCGGAGAAGAATGTAGTGACGGAAACGCTGGACAGCTTGAACGGCTGCCAGGGCCAATTTCTCCACATGCGAATATTTTAGCTCAGTTGGATTCAAGGTCCTACTAAGATAATATATCACATGCTCCGCTCCGAATTCATCTTCTTGAACTAACACCATTCCAATGGTGGAATGCGAAGCTGCGAGGTATAAGAAGTAGTCTTGGTTGTAGTTGGGAGGATGCAATAACGGTGCATGGGTCAACGCGTGTTTAAGTGCATCAAAAGATTGTTGGGCAATCTCGTCCCAAAAGAATTGTGCATTCTGTTTCAACAACCGTGTAAAACCTTTAGTGACCTCGGCGTAGTTTGGGATGAATCGGCGTAAAAAGTTCGCTTTCCCTTGCAAACTTTGGAGTTGGCGCAAACTCGAAGGAGGAGGCAATTTGATGATAGCCTCGACTTTCGAGGGATCGACGCGAATGCCGGCTTTTGAAACAACAAATCCCAGCAATCGACCTGTTTCTATACAGAAAACACACTTGTGGGGATTCAACCGAATTCGATAATGCCTACACCTCATAAAGATTGCTCGTAGGTGGACAAGGTGATCAGCTCGATGTAAAGAATGAGCAGGCAAATCATCGAGATAGGGTTGCACAATGTGCTTGAGATCATGAAATGCATAAGACATCGCCCGTTGAAAAGTGGCCCCGGCATTCTTAAGCCCAAAAGGTAACTTGCAATAAGCAAATGTCCCCCATGGACAAATGAATGCCGTTTTTGGTTGGTCGGCAGGTAGAATATTGATTTGATTATAGCCCGAAAAACCATCCATGAAGGAAAACATTTCACTTCCGGCACAATCATCAATAATTTGATCGATATAAGGCGTAGGATAGTTGTCTTTTGGACAAGCTCGATTTATATCCCTATAGTCGATACAGATTCTTATTGTTCCTTGTTTCTTGTTGACCGGAACAATATTCGATACCCAATCCGTTAACGGGATCGGATAAATGAAACCTGCTTTCAACAGCTTTTCGACTTCTGCTTTAATCGCAGCCGCTTTTCGAGGGTGAATTTGACGCAACCGTTGCCGGACGGGTTTAGCATCCGGGTAGGTCTTTATTTCATGAATAACAATGGCAGGATCAATTCCCGGCATTTCCTCGTAAGACCAGGCAAACACGTCGCGGAATTCTTGGAATAGGGCCTTGTAAGTTTGGATTTCTTCTTCAGTACATGCGGCACCTATATGAATGTTTTCCTCGATTCCGGGCTTCACTGAAATATCAATGGGAATAGTACGAGAAATATTCCCTAAATTCAACTCTGAATCAGAATGTTTCGTTGGATCCTGAGCGTCTTTGACATATTCAGCGGTAAAGATAGATGAAAAATCATTTTCAAATGCATCATCCTTAGGTAAAAACGAAGATCTGTGATGGAGATCTTCCCATGGTAGATCGTCTACACTTAGGATTTCGCGAAGTTGTTCGTCAGATGACACGACTTCGGGAAACGTTATCCGTTCTAAGGGTGAGGTGAAAAATGACTCTTCACTGACCACATTCATTTGGTCGACTTCGGTTGAATGAAAGTCAGTAAAAGACATGAGAGCTTCATAAGCAATTTCATATGGACTCAAAGGCATAACATCACCGAGTGAGTCTATCTCAGAGTCAGATGGGACGAACCAAGGATCATCATAAATAATGTTTTCTGATGTAATCATATGAATAGTTGCAAACGAAGGATCTGCGCTGAGTGGAGGGAGAGGAAAAGTTCCCAGTAAACCGGAATCCTTAACTAAACCTACACCAACGTCCCTATAAGGGATTGTCGTTTTACCAACATGCTGGATACTCTCTGAAGAGGCTGGGTCGGATGAAAAGTATGTCAGCTGATCAATAGTCACGATCTTACCGTTATGTGGAAACTTAATTACTCTGAAGACCGATGAAACGACCGCTGTCATAGCATATGACCAACTTCGACCCAAAAGAAGGTTGTAGTCTAGAGGGGCATCAACCACTTCCACATCCAGACTAACGGTTTTACCTTCAACCCCTATAGGCAATTCTTGTAGAATACCAAACGGACGGAACCCACGGCCATCAAAGGCCTTAAGGATGGTGGGGGATTGGTTCAACGAAGGAGAACCAAGCGATCTCCAACATTGAATCGACATAATACACGTAGAAGCTCCCTCATCAATCACAGTTCGATGAATAGGCCTGTTTTTTACTATCACTGGAATTTGGAAAGCCATTTGATGGGGGAGACGTGGTGTACTATTTTCTAGATCAAAGATCATTAGGTTCGGGTCCTGAACATCGACAGCTCCGATAGCCGACAAAAGCAATTTCCGTTGTGCTGGGCATGATTGCAGCACTTCGAGTGCCGACATTGCTGAAGGTGAAACAGCTAAGTCCTCAACAATGTTGTAATTCTGGGCTGCTCTCGCATGTGGATTGAAAGCAGACCTTCGAAGTACACCCTTGGCGGGCGGCTTAATCACTAAGTCTGGGTTAGGTTTTTCGATCTGTAGTGGATCGGAACCAGGAGCTGAGGTTGATGGGTTAGAGTGAGAAGATTCTGCTTCCTTGCCATCAACAGGAGCCTTACTACCATAATCTTGCGATCGAGTCGCAATCCTCACATGAGACATCATCAAAATGGGTTCTTCACTGGCATTCGAAGAAGAACCTATCATCTTATTCTCCTGCTCTGGAAATGGATTCTTTAACACAGCAGGAGTGGGAGAACCTTTGACTATTTTTACAACCTCGGCCCGATGAGGGCAATCTCTCGTAAAATGATCCTCTTCACAAATAAGACAAGGATATCGAGGTTTGCATTTTTCGTCATTGGTTTCCGACTTTTCAGTTTTCTCCTTTGGAGCCTTGTCTGCTTTAGCCTTCTTCTTTCCTTTCTTCTTTCCACCGTTTTTTGATTTGGCCGTAGATGACTCTACAGCGTGAATGTCGGCGGTAAGTTCAGGAGGAGAAGACTCTCCTGTCGGAGAATCTGGCAAAGTGATTATTGGAGTATTGGAGGCCTTGGAAGACTTCTTCTTACTCTTCGTAGTCACGATACCAATCATACCATCAGCGGCATGAGATCCCGAAGGAGCAGCAGCGATTTGATTCGACTTTGGAAGATCCGGAATCTTCTCGTGTAACGTACCCGACTGAGTGTAAACTAAGTCAAGGTATTGTGCCTGAGCAATGACTTGCTCCTCAGTAACTACTCCGGCCTTAGCGACATCTTCAGTAATCTTCGGTAATAATGATTTGACAAACCATTCAGCTAAGATTTGGTCCGGGATAAAAACTTTCACTAATCGCCTTCGACGTCTCCACTCATGAATGTGATCAGAAATATACGTGGACGTCGATTGTTTTAGTGAAGTTAATAACTCCGTGCCGTTATCGTATCTGACCGGCAACTGAAAGTGAGTTAAGAACGAGGTAGCTAACTGGCTAAAGTTGTAAAAAGAGGCCCGTGGTAACTCAATGTACCACTTGGCCGCGAGACCAATGAGTGTACGCTGGAAAAGACGTAAGCGGATGGAATCATCTGAGATAGAATTCGAAGCACACCAGAGGTGGTAAGTCATCACATGATTGGACGGATCCTCTCCAGACTTACCTTCGAACTTGGGTATATCACTGGGCAACTTATTTGGCATTGGCGGCCAGAACTGAAGATATTGAATTGGATCGTTCGTTAGGCGCGTCAAGTCGGGTAAATCCAAAGTTGCAATAAACGGTAACTGCCGGTTAGGATCTCTAAAACTCTGGGTCACAATACCAGCCCCAGGAGGAGGATATCCAGGATAACTAGGAACAGGAGTCGCATTTGGGATATTATATCCTCCTGGAAAACCAGGATTAACCGGACCGTACTGGGGTTGTTGAGGTTGTTGATAAGTGTACCCAGGATACGGTTGATACTGGTAAACCGGTTGTTGGACAGCTTGCCCATGTTGGTACTGTCCCTGGTACGGAGGTTGAACAAATTGAGGTTGAGTAGTCACAACCGTACTTATACCAGGCTGACCTACAGGCATCTGGACCGTGGTTTGAATCGTAGATCCAGACAACGGTAAAGATATCTGAGGTGTGGTAACAGGGATAGTAGAAACTGGAGCCGTCGATACTCCAGAAGTAAGTATGGTAGATGTAGCGATAGTTGCAGCAGCCGTTTGAGATGGAGTACTAGGTGCAATTGACGGCTGAGTAACTACCGAAGCTACAGAAGTTTGAACATTTGGCTGGACAGGTTGCGGTTGCTGGGTTGGACCAGAAACTACGGGTTGTCCAGCTTGAGGAAGCATCTGTACACTTGGTTGCAACACCTGTTGACCCTGTGAGGGATCCCACACTAACATTCCAGGGTACTGACCCGTAACAGGTTGAGGGTACTGAGATCCATAACCAGATTGAGGGTAGGATTGATAATTGTAAGGTGCAGTTCCCATACTTGGAACATATGACTGACCTTGAGGCGGTTGATAACCTTGACTTGAGTATTGACCTTGAGGTTGATAACCTTGAGGTAAATACTGATACTGGGGTTGACCTTGACCTTGAGGTTGGTACCCTTGAGGTTGATAACTTTGGGGTTGATACCCTTGAGGTTGCCATCCTTGAGGTTGCCATCCTTGAGGTTGATACTGATACTGAGGTTGACCTTGGGGTACATATTGAGGCTGAGGTTGACCTTGAGGTAAGTATTGCACCATAGGTACATACTGACTTTGAGGTTGCCCCCCAGACACGATTTGTGTACCTTGAGGTTGCCCCCCAGGCGTTAACTGCGGTTGCCCCCCAGGCGGTAATTGGCCACCTTGAGGTTGGGAAACGGGAACTGAACCTGACATCATGTAAATGTCTCCTACACCCAATGGTATATTACCACTGTTTCCAGCAAATAACCCATGATCAATGGGTTGAGGAGATGCCCCCGCAAAGGTACCAGAAAGTGACTGATACCCAGTGGGAACAGAAGGACCGCCGTGTAAAAAAGATTCAGGACTTTGTGTAAACACGGACGACTGACCAGACATATTTACAGGAGTATGAATACCTCCAGGTGGAAAAGGAGTACGAGGTGTGGAAAAACCGACTGAGTTGTCTAAAAAATTGGTTAACGCAAGGTACCAAGAAGTACTTCTAGGAGGACTGTAAAAGATGGATTCACGCTCCCTTAGATCAATAGTAAGTTGACCTTCAAGGTGAGAGACACCTATATCTTCTTCTGGAGCAAGTTCTTCTATAGCAATCAAACCAGAAGGTAGATTTTCGGTGATAATTCTTTCTATTCTCGGTGAATCAGGGACACTAGAAGTTGGAGTAACAGGTTCGGAAATTTCAGGTTCTTCGCCTGTTTCACTGGCAGATGAAAAACTACCAGCAAGCTCGGAAACTGTAACAGTTTCGGGATTGTAACCTGTTTCTAAACTTTGGTAATCTGGATGGACTACCAAGGAAGATTCTCCTTCTTCAGGTGAACCTACTCTACTGTCACTAGGAGGAGTTACAAGGACCTTTAACCCTTCTAAATTACCCGGGTCGTCTCGAGGAGGGGATCCCCTAAGTCTACGGGATCTTCTCAACAATTCGGCCACAGAAACAACTTCAGGAGACTGGCCCCGAAGTCTACGGGACTGTCTCGGTAATTCCGCCACAATTAAAGATTTTTAACTACAACACACGAAAACAAAGTAAAAATTTCAAATCAAACCACCTAAAGTCTTCTAAAGAAGCAAACAAATTTGAAGCACACGCCTAAATAATCTAGAGCGTCAAACCACACACAAACAGTAGTCTTCCGGACCAAAAGCGCTAGTTGGTGATTAGGCCCAACCTCGCAGGATTCAGTACAGAAATGGCGGGTGGAACAGTTACCCCGGCAACCTGCTTAATGAATAGACCGGCACAAGTTCCTCCACTTTAACCGTCTCGAAGTGAAGTGAACCCCCCGGAAAATCCAAGTGAGTATAACCGACGTCTGCTCCAGGTACAGTGGGACCTTCCCTCCACCGTCACCTCGGTAGAACCCTAAAGATTATGGTCACTAAAGTTACCAATCACAACAATTACACCTGGGGGAACAGTCTAAACTCCGACAGCACGCAAGGGCAGAGTAACAAGCTCAATCCCCTTACCGGCTCCTTGACAATAATCCAAGGTTTACCGATAAGTGACCCCTGGCTCCTCGACAATGGTTAATCCGAGGTTTACCGTTTGTAATACGTACTGTCTGGCGTCGTTCCCAACGAGGGAGGAATGATCCCCTCACTGGTTCGGACACGAGCTCGTGCTTCTCCTTTAAGAGGAGCTTTCCCAGAGTATAACTGAAACAATTGGATTTAATCTACTCAAGATAAACTATCTGTTTGGTTTTGTAGTCTTGGAGAGTTAAGTATTCACCTACTCCAAGACCCTAGCCTAAGCTATGTTGGTGTTTCAGAGCCCTAGAAAAATAAAAATTACTAGATTGATTTTAATTTAAGCGTTACTTTTAAGGTTGTTTCTTAAGTCAAAAGGTGATGGAAGTGAAACCAGTGGTGTGTTGACTCGACTCGAAACCACTACAAAATGCACCTAGGATGATTTACCCACTACTTTACTTTTTCGATGAATTGCTTAACTAAAAAGTTGAGAGAATGCAATCTTTATAAAAGCAACTTCTTAATTGAAGACAATCAAAGAAACAATTCGTTTGTCTTTTCCAAGCATAAAAAACATGACCGCTCTTTACATGCACGAAAAAACTCTTTTTCTCTTTCAAAAACAAAAAGCTACTTGAAACAAGACTTTTAAAGAAGATGTTTTGTATTTTTCTTTTAATAAAGCAAATAAATCTAATATAACCAAAAATCAATCTTAACAACTATTAAAATCTATGAAAATGCACTCATAAGCAAACTAAAAGGTAAATTTACTCTAAGCAATCTTAACGAGGCCAAAACCAACAATGATTATTCGAAGGTGTTTTACTTGATCACAATCAAATCAAGGACTAGCTTATTGCAGAACCAAAAACTAGTCAAAACAAAACTCCAATCTTTTTGTTCTTTTGTAAAATGGAAATCAACACTTTATAAACAAGTAATTCGAAATTTGACCCAAAACAACTTAAATGGCAAGCTGTTCACACAAGGAGACTTTACGACAGGCCCGACTTCTAAGAAGGCTGACTAACCAGAGAGATCTAAGGCTGGACAACTTTCTACCGTCAAAGTCACTACAGGACCTATTGAAAAATCAAACCCTAGGCCTAAACTTCGTTGAAATCCACTAAAACACTCAAAGCTCACAAAACAAGTTCAGGTGAAAATTCTTGACAGGGTACTAAAGGATCTGGGTAGAAAACACTAAGAAAAATCAAAATCTAAAAGCAATTAAAGCAAAAAATGGAATTTTCCTAAATTTTACAGGAAGACGCAGGCAACCCGTTATAACAGGTGCGGGCCCGCTCTGTGCAAACGGCAACAGCGCGTCCAAAGACGCACTGTGCAGTACTCAGAGGGCGCGTCCTTCTGGAAAAGTTGAGAAAAACCAAATCTAACTAAATCTAAAGCTAAGCCACCCAAATACTAATTCTCACAGTCAAAAACCAGAAAATAAAAGTGATTTTCACAGAGCAAAGTTCACACAAAGGAAAAGACTCTCTCATTAATGGATTCCCCAGTGGAGTCGCCAATTTGTCGTGGCGGAAAAAGTCGTTTGTGCGGACACAACTGACCTCCCTAGGAGTCTAAACTCTCTAGCGACAAACAAGACAAAATGGAGTGATCTTTCTCTAAATATACCTTTTAAAACATGAAAACTACAAGTGTTTAGGCTTACCTTATTCCAAAACGCGGTTGTTGTAGTCCGTCCTTGCCGATCCGGATGAGCTCCTCCTTCAAGTCAATTCCTGCAACCACAAACAATCAAACAATTACCAAGCACTTGCATTTCATATAATAAAACATATATTCAACATGCAGACCAAGGAACACATGAAATAACTCATTAACACAAGCTATTGAGAAAAATAAACCAGTTTGTATTAATAACGAAACAAAGAAACTCTTACAACCTGGCCTTGGTGTTGTGCAAGTTCCTCCCAGGGTCCATCAAGGGTTTTCCTCTACTTTGACAAAGCTCACCCACTTCCAAGTAGAATCAAGCAAAGACAATCTCTCCTCACAAGGTTCTAAATGGGAGTCCTAATTCCTGCAGCATTTACCCAAAGAAAATGTATAGCTCCAACCTCTCCTCCCTCTGGCTCAATGTCTTTATTTATAGTGCTGTAAAGAGGTTATTCAGGTCCACCATCAATGGGATAATCCCCCTCTTTGGGTGGGATAGCTCCCTTATTGATGGGATAAGTTCCTCCTTAATAGAGATACATGAACCAACTGGAGGCGCATCCAATTCATCAAACCGACCTCTAGAAAGTTCTAGAAGTAACCACAAGTAACTTTTTTAAGATGAAACTCGCGCATTTTTCCTTTTACAGAAGGACGCACCTGTCCCTTAACATACAGAGCGTCCAAGGACGCACCTTTTGTGAACATGGTCAGCGTCCCCGCAGGTAAGGCTAGAGAGAACCTGCGACCCCAGAGATAAACATATTTTTTACAAGACTTTCTCTCTTCTTTGAGTTTGAGATGGATAACAGAGGCATAAGACTTGCCTAAGAGGGTAGCATGACTGTTGATTTGAGCCATACTAACTGTAAGTAGTCAAGGTGACATTTTTTAGTGTAACAACAACCCTGGAGATGTGGGAAGCCTTGTCATCACTCTATGAAGGCTCTTCCGAATAGTAGAAGATGTATTTAGAGCAGAAGTTGCAGTGGACCTTGATGCAAAAAGGAGAAGGGGTGAACCTATATCTTCAACGTCTTTAGGACACTAGAGACCATCTTGCTGCATTGGGGTCCACTCCTCAGCCAACCACGATGGTGAGGATAACCCTTAATGGAGTCTTGAATGAATGGCAAGTTTTCGTCCAAAGCATATGGGGCAGAGAATAAAACTACCTTCATGGCAGGAGATGTGGGTAGCTCTTCAACAAGAGGAGTTAAGGAGGGACTGTTACACAATATTTTGTCACGCCTCCTACACTTCCCTGTGACATACCCCGAAGTGCTCGAAACATGATCATTATACAGTATATTCATCCATGTATACAGCTCAGATCCCTCCTTTAACTTTGCTTGGAAAATGTCTTGATCTCTCCCTGAAGAAATAGCTCTCAAAACCTTAAAATGAGGGTCATCACTCTTATGAAGCTCAAAACTGCGATGGTCACCTGTTGCACCGTGTTTGACCCACGATGGCATCACTCTGTTCCCTATCATACCCGATGATCCCAAAAATGTAATTTTCCCAAAGAGGATGAGAAGCTTCGTGATCTAGAAGCTTCCAGAGCGACGAGCTGGAGGTGGTTTCGCATAGATGAGGTCGAATCCTCCTAACTTGACCTCTTTTTCTTATCCCTATGAGCTACCTCCTTGAGATGTGGGCCTAATCCTATCTTTGGAGGAGTCCTAACTCCCTCTCCCAACCTATAAATTCCTCCTCTCCCATTCCCAAATGGTTGGTCTATGTCCATTTGCACCCCTATGTTGAGCTTGTGCTTAGAGGCTATTCATTAGACTTGGAGAAGGAGTCTTTGGAGAGATTCTTGGCTTGGACTTGGATTACCACTCAAGGAGAGCCTCTCAACATCAAGGCTATGATTGTAAGCTTCCCTTTATTCTTTAAATAGTATACAACTGCTGGCCCATCTTCCCGAAATATATATGTTCATGTATGTATTAGCTTGGCATTCATTGATCAACTAAGTAGGTTATTGTTTGATTTGTTATTGGTTTTGGCATGCTTTGTTGTCTCTTGATCACTTGTGCAGGTACATAAGCACTGAAAGAAGTAGGAATAAGTCTGTGACACAAGTAGTTCGAGGCCTTCAACAAAGGAAATCGGATTAGCATCAAAATGAGGTAGGTCATCTCTTTCTTTCTACTTTTCAATCATAACTTAGGAAGATGTCTAGTTGATTGTCACTTTAGTTGCTAGACCCACTCATTGGGCTAGAGGGATCATCTCTGTTCGCAGAGAGGATTAACCTTGTCAACATAATGACGACTCCATTGGGGAACTTGTGACCCTTTCCACCCAATATTTCACCACAATCTTTTGATTAGTTTGACCAACTGTCGATATTTTGGCTTGTCTGCATCAATCTGGGTTTATACCATCACTGATTAGATCTTTTTAGTTTTTTCACATATTCCTCGCCCATCGCGAGTTTAACCTTTACAGTCGCGGTGGCATTGCGATTTTTACCTTTAAGTCACGATGATCACGGTTTTTACCTTTACAGTCATGATGGAACAAAAATGTCTTCATTTTTTGGTCGTGCTGAAATCATCACTACTTTTTCTATAATGATGATGATGATGGTTAACGTCCGCTAAGACCAAATAATGATCTATCGGACCTAAAAAGACAAATTATTTATTTTGATTTAAGATTTTATTCCTATGCTCAAAAAGCTTGGAGAGAAGCCTCCTGAGTTCACTATAATTTTGGCATTGTAAAAGGCTAGGAAGGTCAGTATTGTAACAAAGGTTGTGAAATTGAGATCTAATGTAGTGATGCCATCACGGCTTGCCTATGCAAAGTAGCGATAATTGCGGGTTTGGGTATATAAAGTAGCAATGATCCTTGAATGTGAGAATTTTTTAGGTTTCTTCCTAAGAATCCAGTGTGTCTTGGCCCCTAAGGTCTTTTCCTATCCTGTATGCTTGGATTTGTCAATGTTTTAATTGATTGTCTTGATTAATTTGCAAAATTTGTCTCATTGGCTTTGAAGTGAAATCTGATTGAATTCTAGGGTTTCTAGTCATTGGTCATCGTTTTCTGCTTGTTGGTGTCATTGAGATGTTTGTTTTGTTGATTGATTGAGTGTTGTTTTCTGTAGAAATCATTGAAAACATCATTTTGCATCTGTTTTAGCTTGTATTTCGAAATTTACTTTTCGTGAAAATGCATTAGATTAGTTGCATTAAGAAGTTATTTTTTGAGATTCATCATTGAGAATAGATCACATTTTTCGATGATTGAAAGCTAAAAACTGTATTAGGTGCATCAAATCATTCAAAACAAAAAGAAAAGCATAATTCATATAAATGCATCTAAGTAAAGTAAAACCATTTTACTTTCGAAAAAGTTGCATTTTGGATAGTGAAAAGTGAAAATAGTTTTTACTTTTGGCATTGTGTTTGGAAGACGAAAGTCAAAGTTAGTGGAAGGCATTTTGCATGATGCATTTTGTTTGATGCATTTTTTATTGAAATTTCTTCCCTTTATTAGTCTAGCTTTCATTGAAACAGAAAGTTTTCTTTTTCTCATATAATCGCATCATAGGTGTTCATGTGACATCGTTTTGAGCCTAAAATTGAAACATAATTGAAGATAAACTTTAAAATATATCAATTAATCTAAGGAGCATTTGAAACATTAATGCTTCATACTTAGTGGTCTAGGCTAGAGAGGTGTTCTAGCGTCTTTAAAACTTAGCAGTGGTCATTCGCTCTTGCATTACACAGCGCTAGCACACAGACTTGTGCTCCCCGTACCATCGAGTATATAAAAGGAAACCCTCATAGGTTGCAAACCTTTATCCATAGGAAGTCGATTCTGCCACCCTGTAAACGTGATACATCGAACACAACTTTCGGGGATATTGCCTACACATACGTCACGTTCTTGGTAAATTTATTTGCTGAGGTGTATATTGTAGTTCACTTTTACTTGGTAATCCTTTTTGCCTAGAGTATCTTGAGTAGTCATTTCGATCTTTTCTAACTCCTTAAATTTGAAAATATCATCGAGCACTTGCCCTTTCGAGCTCGCTAAACCAACTAAAGCGACTAGAGTCACCTTTTTGTCCTTTTCTCGACTCTTAAAACATGAAAAGTCCAAGTTTTTGTTTCAAATTCTAAAATAAATTAATTGACCGTGGAACAATATCCTTCTTGTGGAAATACTCCTTGGTAGATCTTAGGTTGATACCAATGGCAACATTTCCTGAGTCTACCAATCAAGGAAACCCCTCTGACAAGAATCCTAGTCCTTTTCCTTCTTTCGAAAATACAGGTGCTCCTATATGGCAACGTTGTCCCTTCCTGGATTGACCATTGTTCTGCCAGTTTGGTTATTTTTGACCTCGGTGGTTCCAAGTGTCCAAATTGTTTTTCAACCAAGTTCTCCTCCACCTGAACAACGTCAACCTGATGTTGATCCTAAGTTGACCACTTCCCTTCTCCGCCTATTTCTTCACCTCGTTCTTCCTCTTCACCTGGTGAAATTCTAGATTCTAGTAACCAAGAAGCTAAGAAGAAGAAGAAGAGGACAAAGAAGAAGAAGCAAAATAAGCAAGGGGGCAACCAAGCAACCATTGCTACGGATGCAACTAATGAAGAAAAATCTTCCAACTAGCCCCAGAAAGTAAAATTTCCTTGCATGTTATGTAAGGGTGACCACCTTCTTCGGAATTGTCCTAGTATTCCCAAGGTCTTAAAAGTGTGGTCTTCAGGTTCACATCGACCTTTGTCATCAGTCTCTGGTGATCATGTTGGTGACAAACCCTCAACTAGTAATAGTAAAGCTCATGGGAAAAAGGGAAAAGTCAAATTTCCTTGTAAGTTGTGTGAAGGTAATCATCCCATTCACCTTTGTCCTCTTATGGATGAAGCTTCCAAAGAGTTGGAAAACCTTACATCTTCTCAACCTCGTCTTCTGATTGGGTATCAAAAGCTTTCCCCTGATCCTTCACTAGTTGATCTAGTGATTGATTAAAAGTCATCTTTGGTCAACCCCACTCTCTTTGAAAGTGAGTCTCGTGAGTCTATTCTCGGCCAACCATTGGTTGATAAACTGATAGACTTAACTCCACCTTCGGTTAATCGTACCTTTTCGGTAGAGAGTGAACCTCCTATTACTCAGGTTCTTCTGGTTTCGTCAGTTTCAAATGAACTAGAGGGAAATACTCTTGTTCCTGAGGTGCATGAGAGCATTTCTCTTGTTCCCATAATGCAAGAGGGTACCTCTCACATTCCTACGACACCCCCTCTGAGTAGTTTAGTCACTTTTTTTATTGGAGTCGACTGGTAGGGTATCGCCTTCTGTCTTATGTGCCTTTCCAGATTACAATACAGGCTTACCATATGGTTGTACCTAGCACATTCATAGACAAGGGAGCATCTGTTAGCATCTTGTCCTTAACTGCTTAACAAGCTTTAGGTTCTCCTCAGCTTGTCCCTGTCACCCATAATCTGTTAGCTTTTAACAGAGGAACCGGTCAACCGTTAGGGATCCTTCCCAAGTTGCCTATTACTTTGGGAGGAAAGACTATCTATACAGACATGACAGTTTTCCAAGGCCCATTAGATTTTAATCTACTCCTTGGTCATGACTACGTTTACGTCATGGGAGCTCTTGTTTCTTCCCTCTTTCAAGTGATGTGTTTCCCACATGAAGGAAACATTGTGATCGTTGATCAACTTAAATTCATTCGTCTTGAATCAGCTCCCACTCAACCATCATCCCTAAATGGTTCTTATGTGCAAGCGGTATCACCCCCGCCACAGGTTAATTATGTGGCCACCAGTTCCATGCCCACATCTACTGATAATATAGTAGGTGATGTAGTATGCCATGTATTGGGGGCATTGGAACCTGAATTTTCCATTGGATACCTGGACATGTATCCCTTCCAGAGTGTTGTTCTCCCATCTAGTGAGAAACTCTTGGAATACATGGCCTCTTTTGATCTGTGATCAAGGGATGGAGCAGAGTTCCTTGTCTTGTGCCAAGCTCCTTAAAAAATGAAACAAGGATCATGGAGTAGAGTTCCTTGTGTTGTGCCAAGCTCCTTAAAAAATGAAACAAGGACCATGGAGCAGAGTTCCTTGTGTTGTGCCAAGATCCTTAAAAAATGAAACAAGGACCATGGAGCAGATTTCCTTGTCTTATGTCAAGTGCGTTAAAAAATGAAACAAGGACCATGGAGCAGAGTTCCTTATCTTGTGCCAAGCTCCTTAAAAAATGAAACAAGGACCATGGAGTAGAGTTCCTTGTCTTGTGCCAAGCTCCTTAAAAAATGAAACAAGGACCATGGAGTAGAGTTCCTTGTCTTGTGCCAAGCTCCTTAAAAAATGAAACAAGGACCATGGAGCAGAGTTCCTTGTCTTGTGTCAAGCTCGTTAAAAAATGAAACAAGGACCATGAGGATAATTCTTTTACTATGTCAACCTCATTAAAAAATGAATTAAGTCTCCATGAGGATAGTTCTTTTACTATGTCAACCTCGTTAAAAAATGAAGCAAGGTGTCATGAGCATGGTTCTTTTTCTGTGTTAAGCTCATTAAAAAATGAAACAAAACCCCTTCCAATTCGATTCTTTGATTAAATCTCGTAAAATTCTAGTCGAGTCTTTCACTTGATCTCATAAGTGAACCTTCTTTCCATCCACTTAGGTGAATGAAATGAAGCTTGGGGGGCATATATCTCGAATTGAGTCATTATGCTGGGGGCATGCAAACTTATCTCAAGCATAGTTTATCTTTGTTTCAAGCTTGTGTAAAAATGAAACCAAACCCAAGCATAGTTTATCTTTGTTTCAAGCTTGTGTAAAAATGAAACCAAATTCAAGCATAGTTTGTCTCTATTTCAAGCTTGTGTAAAAATGAAACCATTCCCACTTTACATCTCGTGATTGTTGTTTTTATCAGTCGATTTTTGTTAGATGAGATTTGGTTCTTTCATTCCATCATCACCATCTCTTTGGCCGATCATACGCTTTCACTTGGTTGTTTTACCCTTGCCTGAGGAACATCTGCGATGAGTGGTCTTATTAGCCAGCCTCTTGACCATTACATGTTTTGAGAAGTTCCATCATTACCAGAACCAGTTGCTATCCTTTTATACCACTCGTTCCTCTAGGTGGAGTCATCTTTCAGCTCTTTTTTTAATCTCGAAAACTGAAAAGATTGTCGAATACTTATCGTTTTGAACTTGTTAAAGTAAATGAATTGACATCACCTCAGTATACGTTTACCCCTTTTTCGGGTTGAGATTGACTATTTACGAAAAAGGTACACCTTGGTCGACATGGTCAAGGGGTTCCCTCAGATATTGTTTTCTACCTTTTCGAATTCGAGGGACAAATTACAAAAAGGGACATGATGGAGTTTTCTTCTTCTTCTTTTTTCAAACTCTCTAAACATGAAAAAGGTATCGAGTTATTCTTACATTGAACTCGTTACAAATTTACAACGAAAGACTCGTCACCATGATGAGACCGAGCTTCTCCTTCCTAGGGCTTGTAAAACTTACTAGGATGGATTCATTCGAAGAATGAACTTACATGACAAGAATATGCTATTCCCTTCAAGCTTGTCATAAAAATAATTGGGGTACTTACTAGAAATAATGGGGAAAAATGAAGATGAGACATCCTTTGTATAGGCAGCATGTCACTCTTGAACATGACACTCTTCTGCTCTCATGTCGGGTTTTGGATATACTTAGTCAATCACTTGTCCTCCCAGGTTTGGGTGATCCATTTTGCCTCTCATTTGACTATTCCATTTTGTCATCATGACTTTTAGTCCTAGGTCGAGTTAGATGTTGCCACACTCCAGAGTCATGTGATCAATATGTTCAAGAGAAGTCCAATCTGCAGTTATTTACCTATACATTGTTTGAGGCATTGCTACAGTCCTCAATATTATTCTACTTTATTCCTTGTTTCGGGTCGATGATGGGTGATTCATTATTTCCCTCCTTTGGCGGGTCATATTCCTATCGACTTGAACTCATTATCCAAGAAGATGACTTGGGAACTCCCTTTCAGTACCTTAGAGCTGGCATGCCTTAATGGCCATTTCTTCGCATCCGATGACAGGTCTTCATTATTGGCTTTCGATCGGGTGATTCCACGGGTGTTCGACCTCAGCTTCATTATCACATTCACAGATTGTATTGTTGTACCTTGAGAGCCATTGTCATTATTGGTGATTTCTCTCGTACCTATTAACGATCCACATCATTAGCCGTTAATCAGGTGGTTTTCTAGCATGTTCGACTTCAACACGTTCATTCACATGTTAGAATTCATACTTTGATCAGGTCAGGATGGAGCGCAAGACTCTAAGTCCTGTATGATATGACTCAGACTGCGTGGAGTTATGTGTTATTCATGATTGTACACATGTTTCTGCTATACGGATGGTTGTGACCATACTACAGAGCTTTATATTTATTATGATGATCCTTCTGTATTGGATGGCTGCGCCCATGCCATGGACCTTTCATATAGTCCTTACTATCTGGATGGTTGCGTCCATACCGTGGATTCATGTTTTGACATCAGATGTGTATATGTATATGCATCCTTGATTTGCAGGTCTCCTAACTGTGTGTGTCGCCGTCCTTGCAAAAGCGCGTAAAGCATCTCAACCATCACTCCTCATTCTGCCTTCATGATTTAGGGGGCATCTGTTACACAATATTTTTTCATGCCTCCTACACTTCCCTGTGACATACCCCGAGGTGCCCAAAACATGATCATTATACAGTATACTCATCCATGTATACAACTCAGATCCCTCCTTTAACTTTGCTTGGAAAATGTCTTGAGCTCTCCCTGAAGAAATGGCTCTTAAAACCCTAAAACAAGGGTCATCGCACTTATGAATCTCAAAATCGCAATGGTCGCATATTGCACCGTGTTTGACCCGCAATGGCTTCAATTTGTTCCCTGTCATACCTGTGATGATCCCAAAAAGGTAATTTTCCCAAAGAGGATGAGAAGCTTCGTGATATAGAAGCTTCTAGAGCGATGAGCGCGAGGTGATTTCACATAGATGAGGTCGAATCTTCCTAACTTGACCTCTTTGTCTTATCCCTATGAGCTACCTCCTTGAGATGTGGGCCTAATCCTATCTTTGGAGGAGTCCTAACTCCCTCTCCTAGCCTATAAATTCCTCCTCTCCCATTCCTGAATGGTTGGTTTATGTCCATTTGCACCCCTATGCTAAGATTGTGCTTAGAGGCTATTAATTAGACTTGGAGAAGGAGGTTTTGGAGAGTTTCTTGGCTTGGACTTGGATTATCACTCAAGGAGAGCCTCTCAACATCAAGGCTATGGTTGTAAGCTTCCCTTTATTCTTTAAATATTATAGAATTGCTGGTCCATCTTCCCGAAATATACATGTTCATGTATGTGTTAGCTTGGCATTCCTTGATCAACTAAGCAGGTTATTGCTGGATTTGCTATTGGTTTTGGCATGCTTTGTTGTCTCTTGATCACTTGTGCAGGTACATAAGTGTTGAAAGAAGCAGGAACAAGTCCGTGACACAAGCGGTTCGAGGACTTCAATAAAGGAAATTGGATTAGCATCAAAACAAGGTAGCTCATCTCTTTCATTCTAATTTTCAATCATAACCTAGGAATATGTCTATTTGATTGTCACTTCAGTTTCTAGACCCACTCATTGACCTAGAAAGATTGTCTTTGTCCGCAAAGAGGATTAAACTTGTCAACATGACCTAGTGACAGTCAACCTCAATGGCAGCAGTGGGAGTGGCTCAAAGATGAAGGAGGAGAAGGAAAACACAACTCTAGCATCGAAGGGACAACAAAAGTCGAAGTGAAAGAAGGATATTTCGAAGGTGAAATGTTTCAGTTGTGGTTAGTTGAGCCACTATTCATCCCAGTGTCCTTTGAAGAAAAAGGACAAGGACGAGAAACATGATCCTAAGGCTGCTTCAGCAAATATTGACGAGGGTGAGTTTTCCATGAGTTCCCATGCATCTCCAGGTGGGAGATGGGGAGATATTGAGCTTTAGTCGGGAGGACTACATGTGGGCAGAATCCTTAAGGAGTCCACCCCTTGGATCAACTCCTTGCTCCGGGAGTTCAAGATTCAGTAGTAGCAAGATGGACTTAGTGTCAGATGATGCAGTGGAGTGTTTGGAGGACAAATGCAGTAGCTGGGGACCAAAGACTGTGTTAGAGCCTAGATTTTCCTCAGGCTGAAAAGAAAAGGTTATAGGTCCACATCAAACCACACCTCAGCCTCGTAGCTAGCCCTACAAGGACAAGAGAGGGCTCTCTCTGGGTCAATCTCAGTGAAAGATAATCAATGGGGCTTGAGATGACTGAATAAAAAACTAATTTTAGGCTAGGTATGAAGTGCAAAGGATTTTATTTGAGTTTTTGAGGGTTTTGTTGGAAAAAGGGACAGGCAATTTTGGGTCCGGGGATGAGGCACAGTTTCTGCAGAGTTCTGATTGGGGCAAGGAAGGAAATAATTTTGATGCTTTAAAGTGAGTGAATGGATAGATCAGACTAGTGAGGAGCTAAGGAGAGTAAGAGAGTCTCAAGAATTCTCCTTAAACAGATGAAAACATGGAAATTTAAACAAATTAAAAGGCAGAGCATAACAGTTAATGGATTCTACCTTAATCACTCATTTGTTCAAATTCAGAAGAAGAGACAAGAAAATGATACACATAACACTAATGAACTTACAATTACTTAGAGAAGAACACCATCAAAACATAAAGCCACATGGATCCCAAACAGTGCTGCAAAACCCTGGTCTTTCCTTAGCCAAAAAATGCAGAGATAGAATGTACAATTATATGCCAAAGCAATCCCTAGTGTCCAACACTGAAAATGACTTAGAAATTACATGATATAGACTAGCCCAACCTATTTACTTGCCTCTAGGGGTCGAGCTCATCATTCTAGGAGTTGTTTGAACCAATTCTAAACAAGGAACTGAAATCTAGGTAGTCAAACAACTTACCCCTATATGCTAGGAAACTGATTCATTCACTCACATTTCACCCTTTGGTGAATGAATCTTATAGAACAAGTAAAAATGTGCCAATATTACATCATGGTTGTCAAATTACATCATGAAAAGTCAAGAATAACTTCAAGAAGCAAAACTGGTCAAAACTGGGTGAATTGCTGAGCTGAACAGTGAAAAACAAGCCAAAATTCTCTATGCGTCGTGCCAAAATCTGTATGCGTCGTGCCACTTTGGAGCTGATTTTGAGGCACTTTCTGAAGTCCAAATTGAGGCCAAGTGTGCTTGTTGGAAAGTCCCACCTGTCTACTTTCCAACCCAAGTGGAATTTCTAAATTTGGATGTCATTTTCCCCTCCAAAAGTCAGTTCTCCCAAGACTGCTTCCTGTGTGTCAAAATAGGGGCAATGAGGTCATTTTTAGGGTGTTTTTGACCTCCTGAGGACTCAAAACTTGACCAAATTTCTTGGCCATGCACCAGAAACCATGCTTTTTCATGAAAAATACAAAAATGTAAACTTTTTGCAATTTGGAGCTCCCTAGCAAAAGTGCGCGCCAAGTGGCGCGGTGCATAGGGAGAAAAACCCTGTTTTTTGTGCCAAAATTTGTCAAAATGCCAAAAATGACCCAAATTTCTTGAAATTTGGGCTGGAGCTTCTTCATTAAGTGTCATTCTGGGCTAAAGAGTCTTCAACCAATATCTGAAGATGATCAAGCTCCCTTTGCCTCTTTTGCTTCCTTATTTCCTTCTTTAACTTTGCCTTTAAATTTCTGATTCGTGCCTTGCGGACCTTGTTCCGTGCCATGTGGTGGAAAGCCATATGTCTCAGCAATGCATGGTCCTTATCGGCCTTGTCCAGTAGTCTCTCCAAGTGGATGTTGATTCTCTCGAGATTAGATTCCCGATCCTCATTAATCTCTTGCTCCAATGACGTGAGCTCAATTCTTCTCCTTTGTGCAGCTTGGCAATTCTCGCGGATGTTTTGTAACTCCATGATTGCTTGCTGATCTTCAAGCTGTTTGTTCCTATGGTCCAATTATTTCATAGTCCACTTAGCTCTCTCCAAGTCAAGGGATAAGGCTTGGATCTATGTTGTTATAGACATTTTTGGGCACTACAACCCCAAGCATGAAATGTCCATAAACCAAGGGCTCCTAAGTCCCTAAAAGTGTTGTTCTAACCCCTAAAGGAACAAGGTCAACTGATTACAGCTCCTCCCAGAAGTTCTCCATGAAAAACTGCTCAGAACTGGTCAAAACAGGATCATTTCAGCTGCTCCAAAGGCAAAGTGCGTTGCATCTCACCTAAATACACTGTGTGGGTGTGTTGCATTTCAAAAAGCCCTTCTATGGGGTGCGATGGGCGAGAAGTGACAAATGGCAGTGTCATTCCGCGAGGTATAGAGGCATGGAAACTTCCAGAAACTTCTCCTGTGACACTTGCCTCTCTGAATTCGACCAAGGATGAGTAAGAGATCATCAATCTCCAAGTGGAAGAAAGAACTATCAGAGGGAAGACACTAATCAAATCAAAAGCTGACTCATCTCCCTTACAGATATCTATATATGGATCCCTCATCCCAGAGATCCAGAGGCTGGAATTTTCCATATTGTAAGGAATTGTTGTTGGTTTCTTGAGACAACATCAGATTGTTGGGTGATCTAAGCTTTGTATGAGGTGAAGAGGGGCTTCCTTGCTGAGAGGATGATGCTGGCTCAGACCAACTGGTTGTAACTCCCTTGGCTCTTTCTTGTTTATCAATAAAAGCTATTCAAGTTTTCCTCCATACTCTTGTGTCATTTATGTTTTATGCATTTGTATGGTCAATTTACATCTGATCCTAGATTGTTTATGATTATAGATCCATGTTCTTGTATAGTGCTATGCTACTGTGATCTTACAGGTACTCTGTGAAGCTGGGCGTGCAAGGGAACAAGTAGCGAAAGACTATCAAGAGAGAGAGGAATCGAACTAGGAGATTAGCACAAGACAGAGGTTGGTCTTCTTTGTTCTTCTCTCATCTATATTTCATAAAGGAAAAACGAAAGTAGCTTTACTTCTTTTGTTTCTAAGGTAGCTATCACACCTTAGTGGGATAAGCAGTTCTGTGTAGACACTTTTCCCTGTAACAAAATGGTGACTCCGCTGGGGACGAATTAGTTTGTTTGTTTATCTTCCTTGTTGTCTATTTTATAAACTTACAGACGGAGCCTGAAGTCGAGCCAGGTAGCTTTCGAACTGCATTTTCTATGCAAATGCAAAGTAGATAAATGCCGCTTCAGTCAATCTCCAGGATTTGTTTATAAATTAAACAACTGATTTACAAACTCTCTGATTTCCCCTTGTGGTAGCTCTTAGATCCTCCTTAGATCTACCCCTGATTGTTGCATTACTGATTACCATTTGCTCGGCCAAAACCCATGAACTGAACTGCAAACTGTGACCCGGAACCCAAGCAAAGTCTCGTCTCTGGCCCAACGCAGGTACTATTCTGTGAATCTAAAATTCAGCGCACTTCCCGAGTGTAGTAGGTGCGCTGCATTTCAAATTCCCTGTGTTACAGGTGCGCTGATCAGACTAGGCATTGTTCAGTTTTGGTTTCTGTGATTCATTCTTTCTAGTTCTATTCATGAATTTTGCTGCCTGTGATCAGTATATCTCTGTTTGAAACCCCTTTTCCTTGCTGTTATTCCGCCTCCTTTGTACAAAAGAACTGTAAATGTTTTTGTGTATTTGTTGAGTCATTTTCAGTTCTCCTTTGCAAAAATTAACGTAATCGTACTGTCGTCCTTTGATTTGAAAGTGTCGCAAGTGTCGTTTTCAGTCATAGGAAAGAGTTTGGTTGTTGTAGATAGTCAATTATCCTATTACTATTGTATTTGGTCTGAATTTGTAATTTTTCTAGTGTCGAAAGCAAGTATTCATTTCCAAATCGTAAAGTGTTGTGATTGTCTCCATTTTTTATTTCGAAAAGAAACTTGGTGGTAATTGTCGCTTGAAAAGTAATTCAGATTTGTGCATTAGCTTTCTTTTTACCATACACATACTAAGAAAGCCGAAAACAAATACATGCATGTGCATTTGCATTTAGACTGTTTGATTGGTTTGATTTAGGACAGTGCATTTAGAGTGTGCTGTTTGCTCTTTGTGAAAGAATACTGTCTCTCTTTCCTTAGTAGCTAGGATTTTCATTGCACAAAGAAGATAAAAGACTGTTTATCATCTTAGATTGCATTTTAGGAATTATACATCTACATCTCGCGGTGAACCTGAAAGGCAAATTTCATAAAGGAGATCAACTATAAAATAAGTTCAATGAATCTAACAATGCTTTGGAACCTAACGCACAACATTTAGAAGTCTAGGCTAGAGACGTATTCCGGCGTCGTAAAGCCTGGTAACTGTTGTTCTTGCTGATGGTTGGGTGATTCCTCCACTTTGAGACGATAAGTGCCAGTACGGACTTGTGCTCCCACGTACCGTCGAGTATATTTTGGGAGACCACAATAGGCTTAATCCTTTATCCATAGGAAGCCGTGTCTGCCGCCCTATCGATCGCAATGCACTGAACACAACATTCGGGAAGATTGACTACTGTACCGTAAAAAATATTCTGCAGTTTTGCGATTGGTTTGGTAATCCCTCTACCTAGATTTCCAGAGTAGTCCCTTTTGTTCCTTTTCAGACTCCTTAACGGAAAAGGTCCATCTCAGCACTTGTCACTTCAGGCTCATTAAAAATCGAAGGTGACTAGGGTCATCTTTTGTTTTTTCTCGACTCTTAAAAATTGAAAAAACATGTTGTGTCAAAGCGTCTAAAATTCATCTAATTCGGAAACATACTTCCCCTTTATTTTTAGTTGATCAAGTAATCCGCAATTGAGGAAGAAAGTTAATTGAAACCCCATCGTTCGCGGAGGCTTACGAGTCAACCGTCTTTGTCTCCGGAATCGAAGCTAGTACGGACAAAGCGAACTCGTTTAACCGGTTCCAAATCTCCTGTTAAAGTTAGAACAAGTGTTCCAACAACATCAGAGATTCCGGTTACTCCAAACATTTCTGGTATCCTTGCCTTTACAGAAGAAGTTCAGCAGCCACAGAAGGACAGTGGTACTTATCCTAGTCCGAGGGTAAACACTTGTATCATTGAACCAGTTCCATCTACAACCGGTTCAGAGAGTGTTGCTCCCCAAACATTTGTTGCTACAGATTCCATACCTTCTTCGGCACCAGAAATATTCTACGGACCTGACGGTCTACCCCTTCCACCTGGTCTGATTGCTATAGAAGAGATTGTGGAAGATCCTCCATCTAGTACTCCATCGCATTTTGGAGTCGGGATCGCTCTGTATCCTTTTTCATCACAAATTAGTCTACCGCCAGCGGAAGCTCCTGTAGAATCGCTAGGTAATCTTTTGGATAGACTAGAAATGTCTGAACAACCATCAACATCTAGGACTGTGTCGTCTGACACAACGACGGTAGAACTTTCTGCTATCACTCCAACAATGTTCGCCGGTATACCATCTGTCCCAACTAGCTCTCAATCACTAGAAGGAGCCCACTCAGGGGCCATGTCGACGGTATGGTTTGTTCCTGTTTGTTCATCCAGAATAATATCCGGAAACTCTTATGTTGAGTCTCAACAAATTGATCCATTTGGAGGTCAATTTGGGCAATCCGGCCCTCAAGGGCAGACCATTCCCTTAAGTACCGGATTACCACCGTATGGGGGGCAGTATGCCCTTTCATTATCCCCTCTGGGAGGACAGCCATATGGGAGTTCACAAAAAAATTCGGGTTATGCTGGAATTACGTCAAGCGGTTGGGTATCGATTCTACCTCAACAACCAAGATTTGTATATTCGATGCAACAATGCTTACCTATGTCAAGTATACCAACTATGCCAGCTATTGTGAGGATGTCGCAAGTTCAAGCGCTGCCTGTTGTATGCCAACCTCAGGTTTCTCAGGTTGTAATGCAATAGCCCCTTGACCCTGCAACTCAACCACAATCGTTGACTAGTGGAATGACACAGGCTCAAACGGGTACAATTACCCCTCATCTTGGTCAAACAGTTAATATCGGGCAACAACACATGGCTTCACAACCATGGCTAGTGCAATACCAACAACCGCAGTTCCAACAAGTATACCAAGGTTCTGAGCAACAAATCTTTGCAAATAGTGGGCAGTCGTATATTCAAAATGGTCAAAATCAACCATTTTACAATGGTCATGCCCACAAACCTTACCAGAGTTACCAGCATCAAATGCATTATGCTGGTATGCAAAGACCAACTGCTCAGGCAATCCCATCCTATCCTGGGTATGCTTCGCCTAACCTGAATCAACAGTTGCCCTTCGTGGCGACTTTAGAGTTACCTGATTTAAATCGGTTAACAAACGATCCAATCGCTTACGCCCCTTGGTGGCCAGCGATTCCACATAAACTTCCATAAGATATTCCTAAATTTAATGGAAATTCGGGTGAAGATCCGTCGAATCATGTGATGACCTTTCATCTATGGTGTTCATCAAACACCCTAAATGATGATTCGATTAGGCTTCGCCTTTTTCAGAGGTCGTTAACTGGTCTGGCAGCAAAATGGTATATCGAATTGCCTAGAGCTTCATTCGACAACTTTAGTACCCTAGCCACAACCTTTTTAACCCATTTTCAGTTACCGATAAGGTACGAAACGGGAACATAACTTCTTACGAATTTCAAACAAACGACGGCCACTCACTTATCTGATCATATACATGAGTGGCGACGTCGTCGTAGAATGGTGAAAACGTATGTTCCCGATCAATTTTTAGCTGAATGGTTTATTAAGTCATTACTGCTTTCCATCACGGAAGATGTGGCAAAAGGGGGGGTCGTCACCGAAGAGCAGGTTATCGCTCGTGCACAATATTTGGACTTGATTTACACTCAGTCTGGCATGCTCTACACTAAAATACCTGACGCTCCTAGACTGGAATTCTCAGTTCCTCCTCCTCCTAAATCAAACAATGACTCTCATGCCAGCGATGGCGTGATTGGCGCAACAGACACGAAATCGACAAAGGCTACATCTAAAAAGGCCCGTAAGATTTCCGGTCAAAATGCAAAAGAGGAACTTCTTGCCTCGGAAGTAAATGTCGTATCAACAGATAAAGGCAAAGAAACCAAGCAACTAGGGAGCAAGAAGAAAGGTAAAGGGAAGAAGAAGAAACAAGAAGAATCATCACCTGAAAAATCTTCTGCAAACCCCCCTGGAAATAGGAAACCAAAAAATCCATGCTTTATATGCAATGAGGATCATTGGACCGCAGATTGTCCACACAGAGCTGAGCTTAAAAAATTCTTCAAGAATTCAAAAACCTCGGCAGCATTGACTGATCCATTTCCAAATCCAGGAACAAATCTGGTTGACAGTGAAAATGCTTCTCGGTGTCAAGTGATGATGTTGTCGGTTTCCAAACAGCAAAATGATGCTTTGATATCGACAAGAAACAAAGATTATGGGAATCCACAGCTGTCGAACAACAAGGATAAAGATCAACCTAGTAGTTCGACAACAACTTCGACAAAATATGCGCCACCCATCATTCCCGAGTTGACAATAAAACTGCCAAAGGGAGTAGTACACAAGTCGACGTTTAATCTCCGCGCTAGAGCGGCACAACGTTATAATATAGTGGAAGATTTGGCCCAATCGCCATCCACTATGTCGACTCTTGAGGTACTACAAAATTGCCCATCCCAAAAGCAAGCTTTATTATCAGCCATTGGTGGGATAGACCCAAAGGATTCCAATCTTGTATCCTTAGATCATAAAGGATACGATCCTCAGTTACCAGCTCAACTAGCTTTCCTCGTTCAAGTGAAAGCCCTCAACAAAACTGTTCATCGAACAATTATTGATGAGGGGACATCTACATGTATTATGTCGATGAGTTGCTGGAAAACTTTAGGATCTCCAACCTTGTCGCGATCTTCGATGACATTAAAAGCATTTGACGGACGAACATATACCCCATATTGTATTCTAAGTAACTTGAAGGTTGAACTAGGAGGGAAAACAGTAGAAATAGATGTTGAGGTAATCGACGGAAATCTTGATTACAACATCCTACTGGGAAGACCATGGATATATGCTATGGCTGATGTTGTGTCGACCTATTTTAGGAAGATTGCATTTCCCTTTCAAGGAGGGATTACAATCGTCGATCAACAAAACTTCCTCCCCAGTGGTTCTCAAGTTACGGGAAGCATTCCAATGATCCATGGAAGCCCCCATTCGCTTCAAAATATCGGAGTAGGATTACTAAAAGATCCTATATTAATGGGAACTTTCGCCCTTCCACCTCCAATCAATTTGGCGGAAGTAGCGTCGTTAGGAACCTGCAATATGATATCTTCTAAAAAGATCTTAGAAAATGATATCGACATGGATCACGTGCATGTTTTGCCTCCAAGCCCAACAGAAATATTGTAGCAATCAATGTTCCTAGCATGGGAGGCAAACCCAAATCAACGCTCATCAAGCGTTTGGATAGATAGGTCTAAGGAATATGGTACCCCTTCAAATCCTTGGTCGCGAGTGCATGTCACCGACGAAGGAATTGTTCAATCAATGGTAATTGAAGGGGCACCAAGGGATGATTACCACCATCGTTCCCTTCTTCCCGATTGTGAAGAAAACACTCCTGATGACCTTTATCATCCTTCAGTTTTTGATTTTCTATCAAATACTATAAACATGGTGGATTCCGAGTGAAACTTGTCCAACATTGAAGAGACTATCGCCATAAATATCTCGACCAAAACAGATGTTGTAGAGAATATTTATGTTGGCAAATGTTGTTCTCCTTCAGAACTGGAAATATATAACGCTCTTTTTCGCGAATTCAGAGATGTCTTTGCTTGGTCATATAGTGAAATGCCAGGCATTGACTCGAGTATCGTTGAACACGAAATCAAGATGTATCCAGATGTCAAACCAGTACAACAACGGCTACGGCAGGTGCACCCCAAGAAAGCCGCTGCCATTAAGGCAAAAGTTGAAAAACTTCTCCATGCTTGTTTCATTTACCCGGTTCCTCTGACCGATTGGGTATCGAATATTGTCCCTGTTATGAAAAAACAAGGAACAATTAGAGTGTGCATCGATTATAGGGATGAAAATCAAGCTTGTCCAAAAGACAACTACCCTACACCCTTCATCGACCAAATAATTGATGAATGCACCGGACGTGAAATCTTTTCATTCATGGATGGATTCTCCGGGTATAATCAAATAAATATCCGCCCACAGGACCAGTCAAAGACTGCATTTATTTGTTCGTGGGGCACATTCGAATATCGAAAATTACCCTTTGGTTTAAAGAATGCAGGGGAAACTTTTCAGAGGGCAATGAATTATGCCTTCCATGACATCAAAAACATCGTTCAACCATACCTCGACGACCTACCGGCTCATTCGCGAAAGCGGACTGATCATCTGCAGCATTTAAGAGCAATATTTCTACGTTGCCGACACTACAAGATACGACTCAATCCACACAAATGTGTATTTTGTGTTAGTTCTGGTCGTTTACTTGGCTTTGTAGTCTCGAAAGACGGGATTCGTCTCGACCCATGTAAGGTTCAGGCAATCATAAATTTGCCTCCACCTTCAAATTTGCTTCAGATTCAGAAACTCCAAGGGAAAGCAAACTTTCTGAGGAGGTTCATTCCAAATTACGCCGAACTTGCTAAAGGTTATACGCGTAATTTGAAAAAGGAAGTACCCTTTGTCTGGGATCAGGTTGCGTAAGCTTCCTTTGATGCTTTAAAAGAATCCCTAATGAAAGCATCATTAATGTACGCTCCTGATTATCAAAAAGACTTTAACCTGTATCTGGCTGCAGCAGATACAACCATCGCAATGGTTTTAGTTCAAGAAGACAACGGAATTGAACATCATATATATATTATTTAAGTAAGAACTTAAATGATACAGAAAGCAGATATTCTTATGTTGAAAAGCTAGCGCTCGCAACTGTTCAAGCTGTTGAAAAGTGTGCAACAAGAAATGCTTGTTGAGAATGAAACAAGATGATGGAGCTTAGTGGAAAGGAGTCGCCTTCACTAAGTGGGCCCGCAAGCAAATTATGGTGCAAGTTCTATTTTTGATCACAGTGTGGATGATCACAATGTGAGTGATCAAAGTCTATTTTTAGACTGGCTGTCAAAAATAGAAAAGTCAAATATTATTGTCTCATAATAATATTTGGACTATAGACATGATCTTATTCTCTTGGAGCACTTCAGGATGAGCTACGGATGTGGTACATGAAGATCCCAGAGGGAAATACGTGGTTACCTATGGGATGACTAATATTTGCATGCAGGACTTCAGTTAAAACTCAAGTGAGTTGAGTTTAGTGGACTGGAGGTGCAGTGGATGGAGTTGTGTTCAGTTTAGCTTTGTTAAACTGGTTGTATTTAGTCTAACTGATCAATAGACTAGAGATGAGTTGGGTGAATTGGTTATTAACTAATTCACAAGTTATTAACTCATAATGCAACTATAGAATACATCAGTTAACTTAGTTGCATGTCAGTGCATGTTCAGTTCAGCAGGGACAGGTGTTAGAGGATCAGATTGCTATCAGTTGTGACTATAACTGTGCATGATGATTTGCACAATCAGAGGGATTGAGTATGCCAATGAATTGGCCAATACCAAGAATTGTAGCCTGTGCTCACGTCCAACACAGTGTGAGTGATTCTTTGCAGGTGAAATATGAGTTTGGTAAACCATTCTCATCAATTCTTGAGCAGGTATTGAGCTGTGGAGGCAGGTAAGCAGCGGGGGAGATTTGGAGATCAGATCTGAGCTGTATTGTGTGTAGCATGTGGAGATAGTACTGAGTACTTGTGAGGAGTATTGTACTATGTATTGTTACATGATTCAATCACTATAATATACAGATAGTTGGGGTTTTTAGCGAGATGCTTTCCCCAGGAAAATACTGTGTTGATATGTGTGATTGATGCTTCTATGTACGCGTGTGAATGTTTCTGCTTCTGTAAATTGATGATCAACGTAGAGGAGATTATGTATTATACATGTTCCACTTATAAGTGTATAATCAGGATAATCTCTGTGAATATGTGTCATATTATTCAAAATTTCTACATGGTATCAGAGCTAGATAATTGTAGAAAAAGTTTCTACATAGTATCGGAGCTGCTTGATTTGTAGAAGAGATTTTTACAGGATATCAAGCGAGGATTGATCATTGGATCTATTATTCAGAAAGTGTTTACATTTTATTTCTTCAGGCAGAGTCTGTAATCGGGCCAGGTAGCCTCTGGATTCATCCTTCTTTTGGAAGGTGAGATATCCAGTGAATGCCCATACAGTCAATCTATGTACAAGAAATACTTTGTTCTCACGAATTCTAGATCGGAAGCGGTTGAGTTTTGAGCTAGTGGAATTCGTTTATTCCAAAGCAAGAGATAAAGTCAGAAACATTCAGTGTGAGAATGGAGATAGTATGCCCTAGTATCTCACGAAGTTCACCCAATGCCAGGATGAGCTGGGAAGTGTGGGGGTGACTGTCGGATGAGGATGGTGAGCCTAGCACTCCTTGACCTTCCTAAGAGTTGGCATAGCTACCAGGACTCGGTGAATGGAAGGGAGAAACTGCTAGGATGGGAGAGACTTTGGTCAGATCTTGTGCAGGAGGAGATTAGACGGAGCACCAGAGACGGTTCTTCATCCATGCAGGATGAGGAGAACTGTGCCTTAGCGAGTAAGGCGAAGAAGGGGAAGGGGAAGGTTTCTCTTTCCGAATCTAGTTCTTCCAGTGATGGGAAGAAGGTTGACAAGTCGAAGGTGAGATGCTTTCGTTGTCATGAGATTGGTTTACGGGTCAGGAACCTATATGCTCTTGAGGTTCAAGATGCATGCAAAGCCTTGAGCAGCGAGGCAACTGATGGAGACTTGGTGGTTGAGAGGGAGCGTATATTACCTCTCAACATGCAGAGCCAGAAGAAGTCTCAGACGATTGTGGAGGAACCATGATTGGTGCAACAGCTTCAGGAGGTTGTGGAGGAGCCACAACAAGGGAAGCTGAGAGGAGATCGAGTAGAGACATCTACTCATCTAGAGACCTCCAGTAGGGGGAAACTTCGAGCCAGGTGGGTTGAGGGATCGCATGCAGCCATACCTCCAGGTAGGAGGTGGGGTGATGTGGATTGATTGTCCCAAGGAGGAGGGGCAGGATCCTTGAGGTACCCAACCTCTTGGATGAGACCTTGCTACGGGAGCCCCAAATGTGTAGTAGCAGGAACTGACTGATTGGGTAGAGACAGATGCGGATGGAGCAGCAGAGAGAGCGACAGTGCAGGGAATCCCAGGACAACGCATAGCTGGCAGGCTGCAGCAATGCGAGAGGCACAAGTGTTTTGCACAGTGCTAGGTGGCACAGAGAGGTGTGCAATGGTGCGAGATGCATGGAGATGTTGCAGTAGCGCAGATGTCAGAGAGGGAGCACTTGTCAGCAGCAGGTAGAGCTTCAACATCAGAGGATGTTTCTAGCCCAACAGGGAGGTCAGTTGGGAGGTGTAGTGCGGATGCAATGCTGGGAGATAGAACCAACAGCAACACGGATGCAGTCAGAGATCAAAGTGACAGAGGCTAGAGTAGTAAGATACTGAAGATCACAGAGATGCAGAGTTTTCAGTCGACAGAGGCAATAACAGTCAGAGACTTTGATGACAGAGCAAGTGGACCGGCCAGATGTGTTGCATGGAGAACATTCCAGAGTTACAGGATCGGGTTTGAGAGGAAGCCTTTCTTGTTGAGAGGGAGTGTTGAAAAGTGTGCAACAAGAAATACTTGTTGAGAATGCAACAAGATGATGGATCTTAGTGGAAAGGAGTCGCCTTCACTAAGTGGGCCCACAGGAAAATTATGGCGCAAGTTCTATTTTTTATCACAGTGTGGATGATCACAATGTGAGTGATCAAAGTCTATTTTTAGACTGGCTGTCAAAAATAGAAAAGTCAAATATTATTGTCTCATAATAATATTTGGACTATAAACTTGATCTTATTCTCTTGGAGCACTTCAGGATGAGCTACGGATGTGGTACATGCAGATCCCAGAGGGAAATACGTGGTTACCTATGGGATGACTAATATTTGCATGCAGGACTTCAGTTAGAACTCAAGTGAGTTGAGTTTAGTGGACTGGAGGTGCAGTTGATGGAGTTGTGTTCAGTTTAGCTTTGTTAAACTGGTTGTATGTAGTCTAACTGATTAATAGACTAGAGACGAGTTGGGTGAATTAGTTATTAAATAATTCACAAGTTATTAAATCATAATGCAACTATAGAATACATCAGTTGACTTAGTTGCATGTCAGTGCATGTTCAGTTCAGCAGGGACAGGTGTTAGAGGATCAGATTGCTATTAGTTGTGACTATAGCTGTGCATGATGATTTGCACAATCAGAGGGATTGAGTATGCCAATGAATTGGCCAATACCAAGAATTGTAGCCTGTGCTCACGTCCAACACAGTGTGAGTGATTCTTTGCAGGTGAAATATGAGTTTGGTAAACCATTCTCATCAATTCTTGAGCAGGTATTGAGCTGTGGAGGCATGCAAGCAGCGGGGGAGATTTGGAGATCAGATCTGAGCTGTATTGTGTGTAGCATGTGGAGATAGTACTGAGTACTTGTGAGGAGTATTGTACTATGTATTGTTACATGATTCAATCACTATAATATACAGATAGTTGGGGTTTTTAGCGAGATGCTTTCCCCAGGAAAATATTGTGTTGATATGTGTGATTGATGCTTCTATGTACGCCTGTGAATGTTTCTGCTTCTGTAAATTGATGATCAACGTAGAGGAGATTATGTATTATACGTGTTCCGCTTATAAGTGTATAATCAGGATAATCTCTGTGAATATGTGTCATATTATTCAAAATTTCTACACAAGCGGTACAGAGATTTCGACACTATGTCCTCTTTCGAAAAACTACCATTCTGTCAGATTGCAACCCCATGACTTATATATTGTTGCGACAGTTGCTGGGGGGAAAATATTCAAAATGGATAGCAATTCTACAAGAGTTTGATCTGGAATTTGTAAAATCCAAGTCAAAGAAAGCTCTGGTTTTCGCAGAATTATTATGCGATCTCCCATCGTCGTCCAACGATGAAACATCCGAAGAAACAATCATGGACGAAAATTTGTTTCTGATATCTTCAAGCAATCTGTGGTATGGGGATATAATCATTTATCTCCAAACCCAAAAATATAGGCCAAATACCTCTCGCTCCGAACAAAAACGTATTCAATACCAAGCAAAAGACTACATGATCGTCGATGATACACTATACCGTCGTGGTATCGATATGGTTCTGAGAAGGTGCCTCACCCATGAGGAGGCCGAAAAAGTCCTGAATGATTGCCATTCAGGCGCGTGTGGGGGACATCAATCCGATTATGCTACAACGCAGAAAAAATTACGAACAGGATACTTCTGGCCAACAATGTTCAAAGATTGCATAACCGCAGTTAGAAGTTGCCATGCTTGTCAAATTTTCGATAGCAAAACCAGAAGACCACCCGCACCTCTGCAGCCAATAGTTGTTGTCGGGCCATTCGCCAAATGGGGCATTGATTTCATGACATGTAACCCCACCTCGACCGGGGGGCATGGGTGTATCATAGTTGCAGTTGACTATTTTACCAAATGGGCCGAGGCGATGCCTACATTAGATAATACTGGTGAAACAGCTACCCTCTTCTTTTTTAATCATGTAGTCGCCAGATTCGATGTCCCACAAGCTATAGTCACAGATCATGGATCACATTTTCGCAATCACATGATGGTCGAATTAACTGCCAAACTAGGGTTGTCTCACGACAGCTCTACTCCATATTACCCGCAAGCCAACGGACAAGTTGAAGCAATCAACAAGGTATTGAAGCGCATGTTGTAAAGGATGATTGGAGTTCACAAAAGAAGTTGGCACCTAATACTGTACTCAACCTTGTGGGCTTACCGAACATCGGTAAGGAATGCAACTGGGTTTACACCTTTCCAACTAGTATATGGCCTGGAAGCAGTCTTACCAATCCAGTGTGAAATCTCATCCCTCAAACTCGCAATTGACCTTCTCCCCGGAACTTCAGAAGAGGAGGCTCGTTTATTGGAATTAATCCAATTGGATGAAACCCGTCGTGATGCCGCTTTGGCTAACGAAGCCCATAAGAAACGAGTCAAGGCGCAGTTCGACAAGAATGTCAAACCCCGTGTCTTCTCAGAAGGTGACTTGGTCTTGCTTTATGACCAAGAATCCGATAAATTGGGGGCAGGTAAATTCAAGTATTTATGGATGGGCCCCTATATTGTTAAGCGAGTGTTAGCAAAAGGAGCCTACGAGTTAATGGATTATGACGGGATTCCACTGGCACAACCTCGTAACGGGTTGTACCTCAAGCGTTACTATGCGTGATTCAGTATAGTAACCTGTATGCTTTTGTTATGTTTTTGTTTTCGCTAAAGTGTTTGTTTTGGTTGAGTAATCCACTTTTTACATTTATTGCAGATGTCAAACCTATTGGAGTCATGTGTTGGATATGCCGACGGAGCGAGTCGTAGTTCGCAGAACCTATCTTCCGCGGCCTGGGCCATTTTTGATCCAAGCGGCGAGTTAGTAAGTTTCAGAGGGGTATGTATTGGTCGATCAATAAATAACATCGTTGAATATAGCGCGTTGATAGAACTTCTCTCTGATGCCATCACACATGGTATACGCCGACTGATTGTCAGGCTAGACTCACAACTCGTCATACTACAACTCACTCGTATCTACTCTGTCCGAAATCCAGCTATTTATCGCATCTTCCTAAGGGTTAAGATTTTGGAAAGACAATTTGATTTTATTCAATATCAGCATATTTCCAGAACCTTAAACACATTAACTGACTCATTGGCAAATTATGTGTTAGATAGACATTTGCAACATTTATAAAAAGAAGCATACCATCAATATTTGCATTTGGATCATGTAACTTAACCAAAATAAAGCTTCGAAAATAAAAAATATATATATAACTGTTTATGGTTTACACATAATGTTCTGTAACCAAGACAAAATTGGTCAAATGACCCAAAACTCAAAATGCTAGGGGCACCCTGGTCTAATGATGCTCGTGATAGCAAGTCACAGCCTGTGCGATCATGCGTAAGAGCCGAGTCCATCGTCTTGGCACACCAGTAGTATGTTGCTGCAACCTCAAGGGTAGCTCGTCAGTCCTCACATCTGGAATACCAAGAGTGAGGCGCTGAACCTGTTCCTGTAATGTTGTGAGATTCTCGGCCACATCGAGGTCGCGAAGGATAGCCCTTCCAAAAACCTCTCCTGCTGGGGGCGCAGCTGGCACTCTCAGGCGTACTACTGGCCGAACGGGACCAACATCTGCATGAACACATGAGTTTGATTAAGTCTTGAAAGAATATAGCACAAGGACATTATAAAATAAAAACGATAAACAAGGATATGGTCAAAGAATTTACCAATGGCACCCCATTGTTCGCCAGCCGGCAGTACTAAATCTAGATCACCCCGGAAGTCCATACCAGCATATGGATACTCGGAGTAAACCATCTCCTGACGATCCAACCACCCGAAGAAGGTATCAGAAAAGGAAATCTGAGACTGACCAGCATGCCTAGACATATGGTCGACCCATCTCTGCATACGTGGTTCAGTCGGTGAAGGTAAATCGAGTGCAATATACTGCGGCTGCATCAGTGGTATCTTTTCCAAGGCAAAGGCGGTCAAAATAGAACCATACCCAAAGTTCTTCAACCTCCCACTCTTCACCTTGGTCAACTGTTCTTTAATCACAAGAAGTACTGCGTCGCACCAGTTGAACACCTTCGGTTGGAGACATTCCAAGGCATACTGCATATAAGATCGGTTGGCTACATGAAGAGCCGCACGACCAGCCATCCTACCAAAAGTAAATAGAATAGTCCCGAGGGACCTGTCAGTGACATCACGAATGATGATCTTGCCGTCTTTACTCAGCTGAGATCCCTCTCTGCAATACCGACGAACATAATCTCTCACAGATTCACCTCCTCGAGCCGAACCCGATAAAGAGATGGGGGCACCCCGCCTCGACAAGCCAGTCAAGAAATAGATGTCCACTACAGTCAAGGGGATAGATTTGCCCCTAATCTGGAACACCTGGTTGGTAGGATCCCAAGCATCGAGCAAATACTGCAGCAAGTTGATTTGTTGTCTCATGCTAGAAATGCGGAAAAACTTCAGCAAGCCACAGTTCCGCAGTGCGTTTACTGTAACCGGATCATGTAAAGCAAGCATGTCCTCTTCTTCATGCTCACATTCTCACCATGTAATAGTCATCTTGCTCCAAAAATCTCTAAAAACAAACAAGAGAAGAGTTAGATCCTGATTTTGGTAAGAAACAGGCAAAATTTCCATCAAAAACTGTGCATAAAATTCCTTCCTTGCGCCCATCGCACCTACAGTAGTGCTCTGGGTGCGTTGCATGTCAGATGGCCAGTAGACAGGCCAACATCCAACGCACCTTTCGATACACAAGGGGTGCGCTGAAGCCAGGGCGAGTTTTTCAAACCCTAGAGGCTCAGAAAAACCAGGAATCAAGCTCAAAATGCAAAATAGAAAGCATGAAATGAAAGAGCTCAAGTTTAGCTCCTACCTGGTCCAGACGGCACCGAGAATCGTCCACAGAATCTCCTGAAATCAGATGATGAAAATCAAGGGGGGAAAGCACCTCCAAAGCTCCAACAAACCAAATGAGAGGTAAAAGCACTTTTACATTACTTTTTACGTAATTCGAGTAAAATATTAGTGTTCTAACTCATTTTTCAAACATGTATTGTTCATTTCTAACTAGTTTGATGAAGCAATTGAAAATGCAGTACAATATTTGAAAGAACAAAGTTGTTTATGGTAAAGTCAAGAAATGACCGTTGCATTGAGCAGTTTCAGCACATAGTTCAAGCTCGTTAAAAAATAAACATAAGCCATGAGCAAATGTTTCCCCCCGCGTTTAAGCTCATTAAAAAATGAACTATTTCCCGGTAAATAACCATCGTGAATGTAGTACTTCAGCCTTTAAAAGCCTTGGTCGTGTTCTCATCATCACCTCCACTCTGTATTGGCCGATCATTCACCTCCATTTGATTGTTTACCCCTTTTGAGGAATAGCTGCGAAGAGTAATCTCACTAGCCATCCTTGTAACACTACCGTGATTGGAAAATTCTAAACCTTACCTGGAATCAGCTGCTACCCAATTTTATCACTCGTTCCTCAAAAGACGAGTCTCCTTTAAGCTCTTTTCAACTGACTCGTAAAATATGAAAAGATTGCCGAGCCATTGGCCTCTCTAGCTCGTTAAAGGGACCGGAAGTGCTATCCCTCTCTAAATTTTAATCTTTTTGGACCTGAGGGATTATTACACAAAAATATCGAGCGATTGTTTCGTTGGACTCGTTAAAAGTATCGAAAATTCATCCCTTCTATATTGTTTTATACTTTTTCGTACTTAAGGGATTAGATGACGAAAAAGGAATTTTGGAGTTTCCTTTACGTTCCTTTTCAGACTCTCTAAAATTGAAAAGGACCGAGTTATCTTTGTCGTTAAACTCGTTAAAACTTAATAGCGACAAACTTGTCCATAGCAGACAAGAACGAGTTTCACTATCGCTAGGCTCGTTAAAACATAGCGATGGGTTTGCCCGAAGGGAAAATTATAGAACAAGCATATGTTATCCTCCTCAAGCTTGACAAAAATAAAGAGGTACTGGTCAGCAATGACTGGGGAAAATTGGGAAGAAAACTTGAAGAAACTTTATTGGTAGCAAGTCGCTCTTGAACATGACACTTTCACTCCGCATCCAAGTCGGGTTGGGTTGTTCCATTCACCGGTCACATCACCATGGTCCCATCACACCATCCATATTTGGGGTTAATGCTACCAGTCCATCATGTCAGTGTCGCCAATATGTTCAGGAGAAGTCATTCAGAGAATTCACCTGTGTCTCACCCGCTACAATACATTTACACTCCATTCTTTCATGACCGCCACCCTGAACCTTATGTCATCAGATTGTTTTCACCTCCATTAAAATCATTTGCTCCGTTCCGTGTCATTGATGTGGGATTCATTAAGGCTCTCCTGTGACGGATCGCTTCTTGTCGACATCAGCTCATTATCCAAGAAGTCGATCTAGGAACACCCCATTCAGTACTTTGAAGCTTGCATGCCTCAATGGCAAGTTTCTCACTTCCGACGACAGGTTTATATCAATGACCTTCGACCGAAAGATTTTGCGTGGTGTTCGACGCCAAGTCCTTTATTCACACCACGTGAATTGTACTACAATACCTTGAGGGTCATTATCATTATCGGTGATTCTTCTCACGCCTGTTAACAACTTACATCATTGGCTGGTAATCAGGCGATGTCTTTCCATGTTCGACTCCAAAACATCTCTCACATGGATAGACTTGTACTTTGAGTGAAGATCAAACGAGATTGAAGACCCCAGGTCTAGTTTCATCCATCCGAGCTGCAATATATATTCAGAGAAATAAAGACATCAAATGTACATCAGTGTTGCATAGATAATCATCCAATCAAAGGGATGATGGCTCTACCAGAATCATCAGTCTACACTCAGACGATCGTCTATCCTATGTACATGAAAATGAATTTATAAAGCTGAGCATGGGAATGCCCGCCTCAGCTAGATCATGAAAATATTATGAATATAATGTATTGTATTGTATCTTATTACAGGTCTCCTCCCAGCTTGAAAGAACTTCGGATCCTCATAATAAAGCATTTCACCCGACATCAAAAGATTAACGACCTCATGCTTTAGGGGGCAACTGTTATAGACATTTTTGGGCACTACAACCCCAAGCATGAAATGTCCATAAACCAAGGGCTCCTAAGTCCCTAAAAGTGTTGTTCTAACCCCTAAAGGAACAAGGTCAACTGATTACAACTCCTCCTTGAAGTTCTCCATGAAAAACTGCTCAGAACTGGTCAAAACAGGATCATTTCAGCTGCTCCATAGGCAAAGTGCGTTGCATCTCACCTAAATACACTGTGTGGGTGCGTTGCATTTCAAAAATCCCTTCTATGGGGTGCGATGGGCGAGAAGTGACAAATGGCAGTGTCATTCCGCGAGGTGGAGAGGCATGGAAACTTCCAGAAACTTCTCCTGTGACACTTGCCTCTCTGAATTCGACCAAGGATGAGTAAGAGATCATCAATCTCCAAGTGGAAGCAAAAAATATCAGAGGGAAGACACTAATCAAATCACAAGCTGACTCATCTCCCTTACAGATATCTATATATGGATCCCTCATCCCAGAGATCCAGAGGCTGGAATTTTGCATATTGTAAGGAATTGCTGTTGGTTTCTTGAGACAACATCAGATTGTTGGGTGATCTAAGCTTTGTATGAGGTGAAGAGGGGCTTCCTTGCTGAGAGGATGATGCTGGGTCAGAACAACTGGTTGTAACTCCCTTGGCTCTTTCTTGTTTATCAATAAAAGCTATTCAAGTTTTCCTCCATACTCTTGTGTCATTTATGTTTTATGCATTTGTATGGTCAATTTACATCTGATCCTAGATTGTTTATGATTATAGATCCATGTTCTTGTATAGTGCTATGCTACTGTGATCTTACAGGTACTCTGTGAAGCTGGGCGTGCAAGGGAACAAGTAGCGAAAAACTATCAAGAGAGAGAGGAATCGAACTAGGAGATTAGTGCAAGACAGAGGTTGGTCTTCTTTGTTCTTCTCTCATCTATATTTCATAAAGGAAAAATGAAAGTAGCTTTACTTTGTTTGTTTCTAAGGTAGCTATCACACCTTAGTGGGCTAAGCAGTTCTGTGTAGACACTTTTCCCTGTAACATCTGTTTGCTTCTCCTGGATGATCTCCCTAAGTTTGGCACTTTGTGGGCCCGTATCTGTGTCATCATCATGAATGAGAATGAAGTCGGTCTCTTGTTCACTTGAAGGCCCCTCATCCTGCATTGGCCTCTTGCCTTTGTCCTGTACCTGTGATGCTGATGGAGGAAGCGAGGCCCCTTCCACCCCGGGTGGAGATAACACTCGCTTCGCTGCTGCAAACAAATGTCTAGTGCCCCTCTGATATGTGATGAATACCGGCACACTAGCGGTCTCATGGCGCTCATACTGATGAGAAGGTCCACCTGTCTCATGCTTAACCTCTGATAATCCCTGTGAAGCTCTGAAGAAGTCACGAGAGATGAAATCATCCCAAGTGATGCCCTGTAATCCAAGCTGATGAACCACCAAAATCTTAATAAGAGCAAAATGATAAACACTGTTAAGTTGCTGCTGAGGGGTTTTGTGTTGCAAAAGGGTGGTCATCCTCTCTATGTTCCGGCAAACGAAATACGAAATGTTCATCATCCGTACCCTGGTGAAATGCATGAGCAACCTGATGTGATAAGCATATAAATGAGAGAACCGTCCCTCGTAACTAAAATAATTCATGATCAATTTCATTAGTGGAGCATATTCATCTTTTAGATATCGGAATGGAAACGCTCTCTTGAGCTGCCTCAAGGAACTGGTTTTAATGTATGGCTCATAATGCTGCCGGTCAATCTTCTTCCTCTTGGTCCATGGTTCCCAAATGTTTGGTATGCCGGTTGCTAGTGAGACAGATTCTGGTGTAAGTGTGAAGGTGACACCGGCTAAGGTAGCTTGATCTCCATGTAAATGCAGCACGAATAAATGAGCCAACTCATGATGAAATTGAACATTAACCACCTTTTGACAAAACTCATAGCATGACTGATGCTGGAAACAAAACATGGCAAGAGGGCAGGCCTGTAATTTAGTGAGGGTGACTGGTTCTTCTCTGATATGTCTATCTCCTCTATGAGGTCTCTGGGGTGCATGTTCCTCCATGGGGGAGTCACTTTGGGTTTCCATTTCATAATACGATGAATGCTCAGATGCCATGACTGTTGTTTTTCAAACTGCCTTGGAGAAAAGATGTTGGTGTAGGAAAACTGTGTTGAACTGCTCTTTTAGTGATGTGTTCAAATTCTGCCACCAAGGGGAAACAAATGAAACAAAGGACTGTTAGGAAGAGGGAAAGTAGTAAGGGATTAGGGACTATTGGGACCATAGGGATTAGGGAAATGTAGGAGGTTTGTGAGGGATTTGATGTATAGGGTTAGGAATTGTTGTGTAGGGTTTGAGGTGTGAGATTGGAGAATTTGGGAGAGAGCATTTAGGAGAAGGAATTAATGAGCTTAGGGGGGTATAAAATTAGGGAATGATAAAAACAAGGGAGGAATGGGAAGGAGGAGTGACTTTGGTAGCAAAACAGTGAATTGTGGAAACCACAACAATTTCTTTTGAGGCACGTTGAAGTAGGGTTTGGATTTTTGTTTCAATCATTGGCATCCATAAACCACCATCACTCAGCACAAAAATGGATGAAACATCAAGATGTCGACCCTACCCGGGAAATCCACGCAAATAAATGGAAATTTGGATAAATTTCAAACAAATTCGGGCTTTCAGGTGTATGCGCCGCGCCGCATACCCAATGCACCGCGCCATCCTAGTGCGCTGCGCCCGTTCAGAATTACACTGGACAACTTCTCCCAGTGCGTTGCGCCTCCCCAGTGCGCTGCGCCAGCTGCTCTATGCGCCGCGTCAGCCAAGTTTCCTCCAAATTCACCCAAATTGCATACTAACTCAACCAATTTGCTTTGAGTGGCTTCTCTTTGGTCTTGGCATGCAAATGACATTGATCTTCATGAAATATCTTTATAAAGACATGGATTTGATTTTTGACTCTCCAAGACCCATCTTTGTAATGTTTTGGCATTGGCACTTTTTCCATTTTAATACAACTCTGTTTTAAATTTCCTTTTTGACTAAAATGATGAAATTCTTGGCAATTTTTTGCAGGGATAGCTGACATGGAATTTGGCAAAGGAGACCAGGGCTGGGCTTGAAGAATTCAAGAATTGAAAAACTTTTGAAAATGATTACAAAAACGAAATGTTGAATTTTCTTCAAAACAAAGTTTTGAAGAAAAGTCATAATCCATCCATATGATGATGAAATTCTTTGAAATAACAACTTATTAAGAACCTCCCTCATGAGCCTGTTGGCATTATTAGACATTGTTGAAGACCAAATTGACTAACCCTAGACCTAATGACTGAAATGACTCTTGTGATCTAGAAACTGAAACAGGACTGTAAGTGACTTTAAAACTTGATTTCGATGAACAGACTTGAGCCAACATGGATAAGGCATGAGGGGTAATGTATGACAAGACCCTTCCGTCAAATTTATGGCATGCTCCTAGCGGAATGCAATTGAGTGAATCGAGCGAGACACCTAAAAATGAAATGCAAAAACAGAAATGATCTCTGACGGAGGGATGTAAAGACCGACTCTAACATTGGCTCCAATGGGGATGGTAGCTTCTTGGAGGTGCCAAGAACGACAGATCTCTGGGAGAGCAGACAGTGCCTTCATCCATTGGGCAATGGAGACAAAACTCAAGCTAAAATGCATGACTGAAAACCGACACAAACTAACTTAACAACAAGACTGAAAAATGACTCACAAATTACTCATGACTGACTCAACTAAAACAAGAACTTATTGAAGGGTAGCAGTCCATCAAGATTTCAAATCATGATGACAACCACTTGCATACTAATGAAATATGTACAATCATGTGTAATGAGCTTTCCAATGTAACCAATCCAGTAGATGGCTACATACCAAATTTCTGCTTTCAATTTTCTCGAGCAGGCGGAACGATGAACCTGTAGTCAACTCAAAATAACCACTGAAACCAAAGCTTATGATAATGAACCAGGCAATATTTATCTTTTCTAATGCTTGCAGAAGAATGTCGAAGGGATCTTGAAAATCCTAAAGCACTGGCTTATCTTGAGATCCAGCTGCAAAAATACAAGTACTCCATCCATTTTGATATGAAAGAACAATTGATTTCCGAGGGATAGGAATGCACAGAGAGGTATGTGCTTCTGCCATCTAAGTGTTAGCGGTAGGTTCCTTGACCATGAGAAATCCTGGCATATTGTCTCTCTCAAGCTCATATTCCTCAACTTCATGGTCTATGTCATTCTTAAACAAAAAACACTTCAAGATTATCAAACATGACCGCCTTATCATCTTTGTGAAAGAAAATATTATCTGTTTGCTGATCTATAAAACTGATTACAAGACTGTCATCGTTTTCAAAAGAGGAAGAAGTTTCACCAACACTTTCTTGACCATGTGTGCACTGCAAATCTGCTTTAGCTTGGGCTGTAACATGACCTTTCAAGAGTTGATCTATCTCATTTTCAGACAAAGGAGATAATGCTTTTTGTTTTCTTTTGCTCAAACAGTAATTGTTTTCATATGACATGGCAATCAGATTATCATTTATCACTGAATTATTGAAAGAAGATTTATCACTTACTCGAACAAAGATCTCATTCTGTTTTTCATGGACTGACTGGATTACCTCCTCATGAAGGCTGTGTTCTAATGAACTAAGAACGATCTCAACAGCAGAGCTCTCCTTCATGGGATTCAGCACAAGGTATTCTTGATCGTCACTATCTGAATCTAGATCTGAAATAGCTAACTTGACTTTGTCACCTTCTGAAATCAAAACTTGACTTTCCTGCATATCGTCTTCCTCTATGGACAGATCTGAAACAAAACCTTCTCTTTCATCATTTTCCATTGTACCAAGATCTTGATCCTGCTGCAAAGCTTCCTGAGCATCTTGACGGGAATCCTCTAGGTTCTCTTCATGTTGCTGAAATGGATTCTTGTACAAGGCTTCCATGATCTCATCATCCATGAAGTCATCATCTTCATAATATTTCTCAAGGCTTTCAATAAAACTATAAGCATGTTTGCAACAGTCCTGAACTAATTTTAATGATGGATAATATTCATTATACCTTTCAAAGAACATGGCATGAAAATCCTTCAAATAGTAAATACAAGCAGGCGGCAAAAATTCATACCAAGATCGGGCTTCACCTTCCAGAGTGGCCATAAATATCTTGATCAAGCAATCTTCAGGAAAATCAACCTTCAACTTGCGAATATGTATGTGAAATCTAACCAGATGTAAGGCAGCATCCTTCCTATCATCATCTTTAAACATAGGAAAATTCTTTTGCCAATCTACCTTGGGAATTTTATTTGGAAAACCTGGAATGTGATCTCGGCTCATGGGAGCGTATCTTCTTGCAACTCGTTCCATCTTGAAAATCTTAAAGCTACTGATCTTCCTACAGTGGAGTCACCATGAAGCATTGATTTCTGGATTTTTCAGTGAATGGAGTCGCCAGGTGAATGATTTCAGCCTTCTTATGTCTGATCATTGTCCACCATCAATAATCAGATCTGAACTTGATACAAGTACTGGGGCAATTAACAAGTTAGATGTCACGTTTACAAGCTAGACCGGAGATTGACTGAAGCAACATTTATCTACTTCCACTAATGCAAAGCAAAAGCGTTTCGAAGGCTACCTGGCATAACTTCAGGCTCCTTCTGTAGCTATAAAACAAATGACATCAACAAGCAAACCATTTTTGTTCCCGAGTGGAGTCGCCACTATGTTAGAGCCTAGATTTGCCTCAGGCTGAAAAGACAAGGTTCTAGGTCCACATCAAACCACGCTCAACCTCGTAGCTAGCCCTACAAGGACAAGAGAGGGCTCTCTCCGAGTCAATCTCAGTGAAAGATAGTTAATGGGGCTTGAGTTGACTGAATAACAAACTAATTTTAGGCTAGGTATGAAGTGCAAAGGATTTGAAATGAGTTTTTGAGGGTTTTTTTGGAAAAAGGGATAGGCAATTTTGGGTCCGGGGATGAGGCACAATTTCTGCAGAGTTCTGATTGGGGCAAGGAAGGCAATTGTTTTGATGCTTTAAAGTGAGTGAATGGATATATCAGATTGGTGAGGAGCTAAGGAGAGAAAGAGAGTCTCAAGAATTCTCCTTAAACAGATGAAAACATGGAAATTTAAACAAATTCAAAGGCAAAGCATGGCAGTTAATGGATTCTACCTTAATCACTCATTTGTTCAAATTCAGAAGAAGAGACAAGAAAATGATACACATAACACTAATGAACTTACAATTACTTAGAGAAGAACACCATAAAAACATAAAGCCACATGGATCCCAAACAATGCTGCAAAACCCTGGTCTTTCCTTAGCCAAAAAATGCAGAGATAGAATGTACAATGATATGCCAAAGCAACCCCTAGTGTCCAACCCTGAAAATGACTTAGAAACTACATGATATATACTAACCCAACCTATTTCATTGCCTCTAGGGGTCGAGCTCATCATTCTAGGAGCTGTTTGAACCAATTCTAAACAAGGAACTGAAATCTAGGTAGTCAAACAACTTACCCCTATATGCTAGGAAACTGATTCATTCACTCACATTTCACCCTTTGGTGAATGAATATTCTAGAACAAGTAAAAATGTGACAATATTACATCGTGGTTTTCAAATTACATCATGAAAAGTCAAGAATAAATTCAAGAAGCAAAACTGGTCAAAACTGGGCGAATTGCTGAGTTGAATAGTGAAAAACAAGCCAAAATTCTCTATGCACAGCGCCAAAATCTGTATGCATCGTGCCACCTTGGAGCTGATTTTGAGGCACTTCTTGAAGTCCAATTGAGCCCAAGTGTGATTTTTGGAAAGCCCCGCCTATCTACTTTCCAACCCAAGTGGAATTTCTAAATTTGGATGTCATTTGACCCTCCAAAAGTCAGTTTTCCCAAGACTGCTTCCTGTGTGTCAAAATAGGGGCAGTGAGGTCATTTTTAGGGTGTTTTTGAACTCCTGAGGACTCAAAACTTGACCAAATTTCTTGGCCATGCACCAGCAACCATGATTTTTCATGAAAAATCCAAAAATGTAAACTTTTTGCAATTTGGAGCTCCCTAGCAAAAGCGCGTGCCACGTGGCGCGGCGCATAGGGAGAAAACCCTGTTTTTTGTGCCAAAATTTGTCAAAATGCCAAAAATGCCCCAAATTTCTTGAAATTTGGGCTGGAGCTTCTTCATTAAGTGTCATGTTGGGATAAAGAGGCTTCGGCCAATATTTGAAGACGATCAAGCTCCCTTTGCCTCTTTTGCTTCCTTATTGCCTTCTTTAACTTTGCCTTTAAATTTCTGATTCGTGCCTTGCAGACCTTGTTCCGTGCCATGTAGTGGAAAGCCATGTGTCTCAGAAATGCATGGTCCTTATCGGCCTTGTCCAACAGTCTCTCCAAGTGGATGTTGATTCTCTCGAGATTAGACTCCCGATCCTCATTAATCTCTTGCTCCAATGACGTGAGCTCAATTCTTCTCCTTTGTGCAGCTTGGTGATTCTCGTGGATGTTTTGTAACTCCATGATTGCTTGCTGATCTTCAAGCTATTTTTTCCTCTGCTCCAAGTATTTCATAGTCCACTTAGCTCTCTCCAAGTCGAGGGATAAGGCTTGGATCTCTGTTTGCTGCTCCTGGATGATCTCCCTAAGTTTGGCACTTTATGGGCCTGTATCTGTACCATCATCATGAATGAGAATGAAGTCGGTCTCTTGTTCACCTGAAGGCCCCTCATCCTGCATTGGCCTCTTGAGTTTGTCCTGTACTTGTGATGCTGATGGAGGAAGTGAGGCCCCTTCCACCCCGGGTGGAGATAACACTCGCTTCGCTGCTACAAACAAATGTCTAGTGCCCCTCTGATATGTGATGAATACCGGCACACTAGCGGTCTCATGGCGCTCATACTGATGAGAAGGTCCACCTGTCTCATGCTTAACCTCTGATAATCCCTGTGAAGCTCTGAAGAAGTCACGAGAGATGAAATCATCCCAAGTGATGCCCTGTAATCCAAGCTGATGAACCACCAAAATCTTAATAAGAGCAAAATGATAAACACTGTTAAGTTGCTGCTGAGGGGTTTTGTGCTGCACAAGGGTGGTCATCCTCTCTATGTTCCGGCAAATGAAATATGGAATGTTCATCATCCGTACCCTGGTGAAATGCATGAGCAACCTGATGTGATAAGCATATAAATGAGAGAACCGTCCCTCATAACTGAAATACTTCATGATCAATTTCATTAGTGGAGCATATTCATCTTTCAGATATTGGAATGGAAACACTCTCTTGAGCTGCCTCAAGAAACCGGTTTTAATGTATGGCTCATAATGTTGTCGGTCAATCTTCTTCCTCTTGGTCCATGGTTCCCTAATGTTTAGTATGCCGGTTGCTAGTGAGATAGATTCTGGTGTAAGTGTGAAGGTGACACCGGCTAAGGTAGCTTGATCTCCATGTAAATGTAGCACGAATAGACGAGCCAACTCATGATGAAATTGAACATTAACCACCTTTTGACAAAACTCATAGCATGACTGATGCTGGAAACAAAACATGGCAAGAGGGCAGGCCTGTAATTTAGTGAGGGTGACTGGTTCTTCTCTGATATGTCTACCTCCTCTATGAGGTCTCTGGGGTGCATGTTCCTCCATGGGGGAGTCACTTTGGGTTTCCATTTCATAATCCGATGAATGCTCGATGCCATGACAAAAACTTCCTTGGAGAAAAGATGCTAGTGGAGGAAAACTGTGTTGAACTGCTCTTTTAGTGATGTGTTCAAATTCTGCCACCAAGGGGAAACAAATGAAACAAAGGACTGTTAGGAAGAGGGAAAGTTGTAAGGGATTAGGGAGTATTGGGACTATAGGGATTAGGGAAATGTAGGAGGGTTTTGAGGGATTTGATGTATAGGGTTAGGAATTGTTGTGTAGGGTTTGAGGTGTGAGATTGGAGAATTTGGGACAGAGCATTTAAGAGAAGGAATTAATGAGCTTAGGGGGGTAGAAAATTAGGGAATGATAAAAACAAGGGAGGAATGGGAAGGAGGAGTGATTTGGTAGCAAAACAGTGAATTGTGGAAACCACAACAATTTCTTTTGAGGCACGTTGAAGTAGGGTTTGGATTTTTGTTTCAATCAATGGCATCCATAAACCACCATCACTCAGCACAAAAATGGATGAAACATCAAGATGTTGACCTTACTTGGCAAATCCACGCAAATAAATGACAATTTGGAGAAATTTCAAACAAATTCGGGCTTTCAGGTGTATGCGCTGCGCCGTCCCAGTGCGCCGCGCCTCCCTAGTGCGCCGCGTCGGCCAAGTTTCCTCCAACTTCACCCAAATCGCATACTAACTCAACCAATTTGCTTTGAGTGGCTTCTCTTTGGTCTTGGCATGCAAATGACATTGATCTTCATGAAAATTTCTTTATAAAGACATGGATTTGATTTTTGACTCTCCAAGACCCATCTTTGTAATGTTTTGGCATTGGCACTTTTTCCATTTTAATACAACTCTGTTTTAAATTTCCTTTTTGACTAAAATGATGAAATTCTTGGCAATTTTTTTCCGGGATAGCTAACATGGAATTTGGCAAAGGAGACCAGGGTTGTGCCTGAAGAATTCAACAACTGAAAAACTTTTGAAAATTATTACAAAAACGAAATGCTGAATTTTCTTCATAATAGAGTTTTGAAGAAAAGTCATAATCCATCCATATGATGATGAAAATCTTTGAAATAACAACTTATTAAGAACCTCCCTCGTGAGCCTGCTGGCATTATTAGACATTGTTGAAGACCAAATTGACTAACCCTAGACCTAATAAGTGAAATGACTCTTGTGATCTAGAAATTGAAACAGGACTGTAAGTGACTTTAAAACTTGATTTTGATGAATAGACCTGAGCTAGCATGGATAAGGCATGAGGGGTAATGAATGACAAGACCCTTCCGTCAGATTTATGGCATGCTCCTAGCGGAATGAAACTGAGTGAATCGAGCGAGACACCTAAAATGGAAATGAAAAAAGAGGAATGATCTATGACGGAGGGATGTAAAGACCGACTCTAACAGACTGATCATCATAGAGTAAGGTTGGCAATAGTGTAGTTGGCGCAATGCAGGAGTCAGCAGAAGAGCAAAAGATTCAGAGGGTCAGAATGAGAAATAGTTAGATTCCAACATTCATTGTATTATGCTGAACACAGTTAAGTTCAACTAATTTTGGATGTTTTTCAGTTGCTTCTCTCAGCAACTAAGTTGCAGTGCGGATACAGTGTTAGAAGTGGCAGTGCTAGTAGCATATCAGATGCAGCGTTTGAGAGGGAGCTGTAGTATGGATGCAGCAGTAGAAGTGGCCGTGTCATGGGAAGTAATACAGTGGTAGCAGCAACACAGTGTTGGTGGTAGCAACAATGCAGAAAGGAGGTCCTTCAAAAACAGAGTAGCATGCAGGTGGACATTGTTGCTAGAGCACTTTCCTCGCTAATATGGAGTGTTAGTTTTTGGTAGCATCGAAAGTGCTTTAGCCTTGAAAATTGGTGGAGAGGCTAAGGCGCATGAGTTATAAATAACCCAGAAACCGTTTTTTGAAATTCCACCCATATTGTATTTTATTAACATAATTAATATTTTTAATGGAGTTCCTAAGTCTAAACTTAGGGAAATTAAAATATTAATGGGTATTAATCAAAATATGGGTGATAATGATCTAGAAGGAAGATCAAGTCATTTTTAATCTTAGACATTGATTAGAGACTTAATCTTAGTCGTCGAAGACTCAACAGGAAAAGTATAAAATGGAGGGTTGGGGTTTATTTGGAAACATACACAAAGAGACTGAGGAAACTGATTTTCTGAGGCCAGAAGTTCGCAGGAGGAAAATTGATTGGGGAGATCTTGCATCTGAGGGGTAGTGAGAATCTGGGAGAAGGAATTTCCGGAGAATACTGACAGAGAGGCAGAGAGAGCTTGCACAAAGGCAACACAGTATCTAGGAGAGCTGACACAGAAAAGTTGCTTGTCACGCAACATCCAGAACTACCGGGAACTACTTGGAGAGGTGACGCAAAGGCAACGTAGTAGCCGGGAAATTTGACGTAGAAAATTTTCCTGTCACGTAGAATCGAGAATTGTTGGAACTATCGGAACAACCAGGAGAGCTGACGTAGAAGGCAGAGAAGGTGACGCAAGGCTGACGCAGAGCTAGTGCTCAAATAGCCGGGGTTAGCCCGTCTTGTGTTGGATTAGCTGTAATTTTGTCGGGTGAAGTAAGGTAACACTCACTCAGATTTTCTGCCAGTATTTTCCCTGTAAAGGATTGCTATATGAGCATCCTAGATTTGTATTCAGATATTTCTCGTGCATAATAATAAACCCTTAGAACTGCTGCACCGGTTTCCCGCATTGGGTTTTTTCCAGAGACTATTGTGTCCAAAAATAAGTGTGTCCTATGTATCTTGTTCTTTGCTTTGTTTTCTGTTTCATAAGATCAAATTTAATTAGTGTATGCTACAGAAGTAATTTTCTTCAGTATTCAGAAGAATAACTTTATGAATGTAATTCAAAAATCAAGTAGGTGAAGTAGATTTAGATTTGCTGCAGTAGGGGTTCCTTCGAGTCTAGGAATTTTCACAGTTCATCCCATGGTACCCCCATATAACCATCAAATCTTACTAAAACATAGGTGGGTGATTTTGAGGGTGAAATTCCAAGGTTATACACAATTTTTTCTACAACTCCAAGATCTCCATCTACAAGTTTTACATCAATCTATGTGTTTGATTGTGCTGAGAGGTGTTCTACAGCCCAATATGGAGGATATGTTCACGTTAAATCATTAGATTTAAAATTAAATTAAATAATAATAATAATAGTAATAATAATTTTGTCTAAATTAAAAATAAAGACATATTAGAGATGTTAATGTGGGCTCAATTATGTAGATGTTTACTGTAGATTCAATAGCTTATGTGATATGCTAAAACATAAGACAAGAATCTACTCTACTCATCAACGAAAACCAAAATTGATCGATAAAAATAATAAGCAAAAAGGGAAGAATTTCAGTCGCACATAACACAATATTTCTCTGGGGAAAGCAACTGCTAAAAAACCTGACTATATATATTGCATTAACCAAAAGATCGGAGAAGAAAATACAATGCTTGTTCATCCTGAACAATTCCTACACAAGTACAATCTATCTCTCTGCTTCACAAACCAGCGCAAACCAACACTTAGCCAATTTTGTTGCCCGCCAAGCCCCTACTTCCTTGCACAATTCCTTAGAGAATTAGCCCGTATTTAATTGGGAAATCCACTCTCCATAACTGTGCAATCCATCCATATGCCCTCAACTGATTGCATGCACTGTCTGGTACAACTTGGAAAATTATACAATTGATAGTACACTGTCCCTTAACTCTAATCTCAACTGGGCCTTCCTCTGAACTAACATGCATGAGTTATTTATGAGTGAATCTTCAGTTAAGTGGTGTGGTACTAAGGATGCATTGGTGCACTTCCCCACTACTAAACTCTTACTAGTTCCTCCAATGGTTAGAACTAGTTTAACTGACTATAACCTAGTTAGACTGAGTTATCTACTTACAACTCAAAAGAACTCAACTTGGGCCCATAAAATTTAGGGGTCACTCTACATGACTCTAGATGGACTTCCAACTCGAATTTCATAAGCCAATTAAGTCAATTTAACTTAATTAACTATTACAAGTTGCTATGAGAATAGAATTTCAATTTAATTCACAATTTAATTCAAGGAAAAATTAAATTGGAATTTCTAGATGATATTTTTAGCATTTCTTGTTGTTATTTTCAACACTCCCTCTCAACAAGAAACGAATTCAACTCTATCCTGATCCGGTACCTTTGGAATGTTCTGCATGCAACACTTCTCTCTAGTGTTGGTTCTACTGCAAACTAAAAAAAAAAAATCCAACCTGAATCAGTATGATGCATCTGTCACCAGAGTCTCTAATTGCTACTAGCTCCTGCACTGTTTACTGAAAACTCTGCACTTCTACTGCCTCTGCACTACTGCCAACTCCGCTATATGCTCCCTAGTATCTGATTGCTGCTAATCTCTGCCTTTGTCAGTTTGACATCTAACTGCATCAACCACCACTGATCCATCTTGCTACTATGTATTGTGGGCTCTCGTAGCAAGGTAATGATCCATAAGACAAAACCTCTCAATGGACCCTGCCCAAATTTCTGCACTCTTGGGACTATTACTTCACATTACCCCACCTCGCCCATGGAGGTATTGATCTAGGTGGATATTGGTGGCCACCCTCCTATTCCACCTAGACTCCCCAATCAGTTTCATTTGTTTCCTTGTTCATTTCAACATTTACTATTTTTAGCAGTTTTTCGGGTCCTGAACTTTCTGAGTAGTTTTGACCCCCTAAATGGAGTTTTTTGGGGTCTGCAATAGGCTCATAGCTATGGGCAGGGGCTTGTAGCGAAACCTGTAGTACTCGGTGAGACCTTTCCAACAAGGTATTGTATGCGCCAAATGGAGATAATATGACCAAGTTACGACCCCAGGAAGTTAGCTACCCAACTAACCCCAACGAGGTCCACAAACTCTTGGTTTTACATCTCCCGGGGTTAGGGTTTTGGTTGTTTATGGTTTTCTCATGTTTTCCAATAATAAATAGGCCCTTGAGCCTCATTGTAACACAGTTCAGAGGCATGTAGCTGCCACATCTCTTCTCAGAGATAGGCTACCATCGCTCGAGCTAGTCTTATTTCCATTTTGTTTGTAAGCATATTTCAGTATTTGATATTAATGAAATGAAGTGTTATTTCTTTTTCATCTCTGTATTTATGGTTATATATGTAATTTGTTGTGTTCCTATTTAAATCCGGATCAATGGTATCAGAGCGGTCTGCTCTTTCTCTGTTTTTCTTTGCATGTCCCCAACGAGGTCGAGATATAAGGAGTTAGGGCTCGAACTGGTCGAACCTTTGCAAGAACAGCATCACAAATCCCAACGGCCTCCTATGGGGGAAGAAAAGAAAGATGAGGGGGCAGGAGAGCCTATCAAAATCTTACTCGAAGAAGCCCTTGAGCGACAAAAGAACACGATAATGGACAACTTTTTCTAGATCCTTCAGCAGCTACCCAGGGGCAACGGATCTACTTCCAGCAGCTACTCTGGAAGCGCCACACCCTTTAAGGCATAAATTCCCATATTTGAGGGTTAGATAGATGCAGACGCCATAGATAAATGGTTAAATATGCTAGAATGATATTTTCCTATTCATGATTTTTCCAGTCGGGAAAATATCACTTTTGCACTTCTCAAAGTCGCCCCCCACATCAAGGACTAGTGGGAAACATACTGTGAACAAAAGGACGAGAGGGAACCCTCACTATTTTCAGCCGAACCCACTTGGAATTCGTTCCAGGATGCCATCAAGGAGTTGTACTACCTTGTCGGGAGCTACAAGGATAAATACATAAAGTGGACCACACTACGACAGGGAAGGGACCAAGACGTGTCGGAGTTTACAAATACTTTTAATACCCTGCACACTAAGTTGGGTATCAAGGGTTCTAAGCAGAATTTGGTACTCAAATATCATGGCTGCTTACACACGGCGTATCGATACATTGTTAATATTGAGCAGAAGTTTAAATACAAAAAGCGAGAATTTGGATTTGCAAATTCGAAGCAAGGGAAAGGCGCCCCCAAATTGCAGGGCGAAGGACAGAGCCAAGGCGGGGGTGACCTAAGATAAACCATTGAAGCCACAAGAAAGGAATAACAACACGAAGTCAAAGAAGGATGCAGGAAAGTGGTGTGATTTCCATAAGAACCCCACTCACAACACAAGTGAGTGTCGGGCCAAGTAGTTGTTGGTGGCCTAATTGAAGGCTTCAGAATCATATGCATGTTCTGACTCTGAGTCAGAACCCGACAAGAGGAATGAGAAAGGGAAACAGATTATTGATGCGGAGCCCAACGCTACTGTTGCCACCACCAAGATCCAGAAGAATGAGCCTGAAAATACAGAGGAGGGGGAGCGTCTCTTCCACTCACAGATGTGGGTGAAGGGTTTGCCACTGCAATTCATTATTCACAGTGGGAGCCAAAAGAACCTCATTGCAGTAGAGGTCATGAAGCAGATGGGCCCATCGACTGCACCACACCTGCAGTCATACAGTATCAGGTGACTTCAACTAGAATGAGATCTCCGAGTCAAATAGAAGTGTCGCCTTCCTTACAACATCAAGCCCTTCATAGATGAGGTATTGCGTGATGTTTCTCCTCTTGACGTTTGAGATGTATTATTAGGACAACCATACTTATGGAAGCGACATTATGTATATGAGTCTAGACCTCACTCTGTGATTATTTATTTGGGTAATACGTTATACAAGATACTGAAGGTAGCCCCGCCTACCGCTACCTCTTAGATCTTTGCTAAGAAGTGCAGTAAGATCATCTCCCAAACTAGGAAATTTATTTTCTTTCTGGTTTGCTCTCAAAGTAAGGGGAAGATCGTAGCCACATCCATGGCCCCTGAGAAGCGTTCCTCCACGTAGCAGAAGTAGGTGGATACAATCATGAAAAAATACAGGGATATCTTCTCCTCACCCACAGGGGTACTGTTGCACTGCCAGGTCAAGCATTCGTTCGATCTGACTCCCGGAGCACCTCTACCCAATGGGACGATATATATCATTACTCCATTGTGGAAAATTCAAAGTACAGGCAATGACATGATCAACATCGAGTGTCACACAAGTTTTAGGTGGGCGACAAAGTTTGATTGCATTTGCAGAAAGAACACCTTACCAGAGTTCATTGGAAGCTCAGACCCCTCTGATATGGTCCTTACACCATTACCAAAGATGTGGGAGACAATGCTTTGGAGCACAACATTCCCCCATTCCTTGGCTTGTGATGAGCCTCATCATTGAGTAATTATATGGGCCTTAATTGGCCTTAATTCACCTCCTAAGCTTACTCAAACCAACTATTCTCACAACTGATCGCATACTCTTGAATATATTTTTTTTATGAGATGAGTTAGAGTTAGATATTTTTCTTTGTGGTCTAATGTGCATGGAATGTAGGAATATAAGACAAAATCAAGGAAAATGTAGGGATAAAAGGTAAAAGCAAGGAACTATTGTAAAAGACCTTGGTAAAAACTCGGATGGGTCAAGGGAGAGGAACTATAGGAGGTAAATCCTCCTCATTTACTGCCCCTCCATTCGAATATCCCTCCATCAGCTGAAAGTACACACAGCCAAATCAGGAGTACTAGAAGGCATCCAAGTAAGTGAAGGTGCAAACAACTAAATCAGGTGTACCAGAAGACAACCAAGCAAGTGAAAGTACGAGTTTTATCTTGAGTTGGGAGCCAAGAATCCCTACTAGAAGGTAGCCGAGGTAGTGAAAGTGAAAGCACAAGTTTATCATTAAGTTGGGAGCTGTACCTCCCTAATTTTGAGGGAAGTCGTTGGAGACTTCAGATGTATAAATAGAGAGGCTTAGGACCTCAGTTTTTTTAGTTAGTCACCAATAGTTAGTTACCAAGAGTTAGCAAGAATTCGAACTTTTGACTGTAGAACTAGACCTGTAACAGTTCTTGATGTAATACAATGATTTTATAATGAAGATGAGTTTTGTTTTGAGCCAAAACTGAGTTAACTCAAAGGGCTGAAGCTCTTGGGTTAGGGCCTAACCCTAGCAACCAAAGCTCCTCTTTATTGTATTGTTAAGTAGCATAACTTTCTGTTCATTTGTTGAAGTAGTTCATTTCCATTACAACAATAGCATAGATGCATGGTTTGATTGTTCATTTGTTCAAGTAGATGCATTTTCATTACAGTAAGTCATCATATATTTATGGCTTTCCTGTTCATTCACTGAAGTAGCTTCCTGTTTTCTGTTTATTTGTTTAAGTAGTTGTAATCTCATTACAGTAGTGTAGAGTAGATTAGCTGTGATTCATTGTGCTTCCTTTTATGCTCTCATTCAACTAGTAGGTTGGCAAAGAAAAGATCCACAAGGTTGCTCACAGGTGTCTCGGCCTCACCTCCTCCCTCTGGGACCATGACGTGAGGAAGAAACCCTGCAGCAACCCCAAACACATAGGGTTTTGGTTTTCACAGGGAGTTTGTTGTTTAACACAATCACTAAAGTCATTTCATTTCACTATGTTCCTTTAATGGTCATCTGCTCCTTTGCTCTCTTCCCGTCATTTGATCTCCCTCACATCCTTGTCATTCTCCTTCAGCATGAAAAGCTGAGCAGAAGCTGTTAATCCATGTTCAAACGGTTTTAACCGCATATTGCCTCACACAGCAAAACTGACCAATCACCACCCCAATTCACTTTTAGCATTTGAATTTGTGCACTTTAAATCCCAACGATCGATCTGCCTTGTCAAATCTGACGGCTATCGCACACCCGCTCACCAACGCGCTCCGTCAAATCTCCACTATAGATCTACCTTGCCAAATCTGACAACCTTCGCACGATATCACGTAGATTTTTGTCCGACTGTTATCCGCCTGAGGGTTTCCCTGTGCTACGTGTCATCCGGGGAGGCCAATCACGTAAAATTTTAGGAAACCACTTACAGTTTTGAGGGCACACGATACACTGCTTACCACCCTCTAATCCCGCTCCCCCATTTCTGCACGTTCCTTTAAGCGCTTCCATCTCCACTGTCGATCTGTCTCTTGATCTGATGGCCATCGCATCACCTGATCACTTTATCACCTTAAACTCCCACTGTCGATCTGCCTTATCTGATCCGATGACTGTCACTTCACCCGATCGCCAACTGGCTTGGCCAATCTCTGCCATCCATCTGTCGATTGATTCCGCCCATCCATCTCTTGACTTCACCTCCGCGACATAATCTCAACCGTCCATCTTGTTAGTTAACCTTGTTCGCCCATCTACCTACGTACCCTCTTGTGATCCGATCTTAGTCGTTCAATTGTCTTTCACTTTCCTGATCCAACGGTTCTTATGCGTTGTTGCTCCCTCACCTCCTCCTTTGACCAATTTGATCTCCGACCGTTTTTCCGCTTAAACCCAGACTTAGCTTAGTTTCCTTTACTTGCACCTTAGGATAATTTTATTCTCTTTTACTTCTGCAACTTAGATAGTTAGCATTAGATTAGAGTTGTTTATCAATTCTGCTTAGTCTAGCTGTTTCCATGGTTAATTAGGTTATGGTGTGATTTAGGATTGCATGTTGTTTTCTTCACTTCTGCAGTAGCTCGTCCTTAGAATATATTTGCTCTCCTTCCATCAAAATCAAGCTTCTTATGACCCTATAGCAAGTATTTTCCTTCTTATTTGTAGTTTTTCATTCAATTAAGCAATTTTGTTCTGCAAGTAGTTTTCTTTCTGTCAGTAGTCTTTCATTCAACAATTTCAATTCAGTAGGTAGTTTCCTTTTTGTTAGTGGGTTTCATTCAATCAACAATTTCCTTTATGTAGAGTACTTTCCAGCTTTAAAGAAAAATCTTACAAAAACCAAAAACATTCCTTTCATGCCTCGTAGGAATAGGGATAATTCAGGAAAATTCTTTCCAAATACCCCCACTACATCCAACAACCAACCTTCTCTCTTCTTCGGTGAATGTGAATTGGAAGAACCTTTAGGTGAGCAACCTGACATATTCGAAGAACCTATAGGGGAAGAAGAAGAGGAAGAACCCATTCCTACTAAACCATTGGTTGAAAACCAAGATGACAGAGGAAATAGAGAGAGAATTGGGAGTGCTGTCCCCATTAGGGAAACCAATGGGCACTAAAATGAAGAATATAAGCCCCTCTGCTCTAGCTCATTTCCATGGCTTGACCATAGAGGAACCTGACACTTTCCTGTTTGAGTTTGTTGTTATATGCCGAACCTATGACTATATAGAGGATGAGAAAAAGTTAAAACTGTTTCCATCTACCCTCAAGGATGCAACATTGTGCTGGTTCATGGGTTTACCTGGAGATAGCATCATAACTTGGGCTCAGATGCAGCAGGCCTTTAACAACAAATATAGGGACTACTGTAGGTCAAAAGACACCAAAGAAGAGATTTTTGGGATGACCATAGCCAAGGATGAATCCTTAGAAGACAATGAAGAAAGATTCCAGCTCAGTTACAAAAGGCAAAATGCACACTTGACCCTGAGTCACTGAAGCTGGTCCTGCTTAGAGGAGCAAGGGAGGATATCCTAGATACCTTGCATTTGTTAACAGGAGGAGATATCTACCAACTACCCTATGAGGATATCAAGACTATATTTAGAAACCATTGTAGGGCAACCGGGGAAAAGGGTAGGAGTAGTCAACCTATGACCAGTTCGTCATCTTCCAACTTATCCATCAAGGGTGAAATTGGAAATATGTTGGAGAACTTCAAAAGTGAGATGTTGCAAACCCTTGCCTTGCAATTGGATTCCATGAATATCAAAAGGAATCAAGAGGAAGAAAAGATAGCCTTGGCCATCTTTTGTCCTAGTTGCACCAGGAGGCATCCTAGGAATGAATGCCCATTGAACTGTATTGAGATTTGCTCAGTCTGTGAAGAAAACCACTCCGCAGATAAGTGCCCTTCTTTACCTAGACTCAAAGTTGTATATCAAGGAGCTGAAGGGGGCACTAAGCAGCTTTGCTACATCAACCAAAGGAGACCTCCTGGGCCTAGACCATACCAATAGGGTATGCAAGGATCATTCCATGCATATTACAGACCCAACCAAATCACAACTATACCTTCTTGGGGACCCCTTACCCAACCTTCCTGGTCTACACCCCCACCTTGTTCCTATACACCTCAGTATCATTCCCAGCTAGCCAGCCAGTCATTTCAACCTTACAATTAGCCACAACATCAGTGGAATACCCCACCCCAGGGGTGGAGGCCCAATTCAACAATGTTCCAGCTCTATTTCCTCCATCACCTACCCAACCGCAACTCTTGCACTCTGCTCCACCTAGGCAACCTCAGATGCTTGCTCAGCCAAATCCAAACCCAAACAATAGGCAGGCTCAACAAACATACAACAAAAAGACATCATACCCAGCTTATGCTGTTGAAATCCAGGAGATCAACCTAAGATCTAGGAGAATTCTCCTAGATAACCAACCTCCCTCTCCATATAAGGAGGTTCAGAGAGGAAAGCAACCTTAAAGTAAATCCACCCTTTTATGAAAGATTAGCCCAACCACTCCAGCGTGCCCTAGAAGAAACCAAACTTTCGAGAGAATTGAAAAACCTATGTGTAAAAAATCCCCTTCTCTAGGCAAGAAAATATGTTCCTATTTACAATAAATTGATTAAGGAGAAGTGATTTTGATTACTCCCAGGATCAATCTAACAATTTTTGCAAATTGACGATGTTAGTTTCAGTATATGCATACTTCCATCAGGGATCAAATCTACTCTTTGCATTTTCATTTTAGGTGTCTCATTCTGAATTTTTTATCATTCCACTAGGTCATGCCAAAATGGTCCACTGATGGTTGTCTTCTCCTTAGAAAATCATATTTTCCCTCATAAGGTACATTTGCTGACCCATCTCCATGTTGCATTCAGTTATGGTTTCAGTTATGTTATTTTTAGAGTCAAGGAAGTTGTGTTTCCATTAGGTATTAGGGTCCATTTCCAAGGTCAAAAGTATAGTTTCATGTGTAAATAAAGGTCAGCAAAGGTATGAGGAAGACCAATAAACAAAGAGTGATTTGTAGGAAGTCATGGATATTGTACAAAATTTTTATTTCACTGATGTAATTTTCATTTCAAAGATATGTTTTTGAGATGAAAACAGAGTATTTTAGTTGATTTATATTTTTTTCATGTAATTCAAGTCATTTCATGTAATAAGTGTTACCATAAGCTACCCAAGCATTTCTCCTTGCTGCAAGTAATGAAAGCCATTGAAGAAATCAGTTCAATCCAAAAATCATCCACCTAAAAAGAGACAAAGAGAGAAAAGTATTAAACAGAGATTTGGAGGAAAGTAAAAGTTCCAAAAAACATTATAAAGTGGGTTTTTTTAAAGAAAAATAAAAATCGCCCTCAATATAAGATTTCAAAATCCTTTTTAAAATTCATCATATTCATTTGACAAAGAGAAAGAAGAGAGTTGAAGGAGAGAAGGGAGTTGAAGCCAATTGGTGGCTGAGCAAAGAGGAGGCACTGCGCATAGAGTAGGAGGCGTTGCGCATAGAGAAGATTGTGGAGGTGCTACGCACAGAGCAGTTTGTGGAGGCACTGTGCATATAGACAGAGCATTGCGTATAGGGCCTGTTCGCCAGTGCATTTTTTCACGCGCTGCGCATAGAGCCGAAGAGTTGCGCAACTGTACAAGGCGCTGTGCATAGGGCCAACAAACACCAAAACCACCCTATCAATCATCCAAATCACTCTTTTGTTATCTAGAGATTCTAAACAAGTAAGTACTCTCCTTGAACTATCCTCTCGTCACTCATTTCATGATTTTGAAGTTGGTTTGATATTTAAATTTTCAAACCCTAAGTTGCTTAAAAAACCCTCCCTACTTATCATATCCTTTATTCCCACATTCTCTTGACAAATGCCTCCACCTATCCCCTATAACCTAAATCCCCGAAACAAAATCCTTAAACCCCTATTTGCTAAACAGTCCCTACCAAAAATACCCTCTTTCTCACTCTCACAAACTCCTCTCCCCTTCCCCTATCCCTATTCACCATAACTAACTTCTTGATTACCTTCTCTAGGGTTTCAAAATTTCAAATTCAAAATACATGGATAAAGAGGATAGAGATTATGAGGAGTAAAATAGTGGCAGTGAAAGCATGGGAGATGAACCTCAGCATCAGAGAAAACCACATAAGAGAGGCAGAATTATCAGAGAGGAACCATCAAACATCAGAGAGTTACATGATTCTCATATGACTGTCTCTTGTTTCAGGCATCTAGGGTGTTATGAGTTTTGTGAGCAGGTACAAAGAGTTCAACATCATCCTGAGCTGACCAGGATTGCTCAGCGTTAGAGTACTGCTTGTGTGATAGTACTGCTTATTGAACACCTTCCGACGAAGACCTTGAGCTGCTTCCTTCCTGCTTTGACCTTTACTGCTTTGCTCAAATAATACAACCCTTGACACCCGCCCTAACTCCATCGGACCTTTCTTTCCACCCATCGAACCAACCCCGCAACACAGATTCTTCCTTCGTCCGGTGGCTCACGCACGCCTCCACACAGACACATCTAGGCAGGAAGCACTAAGTAGTAGCGCGCCTGTTCTTTTCTTTAGACCGGATTTGACAGATTCTACTCAAATTGGTAATCATAATTGGCACTATGTAACTAAAATTGTATATTAACGTATCTAATGCGTATGTCCCTGGGTCTACGAGTTTGTGTAAGGTGCTTTGAAAGCAAGGTATCGATAAGCCATTCGGGTAAGCGAGGTTTCACTGTGGACTTGAGGTGAACTGAGGGCTTGAGGTTCACGTCCCTAGGTCTTGGTGGTGGTCTCATGTGGGTCCGTCGTTTTTGGTGGGATGGTAAAGAGAGAATATATCAGGAGGTAGAGAGATCATAGATCGGGGATAGATAGATCAGAGATCAGGAGAGATAGCTAGAGATACGATCAGCAAAATCGAGACGGACAGGTAGCAAGTTCGATCGATCAGTTCGAAGGATCGGTTTCATTCAGCCTCCCACCTCGCTCCCCCACCAAGGGGGGGGTTATAACGTTACACTAAGCGAAGCGCCCCGTGTTCATTCAGTGTGCTGGCTGTGGTGGTGACGGGTGAACTTATTAACGATGGGACGGTGGGCTGATTCGTGAGGTGCCAAGGTCTTTTGTAGCCAATATCCATGATAACAAGGTAACTCTTGTCTGGGTGACATTTACAGTTTCATCCTCCATCATTGCTGATGCTACATGGATTCCAAATGTGGGGGAAAAATGGTATAAAGCACAAGACTTGGATGAGCACTACTATGAGCCATACATTAAATCCAGGTATAGGAATGAAAAGAAGAGGACCTTTCCTTTCAGGTTACTTGAAGACAAGTATGCCCCTATGATGAGGATCATTATGAAGTATTTTACATGTGAGGGTAGATTTTCTAGATTGTACACCTATCATATTAGGCTTCTTATGCACTTCACAAGAGTGAAAATGTTTAACATCCCATATTTCTTATTCATGAACATTGAGAAGATGACCTACATTATACAAAAAAATCCATACCCCCAGCATATGAGTAGTATCTATCACTATTCCTTGATTATGATGATTGTGATACATCATCTCAACCTCCTCAACATCTCCTGGGATACATTTATTGCCAATGAGATCTTCAATGGTCCTCAAATTCCTCCACTGGTGCTCCAAGAAGCAGAAAGGCCTTCCAACAGTGCCAAAGTAAAGAAAAGTGAGAAGGTGTGATAAAGGAAAGCGTTCCCTCTACGGATAGAGGCAACCCCTCTAGCTTTAGAGTGGGTCTAGTCACAGAAAAGACAAAACAAACAATAAATTCCCTTAAATAGTCATTGTTGGAGGCCTACCTCAAATTGATGGTTGATGAAGTTTCTGTTGTAGTGCTTTAGCTTCTATTTCTTTCTCCTCGATGAGCAATCAACCTGAAACACCACAAGAAAACAACAGAGCACATAACCGAGAACAATAATGATCTATTTACTTATAAAGTCAAGGAGTCACAAGCTATCAAGTAGATTAGACGCAAGATTTAGGAAAGCATCACTGCTTGTATTAAAAATGAAAAAAGAGCAAACTTACAACCATGCTTTGACGTCGCAAGTCTTCTCGGAGGGTCTAGTCAGTAAGTTCCTTCAAGCAGTCACTCTTAAGAATGGGTCTCCCAATAAGACAATAGCTCTCTCTCTATCAAGCCCTCATGCAAAGCTAAGATACTCCAAAACATCTTATCAAACTATTAGCGATCCCACACTTGCCACACTCACACAAAATCTATCTACTTAGTTTCAAACCAAACTCAAAAGAACTAGCAAACACTAATCCGGCACTAAAGAACTAAAGAACTAAAGAACTAGCAGATCCTAGCAATGGTGAGTGATTTTATAGGAGAAGGAGTCTCCATGGAATGAGGGTGAGGGAGCTTATCCTTAAGGGAGGTTGCACAAGAGGCGGAACCACCATCCCAGAGGAGGAAAAGTGACCCAAACTGACCCAACAACTAGCTCTGGAAACACCTAGAAGGCCAACTGTTTGAACAAATTCGCCAAATCTAGGTCGTCGCAAGTCATGAACTAAGGATTAGCAACGACATCGCAAGGAGGCAATGCATTCAAATGAATCGTCTTTGTAAATAGCTGGGAGCTTCGCGCCAAGCCCTAAAATCACACCGTCGCGGGAAACACGTGTACCTCGGCAATGGTTTCACGACAAGATAGTTCATGACAAGGGATCATCACACCTTTTAATGTCTTATTAGCGACAATGCAGAAACTTAGGAAAAAGGGTCAGTTATTCAACATCAGAGAGAACTATTTAATATTTTTACATAAGTGGGAAGATATAGACATGTGTATTTAATACATGACATAGCAGAGGGACTGAGATGAGGACAGTGACAAATTACTGTGTAACAGATGCCCCCTAAAGCATGAAGCCCGAGAGAGTGGGAGGGGTGAAATGCTTTACGAAACCATGACCGAACTGGAACACCACCTTGAAGAACCTGCAGGCGCAAGTACAACTGATATCTCTGATAGTGGAATACATGTAGTCTAGGCATGGGTGCAGCCATCCAAAAGACATATGAAAATTTGTCTGTGGTATGGGCGCAGCCACCCAGTTGATAAGGTCATATATAATGACAAAGGTATGGTCGCAGCCATCCATGAAGACTCAGATATGGTCACAACCATCCAATCAAAGAGTCATGTATGTAATCACGAACCAATCCACGCAACCCAAACATATGTAATCTTAGTTCGGGGTCTTGAAACCCTAACCGATCTTAGTACAAATTCTAGCATGCGAATAGACGTGCTGAAGTCGAGCATGATAGAAAGTTGCTTGATTACCGGTCAATAATGAAAACCATTAACAAGCGCAAGAGAAACCATCAATAATGCCAATGGCTCTCAAGGTACTGCCAGTACAATTCACTAAGTGTGAAAAAAGGGCTGAAGTTGAACACTCATGGAATCACCCAATTGAAGACCAATGATGAAAGTCTGTCATTAGATGCGAAGAACTTGCCATTGAGGCATGCAAGCTCTAAGGTACCGAAAAGGTTCTCTAGATCAACCTCCTGGATAATGAGCTGGTCTTGACAGGAGGCAATTTTTCGTAGGAGGGCCATAATGTTTCCCCCATCAACGACGCAAGACAAGGAACAAGTGGTAGATGGTGAAACAGAGCATCAGAGGAGGAGGTAAGGGTGTGAACTGTAGAAGGATTATACTCTTGAAAATATAGACGACACGACTCCAGAATGTGGCAGCATTTTGGTACCAAGGGATCAGAGGTCTGATGGAGACAACATGGATTAGATGGAATGGGGCAAAAATGGAAACCCAAAACCCCGGAAGGCCAATGACAATGTAGATATCCCAACCCAACGAGAAGAAAAAGTGTTGATGTTCAAGAGTGACTAGCTGCCGTAGGTAACCATTGACGACTTCTAAATTTTCCCCCACCATTGCTGGTGAGTACCCCAATTATTTTTGAAAAACAAGCTTGAATGGGATAGGATATGCTTGTGATATAAGCTCGACCTTCGGATGAATCCAACCTAGTGATAATTTAATGAGCCCTAGGGAGGAGAAGCTTGAGTCTCGTCATGGTGACGAGTCTAATGTCATCAGGGTTTAATGAGTCTGACACAGGGAAAACTCAGAGTCTTTTTCATGTTTAGAGAGTTTGAAAAAGACACAGAAAATAAAACTCCAGGGGGTCCTTTTTCGTAAGTTTGTGTCCCTCGAGCCCAAAAAAGTAGAAAACAATACCCGAGAGAACCGCTTGATCATTACAACCAAGGAGTACTTTTCGTAATTAGTGGCCCCGATCCGAAAAAGTAAAAAAGTGATCAAAGACATGTCGTTTCATAACCAGTATCGAACTTGAAATGACAAAAGTCCAATTATCTTTTCATGTTTATACGGCCAGAAAAGAGCTGAAAATGGATTGCCTTTTATTCCATTTAACGAGTAAAAAGGGAAAAGCTCGACAATATTTTCATCTTTTACGAGTCAGAAAAGAGCTTAAAGGTGACTTGTCCTAGAGGAACGAGTGGTATAAAGGGTAGCAACTGGTTCCGGCAATGGTGGAACTACTCAAAACGTGTAATGGTCAAGAGGTTGGCTAATAAAACCATTCATCGTTGGGGTTCCTCAGGAAAGGAAAAACAACTAAGTGAAATCATATGATTGGCCAAAGAGATGGTGGTGATGGAATGAAACAACCAAGGCTCATCTAGCAGAATTTAGCGGATAAAAACAACAATCATGAGATGTAAATCAGCTATGGGTTCATGTTTACACAAGCTTGAACCATGGAAAACTCTGCTTGGATTCGGTTTCATGTTTACACAAGCTTGAAATGAAAAACTATGCTTGTTATAAGTTCGCATGCCCCCAACATAATGATGCAAATTGAGGTACATGCCCCCCAAGCTTCATTGCATTCAACGAGGTGGATGGAATGAAGGTTCACTTTTGAGATCTTGGAAAGAACCGACTTGGATTTTACGAGATCTTAATCAAAGACCTGATTTGGAAAAGGGATTTGTTTCATTTTTTTAATGAGGTTGACACAGTAAAAGAACTATCCTCATAACCCTTGTTTCATTTTTTAATGAGGCTGACATAAGATCAAGAACTTTCCTCAAGACTCCTTGTTTCATTTTTTAACAAGCTTGACACAAGACAAGGAACTGTGCTCCATGATCCTTGTTTCATTTTTTAACGATGTTGACACAAGATCAAACTATCCTCAGACTCCTCGATTCATTTTTTAACGAGCTTGACACAAGGTCGGGAATTATGCTCACTACGCCCAGTTTCATTTGTTAGTGAGGTTGAAATGGGAACAAAATATCCTCAGGCCCTTGCTTCACTTTTTAACGAGGTTGACACAAGATTAGAACTATCCTCAGACTCCTTGATTCATTTTTTAATGAGCTTGACACAAGACAAGGAACTATGCTAGGACACCTTGTTTCATTTTTTAACGAGGTCGACACAATATAAGAACCGTCCTCGAACTCCTGCTTATGGGCCATACAGAAACATGAATCCCAAGAGATCCTCACTAGATGGAAGAAACACGCTTTGGGGGGGAAAAATGTCACTAGACACTAATGACAGATCAGGTTCCAATGCCCCTAGTACATAATGTACGAGACCATTTGCATGATCATCAGCAGAGGCGGAGATGGAACAAGTAGCCAGATAATTGACCTGTGGCAAGGAAAGGGCTACTTGCAGACAAGAGCCGATAGGAGATCATGGTGGTACAGGAGGCATTGGAGGACGAAAGAATGATAATTGATCTATAGTCACCATTCTTCCATCGTGCAGAAAACAAACCACATGGAAAAGTGAAGAAACAAGAGCCCCCATGGCATAAATATAGTCACGGCCAAGGAGAAGACTGAAATCTAAAGCACCTTGGACAACCATCACGTTGATATAGACGGTTTTGCCTCCCAAAGTAACAGGGAAATTCAAAAGGATCCCTAAAGGTTGACTGGTTCCTCCGTCAAATGCCAACAGATTCTGCGTGACCGACACAAGCTATGGGGAGCCCAAATCTTGCCAAGTAGTGAAAGGCATGAGGCTAACCGACGCACCCTCATCCAAGATAGTGCCAGGTACTGCCTTATCATAGGCATGTACTGTAATCTGGAAAGGCACATAGGATGGAAGGCAGAAAGTAGTCAAGTGACTCCAATCGAAGGAAATGACCGAACTACTTGGTGGGGGTATCATATGATTGCCCCCATGCTCTACAGGAACTAAAGAAGGACTCTCTAAATCAACTAGGATAGGAGGGTCATTCTTGGACTCAAGAGAATATGATGAGATGAGAAGAACATGAGCAGTATAATCATGATGCTCTTTCAGAATAGAGTGATCAACAGGCGGTGAATCCAAGTTGACACTCTTTCTGACCAATGGTTGGTCAGGAACAGGCTGAGCACCGCCAGGTTTGGGAAGAGAAGGGTGGACAAGTGAAGAATCTAAGTTAATCTCATTGTCAACCGGGAGAGGGTCTGAAGATAGCCTCTGATAACCAATGGGAAGTCCGGGTTAAGAAGTTGTAAGACTTTCCAAAACGATAGAAGCTTCATCCATGAGCGGACAAAGATGAAGGGGATGGTTGCCTTCACATAGTCTACAGGGGAATTGGATCTTCCCTTTCTTCTTACCACTGCCAATAGAGGATTGAACATCGACATGAGCTACAGAGGACGATGAGGGACGAGACAGATCATGAGACCATACTTCTAAGATCCTAGGAATGCCAGGACAATCACAAAGAATATGGTCACCATTGCACAATTTACAAGGAAACTTAACCTTCCGCAGAGGAGAAAAAGGTGTTTCGACTTGATATGTACTCAGATCAATAGTTGCATGGGTGGTCTCGCGCTAATCAGACTTATTCTTCTTCTTCGTCTTCTTCTTCTTCTTCTTAGTCTCTTGGTTACTAGATGTGGAACTTTCACTAAGTGAAGTAGGAGATGAAGATGAAGGAATAGGGGAAGAAGGCACAAGCTCAACCTTGGAATCATCGTGTTGTGATTTAGACGAAGGAGACGGTGGAACAGGATTCATGACACTCGAGACCACCGAGGTTGAAAACAACCAAACAGGCAGACCGATGGTTAACCCAGGCAAGGACAATGTTGCCATATACAGAGCACTGAAATTTCCAATTTGTGTCCCTCGAGCCCAAAAAAGTAGAAAACAATACCCGAGAGAACCGCTTGATCATTACAACCAAGGAGTACTTTTCGTAATTAGTGGCCCCGATCCGAAAAAGTAAAAAAGCGATCAAAGACATGTCGTTTCATAACCAGTATCGAACTTGAAATGACAAAAGTCCAATTTATCTTTTCATGTTTATACGGCCAGAAAAGAGCTGAAAATGGATTGCCTTTTATTCCATTTAACGAGTAAAAAGGGAAAATCTCGACAATATTTTCATCTTTTACGAGTCAGAAAAGAGCTTAAAGGTGACTTGTCCTAGAGGAACGAGTGGTATAAAGGGTAGCAACTGGTTCCGGCAATGGTGGAACTACTCAAAACGTGTAATGGTCAAGAGGTTGGCTAATAAAACCATTCATCGTTGGGGTTCCTCAGGAAAGGAAAAACAACCAAGTGAAATCATATGATCGGCCAAAGAGATGGTGGTGATGGAATGAAACAACCAAGGCTCATCTAGCAGAATTTAGCGGATAAAAACAACAATCATGAGATGTAAATCCGCTATGGGTTCATGTTTACACAAGCTTGAACCATGGACAACTCTGCTTGGATTCGGTTTCATGTTTACACAAGCTTGAAATGAAAAAATATGCTTGTTATAAGTTCGCATGCCCCCAACATAATGATGGAAATTGAGGTACATGCCCCCCAAGCTTCATTGCATTCAACGAGGTGGATGGAATGAAGGTTCACTTTTGAGATCTTGGAAAGAACCGACTCGGATTTTACGAGATCTTAATCAAAGACCTGATTTGGAAAAGGGATTTGTTTCATTTTTTTAATGAGGTTGACACAGTAAAAGAACTATCCTCATAACCCTTGTTTCATTTTTTAATGAGGCTGACATAAGATCAAGAACTTTCCTCAAGACTCCTTGTTTCATTTTTTAACAAGCTTGACACAAGACAAGGAACTGTGCTCCATGATCCTTGTTTCATTTTTTAACGACGTTGACACAAGATCAAACTATCCTCAGACTCCTCGATTCATTTTTTAACGAGCTTGACACAAGGTCGGGAATTATGCTCACTACGCCCAGTTTCATTTGTTAGTGAGGTTGAGATGGGAACAAAATATCCTCAGGCCCTTGCTTCACTTTTTAACGAGGTTGAAACAAGATTAGAACTATCCTCAGACTCCTTGATTCATTTTTTAATGAGCTTGACACAAGACAAGGAACTATGCTAGGACACCTTGTTTCATTTTTTAACGAGGTCGACACAATATAAGAACCGTCCTCGAACTCCTGCTTATGGGCCATACAGAAACATGAATCCCAAGAGATCCTCACTAGATGGAAGAAACACGCTATGGGGGGGAAAATGTCACTAGACACCAATGACATATCGGGTTCCAATGCCCCTAGTACATAATGTACGAGACCATTTGCATGATCATCAGCAGAGGCGGAGATGGAACAAGTAGCCAGATAATTGACCTGTGGCAAGGAAGGGGCTACTTGCGGACAAGAGCCGATAGGAGATCATGGTGGTACAGGAGGCATTGGAGGACTAAAGAATGATAATTGATCTATAGTCACCATTCTTCCATCGTGCAGAAAACAAACCACATGGAAAAGTGAAGAAACAAGAGCCCCCATGGCATAAATATAGTCACGGCCAAGGAGAAGACTGAAATCTAAAGCACCTTGGACAACCATCACGTTGATATAGACGATTTTGCCTCCCAAAGTAACAGGGAAATTCAAAAGGATCCCTAAAGGTTGACTGGTTCCTCCGTCAAATGCCAACAGATTCTGCGTGACCGACACAAGCTGTGGGGAGCCCAAATCTTGCCAAGTAGTGAAAGGCATGAGGCTAACTGACGCACCCTCATCCAAGATAGTGCCAGGTACTGCCTTATCATAGGCATGTACTGTAATATGGAAAGGCACATAGGATGGAAGGCAGAAAGTAGTCAAGTGACTCCAATTGAAGGAAATGACCGAACTACTTGGTGGGGGTATCATATGATTGCCCCCATGCTCTACAGGAACTAAAGAAGGACTCTCTAAATCAACTAGGATAGGAGGGTCATTCTTGGACTCAAGAGAATATGATGAGATGAGAAGAACATGAGCAGTATAATCATGATGCTCTTTCAGAATAGAGTGATCAACATGCGGTGAATCCAAGTTGACACTCTTTCTGACCAATGGTTGGTCAGGAACAGGCTGAGCACCGCCAGGTTTGGGAAGAGAAGGGTGGACAAGTGAAGAATCTAAGTTAATCTCATTGTCAATCGAGAGAGGGTCTGAAGATAGCCTCTGATAACCAATGGGAAGTCCGGGTGAAGAAGTTGTAAGACTTTCCAAAACGATAGAAGCTTCATCCATGAGCGGACAAAGATGAAGGGGATGGTTGCCTTCACATAGTCTACAGGGGAATTGGATCTTCCCTTTCTTCTTACCACTGCCAATAGAGGATTGAACATCGACATGAGCTACAGAGGACGATGAGGGACGAGACAGATCATGAGACCATACTTCTAAGATCCTAGGAATGCCAGGACAATCACAAAGAATATGGTCACCATTGCACAATTTACAAGGAAACTTAACCTTCCGCAGAGGAGAAAAAGGTGTTTCGACTTGATATGTACTCAGATCAATAGTTGCACGGGTGGTCTCGCGCTAATCAGACTTATTCTTCTTCTTCATCTTCTTCTTCTTCTTCTTAGTCTCTTGGTTACTAGATGTGGAACTTTCACTAAGTGAAGTAGGAGATGAAGATGAAGGAATAGGGGAAGAAGGCACAAGCTCAACCTTGGAATCATCGTGTTGTGATTTAGACGAAGGAGACGGTGGAACAGGATTCATGACACTCGAGACCACCGAGGTTGAAAACAACCAAACAGGCAGACCGATGGTTAACCCAGGCAAGGACAATGTTGCCATATACAGAGCACTGAAATTTCCAAAAGAAGGAATTGACCTGGGTTCCCATCTGGGGGAGGACCTTAGCCAGTAGACTCAGGGAAATTTTCCATCGTGAACGAGCCTGAAAAACACTCGTACTCTAACCAAGAACTCAAACTGTTACTAGGAATATTTCATGGGCAGTAAATTTTATGACACAGGAACAAAACTAGATCTTTTCATGTTTCAAGAGTCGAGAAAAGGACGAAAAGGTGACTATCTCTTTCAAGGCTTAATGAGCCTGAAAGGAAAAATGCTCAGATGATCCTTTTCTTTTAAGGAGTCGAAAATGAATGAAAATGACTACTCTAGAGAACTAGGCAAAAGGTTTACCAGACAAACCGAAAAATTGCATATACACCTTGGTGATCAAATGAAAGAGAAATGACCAAGGACTTTCCATACGGCAGTCAATCTTCCTGAGTGCTGTGTTTGGTGCGTTACGGTTCACAAGGCGGTAGACAAGACTTCCTATGGATGTAGGATGATAACCTAGTGGGGTCTTCCGATATATACTCGATGGTATTGGGAGCACAAGTCCGTACTAGGCAGCTATTGAGTCACAGAAGGAGGGATCACCCAACTTTAAGCAAAAGCAATAGCGACTAGGTTTAATGACGCTGGAGCATGTCTCTAGCCTAGACCTCTCAATAATGTGTGTTAAGTTCCAATGCGTTATTAAGTTCATTCAGTTAATTTTAGAGTTGATCTTGAATTAGGTTTCATATTTCAGGCCCTACTGTATGTATATCAAAAACCCTAGGATGCAACTAGAATGAGTAAAGCATCTTTCATTTCGATGAACACCTACTTAAAGGAGGGTAGAAAGTTCATTCCCAAGCAAACACAAGTGAATGCAAACACTAAGAAACACAATGCATCAATACACTAATCTCACGATGCATCGATACTACTAATGAAAGATTTAGAGTTCGCTTTTCAATTTCTCAAACATGAAAATTTGAAATGCACATATACTTTCACTTTCGTATATCAAATGAATGTAATCCCTAATTCTTTTTTGTTTTGAATTTAAGGAGACAAACAAGCAAGTGTGAACTGATCGATCCAAACAATTGTGATCTATGCTTGGTAATGAAGAAATCGAATCAATATCAAAAATTGGTTCAATAATCGACACCAAAAATCAACTAGCAAGAAAAAAATCAACAAAAAGGCTCAAGCAAATCAATAAGACGGTCATGGATGAACCTTGGACAAACAAGTAACCCAAGCAAATAGTTTCTCAATGAAACCTCTTAAGATCTAGGTCATCATTTGTAGGTGCGGCTAACTCCCCCTGAGGTAATTTTAGAATTCCCCAAGGAAGAAGAGCACCTGACCAGTTAGAAACAAAGATAAATAGAAACATAGTTCCAATAAAGGGAACCCAGGGACCATATTCTTCCTCCCCAATCTGAGTTCTGGTCAAGTCCCGAATGGTCTAAAAACACAAGACTCACTCAATGAAACCAAAGAGACAATACCTTAACCAAAAGCAATCAAAACAAGCTGATGGGAGAGAGGAAACAACAAGGGATAAGCAAGACTGGTGGATTTAGGAGGTAAATTTGTAAAAACAACTTTATAGGAATCGTCACAGATGTTACACTGGAAACTAGAGACATCGTCACAGGTGTTACACTGACAACTAGATACGTCATCGTAGGTGTTACACTGACAACTAGAGACTAGTCGCTAAAGTACACCTGTTTTCAGAGACGGTCCAATTTCAGGAGTCGTCGCAGGAATTAAACCAACAACCCGAGATGAAAGCTAAATAATCGTGGGTACAAAGCTAGAACATCAACAATGTCGTTGTGACTATTAGGCTATCTTCAACGATTATCTTACTTAAGAAAAAGACAAAGTAAAAACACCTAAATGACACCAGATTGATCTTCCAAACAGTGAGGGGAATTCCCAGATTGACCCAGGTAACCCAGAAAACTGATGGTTCAACCCCCAAAATTCAAGAGACACTCAATCAAAAGACAAACTAAAAGTAAACAAGAAGAAAACATACAAAGGACTCCCCAGTGGAGTCGCCAACTTGTGATAAAGGAAAGTGTTCCCTCTGTGGATAGAGGCAACCCCTCTAGCCCTAGAGTGGGTCTAGTCACAACAAAGACAAAACAACAATCGTTTCCCTTAAATAGTCATCGTTGGAGGCCTACCTCAAATTGGTGGTTGATGAAGTTTCTGTTGCACTGCTTTAGCTTCCGTTTCTTTCTCCTCAATGAGCAATCAACTTGAAACACCACAAGAAAACAACAGAGCACACAACTGAGAACAATAATGATCTATTTACTTGTAAAGTCAAGGAGTTACAAGATATAAAGTAGATTATACTCAAGATATAGGAAATCGTCACTGTTTGTATTAAAAATGAAACAAGAGAAAACTTACAACCATGCCTTGACGTCACAAGTCTTCTCGAAGGGTCCAGTCAGTAAGTTCCTTCAAGCATTCACTCTTAAGAATGGGTCTCCCAATAGGAAAATAGCTCTCTCTCTCTATCAAGCCCTCATGCAAAGCTAAGATACTCCACAACCTCTTATCAAACTATTAGCAATCCCACACTTGCCACACTCACACCAAAGCTATCTACCTAGTTTCAAACCAAACTCAAAAGAACTGGAAAACACTAATTCCAGTACTAAAGAACTAAAGAACTAGCAGATCATAGCAATGGTGAGTGATTTTATAGGAGGAGTCTCCATGAAATGAGGGAGAGGGAGCTTATCCTTAAGGGAGGTTGCACAAGAGGCAGAACCACCATCCGAGAGGAGGAAAAGCGACCTAAACTGACCCAACAACCAGCTCTAGAAACACCCAGAAGGCCAACAATTTGAACAAATTCACCAAATCTGGGTCGTCGCAAGTCATGAACTAAGGATCAGCGACGACATCGCAAGGAGGCAATGCATTCAGATGAATCATCATTGTAAATAGCTAGGAGCTTCATGCCGAGCCCTAAAATCACACCATCGTGGGAAACACATGTACCTCGATGACAGTGTCGTGATGAGACAGTTCATGACAAGGGATCATCGCACCTTTTAATGTCTTATTAGCGATGATGTAGAAACATAGGAAAAAGGTCAGCTCTTTAGCATCAGAGAGAACTATTTAATCTTTTTGCATAAGTGGGAAGATATAGACATGTGTATTTAATACATGACACAACAGAGGGACTGAGATGAGGACAGTGACAAATTACTGCGTAACAGAAGGCTAAAGATACTAAAGATTTTGAGAATCCAAAAACCTACAAAACATATCAGAGAGGGCCTACAAAGTTGTTTGTAGTAGATAGGCAATTTTTTACTCCACTTGATGTGGAAGGGGCCTTGCCTTCTTCATCAGCTCATAGGCAAATTATTGCTCCACAAACTGTGGAAGGGGCTTTGCCTTCTTCATCAACACAACAGGTACAATAGGTGCATAAAGGGAAAGAAAATATGTTGGAGGAAGCCTCAATGATGAAGAGGAAAAGGAATTTGATTTGATGGAACATGATGGACCAGAACAACCACACATTCATCATGGTGTTGAGATAGTCAACTTGGAGGCTCAAGATGAGGCAACAAATAAAAATATAACCATAAAGGAAAAAGATGCACAGATCCAAGCACTAATGGACAACTTGGTGAGAGCTAAGTATGTCATTCATACCTTGAGCAAGAGAACAAGCAGCTAAGTGACAAACAAGTCCTCATGGAGATGGAACTTCTCAAAGCAAAGAGGCAAGGTGACAAAGGCATGTCAGTAATGCAAGAAGAAGAAACCCCAACCACCTTGACTAAAAAACAAAGGCTTGAGAAGGAGATTGAGGAGGATAGTGAAACTTGGCTTGACAGGGTCAATTTGAATTTGGAGAAGCTGCTAAAAAGAGCCAACACGGACAATCAAATCATTAGGCACATGGCTCGCCATTACAGGACTCGAAACAAGATTTGCAACATAAGATTCAAGCAAATGAAGACAAGGCTAAAAAAAGCACTCAAAGACAAAAAGGAGGGTGATAGGCTTAGATTGCCTGATGAAGCTTCCTTGGCTTACCCAAACACATGATGGTGGCATTCTCCACAAACTTTGAGTAATTTTTGAGAATTTTTTCCTTTTTGGAGAATTTTGCAATTTTTGACTAAAAAAAATTGGCTCTATGCGCAGTGCCACTGGCACTGCCATTTTACTAGGGGCATATAAATAGGAAATGGTCAACATTTTTGGATTCACAATGATGAGTACATGCACCTTATGCATTTTCTAAGGTTTTGGAGCAGAACTGGTCAATCAAAAGGTAAAAAAAAACCCAAACAATGACCTTTCTACCTTCTTTTTGAATCACAGAAGCAGTCTTGGGAGAATTAGTTTTGGGGGGGTCAAGTCAACTCCAAATGGGAAACTAAAGTTAGATTTGGAAAGTAGTCAAGATAGGCTTTCCATTGAGCTAACATAAGCTCAACTGGGAAACTAGGAAGACCTCCAAAATGGTCCCGCAAAAAGCATCACGTATAGAGCTTGGGCGCTGTACATAGGGCAATTTTATGTTGAATTTTCACTTCACTGTGTCATGACTGTAATTTTGAGTTTTCTCTCATGGATGATGTTTTTACTGATGTAAATTAACAAGGCATGTAAATAGGATGGATAATAGTTACTAGAAGTTATATTCATTAGATCAAAAGTTATCTTGAGGACAAATGAATCAGTTTCCTCCCTTTTAGAGTCAAGTTGTTAGATTGCCTAGATTCCATATTCTTGTTCAGTTTTTCATGGATTAGTTCCTCATCCTAGGGATTCGACCCCTGAGGATGGTAGGAGGTTGAATAAATGTCTATATTTTCTTCTTCTTTCTCATTGTAAAGGGTTGGACTCAGTTGGATGCTTATGCTTTGAGTAAACATCATTTTGTATCAGTTTTCAGCAGGAGATTAACGAAAAATTGCAGCTATTTCTTTGGGATCCATGTGGTATGATGTCCAGTTTAGTTTTCTCTATTCTAACCATATGTTAAAATGTTTTCTTTACTTCATCAATCATTTCAATGCTTTTAAGTGGATGTTTTCAAGTTGATAGGTAGAACCCATAATATTTATGCTCTGTTTTGGGAAAAAATTCATAGTCTATGTTTTCTTCAGTTTAGGAAGAATCCATGTTGCTTACATGCTCTTTCTAGCTCCTCACCTATCTTGAATCACCTAACCCATCAAACCCTAGAGTTTTGAGCCTTATTCCTACCTGGCCCCATCAAACACCCTACAATTTTGACCTAATTTCCTTGCCCTAACTGTTTGGCTCCTCTTGATCCAACAAAACCATTCAAAATCAAATCAAACCTTGTGCTACTATACCTAGCCTAATATTATTTTCTTGATCCAGTCATCTTGGCTAAGATCCTTATGGAGAGAGCCCTCTCCTTGCCTAGTAGGTCTAGCTACTTGGCTAAGTGTGGTTTTTTGTTACCCTGACATTGCCTTCCTTCGACCTAAGGTTCAATCCAGGTGATAACATAGTGGTGAAAATACTGGGGAAATGAAAGATCAGAAGTTAATAACCCTAGTAAGATGTTTCATTTGAATTCTTAAGCTTGTGGATGATGAGTTTTAGAATTTAATAGGCTAAATTGGAAAGTTGTAAAGAAATATATTAAATTTCAAAATTAGACATACTGGCTTCCCGAAAGTACACCAGATCCAATCCAGATCTGAATCCTCCAACCATTGTCAGTGATCCTCATAAAATTGGGCGAAAATCTAAGAAAGCTACAGAGAAATCTAGTTTAGCTGGAGAACAATCAAGTGAGGATTTCATTCCTCGAGTTAATTCACTCCCAAGAAGGTTAGACACTTTGCAAGACATTGAGTTTGATATTAATTTTGAGCAGAGTTTATTTCACAGTAAATCTTTAAGTTGGATTGATAAGACAGTTGTTGATTCCTATATATCTCTTTATAACCCCATTGAAGACTTGTTTTCACACAATAAATCAGGGTCACAACTTATTCACACTCTTGATCATTTGCAGAACCTCTCTTCAAACTTAAACACTTGGGTACAAAATAAGACTCATAGGCCATCTTTTGATTTTCGAAATACTTCCATTGCATCTATTGCCACTCAAACTATCTCTCACACTCTACCTTCTTCTTCACAGATTGTTCACACTACTAAAGCTATCATTAATCCCCCTTTGAGTATACCAAATATCCCAATCCTTGTCTTAAATCCAACACTTCCCCCACCTCCAGTTATGGCTGCTTGATATGCACCCATTATTTTTCCTCAAAATCTTGGTTCCATTTCCCCTGATTATCAAAATAAAATACCTTTCTTCGACGCCACCCAAACCATCACAGCTCAACATCACGTAGACAAGATGAATGATTTCTTTGACCTCCATGAAGTTGAAGTTGAAGATGTGATGATGAGGTTGTTTGTAGAAAGTTTTGGAGGAGAAGTTCAGAAATGGTTCAGAGCCCTACCAACAACTTATATCACTACTCTACCCATCCTCCAGAGGTAGTTCCTAGATCAGTGGGAGGTGAAGAAGAATCCCCTTCAGATTTTGTACGAATATGAGAACTTCAAAAGAAATGTTGGCGAGAGTGTGCAAGACTATCGTGTGAGATTTAATGCAGTGTACAATGCTATCCCTGCAAATATCAAACCACTAGAGGGATTGGCTTTGCTTAAGTTTCCAGATGGATTGGATGCCGAGATGGCATATTAGTTGCATGAACGTGATCCTACAACTCTAGAAGACATGAAAAAGAATGTTGTGAGTGTAGAAGTGAAATTGCTAGCCAAAAGAGCAAGAATGAGATCAAAGAAAAGGGTGACCGTGAAAGAAGAAGCATCTACTTCAGATGTAAAAATGGATACATTTATTTGAACAATGGAAAGGATGGTTGACCAATTGTCCATCATAGATAGACCTGAATTGCAGATCCGGAACCCAAACTTTAGAGGGCAACAACAGCCCCAATTCCGAATCAAACAAAGAGAGAAAAAAGCACCAGAACAACCAGCGCAACAACAACAACAGATCAGAATTCCCTCACAGTAGAATTATGTTCAAGGAGTGGAAGAAGAAGAGGAGTAAGATCCGGTAATTGAAACAAATCACTTCTTCACTATAGATGTATGCCTATATTTCTGACCGAAGATGAGGAGTATGCAAAAAGTTCCAAAACTCTAAAGGATGAGGACTACATCTTGGAAAATGATGTTGTTTTGGAGGCCAAATCTGATGATTATCGGTGTGGTTACATGAATGCTTTGAGCGCATAGTAGAGACAATATCCCTTTGAGGATCAGATATGTAACAGTCAATTCTATTCAGAAGAGGAAGGATGTTCAGTCAAAGAATGATCTCTCAAAGAATCAGAAAAAGGAAAGGAGCATGTAGATCAGAATGCTAGCAAGGTAAATCAGCCATTGACAAGTATAGCTACAAAAGAGAAATACAATCATAAAAAGGATGGTGCAACGAAGGAACAAATAGATAAGAGGGACATCAGTATCAAAGAGGTAGAAAAAGTCACAGCTTTTAATTTAGAAAATGAAATTTCTAAATTGAAAGTGTCCATTCCTTTGATTGAGCTTGTTAAGAATAGCCATTACAAACACCATGTGTCTAGAATACTGCAAATTGATCTTTTGTTCGACATGGTGAATGTTGAGGATCATCATCCTAAACTTGTTTTTGGTCCAGCTATAGAAGGTCAGTTAGAAGATAACGAGGTCACTCCCTTTTATTTGAGTCTTAGACTACATGAGTATATTCTTCATAATGCTATGCTTGATTCCAGAGCTTCCAACAATTTGATGCCCAAGGCCATCATGGAAAAGTTGGGCCTGGATATCACCCAAAAATATCATGATTTGTATTCATTTGATTCTGGTAGAGTTCGTTTCATTGGTCTCATCAAAGATTTGGTGGCTTCCTTAGATCAAATCCTAGCCACGAATGTCTTGATGGACGTGGTAGTAGCTGATATACCACCTCGATTTGGTATGCTATTGTCTAGATCTTGGGAGCTAAACTCAAAGAAACTTTACAACTTGACTTCTCTTATGCTACAATCCCTGTTTTCGGTCAATTGAGGAAGTTGTACCAGGAAAAGAAGATGAAATATATGATCACTAGTAAAGAGAAGCCCATAAATCATCTGATAAACATTGTACATACAGATTTAGAGTCTTTTGTTTTCTACACTGATAATGGATTGAATGATGTAGATATTTAGCTCGTAGAAGTAGAAGATATACCAAAAATTCCCAAAAATTTTAGAGAAGTTTTTAATCAAGAAAAGGAAAAAGTCGCAATTCCTTCTGAGCATCCTTCACAGGAGCAGAAAGTCAATGAAGAACAGAAAACTGAAGCAACCAACAAGGGTAAGATTGAAACAAAGCAAAATTCCAACATTTGGAAGATGAAGATGACCTTTGGAGCATGGACTTTGATGGTGCTTTAGGTAAAGATGGTGCAGGTATTGGAATTTGGATTTGAAGTCTTGTTTTTCAGCCAGACAAAGTTCCAAGTAATGTTAGAGTGTGTTCCTATAAATTAGCTTTCGATTTCTCTAACAATGAAGTAGCGTATGAGGCATTTGTTATAGACATTTTTGGGCACTACAACCCCAAGCATGAAATGTCCATAAACCAAGGGCTCATAAGTCCCTAAAAGTGTTGTTCTAACCCCTAAAGGAACAAGGTCAACTGATTACAGCTTCTCCCAGAAGTTCTCCATGAAAAACTGCTCAAAACTGGTCAAAACAGGATCATTTCAGCTGCTCCATAGGCAAAGTGCGTTGCATCTCACCTAAATACACTGTGTGGGTGCGTTGCATTTCAAAAATCCCTTCTGTGGGGTGCGATGGGCGAGAAGTGACAAATGGCAGTGTCATTCTGCGAGGTGGAGAGGCATGGAATCTTCCAGAAACTTCTCCTGTGACACTTGCCTCTCTGAATTCGACCAAGGATGAGTAATAGATCATCAATCTCCAAGTGGAAGCAAGAACTATCAGAGGGAAGACACTAATCAAATCACAAGCTGACTCATCTCCCTTACAGATATCTATATATGGATCCCTCATCCCAGAGATCCAGAGGCTGGAATTTTGCATATTGTAAGCAATTGTTGTTGGTTTCTTGAGACAACATCAGAGTGTTGGGTGATCTAAGCTTTGTATGAGGTGAAGAGGGGCTTACTTGCTGAGAGGATGATGCTGGGTCAGAACAACTGGTTGTAACTCCCTTGGCTCTTTCTTGTTTATCAATAAAAGCTATTCAAGTTTTCCTCCATACTCTTGTGTCATTTATGTTTTATGCATTTGTATGGTCAATTTACATCTGATCCTAGATTGTTTATGATTATAGATCCATGTTCTTGTATAGTGCCGTGCTACTGTGGTCTTACAGGTACTCTGTGAAGCTGGGCGTACAAGAGAGCAAGTAGCGAAAGACTATCAAGAGAGAGAGGAATCGAACTAGGAGATTAACACAAGACAGAGGTTGGTCTTCTTTGTTCTTCTCTCATCTATATTTCATAAAGGAAAAATGAAAGTAGCTTTACTTTGTTTGTTTCTAAGGTAGCTATCACACCTTAGTGGGATAAGCAGTTCTGTGTAGACACTTTTCCCTGTAACAAAATGGCGACTTCGCTGGGGACGAATTAGTTTGTTTGTTTATCTTCCTTGATTGTTTATTTTATAAACTTACAGATGGAGCCTGAAGTCGAGCCAGGTAGCTTTCGAACTGCATTTGCTATGCAAATGCAAAGTAGATAAATGCTGCTTCAATCAATCTTCGGGATTTGTTTATGACTTAAACAACTGATTCACAAACTCTCTGATTGCCCTCGTGGTAGCTCTTAGAACCTCCTTAGATCTACCCCTGATTGTTGCATTATTTATTATCATTTGCTCGGCCAAAACCCATGAACTGAACTGCAAACTGTGACTCGGAACCCAAGCAAAGTATCGTCTCTGGCCCAGTGCAAGTACTGTTCTGTGAATCTGAAATTCAGCGCACTTCCCGAGTGTAGTAGGTGCGCTACATTTCAAATTCCCTTTGTTACAGGTGCGCTGATCAGACTAGGCCTTGTTCAGTTTTGGTTTCTGTGATTCATTCTTTCCAGTCCTATTCATGAATTTTGCTGCCATTAATCAGTATATCTCTGTTTGAAACCCCTTTCATTGCTGTTATTCCGCCTCCTTTGTGCAAAAGAACTGTAAATGTTTTTGTGTATTTGTTGAGTCATTTTCAGTTCTCCTTTGCAAAAAGTAACGTAATCGTACTGTCGTCCTTTGATTTGAAAGTGTCGCAAGTGTCGTTTTCAGTCATAGGAAAGAGTTTGGTTGCTATTGATAGTCGATTATCCAGTTACTATTGTATTTGGTCTGAATTTGTAGTTTTTCTAGTGTCAAAAACAAGTATTCATTTCCAAATCGTAAAATGTTGTGATTGTCTCCATTTTTTATTTTGAAAAGAAACTTGTTAATAATTGTCGCTTGAAAAGTAATTCAGATTTGTGCATCAACTTTATTTTTACCATTCACATACTAAGAAAGCCGAAAACAAATACATGCATGTGCATTTGCATTTAGACTGTTTGATTGGTTTGATTTAGGACAATGTATTTAGAGTGTGCTCTTTGCTCTTTGTGAAAGAATACTGTCTCTCTTTCCTTAGTAGCGAGGATTTTCATTGCACAAAGAAGATAAAAGACTGTTTATCATCTTAGATTGCATTTTAGGAATTATACATCTACATCTCGCGGTGAACCTGAAAGGCAAATTTCTTAAACAAGATCAACTATAAAATAAATTCAATGAATCTAACAATGCTTTGGAACCTAACGCACAACATCTAGAAGTCTAGGTTAGAGACGTATTCCAGCGTCGTAAAGCCTGGTAACTGTTGTTCTCACTGATGGTTGGGTGATTCCTCCAGTTTGAGACGATAAGTGCCAGTACGGACTTGTGCTCCCACGTACCGTTGAGTATATTTTGGGAGACCCCAATAGGCTTAATCCTTTATCCATAGGAAGCCGTATCTGCCATCCTATCGATCGCAATGCACTGAACACAGCATTTGGGAAGATTAACTACCGTACCGTAAAAATTATTCTGCAGTTTCGCGATTGGTTTGGTAATCCCTCTACCTAGATTCCCAGAGCAGTCCCTTTCATTCCTTTTCAAACTCCTTAACGGAAAAGGTCCATCTGAGCACTTGTCACTTCAGGCTCATTAAAAATCGAAGGCCACTAGAGTCATCTTTTGTTTCTTCTCGACTCTTAAAAATTGAAAAAACAAGTTGTGTCAAAGCGTCTAAAATTCATCTAATCCGGAAACATACTTCCCCTTTATTTTTAGTTGATCGAGTAATCCGCAATCGTGGAAGAAAGTCAATTGAAACCCCGTTGTTCGCGGAGGCTTACGAGTCAACCATCTTTGTCTCTGGAATCGAAGCTAGTACGGACAAAGCAAACTCGTTTAACCGGTTCCAAATCTCCTGGTAAAGTTAGAACGGGTGTAACAACAACATCAGAGACTCCGGTTACTCCAAACATTTTTGGTATCCCTGCCTTTACAGAAGAAGTTCAACAGCCATAGAAGGACGGTAGTACTAATCCTATTCTGAGGGTAAACACTTGTATCACTGAACCAGTTCCATCTACAACCGGTTCGGAGAGCATTGTTCCCCAAACATCTGTAGCTGCAGATTCTATACCTTCTTCGGCACCAGAAATATTCTACGGACCTGACGGTCTACCCCTTCCACCTGGTCTAATGGCTATAGAAGAGATTGTGGAAGATCCTCCATCTAGTACTCCATCGCAATTTGGAGTCGGGATCAATTTGTATCCTTCTTCATAAGAAATTAGTCTATCGCCAGCGGAAGCTCCTTTAGAATCGGTAGGAAATCTTTTGGATAGACTAGAAATGTCTGAACAACCGTCAACATCTAGGACTGTGTCTTCTGACACAGCGACGGCAGAACTTTCTGCTATCACTCCAACAATGTTCGCCGGTATACCATCTGTCCCAACTAGCTCTCAATCGCTAGAAGGAGCCCACTCAGGGGCCATTTCGACGGTATGGTCTGTTCCTGTTTGTTCATCCGGAATAATATCCGGAAACTCTTATGTTGAGTCTCAACAAATTGATCCATTTGGAGGTCAATTTGGGCAGTCCGGCCCTCAAGGGCAAACCATTCCCTTAAGTACCGGATTACCACCGTATGGGGGGCAGTATACCCTTTCATTATCCCCTCCGGGAGGATAGCCATACGGGAGTTCACAACAAAATTCGGGTTATGTTGGAATTACGTCAAGCGGTTGGGTACCAATACTACCTCAACAACCAAGAGTTGTATATTCGATGCAACAATGCTTACCTATGTCAAGTATACCAACTATGCCAACTATTGTGACGGTGTCGCAAGTCCAAGCGCTGCCTGTTGTATGCCAACCTCAGGTTTCTCAGGTTGTAATGCAACAACCCCTTAACCCTGCAACTCAACCACAGTCGCCAACTGGTGGAATGACACAGGTTCAAACGGGTACAATTACCCCTCATCTTGGTCAAACATTTAGTATCGGGCAACAGCACATGGCTTCACAACCATGGCTAGTGCAATACCAACAACCGCAGTTCCAACAAGTATACCAAGGTTCTGAGCAACAAATCTTTGAAAATAGTGGGCAACTGTATATTCAAAACGGTCAAAATCAACCATTCTAAAATGGTCATGCCCACCAACCTTACCAGAGTTACCAGCATCAAATGCATTATGCTGGTATGCAAAGACCAACTGCTCAGGAAATCCCATCTTATCCTGGGTATGCTTCCCCTAACCTGAATCAACAGTTACCCTTCGTGGCGACTTTAGAGTTACCTGATTTAAATCGGTTAACAAATGATCCAATCGCTTATGCCCCTTGTTGGCCAGCGATTCCACATAAAATTCCATCAGATATTCCTAAATTTAATGGAAATCCGGGTGAAGATCCGTCGAATCATGTGATGACCTTTCATCTGTTGTGTTCATCAAACACCCTAAATGATGATTTGATTAGGCTTCACCTTTTTCAGAGGACGTTAACTGGGCCGACAACAAAATGGTATATCGAATTGCCTAGAGCTTCATTTGACAACTTTAGTACCCTAGCCACAACCTTTTTAACCCATTTTGAGTTACAAATAAGGTACGAAACGGGAATGGAACTTCTTACCAATTTCAAACAAACGACGACCACTCACATATCTGATCATATACATGAGTGGCGACGTGATTGTAGAATGGTGAAAACGTATGTTCCCAATCAAATTTTAGCTGAATGGTTAATTAAGTCATTACTGCCTTCCATCACGGAAGATGTGGCAAAAGGGGGAGTTGTCACCAAAGAACAGGTTATTGCTCGTGCGCAATATTTGGACTTGATTTACACTCAGTCTGGCACGCTCTACGATAAAATACCTGACGCTCCTAGACTGGAATTCTCAGTTCCTCCTCCTCCTAAATCAAACAATGACTCTCATGCCGACGATGGTGTGATTGGCGCAACAGACACGAAATCGACAAAGACTACATCTAAAAAGGCCCGTAAGATTTCTGGTCAAAATGCAAAAGAGGAACTTCTTGCCTCGGAAGTAAATGTTGTATCGACAGATAAAGGCAAAGAAACCAAGCAACCAGGGGGCAAGAAGAAAGGCAAAGTGAAGAAGAAGAAACAGGAAGAATCATCACCCGAAGAATCTTCAACAAACCCTCATGGAAATAGGAAACCAGGAAATCCATGCTTCATATGCGATGAGGATCATTGGTCCGCAGATTGTCCACATAGAGCTGAGCTTAAAAAATTCTTCAAGAATACAAGGACCTTAGCAGTATTAACTGATCCGTTTCCGAATCCAGGAACAAATCTGGTTGACAGTGGAAATGCTTCCCCGTCTCAAGTGCTGATGTTGTCAATTTCCAAACAGCAAAATGATGCTTTGATATCGACAAGGAACAAAGATTATGGGAATCCACAGCTGTCGAACAACAAGGATAAAGATCAACCTAGTAGTTCGACAACAACTTCGACAGAAGTTGCGCCACCCATCATTCCCGAGTTGACAATAAAACCGCCAAAGGGAGTAGTACACAAGTCGACGTTTAATCCCCGCGCTAGAGTGGCACAACATTATAATATAGTGGAAGATTTGGCCCAATCGCCATCCGCTATGTCGACTCTTGAGGTACTACAAAATTGCCCATCCCAAAAGCAAGCTTTATTATCAGCCATTGGTGGGATAGACCCAAAGGATTCCAATCTTGTATCCTTCGATCATAAAGGATACGATCCTTAGTTACCAACTCAACTAGCTTTCCTCGTTCAAGTGAAATCCCTCAACAAAACTGTTCATCGAACAATTATTTATGAGGGGGCATCTACATGTATTATGTTGATGAGTTGCTAGAAAAATTTATGATCTCCAACCTTGTCGCGGTCTTCGACGACATTAAAATCATTTGACGGATGAACATATACCCCATATGGTATTCTAAGTAACTTGAAGGTTGAACTAGGAGGGAAAACAGTAGAAATAAATGTTGAGGTAATCGACGAAAATCTCGATTACAACATCCTACTGGGAAGACCATGGATATATGCTATGGCTGCTGTTGTGTTGACCTATTTTAGGAAGATTGCATTTCCCTTTCAAGGAGGGATTACAATCGTCGATCAACAAAACTTCCTCCCCAATGGTTCTCAAGTTACGGGAAGCATTCCAATGATCCATGGAAGCCCCCATTCTCTTCAAAATATCGGAGTAGGCCTACTAAAAGATCCTATATTAATGGGAAATTTCGCCCTTCCACCTCCAATCAATTTGGCAGAAGTAGCGTCGGTAGGAACCTGCAATATGATATCTTCAAAAAAGATCTCAGAAAACGATATCGACATGGATCATGCGCAGGTTTTGCCTCCAAGCCCAACAGAAATATTGTAGCAATCAATGTTCCTAGCATGGGAAGCAAACCCAAATCAACGCTCATCAAGCATTTGGATAGATAGGTCTAAGGAATATGGTACCCCTTCAGATCCTTGGTCGCGAGTGCATGTCACCGACGAAGGAATTGTTCAATCAATGGTAATTGAAGGGGCACCATGGGATGATTACCACCATCGTTCCCTTCTTCCAGATTGTGAAGAAAATACTCCTGATGACCTTTATCATCCTTCAGTTTTTGATTTTCTATCAAATATTGTAAACACGGTGGATTCCGAGCGAAACTTGTCCAACATTGAAGAGACTATCGCCATAAATATCTCGACCAAAACAGATGTTGTAGAGAATATTTATGTTGGCAAATGTTGTTCTCCTTCAGAACTGGAAATATATAACGCTCTTTTTCGCGAATTCAGAGATGTCTTTGCTTGGTCATATAGTGAAATGCCAGGCATTGACTCGAGTATCGTTGAACACGAAATCAAGATGTATCCAGATGTCAAACCAGTACGACAACGGCTACGGCAGGTGCACCCCAAGAAAGCCGCTGCCATTAAGGCAGAAGTTGAAAAACTTCTCCATGCTGGTTTCATTTACCCGGTTCCTCTAACCGATTGGGTATCGAATATTGTCCCTGTTATGAAAAACAAGGAACAATTAGAGTGTGCATCGATTATAGGGATGTAAATCAAGCTTGTCCAAAAGACAACTACCCTACACCCTTCATCGACCAGATAATTGATAAATGCGCTGGATGTGAAATCTTTTCATTTATGGATGGATTCTTTGGGTATAATCAAATAAATATCTGCCCACAGGACCAGTCAAAGACTGCATTTATTTTTCCGTGGGGCACATTCGCATATCGAAAATTACCCTTTGGTTTAAAGAATGCAGGGGCAACATTTCAGAGGGCAATGAATTATGCCTTCCATGACATCAAAAACATCGTTCAACCATACCTCGACGACCTTCCGGCTCATTCGCAAAAGCGGACTGATCATCTGCAGCATTTAAGAGTGATATTTCTACGTTGCTGACACTACAAGATACGACTCAATCCACACAAATGTGTATTTTGTGTCAGTTCTGGTCATTTACTTGGCTTTGTAGTCTCGAAAGACGGGATTCGTCTCGACCCATGTAAGGTTCAGGCAATCATAAATTTTCCTCCACCTTTAAATTTGCTTCAGATTCAGAAACTCCAAGGGAAGGCAAACTTTCTGAGGAGGTTGATTCCAAATTACGCCGAACTTGCTAAAGGTTATACGCGTCTTTTGAAAAAGGAAGTACCCTTTGTCTGGGATCAGGTTGCGCAAGCTTCCTTTGATGCTTTAAAATAATCCCTAATGAAAGAATCATTAATGTACGCTCCCGATTATCAAAAAGACTTTAACCTGTATCTAGCTGCAGCGGATACAACCATCGCAATGGTTTTAGTTCAAGAAGACAACGGAATTGAACATTCTATATATTATTTAAGTAAGAACTTAAATGATACAGAAAGCAAATATTCTTGTGTTGAAAAGCTAGCGCTCGTAGCTGTTCAAGCGATACAAAGATTTCGACACTACGTCCTCTTTTGAAAAACTACCATTCTATCAGATTGCAACCCCATGACTTATATATTGTCGCGACAGTTGCTGGGGGGAAAATATTCAAAATGGATAGCAATTCTACAAGAGTTTGATCTGGAATTTGTAAAATCCAAGTCAAAGAAAGCTCTCGTATTCGCAGAATTATTATGCGATCTCCCATCGTCGTCCAACGAAGAAACATCCGAAGAAACGATCGTGGACGAAAATTTGTTTCTGACATCTTCAAGCAATTTGTGGTATGGGGATATAATCATTTATCTCCAAACCCAAAAATATAGGCCAAATACCTCTCGCTCCGAACAAAAACGTATTCGATACCAAGCAAAAGACTACGTGATCGTCGGTGATACACTTTACCGTCGTGGTATCGATACAGTTCTGAGAAGGTGCCTCACCCATGAGGAGGCCGAAAAAGTCCTGAATGATTGCCATTTAGGCACGTGTGGGGGGCATCAATCCGGTTATGCTACAACGCAAAATTTTTTACGAGCAGGATGCTTCTGGCCAACAATGTTGAAAGATTGCATAACCACAGTTAGAAGTTGCCATGCTTGTCAAATTTTCGATAGCAAAACCAGAAGACCACCCGCACCTCTGCAGCCAATAGTTGCTGTCGGGCCATTCGCCAAATGGGGCATCGATTTCATGACATGTAACCCCACCTCGATCGGGGGGCATGGGTATATCATAGTCGTAGTTGACTATTTTACCAAATGGGCTGAGGCGATGCCTACATTAGATAATACTGGTGAAACAGCTGCCCTCTTCTTTTTCAATCATGTAGTCGCCAGATTCGGCATCCCACAAGCTATAGTCACAGATCATGGATCACATTTTCGCAATCACATGATGGTCGAATTAGCTGCCAAACTAGGGTTGTCTCACGACAGCTCTACTCCATATTACCCGCAAGCCAATGGTCAAGTTGAAGCAATCAAGAAAGTCTTGAAGCACATGTTGCAAAGGATGATTGGAGTTCACAAAAGAAGTTGGCACCTAATCCTGTACTCAGCCTTGTGGGCTTACCGAACATCGGTAAGGAATGCAACCGGGTTTACATATTTCCAACTGGTATATGGCCTGGAAGTAGTCTTATCAATCCAGTGTGAAATCTTGTCCCTCAAACTCGCAATTGACCTTCTCCCCGGAACTTTAGAAGAGGAGGCTCGTTTCTTGGAACTAATCCAATTGGATGAAACCCGTCGTGATGCCGCTCTGGCTAACGAAGCCCATAAGAAACGAGTCAAAGCGCAATTCGACAAGAATGTCAAACCCCGTGTCTTCTCAGAAGGTGACCAAGAATCCGATTAAATTGGGGGCAGGTAAATTCAAGTCTTTATGGATGGGCCCCTATATCATTAAGCGAGTGTTAGAAAAAGGAGCCTACGAGTTAATGGATTATGACGGGATTCCACTGGCACAACCTCATAACGGGTTGTACCTCAAGCGTTACTATGCGTGATTCAGTATAGTAACCTGTATGCTTTTGTTATGTTTTTGTTTTCGCTAAAGTGTTTGTTTTGGTCAAGTAATCCATTTTTTACATTTATTATAGATGTCAAACCTATTGGAGTCATGTGTTGGATATGCCGACGGAGCGAGTCGTAGTTTTCAGAACCTATCTTCCGCGACCTGGGCCATTTTTGATCCAAGCGGCGAGTTAGTAAGTTTCAGAGGGGTATGTATTGGTCGATCAACGAATACATGAATGACTTAGTGAACTATTAAAAAATCATGAGAAATTAGTCAGTTACGACTACCTCTCATGGAAATGGTCATACATGAATGACTTACTTAACGCAGTTGAATCCCAAAATGATATCTAATATAATGCACTGCGTAAACCCCCATACTTAAAAACGAATAACATTTTTGAATATAGCGCGTTGATAGAACTTCTCTCTGATGCCATCACACATGGTATACGCCGACTGATTGTCAGGCTAGACTCACAACTCGTCATACTACAACTCACTGGTATCTACTCTGTCCGAAATCCAGCTATTTATCGCATGTTCCTAAGGGTTAAGATTTTGGAAAGGCAATTTGATTTTATTCAATATCAGCATATTTCCAGAACCTTAAACACATTAACTGACTCATTGGCAAATTATGTGTTAGATAGACATTTGCAACATTTATAAAAAGAAGCACACCATCAGTATTTGCATTTGGATCATGTAACTTAACCAAAATAAAACTTCGAAAATAAAAAATATATATATAACTGTTTATGGTTTACACATAATGTTCTGTAACCAAGACAAAATTGGTCAAATGACCCAAAACTCAAAACGCTAGGGGGCACCCTAGTCTAATGATACTCGTGATAGCAAGTCACAACCTGTACGATCATGCGTAAGAGCCAAGTCCATCGTCTTGGCACACCAGTAGTATGCCGCTGCAACCTCAAGGACAGCTCGTCAGTCCTCACGTCTGGAATACCAAGAGTGAGACCCTCAACCTGTTCCTGTAATGCTGTGAGAGTCTCGGCCACATCGAGGTCGCGAAGGATAACCCTTCCAACAACCTCTCCTGCTGGGGCGATAGCTGGCACTCTCAGGCGTACTACTGGCCGAACGGGACGAACATCTGCATGAACACATGAGTTTGATTAAGTCTTGACAAAATAAAGCACAAGGACATTATAAAAGAAAAACAATAAACAGGAATATGGTCAAAGAATTTACCAATGGCGCCCCACTGTTCGCCAGCCGGCAATACTAAATCTGGATCACCCCGAAAGTCCATACCAGCATATGGATACTCGGAATAAACCATCTCCTGACGATCAAACCACCCGAAGAAGGTATCAGAAAAGGAAATCTGAGACTGACCAGCATGCCTAGACATATGGTCGACCCATCTCTGCATACGTGGTTCAGTTGGTGAAGGTAAATCGAGTGCAATATACTGCGGCTGCATCAGTGGTATCTTTTCCAAGGAAAAGGCAATCAAAATAGAACCATACCCAAAGTTCTTCAACCTCTGTTAAATTGGCAACTAGGGAAAAACTCCATGTGGGTCAGCTTATTTATGGCAACTGATAATTTTATTGGATCCCTATCGTCGAGAGGTGTAGGATTGATCCAAAGATCATCCGATTCCGATAAGTATTTATGGAGATATGAATTTATTTTTAGAGAAGATTCTTCGGCGAAAATCATATGGAATCTCATTTGTTGACGCGTTTCGAACCAACTAGTGTGGTTCATCGTCAGGACAAGTTGAAGAAACAGATCCAGTCTAGCAAGATAAATAGTCCAAGCAGAGACTCCAACGGCTACAAAAGATTAACGGCTAATTTCTGACTCTAGAACCCAGGTTTAATTATTATTTTATTAATTTAATATTATTACTATTATTTATAACCAAGTAAAAATGAATTAACGGTTAGTATTTAAAATATTACTTATATATATATATATAAATCTTAATTAAAATAATAATAATCGAATGATAAGAAAAGGTTAGGATTAATAAATTAAATACTAGATTGGTATAAAAGTTAATTTAATTGTTATATATTAAATTAATATATATTAATTATCATTAATATTTACTATTTTAATTTCATAGAACTAAGGTGAATTAGGTACAAATAAACAAATTAATGGTTAGTAATTCCTATATTTATTTAAATTATGCATATATATTTAATAAAATAAAATTATTTAATTAAAATAATATGTATAAATTGACCAATGGCTAATATAAGGACCATGGTCAAAATAAGTTATAATGGATGAAAGTAATTATAATTTGTATTAATAGTTAGTTAAAAGATAATATTTAATAATTATGAGCTACTTAGAAATCAAAAGGAAGGTAGGACCTCCCCTGATATTATAAGACTAAGTTATATTTATATAAAAATATAAATTATTGGTTAGCTTTTTATTCATTTATATAATATATATATATATATATATTTATACATAATTTAAATAAATTAAAGAATTACTAACCGTTTATTTGTTTATTTGTACCTAATTCCATTAAATAAAATAGTAAATAATAATAATAATTAATATAATGAATAATTTAATTAACAATTAAATTTAACTTTTTATACTATCCTGATATTTATTTTATTAATCCTAACCTTTACATTTGATTATTATTATTTTAAGTATAATATATATAAGTAATAATTTAAAGAAATAAATGAATAAAAAGCTGATCAATAATTTATATTTTTATATAAATATAATTTAGTCTTATAATATCAGGGGAGGTCCTACCTTCCTTTTGATTTCTAAGTAGCTCATAATTATTAAATATTATCTTTTAACTAACTATTAATACTAATTATAATTACTTTCATCCATTATAACTTATTTTGACCATGGTCCTTATATTAGCCATTGGTCAATTTATACATATTATTTTAATTAAATAATTTTATTTTATTAAATATATATGCATAATTTAAATAAATATAGGAATTACTAACCATTAATTTGTTTATTTGTACCTAATTCACCTTAGCTCTATGAAATTAAAATAGTAAATATTAATGATAATTAATATATATTAATTTAATATATAACAATTAAATTAACTTTTATACCAACCTAGTATTTAATTTATTAATCCTAACCTTTTCTTATCATTCGATTATTATTATTTTAATTAAGATTTTTATATATATATATATATATATATATATATATATATAAGTAATATTTTAAATACTAACCGTTAATTCATTTTTACTTGGTTATAAATAATAGTAATAATATTAAATTAATAAAATAATAATTAAACCTGGGTTCTAGAGTCAGAAATTAGCTGTTAATATTTTGTAGCCGTTGGAGTCTCTGCTTGGACTATTTATCTTGTTAGACTGGATCTGTTTCTTCAACTTGTCCTGACGATGAACCACACTAGTTGGTTCGAAACGCGTCGACAAATGAGATTCCATGTGATTTTCGCCGAAGAATCTTCTCTAAAACTGATATGGATCACATATTCCTTAACTCTATTATGAATTTATTTTGTTTATGTAATTACTATCAAGCCGACCAGCTCTTATGTAGGCTCTAGAAGCCCAAACGTCATGTCTATTCAATCATTCGCCTTTAGTATAAATAAGAGAGGATTTGGAGTCATTAGCACAACACATTCTTGAGTGATCCCTTCCTCTCCACGTCTTGGGTTTTTGGAGAAGGAGGGACACTAAAGAATACGCTGGCCTAGCTACAGATGATGCCCTAACCCTATCCGCTGTAAATAGAGACATATACGCAGGCATATGAGGATGATATACGTAGCAAACTGAGACCTAATATGCTATCCAAAAGTCTTATACGCAGTTCCTAATCTACGCAGTCAAGAAGGCTCCTATAACGCAGTCATAAAGGGTAGCTGTAGTGATATGAAGGAAGCCGTAGTCTATATGCAGTCACTCACTGTCTTGAAGACTTTTATACGCAAGGCATAGACCTTACACGTAGTTCATGAAGACATTCATTCACCGTCAGTGTGATGCCCTAATCTGCTCCGTTGTCATAAAAGAGCCGCAGACATAACAACAGTCAAGCATGGAAGAAGTTGCAGTCATTATAATGTCAAGGAGATCTGGCCACAGTTAAAAGAAGACCTGTAGCTGCCAAATGTAGTGTGAAGGTGTCACCATTACGCAACCCTAAACTACAGCTACGTGGCCCTAAACACTGTAATCATACGCAGTCATGGTTGCCTTTATACTTTGTTCATAAAGACATTTATACACAGAATACAGAGATATTTATATGCAGTCATAACTGCACTCAAGCATAGCCGCAGACTCAGCATGCCTGTGTAGCAGAGAAGAATGTATGTGATCTGGGCACATCTATCTTCACGTTGGTAGTCTACATGACCCTCGGCCTACTTGTAGCAGTCTCGATGTGCTATGATCACAACAGATTTTGATTTTGGTTGGATAAAGAAGATCTCGGTGACATACATCTTGTACAGCGGTAACTTGAAGTATTAGATGATGTTCCTATATGCAGTGATAGTGATCACTCTACAAAGAGTGTCAGTCTCATCAAAGGTAAGAGACAGGATCATAATCTTACAGTACAGTAAGGTGCAGTTATGATCTCAAGGTACAAAGATCATTTCAACCTCTAGGAACAGTCATGGTGTATAATCCTCTCATCAAAGCAGTGATGAATGATGATGAATAGGTTTGCATGATGATGGATAAGATTATGGACATGGGCAGCATGAGATCATGGAAATGAAGGGCAACATGATGATGGATAAGATCATGGACATGAGCTACGTGATTAGTGAAGTATGGTGCAGTATGAGTGGTACAGCAAGAGAACCAGATGCGGCACGATGATAGGTGAAGGAGTCACCTTGGAGAATCAGTTGAAGCAAAATGTCTTCAACTGATCTCATTGTTATAGAAGATGATCTATGCTTAGATCTAGACAAGTCAAAGTGTTGACTTCTGTTGTAATTGTACTCTCTCTCTCTCTCTCTCTCTCTCTCTCTCTCTCTTTCTCTGCTGAACTTTGAAGATAAAAGAAGATTTGGTCAAAGGGTTTCCCCACACATTGTGGGGTTTGTCCCTGGCTCACGCCATATCTTGTGTCCTCTTGTCTTGGCTTGTCTTCTGCGATTTTATATTTATGTTCTATCTGCAGTTTATTGTAGTGGTGATGTGATTGCTAACTATGAAAATTTAAATAAATTGCTCTAGCATAGACATACCTAAACTTAACAACCTCCCACTCTTCACCTTGGTCAACTGTTCTTTCATCACAAGAAGTACTGCGTCGCACCAGTTGAACACCTTCGGTTGGAGACATTCCAAGGCATACTGCATATAAGATCGGTTGGCTACATGAAGAGCCGCACCACCAACCATCCTACCAAAAGTAAACAGAATAGTCCTGAGGGACCTGTCAGTGACATCACGGATGATGATCTTGCCGTCTTTACTCGGCTGATATCCCTCTCTGCAATACTGGCGAACATAATCTCTCACAGATTCACCTCCTCAAGCCGAACCTGATAAAGAGATGGGGGCACCCCGTCTCGACAAGCTAGTCAAGAAATATATGTCCACTACAGTCAAGGGGATGGATTTTCCCCTAATCTGGAACACCTGGTTGGTAGGATCCCAAGCATCGAGCAAATACTGCAGCAAGTTGATTTGTTGTCTCATGCTAGAAATGCGAAAAAACTTCAGCAAGCCACAGTTCTGCAGTGCGTTTACTGTAACCGGATCATGTAAAGCAAGCATGTCCTCTTCTTCATGCTCACGTTCTTGCCATGTAATAGTCATCTTGCTCCAAAAATCTCTGAAAACAAACAAGAGAAGAGTTAGATTCTGATTTTGGTGAGAAACAGGCAAAATTTCCATCAAAAAATGTGCATAAAGTTCCCTCCTTGCGCCCATCACACCTACAGTAGTGCTCTGGGTGCGTTGCATGTAAGATGGCCAGTAGACAAGCCAACATCCAATGCACCTTTCGATACACAAGGGGTGCGCTGAAGCCAGGGCGAGTTTTTCAAACCCCAGAGGCTCATAAAAACCAGGAATCAAGCTCGGAATGCAAAATGGAAAGCATGAAATGAAAGAGCTCAAGTTCAGCTCCTACCTGGTCCAGATGGCGCCGAGAATCGTCCACGGAATCTGCCAGAATCAGCGGACGAAAATTAAGGGGGAAAAGCACCTCCAAAGCTCCAACAAACCAAAGTTCAAATGAAATGGTAAAATGAGAGGTAAAAGCACTTTTACATTACTTTTTACGTAATTCGAGTAAAATATTAGTGTTCTAACTCATTTTTCAAACATATATTGTTCATTTCTAACTAGTTTGATGAAGCAATTGAAAATTCAGTACAATCTCTGAAAGAACAAAGCTATTTATGGTAAAGTCGAGAAATGACCATTGTATCGAGCAGTTTTAGCGCATAGTTCAAGCTCGTTAAAAAATAAACATAAGCCATGAGCAAATGTTTTCCCCCACATTTAAGCTCATTAAAAAATGAACTATTTTTCGGTAAATAACCATCGTGAATGTAGTACTTCAGCCTTTAAAGCCCTGGTCGTGTTCTCATCATCACCTCCACTCTGTATTGGCCGATCATTCACCTCCATTTGATTGTTTACCCCTTTTGAGGAACAGCTGCGAAGAGTGATCTCACTAGCCATCCTTGTAACACTGCTGTGATTGGAAAATTCCAAACCTTACCTGGAATCAGCTGCTACCCAATTTTATCACTCGTTCCTCAAAAGACGAGTCTCCTTTAAGCTCTTTTCAACTGACTCGTAAAATATGAAAAGATTGTCGAGCCATTGGCCTCTCCAGCTCATTAAAGGGACCGGAAGTGCTATCCCTCCTCTAGATTTTAATCTTTTTGGACCTGAGGGATTATTACACAAAAAGATCGAGCGCTTGTTTTGTTCGGCTCGTTAAAAATATCGAAAATTCATCACTTCTGTATTGCTTTATACTTTTTCGGACTTAAGGGATTAGATGACGAAAAAGGAATTTTGGAGTTTCCTTTACGTTCCTTTTCAAACTCTCTAAAATTGAAAAGGACCGAGTTATCTTTGTCATTAAACTCGTTAAAACTTAATAGCAACAAACTTGTCCATAGCAGACAAGAACGAGTTTCACTATCGCTAGGCTCGTTAAAACATAGCGATGGGTTTGCCCGAAGGGAAAATTATAGAACAAGCATATGTTATCCTCCTCAAGCTTGACAAAAATAAATAGGTACTGATCAGCAATGACTGGGGAAAAATTAGGAAGAAAACTTAAAGAAACTTTGTTGGTAGCAAGTCACTCTTGAACATGACACTTTCACTCCGCATCCAAGTCGGGTTGGGTTGTTTCATTCATCGGTCACATCACCATGGTCCCATCACACCATCCACATTTGGGGTTAATGCTACCGATCCATCACGTCAGTGTCGCCGATATGTTCAAGAGAAGTCATTCAGAGAATTCACCTGTGTCTCACCCGCTACAATACATTTACACTCCATTCTTTCATGACTGCCACCCTGAACCTTATGTCATCAGATTGTTTTCACCTCCATTAAAATCATTTGCTCCGTTCCGTGTCATTGATGTGGGATTCATTAAGGCCCTCCTGTGACGGATTGCTTCTTGTCGACATCAGCTCATTATCCAAGAAGTAGATCTAGGAACACACCGTTCAGTACTTTGAAGCTTGCATGCCTCAATGGCAAGTTTCTCACTTCCGGCGACAGGTTTACATCAATGGCCTTCGACCGAAAGATTTTGCGTGGTGTTCGATGCCAAGTCCTTTATTCACACCACGTGAATTGTACTACAGTACCTTGAGGGTCATTATCATTATCGGTGATTCTTCTTGCGCTTGTTAACAACTTACATCATTGGCTGGTAATCATGCGATGTCTTTCCATGTTTGACTCTAGAACATCTCTCACATGGATAGACTTGTACTTGGAGTGAAGATCAAACGAGATTGAAGACCCTGGATCTTGTTTCATCCATCCGGGCTGCGATATATATTCAGGGAAATAAAGACATCAAATGTACATTATTGCTGCACAGATAATCATCCAATCAAAGGGATGATGACTCTACCAGAATCATCAGTCTACACTCAGACGATTGCCTGTCCTATGTACATGAAAATGAATTTATAAAGCTGAGCATGGGAATGCCCGCCTCAGCTAGATCATGAAAATATTATGAAGATAATGTATTGTATTGTATCTTATTACAGGTCTCCTCTCAGCTTGAAAGAACTTCGGATCCTCATAATAAAGCATTTCACCCGACATCAAAAGATTAACGACCTCATGCTTTAGGGGGAAACTGTTATAGACATTTTTGGGAACTACAACCCCAAGCATGAAATTTCCATAAACCAAGGGCTCCTAAGTCCCTAAAAGTGTTGTTCTAACCCCTAAAGGAACAAGGTCAACTGATTACAACTTCTCCCAGAAGTTCTCCATGAAAAACTGCTCAGAACTGGTCAAAACAGGATCATTTCAGCTGCTCCATAGGCAAAGTGCGTTGCATCTCACCTAAATACACTGTGTGGGTGCGTTGCATTTCAAAAAGCCCTTCTGTGGGGTGCGATGGGCGAGAAGTGACAAATGGCAGTGTCATTTCGCGAGATGGAGAGGCATGGAATCTTTCAGAAACTTCTCCTGTGACACTTGCCTCTCTGAATTCGACCAAGGATGAGTAAGAGATCATCAATCTCCAAGTAGAAGCAAGAACTATCATAGGGAAGACACTAATCAAATCACAAGCCGACTCATCTCCCTTACAGATATCTATATATGGATCCCTCATCCCAGAGATCCAGAGGCTAGAATTTTGCATATTGTAAGGAATTACTGTTGGTTTCTTGAGACAACATCAAAGTGTTGGGTGATCTAAGCTTTGTATGAGGTGAAGAGGGGCTTACTTGCTGAGAGGATGATGCTGGGTCAGAACAACTGGTTGTAACTCCCTTTGCTCTTTCTTGTTTATCAATAAAATCTATTCAAGTTTTCCTCCATACTCTTGTGTCATTTATGTTTTATGCATTTGTATGGTCAATTTACATATGATCCTAGATTGTTTATGATTATAGATCCATCTTCTTGTATATTATCTTGCTACTGTGATCTTACAGGTACTCTGTGAAGCTGGGCGTACAAGGGAGCAAGTAGCGAAAGACTATCAAGAGAGAGAGGAATCAAACTAGGAGATTAGCGCAAGAGAGAGGTTGGTCTTCTTTGTTCTTCTCTCATCTATATTTCATAAAGGAAAAATGAAAGTAGCTTTACTTTGTTTGTTTCTAAGGTAGCTATCACACCTTAATGGGATAAGCAGTTCTATGTAGACACTTTTCCCTATAACAACATTGATTACAGGTCTAAAGATTTTGAAGAAGCTGGGTGCAAAAAGGATTCCTGTTTATAGTGATTCAGAGGTAGTGATTAAACAAGTCAAAGGAACATATCAAGCGAAGCATCCACAGATGAGAGCTTATAGGAACACAGTCCTGGATATCTTGAAGATGTTTCCAGAATACACATTGACAGCAGTGCCAAGAATTCAAAACATCATTGCTGATTCACTTGCTACAACAATGAGCAATCTAAAAATTCCAATGAATTATAGCAATAAATTTGGAATTCATGTCAAACATAGGCCTGCTATTCTTGATAATTTGAGATATTGGCAAGTTTTCTAGGATGAAAATAAAATTAATTCCTTTTTGCATAATGAAGGGAAGTTTAAGAATGCTTTCATTGATGATGTTTGTGATTATGATGAACAAGACATTGACGTAAATTAGATGGATGTTTTACGGCTAAAGAATAATGTTAATTCTAGAGGTCTTATACCTTTAGAGGAGTTGTTTGATTAAGATGATGTGGCGAGAAAACCAACCTTGGTTCCTACTGACAAAGGAGTTGAAGATGTAAACATTGGAACATTGGACCAGCCCAAGCTTGTTAAGCCATCAAAAACATTATCTCCTGAATCAAAAGCTAAGTATGTTAAGCTGCTTTATGAATTTTCTGATGTTTTTGCGTGGGATTACTCATATTTGAAAGCTTATGGCAAGAACATAATTCAGAATACCATACCTATCAAGCCAGATCGAAAACCCTTTAGACAAAAGTTGAGGAGAATCAACCCAAAGTTGTTGCCATCCATTGAGAAAGAGGTAAATAGATTGTTTAAAGTTGGTATCATTGTTCCAATTAGATTCTCTGATTGGGTTTCAACTTTGGTCCCAGTATGAAAAAAGACCGAAGAGATAAGGTTGTGTATTGATTTCTGGAACCTAAATAAAGTATCCCTAAAAGATAATTATCCTCTTCCTAAGATGGACCATATTCTGCAAAGAGTAGTTGGAGAATCACAGATGTCACTACTAGATGGCTGCTCAGGTTATAATCAGATCTTGGTGCATGAAAAAGACCAAGACAAAACGGCCTTCACAACACCATGGGGGACTTTTTAGTATGCTAAGGTGCCAATTGGGCTGAAGAATGGTGGGGCCACTTTTTAGCGGGCCATGGATATAACTTTCGCTAACGAGAAGGATGTTTTCTTCGTGGTTTACTTAGATGACTTGACAATATTTTCTGGTTCTGATGATGAGCATTTACACCACCTAAGGATTGTTTTTCAGAAATGCAGGGAGTTTGGGATTTCTTTAAATCTAAAGAAGAGTATTTTTTCCATGGTGGAAGGTAAACTCCTTGGTCATATAATTTCCAAAGATGGTATTCACATTGATCCTTCTAGGGTGGAGGTAATTCAACATATAGACTTTCCGCACAACAAAAAGGAGATCCAAGCCTTCAACGGTAAGATGAATTTCTTATGTAGATTTATACCAAATTTGGCTGAGCATTTGCGTGAGTTAACTAATATGTTGAAGAAGGATAGCACTGAAATGGACCGAAGATGCCATGAAATATTTCAACTTGGTAAAGCTTGCTTTGACACAGCCCTTGTTTTGATTAGTCCTGATTATACTTATGACTTTATTATATTTTCATTTGCATCTAAGCACACTTTGGTTGCGGTGTTGATGCAAAAGAAGGATCAGGTGGAGCAGTCCATTGCATTTTTCAATCAAACTATCAGAGATGCTGCTATGTGCTATAACATCATTGAGAAACAAGCTTGGGCTCCTATAAAGGCATTGAAGGATTTTCGAGTTTACATTCTACATTCACATACCATAGCCTATGTTCCTAATGTCGTTGTCAAAGATGTCCTCATGCAAACTGATCCGGAAGGAAGAAGAGGTAAGTGGATAGTAGCGATGTTAGATTATGATCTTGAGATTAAGCCCACGAAATAGGTCAAAGGTCAAGGCTTAGCAAAACTCATGGTTGAGTCAAATCTTCATGCTCTGTACATAAATGTCATTGCAGCAATGTTAGATGATGAAGATGGTGGCACCCTCATTCAGTCATCAGAGATGTTTCTTAACTCGCCTTGGTATTCCAATATAGTATATGTTCTTCAACATCTTTCTCCTCCTCCTGGAATGTCGAAAAGTAAAGGTAGATCACTAAATCTGAAGTTTGCAAAATTCTGTATTTTAGTTAGTGCTCTCTATTGGAAAGATCCAGGAGGGGTTCTTCTTAATTGTTTAGTTGAAAATGAAGCTTAGTAGGTAATGAATGATTTTCATAGAGGATATTGTGCGGGTCACTTGTTTTGGAAAACAACATCTAATAAAATCTTAAGAGCAGGGTATTATTGGCCATCTTTGTTTTTAGATTTGTATAAAACAGTCATGCGTTACATGAATGTCAAGTTTTTCAGGGAAAAAGGAAGTTGCTTCCTCTTCCTTTGAAACCAGTTGTAGTTAATGCACCGTTCCAGCAGTGGGGGCTTGCTTTGATAGGAGAAATTCATCCTACATCATCAACATAACACAGATGGATTTTGACAGCTACCAATTACTTCACCAAATGGATCTAAGCCATTCCAACAAGGAAAGCTACGGACACAGTAATTATTCAATTTTAGAGTCCAATATCTTGTCTCATTTTGGTTGCCCTCACAATATTATTACAGATAATGCAGCAGTGTTTAATTTGAAGAGAATGGTTGAGTTTTACAGCAACTACAACATCACATTGGGTCATTCCATGACATACTACCCACAGGGAAATGGACTAGCTGAGTCTTCAAATAAATCCTTGGTAAGCATTATTAAGAAGATGTTGGAGGCAAATAAAAAGAGTTGGCATCAGAAGCTTGTTAATACTTTGTGGGCTGACAGAGTGAGTAGTAAGAAATCAATAGGTATGTCACCTTTTGAATTGGTTTATGGTATTGATACAGTGTTTCCTACCTCCCTTGTAGTCCCGGTCATGAGATTATTGCAAGAAATCGACAGTGAAGAAGATGATTTTCAGCGCTGATCAATCAAGTGATTCACCTTCAACAAACAAGAGAAGAGGTTTATCAAAACACTTTCTGGCTGCAAGAGAAGACAAAGAAAATTTATGATCGCAAAGCCAAGGCATAAAAGTTTCAGCTGGAAGATGTAGTGCTGCGATGGGATGCACGAAATGAAGAAAAATGGAAACATGGTAAGTTTGACAATCTATGGAAAGGAACTTATAAAATCTCAGCCTATCGAGGACAAAATGCATTTTTATTAAAAGAAATGGATGGTCAAGAATGCTCAGGAGGACCAGTGAATGGTAGGCTCCTGAAACAATATTATTTTTGATGCAACTTGCTAAAGTTGTTTCATTGTCATTGTATATACCAGTTTGCTTTCCTTGCAAGTTTTGAAGTATCATGTCATTTGAGCTTGGGGCTTGAAGTGAAGGTTATAAAGCTTAGATGCTTTGTGCTATGTTTAGTTGGTTTTTGAGTTAGTTTAGAGTCGGTTGTTAGTCAGTCTTCAGTTTGTATCGAGTCATTTTTAAAAAGTTTAAAAAAGAATGCAGTCTTTCATTTGTTTGACTGTATTGGGCCAATCAGCTAGGCACTTAGCCTACAGTGTTCTTGAAACCTCCAAGGAGCTACCATCCCCAATAAGGCCAATGTTAGTGTAAGTATATGCATACTTCCATTAGGGATAAAATCTACTCTTTGCATTTTCATTTTAGGTGTCTCATTTTGAATTTTTGATCATTCCACTAGGTCATGCCAAAATGGTCCACTAATGGTTGTCTTCTTCTTAGAAAATCAAAATTTCCCTCATAAGTTACATTTGCTGACCCGTCTCCATGTTACATTCAGTTATGGTTTCAGTTATGTTATTTTTGGAGTCAAGGAAGTTGTGTTTCCATTAGGTATTAGGGTCCATTTCCAAGGTCAAAAGTATAGTTTCAAGTGTAAATAAAGGGCAGCAAAGGTATGAGGAAGACCAATAAACAAAGAGTGATTGGTAGGAAGTCATGGTTATTGTACAAAAAATTTATTTGACTGATGTAATTTTCATTTCAAAAATATGTTTTGAGATGAAAACAGAGTATTTTAGTTGATTTATCTATATATATATATATATATATATATATATATATGTAATTCAAGTCATTTCATGTAATAAGTGTTCCCATAAGCTGCCCAAGCATTTCTCCTTGCTGCAAGTGATGAAAGCCATTGAAGAAATCAGTTCAATCCAAGCATCATCCACTTGAAAAGAGACAAAGAGAGAAAATGATTAAACAGAGATTTGGAGGAAAGTAAAAGTTCCAAAAAACATTATAAAGTGGGTTTTTTTTTAGAGAAAAATAAAGATTACCCTCTATATAAGATTTCAAAATCCTTTTTCAAATTCATCATATTCATTTGACAAAGAGAAAGAAGAGAGTTGAAGGAGAGAAGGGAGTTGAAGCCAATTGGTGGCTGAGCAAAGAGGAGGCGTTGTGCACAAAGTAGATTGTGGAGGCGTTGCGCACAGAGCAGATTGTGGAGGCGTTGCGCATAGAGGAGGGAGTGTTGCACATACAGATAGAGCACTTTGCATAGGGCCAGTTCTCCAGTGCATTTTTGCATGGCACTATGCATAGAGCCGGAGCGCTGCACACCTGTACAAGGCACTGTTCATAGGGCCAATAAACACCAAAACCACCCTATCAATCATCTAAATCAATCTTTTGTTATCTAAAGCTTCTAAACAAGTAAGTGCCCTCTTTGAACTATACTCCCGTCATCCATTTCATGATTTTGAATTTTGTTTACTATTTAAATTTTCAAACCCCAGGTTGCTTAAAAAACCCTCCCTGCTTATCATATCCTTTATTCCCACATTCTATTGACAAATCCCTCCACCTATCCCCTATACCCTAAATCCCAAAAACAAAATCCTTAAACCCCTATTTATTAAACAATCCCTACCAAAAAATACCCTCCTTTTCACTATCACATCTATATATCTCATCCTACATCACATAAATTCCTCTCCCCTTCCCCTATCCCTATTCACCATAACTCACTTCTTTATTACCTTCTTTAGGGTTTCAAAATTTCAAATTCAAAAGGCATGGATAAAGAGGATAGAGATTATGAGGAGGAGGAAAACAATGGCAGTGAAAGCATGGGAGATGAACCTCAACATCAGAGTAAACCAGATAAGGGAGGCATAATTATCAGGGAGGAACCATCAAACATCAGATAGTTACAATCTTCTCATATGACTATCTCTTGTTTCAGGCATCTAGGGTGTTATGAGTTTTGTGAGAAGGTGCAAAGAGTTCAACATCATCTTGAGCTGACCAGGCTTTTTGTAGCCAATCTTCGTGATAACAAGGTAACTCTTGCCGGGGTGACATTTACAGTTTCATCCTCCATCATTGCTGATGCTACAAGGATTCCAAGGGTGGGGAAAATATGGTATAAAGCACAAGACTTGGATGAGCACTAAATCTAGGTACAGGAATGGAAAGAAGATGACCTTTCCTTTCAGGTTCCTTGAAGACAAGTATGCCCCTATGATGAGGATCATTATGAAGTATTTTACATGTGAGGGTAGATTTTCTAGATTGTACACATATCATATTAGGCTTCTTATGCACTTCAAAATAGTGAAAATGTCAAACATCCTATATTTATTATTCAAGAACATTGAGAAGATGGCCTACATTGTACAGAAAAAGCCATACCCCTAGCAGATGAGTAGTATCTATCACTATTCCTTGATTAAGATGATTGTGCTACATCATCTCAACCTCCTCAAAATCTCCTGGGATACATTTATTGCCAATGACATCTTCAATGGTCCTCAAATTCCTCCACCAGTGCCCCAAGAAGCAGAAAGGCCTTCGAGCGGTGCCAAAGTAAAGAAAAGTGAGAAGGATAAAGAGACTAAAGTTGTTGAGAAGCCAGAAGCCTACAAAACATATCAGAGAGAGGCTACAAAGTTGTTTTCGGTGAATAGGCAAGTGTTTACTCCGCTTGATGTGGAAGGGGCCTTGCCTTCTTCATCAACTCATAGGCAAATGCTTGCTCCACAAACTGTGGAAGGGGCTTTGTCTTCTTCATCAACACAATAGGTACAACAGGTGCAACAAGTGCACAAAGGGAAAGAAAAGATGCCGGAGGAAAGTGTCAATGATGAAGAGGAAAGGAAATTTGATTTGATGGAACATGATGGACTAGAACAGCCACACTTTCATCATGGCATTGAGATAGTCGTCTTGGAGGCTCAAGATGAAGCAAAAAATGAAAATATAACCATAAAGGAAAAAGATGCATAGATCCAAGCATTGATGGACAACTTGGTGAGAGCTAAGTATGTCATTTAATACCTTGAGCAAGAGAACATGCAGCTCAGTGGCAAACAAGTCCTCATGGAGCTGGAACTTCTCAAAGCAAAGAGGCAAGGTGACAAAGGCAAGTTAGTAATGCAAGAAGAAGAAACCCCAACCACCTTGACTAAAAAACAAAGTCTTGAGAAGGAGATTGAGGAGGATAGAGAAACTTGGCTTGACAGGGTCAATTTGCATTTGGAGAAGCTTATACAAAGGGCCAACATGGACAATCAAATCATTAGGCACATGGCTCGCCATTACAGGACCCCAAACAAGATTTGCAACATAAGAGTCAAGTAAATGAAGACAAGGCTAAAATAAGCAGTCAAAGGCAAAAAGGAGGGCGATAGGATTAGGTTTCTTGCTGAAGATTCCTTGGCTTACCCAGACACATGATGGTGGTGTTCTCCACAAATTTTGAGTAAGTTTTGAGAATTTTTTCCTTTTTGGAGATTTTTGCAATTTTTGACTCAGAGAAATTGGCTCTATGCACAGTGCCACTGGCGCTGCGCTTTTCCTAGGGGCATATAAATAGGAAATGGTAAGCATTTTTGCTTTCACAATGATGAGCACATGCACCTTGTGCATTTCTAAGCTTTTGGAGCATAACTGGTCAACCAAAAGGTCAAAAAACACCCAGAAAATGACCTTTTGCCTTCTTTTTGAGCCACAGAAGCAGTCTTGGGAGAATCAATTTTTTTTGGGGTCAAGTCAACTCCAAATGGGAAACTAAAGGAATATTTGGAAAGTATACAGGATAGGATTTCCCATGAGCTATCATGATCTCAATTTGGACACCGGGAATACCTCTAAAATGGTCCTGCAAAACACGTTGCACATAGAGCTTGGGCGCTGTGCATAGGGCAATTTTATGTTGAATTTTCACTTCACTGTGTCATGACTCTAATTTTGAGTTTTATCTCATGGATGATGTTTTTACTGATGTAAATGGTAACAAGGCATGTAAATAGGATGGATAATAGTTACTAGAAGGTATATTCATTAGATCAAAAGTTATCTTGAGGACAAATGAATCAATTTCCTCCCTTTTAGAGGCAAGTTGTTAGGTTGCCTAGATTCCAGTTTCTTGTTCAGTTTTTCATGGATTAGTTCCTCATCCTAGGGATTCGACCCCTGAGGATGGCAAGAGGTTGAATAAATGTCTATATTTTCTTCTTCTTTCTCATTGTAAAGGGTTGGAATCAGTTTGATGCTGAGGCTTTGAGTAAACATCATTTTGTATCAGTTTTCAGCAGGAGATTAATGAAAAGTTGTAGCTATTTATTTTGGATCCATGTGGTATTATGTTTAGTTCAGTTTTCTCTATTGTGATCATATGTTAAAAGAAATTTTGTACTTCATCAATCATTTGATTGCTTTTAAGTGGATGTTTTCGAGTTGATAGGCAGAACCCATATTATTTATGCTCTGTTTTGGGAAAATATTCATAGTCTATGTTTTCTTCAGTTTAGGAAGAATCCATGTTGCTTACATGCTCTTTCTAGCTCCTCACCTATCTTGAATCACCTCACCCATCAAACCCTAGAGTGTTGAGCCTTGTGCCTAGCTTTCCCCATTGAACACCCTGTAATTTTGACCTAATTTCCTTTCCCTAACTATTTGGCTCTTCCTGATCCAACAAAACCCTTCAAAATAAAATCAAAGCTTGTGCTACTATACCTAGCCTAATATCATTTTCTTGATCCAGTCATCTTGGCTGAGATCCTTACAGAGAGAGCCCTCTCCTGGCCTAGTAGGGCTATCTACTTGGCTAAGCATGGTTTGTGGATACCCTGGAATTTCCTTCCTTTAGCCTGAGGTTCAATCCAGGTGAAAACAAATGGGCTATAGGGCGAATGGCCCGAATATGATTATATGAAATTTCATGTTCAAGCTTGGGCTGAGAAGAGTCACCAAATTCAAAAGCATGAGTAGGGGAGGTGCAATGAACATTGTTGTCTTGACCATAAGATGGGATGATGGGGTCGGTGGGTTACTGGCTTCCCTCCTTCTAGCGCCAGAAATGTTGACGTTGTTGGACCCACAAACATTCAAGGGATCCCTCTAGTATGAAGGCCCAGTTAGGCCTTACACCATTTTGTATAGGAGTCCCATTCAGTATAAAGGCCCGGTTTCCAAATCCTTATGGATTTTCCTTGGCTCTAGTTATCAGCACGAGAGAGGGATGCAATGGTGTCTTTGAAAAGTAAGCAGGTGTGCCTGGTGAGTGTTCAGTTGCAACTATGTCAAGGTTATTCTACTGTAAAGGGGAAAAAATGTGAGCCTCTAAGTGAGAGGTAATAGTACCACCTATTACAGGTCTATTTGGGCACACCACTCCCAACATTCAGATCAATATAATTAGGGCTCATCAAACCCTAATTTAGTTGTTACATGCCCTAGACAAGTCATCACATTGAATGCTTCCTTCCATGAAATTTTCCTGGCCTAAAGCCTTCTTGAAATGCCTCCTTGGGACACCAGCGCAGCCTTGATCAGGGGTAACTGTGTTGTAGAGCAAGCAAGCCCACTGTGGCCTACACTGCACTGCACTTAGGCCCTCTTTGACAGGTGTTGGGTGAGATTGAGTGAAATTTGCATAGGATTCTAGGAATATTCCTTGACTCTAGATGATTCTAGAAGGATCCCATCTCTTATCTCCTATGAGCTCAAAATTGGATAGGCTAAGGATCCATTAACCTCTTATCCTCTCGTCCCTTACTCCATGGAAACTAACTCCAAGTTTGGAAGGCCATTCAATACCCTCATTTATGACAAAACCACCTCCATTTCCTATAAATTGAGCACTCATCATAGTGATCGGGGGGGGCTAGAAATTGAATTTTGTAAGGAAATTCTATTGGTTTGAGAAATGAGTTCATGTTGAGCAATGTTATGCTGCTAGAGTAGTGTGCTTTCGATGTGGCGAGGGTTGGACTGAAGCTGGAAGAGTGGAACAAGATCGAACTGTATTAGGTGATACTCTTCCTTCTACAATATGTTGACATGGTGAATGTTCGCTATGCTAAAAATGGGAACAAACCCAATCGCAAGCCCCAATGAGGCCTGATTTCCTTTGGAATGGCTAGTTCCAACGGGTTTTGAGGGACCCCGTAAACTGTTAAATGCATTGATAGATTGCTTATGGGTGGAAGACCTCAATTAAATCAACAAAAATAAAACAACTAACCTCTAAGTATTAAATCCTATCTACACTACTTCTAACTACTCTAATCTAGTTCTAGCTATCCTAATATATCCTGCAGGAGCATGATGAAAGAAAGGTTAAACATCATATATGAATCCCAAGTCTAAATGAATCAATTAATGGTTCACATAAGAATAGGATGCATCAATTAAATTGCAATCCAATCACTCATACAGGAATATACATTCCTTTTATGGAATTAAAGCTTGCAAATGATGTTTAACATAGCTTCAAATCAGGGACTGCTCATGAATTAACTATGATGAAGAATCACATTCAAACAACCAAAGATAATCATAAACTGTAAGTCATCAATGGGCACAAACACAAATCACATTCATATTTATGCTCACAACAACATCCTGATTCTTAAAATATAAGGAAGAGGAAAATCAATCTAAAACACTGGCCCTTTATTGAGCTAAATAGTCTCTTTTTATTCACAATAATCAAAGTTGTTCTTCTCAAACCAAAAATCCCCTTCTCCTCTTTGGAGATAATACTTATGCAAAAGCCCTTGACTCTAGTTCTACCCCTGCCTATTCATCTTCCCCACTGTTTTCGATATGCAAATCGAATATATAGAGATAAGATCGTCAGCATAACTGCTGATGCATAGAAAGCATATTTGCTGGAGCGATTTGTTTCCTTAGGAAGTGAACAGATGTTTGAAAAAGGGGTGACTTTGTGTTGCCTTCCCATGATGAAAACCAAGACATCTTTTCTTTTGGAATGTACAAGCAACACGTGGGGTTCTGACCCGGAATGCTTGAGGCTGAACCTTTAAACACAGTGCTTCTACATACATGGCTCTTCGAATCCCCTCCTGCGTCCTTTACTTCTCACCTGCAGAGATAGCTATCATTAGCTTCATGATTGTGAAAATATAATAGAGATATTCACATAGAACACAAACGTTGCCTTCATTAACTTTTATAAGCTATGGGAACAAGTGTGAAAAGGATTTACGCATAGCACACATTCAACACACAATTTCCTGCTCAATCCATAGGCTTGGCATGATTTTTGAGGGATTCTTTTAAATCTCAATCAGGTATCAGCCCCTCCACAGGTCGCAGTACCCATGCCTTCCACTTCCCTAATGCGCAATTACACTATTGGGACTCCAAAGGCCTGCATTTTACACTGAAAACCCAATCCCTTTGTTATTTCGGAAAATTTTGAAAACATGGGAAAACAAAGAAAATCCCACCTCGATCACTCAGGCCAGACCTCAAATTTTATATATTAAGGCTTATAGATATCGTAGGGTCTGGCATATCACATATCAAATATGCACAAGCCTGGGGTGTCACCGATTGCGATATGCGACGTGGTTTCGGACCCGAAAATATATATACCATATTTGATAAGCTCAGCGGGTCCACCATATAGCCATGTGCATTGTGTGTAAGGCCCAGGCTCCGCCAATATGTGATATGCGATATGGCCCTGGACTTGATATATGTATGAAGTATGGTTAAAGGTGCCCTCGGATTCGGAGCATAGTGGTGCACCTTATATGTATAAACCTTAGACCTAGGCCAATTGCAATATCCAACGGGGTTTCAGACCCAACATATATGTATATTGTGGTTTATAATGCCTTGGGGTTTGGTGCCTTACGACATGTGTTATGTGCCCAAATCGAATGTGATAAGCGAAAGAGGGAGGATATATGCATGTTATAAGCATTTCCGCTATGAAAGGCCACGCCAGGAATAATGATGCGATGGGATTTTGTGAGTCCAACAAACAAAATGATTATAATAAGGGTGGGGGTGATGGTTTGCACGGGAAAAAATGTACCATGCATGTTTGTGAAGATTAAAAGGTCCCGATGAAGGGAGTGAATAAAGGGCCAGGCTGTGTCATGAATGACCCATGCAGCAGAGGTTTATTCAATGGCTTAGCCATCAGGTATTGAAAGTTTGAGTCGGAAAGGAGTTAACATCCATGTGATAAAACAAATCATTTTGAAAGATGAAAGATCAAACTTCTAGGGGGGCCATTGAAAATTTTCTATCAGAGCATGTTTTAATAGGGTGGTAGTTGTGGCCACAACAAATGGCGAACCGTTGGCTAAACCAATTATCTTTATTTCCAAATAATCCTTAGATTAGTAAAACATCAGGGTGTTAAGATAAACTTGAAATTCAAACTATACAGATGGAAAAGCATGGGTTCCACTTCAAAATTAGTTGCTTCAGGTGGGATAGAGACAAATAGCTTCTACTTACTAATAGGATTTTGACAGGTATTCTCCAATGGCAGTGTTATGGGATTTATTAACCTTCCTTTACCTATTTCCTACTTTCAAAAATCCTTTTGGGGCCATCATTGGTCTTTCAATACCTGTTTAGGTGTGTACCATAACTCTTTATTATTCATCAAACTTGATGTAGACATGTTTATCTTGCACTTTATATGAGAATTTCAGTGCTATATTTTCATTGATTGAATGGGGCGCATTCATGGATCATGCCATATTTTTAAACTGCTTAAACAAGGTTGGGCTTGATATGTCATCTGGTACTCTGAGCCCAACAACAGTCCTTACTCTAACTGGCTTCCCAAACAACCTATCCTTCCACATTGGCACAAGGACTTGACATTTCATTTTCTTTTAAATAAGTCCTTCCAGTTTCAGGCACAAGGACTAGAGCACAATTGGATTTGCCATGGGGTATATGACAGTGAGCTTAGCCCATGAAAGGAGGTTTAATTGTATATAACAGGTATTGGATACTTTAGTGTGGTGTATGGGACCACTGGAGAATGACTGTAAACCTTATAAGCAAGTATAGGCTAGGTCTGAGTGGGATTTAATTAAGATGTAGCGTTCCTCCATGCCAATCCAGCTGTAGTTACACATTTTTTGTTTTATAAAGATGCCCCTACATGCTCCACATATGCAAGTTATCAATGGAGCTCACATAGTTCCCAATAGAAGCCAATGAGGGGTTTCGGTTTGCATTCCACTGCTGATTTTCAAGTTCTCATGGGCTGATAGAAAGTTTGTTTGATTTGTAGGGAAATGATGGATTTAGGAACAACATAATCATCGGCAGGTTAATGAGGAAGGGAAAGGCCGAAAGTGGTGAATGAGGGAAAATTTGAAAGGTAGAACGAAACTGGAGGACCAAAATCAGCTAGCTGAAAAGGACTGTGATTCAAAACAACAGGAAAATAGACTTTGCAGAAAACAAAAGGAAAAGACAGAAATACAACTAAACTAATAGAAAAATGAAATGAACTCTAACCTACTTAGGAGGTAACCACCATGCGGTGGCTACTGGAAGTATCTCTTTAGATGCTCGCCATTAACAGGGATCTTTTCAATCTCTCCCTGTAACGTTTTCAACTTGTAAGTCCCTTGACCAATTTTTTCAACAACTTGGAATGGGCCCAGCCATAGGTGTTGGAATTTTGTGTGTTTACCCTTTGGCTCACTTAGCTTGTCCCATTTCAGGACTAGCTCCCCTACTTGGAAATCTTTATCTCCTGCCAGATGATGATCAAACCATTTTTTTACAATCATTTGGTGATTTTTGAATTTAATTCTGGCTCTATCTCTTAATTCCTCTAGCCTCATCAGTTGGTTGATCCTTTCTTGAAGCAAGGCTGAAGGGGTTCCTCTTGAAGCTTGGGAGAGCTGTAAGGAGGGAAGGGTAACATTTGGGGGCAAGATGGCTTCCTATCCATAGACGAGGAAGTATATGGAGTTTCCTAAGGCCACTTTAGGGGTGACCCTATCGGCCTAAAGGGAATTTGTTATGGTGTTGTGCCAGTTTCTCTGGTTGTCAGCGACTGACTTGAGGATATACAGATAAGGTTTCTATTTGAAGACTCTGCAACTCTGTTTCCCTGGGGGTAATATTTTGCTGCATACTTTACATGGATTGATTTATCAATAGCAAAATCAGTCAGTTTCAGAGATGAAAAGTAAGAAGCGTTATAAAAAATGAGAGCGTCAGGGATGCCATACCTATTGATAATGAATTTCTCAATGAATGATATTACCTCATCTTTGTTCACCTTCCAGAGCAGGATGGCTTCGGTCCATCCGGTGAAATAATCAGTCGCTGTGAGTATATACTTATGTTGCTTTGAAGAGTTTGGAGTGATCTCGCCTATGACGTCTAGGTCCCATTACTGGAACGATCGATAAATCATAACAGGCCTGAGGGGAACAACAGGCTTTCTTTCTCGTCCTGCGGCAATTTGGCACATCTTGTACTTGCGAGCATAGGCACAAAAGTCTCTAAACTCTATGGGCCAATCATACCCAACTCTTAATATTTTGTGAGAAATGGTCTCTCCCTCATAGTGACCACCCGCTGGGCCGTTGTGCATTTCTTTCAATACATGGTTGGCATCATCCTTCTCCAAACACCTCAGCCAGATTCCATCATGATTTTTTCTATATAAGACATTGTTGGCCAAATGATACAGATTGGATTTCAATCTGAGTGCTCTCCTCTGTGATGCATCCATGTGTTCAGGACACGATCCCTGCACTAGATAGAAGTGTATGTCATGGTACCACGACTCAGGGTCCAAAAAGGCTTCTGATGCTTCTCGCTCATACATCAGTGCTTCGTTACTCCATAAGGGCTCCTCCTTGAGTTCCATTTGTGCATATTGCATGCTCAGCATGCCTAATTCTTCAAATGCCCCTTTTTTATCCGCCAAGGCTTCTGCCGCTAGCCTACAAACTCATTTTCCTCAAACTATCTGTGGTGGCTCTATCTCCAGGTCGAACTCTTGAAGGGTGGTTATCAAATTCCCTCTTCATTCACCCATTTCTTTCTACACAAAGAGGGCTCTTACAGCAGGATGGGGAACGGTGACTTTGGTCTTGGCCTTGAGTAAATAAGGGCACAAATGTTTATGGCCTTAAAAACTGCATATCCCTGTTTCTCCACGTCTAGGTAGCTCAGTTCTGTTCCTTGGAGATTTGAACTCATGTAGGAAATGGGGACTTCGTTGCCTTTGTTGTTTCTCTGAGTGAGTATTGCGGCATATGAAACATTAGAGGTAAAGGTGTACAAGAAGAACTCCTTGCTGAAATCAAGGCTAACCAATGTAGGAGCTTCAACAATGGCTTCCTTGATTCGCCGAAACGCTTCCTTGGCTTCATCGCTCCATTTATACACAATGTCTTTCTTCATCATCGGCTGCAAGGGGCACACTATTTCTGTGAAGCCTGAGACAAATTTTCTAACGAAATTAATCCTCCCGAAGAAAGATTTCATGGATTTTTTATTGTCTGGGGGTTGTATTCTCATGATGATCTCTATTCTTTTAGGATCAATAACACTCCCTTCTTTAGAGAGGATATGACCCAACAGTTTCCCCTCTGTGACTGCAAAGATGCTCTTCTTGGGATTCAATGAAATTCCATACCTTTGACATCTTTTGAAAATTTGTCTCAGGTGATAAATATGATCCTTTCTGTGATATGAATACACAATGATGTCATCCATGTAAACCACTACTGATGTGTTCGTCAACCCTCAGAAATCTATGTCCATAGCTCTCTGGAATGTGGCACCCACGTTAATGAGCCCAAAAGGCATTTTTTATATGCGTAGGTGCCCCATTTGGTGTTGAAAGTTGTCTTAAGCTGATCCCCATGACATACCAATACTTGATTATATCCTGAAAACCCATCTAACAAGGAAAACATGTCAGACCCAGAAACGCACTGAAGGATGTGTTCCATAGAAGGGACAAGATAGTTATCCTTTTGAGATTCTTTTTTTAGGTTTCTGAAATCAATGCACAGCCTGATGTCTCCATTTTTCTTTCTCACTGGCACGAGATTGGCTACCCAGTGGGTGTGTCTGACTGGGAAGATGATTTTAGCATCCAACATCTTGTTCAGTTCTTTCTTCACCAATGGTTCTAGGTGTTATAGACATTTTTGTGCCTTACAACATTGAGCATGAAATGTCCATAATCTAACGGATCCAAAGTCCCTAAAAATGTTGTTCCTACCCCTAGAGGAACAAGGCTAACAAACCACAGCAATTCACAAAAGTTCTCCACCTGAAACTGCTCAAAAACAAGTCAATTCAGGATCATGTCAACTGCTCCATTGACCATCTGCGCTGAATGTCAGTGGCTCCACTATCTACCTACGTTGAATGTCAACTCCAACACTAGCTACCTGCGCTGAGCGAGTTTGGACAAGTGGCAGACTCATTCCTCAAGGTGTCAATGCTCTGGAAGCTTCCAAAATGACACTTGCCTCAGGGAATTCGACTAGTGATGAGTAAGAGGTTCCAAATCCCCAAGTGGAAGCAAGAACCTCCAAGTGGACTCAAGAACTGATAGAGGGAGAGGACACTAGTCAGATCTCAAGCTGACTCATCCTCTCTCCAAACATCTATATATGGATCTCTCCTCCATGAGATCTAGGGGCTGGAATTTGGTTATTGTAAAGAATTGCTGTTGGTTTGAGACTGGAATCATTGGGTGCTTAATGCTTTGAAGGGGCTGAAGATAGGAATTCCATTTGCTAGGAAGGAGATGCTGGATTGGAGCCCTCTGGGTTGTATCTCTTCATGAACCTTGTTATTCATCAATAAAGCTATCTTGGTTTTCTCCTATATACTGTTGTAGTTGTATGATTGCATTAGTGTATTTGATTTACTTCTAATCCTGAATCATTTATGAATATGAATATTTGTCTTTGTGTTGTGTTCTTCTCTTGTCGCAAGTAGCTGTTCTCTTGTGATCTCGCAGGAATCAAGTAGCTGTTCTCTTGGGCGAGCGAGGAGGCAAGTGTAGGAATTTACAGGGTAAGTTCCACAGAAAGAATACCAAAAGGACACCGCTCACAACCAGATCTCAAATCAATACACCAGTATTTTTGACGTGGTTAAAACCCTCAGAGTGCAACGAGGGAAACAGTCCACGGCCTGTCCCAACGTGGGTACTATAGGCAATTTATTAATCAAAGAATGAAAATTTACATAAGCTTCTCTCATGCACGGATTACCCGAACAATGACCCTCCATGCGCTTTAAATAGAACTCATGGACCAATCGGGTGTCAAGCCACGGATCAAGTGTCGGTAATACCGAGGTGAGAGTGAACCGTCGGATCACTACATATCGTGACCGTCGGATTGTAAGTTACAAAATGTACAATGGTAAAGAAACACACTTTACCTAACTCTAACCTAACTCTATACTAGACCAAGTTGAACTTAACTATATCCTATGTGTCGGAATATCCTAACATCCCCCCTTAAGAACAACTTGGGATAGGATTGAAGGATTTACAAATATGACACAATAGGAGAAGGAAGGAGGCACTAGAGCCTATCCCCCCTTAGTGACAACTTCCTGAACTCCAAGCATATATCGAAGTTTAGTGAACTTCGCCTCTGTGAGAGCCTTTGTGAAGATGTCTGCAACCTGATCATCTGTTGGACAATATTGCACTTCAAGAACATGGTCATGAATGAGCTTTCTGATGAAGTGCATGTGTAGTTCAATGTGTTTGCTGCGCTGATGCTGGACTGGATCTTTGCATAGCTGAATGGCACTTTGATTATCACACCAAAGTGTGGTTGGATGCTGCTGCTCAAAGCCAAACTCTGATAGGATCTGACGAAGCCACAAGGCTTCCTTACTAGCTTCCACGGCACCACGATACTCTGCTTCTGCTGACGAAAGAGAAATGGCAGCCTGTTTCTTACAAGCCCATGTAATAGGTCCTGAACCAAGAGTGAAGACATAACCGGCAGTAGACTTCCGATCATCAGGGTCACCAACCCAATCAGAATCAGTGAAACCAACTAACAGAGGAGCTGCTTTGGCACTGTAATGAATCCCAAACTGTACTGTACCTCGAACATAACGAAGTATTCTTTTAGCTGCTTTCCAATGACTTTCACGGGGGTTTTGCATAAAACGAGCAACAAGGCCAACAGCAAAGGAAAGATCAGGACGAGTATGGGTTAAATACAAGAGTTTTCCGACAAGTTGACGGTATAAGGTAGCATCAACTTCAGGAGAAGTACAAGAGACTGAAAGTTTGACTCCAGACTGAAAGGGAGAAGGGGCTGGCTTACAGTCTTCCATGTGAAAATGACGAAGAATATCACAAGCATACTTGGGCTGGGAAAGGAAAATACCCTCTTGGGATTGCAAGACTTGAAGACCGAGAAAATAGTGTAAATGTCCTAAGTCTGTCATTTCAAATTTCTTTTTAAGGCTGGACTTCACATGGTTTATAAGGTTGGGATCACTACCAGTAAGAATAAGATCATCAACATAAAGAACAAGGATGATAAGAGAGTTGCCCACTTTCTTGGTGTAGACAGTATTGTCAGAATGACACCTAGAAAAGCCAGATTCTAAAAGAAAGTTATCCATTTTGGCATACCAAGCCCGAGGAGCTTGCTTGAGGCCATAAAGGGATTTCTTAAGTTGACAAACAAGGTTGGAGTCTGTTTGTATGAAGCCAATGGGTTGTTCCATATAGATTTCTTCCTGCAAGTCCCCATGCAAGAAGGCAGATTTAACATCCATCTGATGGACTTCCCATTTTAAAGAGGCAGCAAGGGAAAGAACAAGGCGGATAGAGTTCATTTTGGCAACAGGGGAGAAGGTTTCAGTGTAGTCAATGCCTTCAACCTGTGAAAAGCCCTTAGCAACGAGACGAGCTTTATGTTTATCAACTTTCCCATCTGGTCCATACTTGGTTCTGTAAACCCATTTACATCTAACAAGTTTGCGTCCCTTTGGTAGAGGAACAAGATCCCATGTATCATTTGTCATTAATGAATGATATTCTTCATTCATAGCTGCTTCCCAATGTGGATGGCCTGAAGCTTCTGCAAAAGTGTCAGGATCATGATTTACTGGAGCTTGAGCCAGTAAAGAAGAGGCTCTTTCAAACTGAGAACGTGTACGTCGCTGATCTGTAGGATCACCGGCAAGATCACCTGCTGCATCCCGAGTAGCACGGACCCATCTTGGAAGTTGAGGATCCTGAGAAGGTGGGGGAGGATTATCATCCTCGCTTTCATCATCTTAAGAAGAAAGGTTTTCAAAAGTAGAAGAGATAGGAAGAGGTGGCACATCCGCCGGACTAGGCTTGCAGGCCGATTTATTTTCATCAAATTTTACATCTCTTCTAATGATAACATTTTTGGACTTAAATGGAATAAGTCTATAACCTTTTACATCTTCAGAATATCCGACAAAAGTACATTTCTCACTCTTAGGTTCTAAAGCTTTATGCTTTTCATCTGGAATATGGGCCCATGCTTCACTTCCAAACACACGAAAGTGACTTACATCTGGTTTAATGGAACTCCAAGCTTCTTCTGGAGTGATATTCTCTAGAACCTTAGTAGGAGTGCGATTGATTATATAATTTGCACAATTAATTGCTTCGGCCCAAAAACTAAGACTGAGTCCTTTAGATTGCAACATACAATTAGCCATTTCCTTTAAGGTGCGATTTTTCCTTTCAGCTACACCATTTTGTTGTGGAGTGTATGGAACAGTATGTTGCATTTGAATTCCATTTTCGGTGCAAAAGTTGATGAATGTGTTTTTAACATATTCTCCACCATTATCAGTTCTTAGCTTAAGAATTTGATGTCTAGATTGTTTTTCAACAAAGGCTTTGAAGGCCAAAAAAGTGTTAAATACTTCGCTCTTGAGTTTTAAGAAGTATACCCAAGTGCGTCTGGAGAAATCATCAATGAAAGTTAAGAAGTACTTGCAGCCAGAGAATGAAGCAACAGGAAGAGGACCACATAAATCACTGTGCACAAGCTGGAAAGGGGCTGAGGCGTGCCAAGAGGCACGTTTGTCAAAACTGTCCCGATGATGTTTTCCGAGTACACATCCGGAACAAACACCATCTCTGCAAGATACCATAGGAAGACCTGTCACCATATTTTATTTACATAGATGCTGAAGGGAGCGATAGTTTAAGTGACCAAATCGCTCATGCCAAAGTTTGCTCACTTCATCATTATGAGCAACAAATACCGAGGGAAGATTGGATGACCCAAAGTTGTGAAACTTATACAACCTTTTGGAATCATCAGCAAGACCAGTAGCTAGAATCTGTTTAGGATCTTTTAGATCCTTGATTACAACATCATGAGGTGAAAATTCAACAATTTTACCTTCACCTGAGTGAGTTATCTGATAGACAGATAGAAGGTTGCAGGATAAGGTTGGAACACATAATACATCATTAAACTGACCATTGTCTAGATGAACAGTTCCAGTCCCTACAACATTAAGAGATCTATCATCACCAATATATATATTTTTGGTGTTACAATCATTTAAAGAAGAAAACATGGCTTGGTTTTTGGCCATGTGACAAGAGGCTCCAGAATCAATGAGCCACTCATGAGAATGAGAAGAAGAAGAAGATACATTTAATGCATAACCAGACTGAGATGATTGACAATGAGATGCAGAAAGTGCCATTCCGGAAGTTGAAGTTGAAGTAGGCTCCACATGGATGTTATGTTTCTTCATTGCGGCTTCCAAGGCTTCCATCTTCTTAAAGCATTTAGATTCTAAGTGGCCATCTCGATTACAAAAGTTACAATGTCTATCAGTGTTCTTCCATTTGTTTTTATTGGTCTTATCATTTTGCTGAAATGATCTTTCATTTTGAGGCTGAGATGGTTTAGGACCATTCTTTTGAGGATATGACTTCTTAGGATTCTTTGAATTTGGTTGCTGCTGGGCGGCTAACGCTTTCGTGGAAGAGTTTCCAAGATTAAGAAGACCAAGGTGTAGGAGTTTTTCTTGTTCTCTTATTAAGGAATCACAAAAGGAGTCAAAGGAAGGGGCCTTGTAGTCTTGTCATTGACAAATGAAAGCTTCCCTTGTAGAATGGAAAGTGGAAACAAATACAGAGTAGGCTGGTCCCAACTTAGTAAGGATGGAATAAATAAGGTTACCATCTTCTTTCTTAACTTTAACACCTTCCAAGAGATATCTAAGGGTCTTGAATTTGGACAAGAAATCTTCAATGCAAGAAAAATTATTAGGATCCAAAGTAAGCAGCTCATTTTCAAGTTGATGGGCTCTAATTTCATTTTTAATCCCAAAAACTTTAGCAAGTTTTTCTAATGCTTCATGAGGAGTCTCAAGTCCTGCAATGTGGAATCTAAGATCAGGAGAAATAGACATCCCTATCAAACCACGTGCTTGATCTTGTCTATTTTCCCATTTTGCCGCCTTGTCTTCATCTTTTGGTTTCTTCTCTTGGTTTGTGGCTATTCTGAAGAGACCTTTACTTCTAAGTAAATCTTCCATGTATTCTACCCATTGGAAGTAGTTAGTGCTGTCAAGAATGACTTGGCATGGACTTTCCATTTAAAAAAAAACTGAAGCTGAAGATGCTGAAAGTAAGTGTTCCAACGGATAGATCTCGAAAAAATAGGCGGTTTTAAAAAAAACGGCTCTGAAAAAGGCTTCCGGATGAAGAAGTTATGGCTTTTTGAAAAAAAATTGTTGACGTTGCCGGCAAAGTGCGCGAATGTGCGGGAATGAAAAAATCCGCCCCCACAAAATGGAGACTTGAACCCAAGACCTCTACTCTCTTAAAATAGTTTTGAACCAATTGATCTATACAAAAAATTTGAGAGAGAGAGAGAGAGAGAGAGAGAGAGAGGGGGGGGGGGGGGGCTTGGTTTGCGTGCTTGCCTTGAGAAAGCTCTTTTTCCCTACAAAACACAAAACACAAAACCCAACACGAATATGCAAAGAAAAACGAACCTTGCGGCTCGAAGTTATCTTTAGCCAAAAAACTAGAAATTTTAAAAAAAATCTCAAAGTTAGCTTTAGCCGAAAAACTAAATATTTTTCTCAATGTTTCTGATTTTCCGAGATCACACTAAGGTGCAGGGAAAAGAGCATACGCATGAGAAAAATCCTTCCTTTCTGTTTCTGATTTGCCCAGATCGCACAGAGTCGCAGGGCAAAGAGCATACGCAGAAATGAAAGGTATAGATCCGGTAAAAAAAAGGCTAAATAAACTGAGACCGAAATAAGCAGAGAGAAAATAACAGTAAACTGCAAAAGAAACACTGTATACCTCCCGATCTGAAAAATGACGCAGCTAGGGCTACCGGAAACCTTTTCGCGTGAAACGAAAGGGGTTCCTCACTGGAACAGATGCTCCGAACGCAACAGAGTAGGCCTCTCGGCCCGAAAGCAGTCAGAAACAGCAGATCTAGGAAACGACAGCCGCATACAGTTCTACCGGCTTCAGATTTGGATCACCAACGGACGCGGCCCTCAAATAGCTCTGATACCATGTAGGAATTTACAGGGTAAGTTCCACAGAAAGAATACCAAAAGGACACCGCTCACAACCAGATCTCAAATCAATACACCAGTATTTTTGACGTGGTTAAAACCCTCAGAGTACAAGGAGGGAAACAGTCCACGGCCTGTCCCAACGTGGGTACTACAGACAATTTATTAATCAAAGAATGAAAATTTACATAAGCTTCTCTCATGCACGGATTACCCGAACAATGACCCTCCATGCGCTTTAAATAGAACTCATGGACCAATCGGGTGTCAAGCCACGGATCAAGTGTCGGTAATACCGAGGTGAGAGTGAACCGTCGGATCACTACATATCGTGACCGTCGGATTGTAAGTTACAAAATGTACAACGGTAAAGAAACACACTTTACCTAACTCTAACCTAACTCTATACTAGACCAAGTTGAACTTAACTATATCCTATGTGTCGGAATATCCTAACAGCAAGTAGCTGTGAACACCCAAAGAGAAGAGGATCTAGATCGAGGGACAAACGGAAGACACCGGTAAGTCTATTGATCTCTCTTCTTTCATATTTCATAAAGGAAGAAACCAGTATAGCTGTACTCGTTTGTTGCTAAGGCACTGTCACACCTTAGGTGGATAGGATCGTCCTGCATAGGCATTTTTCCCCACAACAAATTGGCGACTCCGCTGGGGAAAATTTGTTTATTCATTTCATTCGTGTTTCTGTCATTTGTTTACTTCATAGACTTGACAGCAACAATCGAACTGCATCTTTCCCGGATGCAAAGTAGAAAGTTGCTGCTTTGATCCAGTTGCTGGACTTGTCTATGATCTAAACAATGGATCCACAAATGATTTGATGATCCTTGTGATAGATCTTAGTAGCTTTCAAATCATCCCTTTGATTATACCTTGCTTGTGTTTCTGATTTGGCCTGAAACTGTTGATTTTTGAGCAATTTGTGACCCAGAACCCAGGAGAAACGAGAGTTTCTCCTTCAGCGCAACTGCTGTGAAGGCAGTCTGCATTTCAACGCAGGTCCCGTGAAGGATACCTGCGCTGAATGTCAAATCCTCAGTGTTGAGGTTGCGCTGAACCAGTTTGGCCTTGTGCAGCTGGGGTTCTCTGCTCTCTGTTGCCCTGTTTTGAGCTCTGTTTTTTGCAGCCTTTAACCAACATAGGTACCAGTCAGATAACTCCTTTTCTTTGCTTAGATTCCACCTCCTTTTGTACAAAAATACTGTGAATGTTTTTATGTGTTTGTGGCGTCATTTACAGTTTTCCTTTGCATGAGTAAAGTAGTCATCCTGTAGCCTTTGATTCAGATCTGATTGATTGTGATCTTAGAAGAGAGTTCATTGGCTGTTTGCAGATTGATTATAGATTTACTTTTGCTTATTGGTTTGAATTTGTCTCTTTTAAGTGTCAAAACAAGTCTTTATTTCGAAAATCGTTAAGTAGTGTAATCTCTTCTACCCTCTCTGATTTCGAAAAAGTGAACTTGTTTGTATTGATCATTTTAAAAGCAAATTCAAAGTTGTACAAAAAGCTTTCTTTGTAGGCATTAATACTAAGAAAGCGGAAAACAAACACCTGCATTGTGCATTTTGCATTTGATAGTTTGCATGTTGGATTTAGGAAAAGTGCATTAGAGTGTGCTGATTGCTCTTTGAGAAAAGATGGTGTCTTTCTTTTCCCTTAGTAGCTAGGATTTTCAAAGTTGAAAAGATAACAAAGCTTGCTTATCATCTTTAGACTGCATTTAGGAGTTTGTATCATACATCTCGTGGTGAACCTTGAAAGGAAAACTTTAAAAAGATCAACCTAAAATAAACTGAATGAACCTAACAACGCTTTGTAACATAACGCACAACATAGAGGTCTAGGCTAGAGACGTGTTCCGGCGTCGTTAAGCCTAGTGACTGTCGATGTCGTGGAAGGTGGGTGATTCCTCCTGAGGGACGATAGCACTAGTACGGATTGTGCTCCCACATACCGTCGCATATATATTGGGAGACCCCTATAGGCATATATCCTTTATCCTTAGGAAGCCGTGTCGGCCGCCCTACTGATCGCAATGCAGTGAACACAGCATTCACGAAGATCGACCGCCCGTACCTTAAAAAGTATTCTCCGGTTTTGCGAAAAGTTTGGCACACCCTCTGCCTAGAACTCCAGAGCAGTTTCTTTTGGCCTTTTTCAGACTCTATAACAGAAAAAGTCCATCCGAGCATTTGTCACTTCGGGCTCGTTAAAACATCGAAGGAGACTAGAGTCATCTTTAGCTTTTTCTCGACTCTTTAAAACTGAAAAAGCAAGTTGTGTCTAAAGCGTCGTTAACAATTTATTTTAAACGGAACAATCACCCTTTAATTCCTGCGTTGATCTTTAGGTTGAAAGATGGAGCACACCAACCAAGGAATTCCCCTTGGTGGAAATCCTAGTCCCTTCTCCTCTTGGGGAGATGTTGGTGCGCCCCACATGGCCACATTGTCGCTTCCAGGACTGATAATTGGCCTGCCAGTTTGGCTCTTTTCAACCAATGTCGTTCAGAACGTCACCATTCCTGAACAGTCGAGTCAACAGTCAGACCAGACCAGAGTCGCCCACCAGCCTTCTACTTCATCTTCCTCTCCTCCTTCCTCTTCACTTGACGGAACTGGTAAAACAAAAAACCAGGCTCCTAAGGAGAAGAAGGAGAAGAAGAAGAAAGAAAAGAAGAAGAAGGAGCCAAAGGCGACTGGGGGCAAACGAGAGTCGTCTGACAAAAATCCACACATAGCACTGACCAGGCCTAAATCTCCATGCGTCATATGCAAGGGAGACCACTTCCATAGAGATTGTCCCTGTATCCCTCGAATACTAAGGGACTGGTCTCCCCGTTTGCACAATTCGGTAGCATTAACCTCTGATAGCCATGTTGATTGCTCACCGTCAACTAGTGGGAGTGAAGCCCCAAGACAGAGAGGGAAAGCTAAATTTCCCTGCAGACTGTGTGAAGGCGATCATGCCATCCACCGTTGTCCCTTCTTAGACGAGGCAAAAAGAGTTCTGGAAGATCGCCCAATTTTACGAGCGCAACTTCCTCCTGGATATCAAAAACTCCTGCCAAGTCCTTCGCTAGTTGAGAATCCGGCTGACCCGCCCAGGTGGTCAGCCGAAGCACCTATCATTGAAGATGAACCGTCTGGATCCATGCCTGACGAAAGTCAAAAGGTTGATACGGCAGTTGACCCGGTTTTTCCTTCAGAGGCTCTATCTTCGAATGATACCATCACAGAGGAGAATAGAGACGACACCGTCCAAATTCTCTTCATTAACATTGACTCTGATGAACAAGGGGGCAATGCCACCATTCCTTTATCGCAGGAAGGAAGTTCGTCAGAGCGATATCCGGCCGTATATTCGGTCTCACCACCAAGCAACCTGGTTGTGTCCTTTGATTGGAACCAAATAGGCAGACCCCGGTTGCCAGCAAGCATACCATTCAGAATTATCGTTCAAATATACAGAATGGTGATGGCTGGCACTATCATTGATGAGGGGGCATCTGTGAGTATCCTTTCCTCTATTGCTTGGAAAGCACTTGGTTCACCAGCACTTTTACCTGAGATGAGAAATCTATCAGGTTTTGATAAAGGAACCAGTCGACCTTTAGGGATCCTCCCCAATGTGCCTATAACATTGAAAGGGAAGACCGTTCAAATGAACGTGATGGTCGTTCAAGGACCCTTGGATTATAACCTACTCCTTGGACGAGACTATATATATTGCATGGGAGCTATTGTCTCCTCACTCTTTAGAGTAATGTGTTTTCCGCATGAAGGAAGAGTGGTCAAGCTCATGGACCAAATTTCATTTCCCGGATCACGCATTGCAAATAGTCATGTACCATCCCTAAATGGTCTATACACGCAAGAAGTGTCTCAACCCACGGTCCGTCCTCCTGATGAGCGCGAGTAATCCGGGAGGATATGACTGGAACCCAGGGTGCATGCGTCCTGGCCTGCTTCGGCAGTAAAACTTTGGGTATAGGGTAGGTTTCCGCGGGAGAATATGACTAGTCCGTACCCCGTCTGTGGTTGGAAGAGGGGTTGCTCTGGAATAAGATTCTCTTGTCAAAGTTATGTGAGAGGGTGGGTATCGTCACTCACCTCTATCTATTTCGGTAGACATTGCCGAGGAAGTGTTTTGTTTGAAAGATTAACGAGACAATCTTTGGGTAACCTGAAAGAGGTAGGCCTCTCCCAGTGAAACGAAAGTTTCGACGGAATTGAAGTAGAGGTAACTTTGAAATCGTACTTTATACCTAGGGGCATGCAAACCTTTTGGAGTGCAAGCAAAGAGCGGTTATTTATCTGTTTTTTGGGTTAGCCGTTTCCTAACTTGCATAAAGAGAGGATGCGGAGCAAAGCTTAGTGAGATGAAGCTCCATAAAAAATAGAATCTTGATGAGACACTCTTATCAAATGACTGGGTAATCGAGCAGTTTTAGCATAAAGTTTATGCTCGATGATGAGCCCCAAAAATGTACAATTATTTGGGCTCATTCAACCTCCTAAGTTGACTTAATCCACCATTCTCATTTGTTTATTGCATGTTTTTGATTATTTTTATGTTAATAGAGTGAATTTGGTTAGTCATTATGCCAATAAGTCTAATGGGTGCTTTGTGTAGCCTTTTTGGTCAACTTGGAGACAAAATTGAAGGTCTTAATGAGCACTTGGCAGCCAAATTCGTGGGAGAACAAGCTAGAGGATTTGTAGGAAGGTGTCCCCTTCATTTATGGGCCCTTACCTTGAATTCTCCACCATCAGCTCGGAGTTCAAGGGCCACCGAATCAATCAACACAAGGGCAGCCAAGCAAGTCAAGTAGGACTGCTGTTAACTCCAAGTCTTGGGCTGCCAAGTCCCTAAATTTTAGGAGGACTGTTGGGTCCTCAATTTGTATAAATAAGAAGGCTTAGGGCCTCATTTTGGTTAGCTAGTGGTTAGTCATTTTTGTTAGCTAGTTAGTCATTTTGTTTAGCCATTAATTAGCTAGTTTGTAGTTCGATTTTTATGCAATAGATTAGCTTTGCTTTCAGCTCATGTTCAAGTTCTCCTTGTGAACAGTTTTGATGTAACTCTTCATTCTTGATTAATAAAGATGAATCCAGCTTTGCACCAGCTCTAAATCTTTCTTAGGAGGCTGTAGCTCTTGGGTTTGGGCCCATCTCAAGCGCCCAGTACCTCCTTTGTTTATCTTTATGTGTCTTTGCTGCATTCTCATAATAAAATCTGCTATTTAGATTTAAATGTTGTGTTGTTGTTTAGGTTGCTTTTGATGATTAGAAAAGGTTTTTAATGTTCAGATTTGCTTGATAGGTTAATCACAGGGAAGATCTTCAGAAAAAGGCTGCCAAACACCTTGGATCTCACCTCACCCTTTGTGGAATCATGAGGTGGGACCAATGTGACTTTGCTGCCAACAAAAACGCTGTTTTGCTTTGCCATGCAATTTTTAGTGTTGGAATCCTCGTTTGTAGATGTTAATATTAGTAGTGTTAAATGATTCAGTTGATGATTTCTTAGTGGCATAAGTTAGTTCATGCATTTCATTTTGAATAAGCTGCTGTCCATTCTTGTTACTGTTAGCTAGGTCATATTAGGGTAGCATAACTAGATCTTTGTTTTCTTGCATGTCTTTGTTTGTCCAGTTTGAAATACCACTTGCAGAGTACCTATTACCCTTCCTTACCTGCACATACCCCATCCATCCTACCTGTTTCATCCTTCACTCAGAACCCTTACCTTACGTTTACCTCATTCGCTTGCTTTGCCATGATTCTCATCTTTTTGTGCAACATTGCTTCACTCTCCCTTGAACAAATTGAACCATCCTCGCCATTCCTTAGCTCCATCCATCAGTTCCTAGGCCACTTCAGACCCCTATCCTACCTCCATATCCACTCATGCATCTTCCCTCACTCACCCATGCTCCAAAATCCTCTTTTCAGAACATCCTGTAGAAATCTCTGAGCATCCTGTAGAAACCCCTGCAGACATCCTGTAGAAGCCTGCAAACTCGGTTGCTGAGCATCTGAACGTGTGGAACTTCTGTGGGATGATGTTAGAGATCCCCTGGAACCTCTCCTAGCCCCCTGACCTTTCCCAAGCTTTCCTTCCCTTCGCACCACCTCTGCACAGCCAAACCCTAATAAGAAACAAAATCACAATCACTCCATCCACTTAAGCAAGAATACAAAAACAATGTTCTTTTTCATAGGAGTAGTTTGAGTTCATGCATTTCACATCATTAGAGGTAATGGCATCCTTTTTTGACATTTGCACTTTCACTATTGCATCATAGAGGTCAAACTAGTCAAATTAGGGTTTACTAGGGTTTCATGTTTTGGTTGGCTTTCAGTTCACTTTTACAAAGTAGATCAATTTCCCTCGAGATAGCCTTCGTCCATCATCTAGAAAGCTTCTTCTGAAGAGCATATAGAAGTTGGCTTGAGCCCTAGCGGAGTTGTGCCAGCTGACCAAGTGACAGCTGCGACAAGAGCTAGTACTTGTGCATACAGCACCGTCGCTTCCAAGTTTGTACGAACTACCGGGTTGATAAAATTAGAGATAGGGAGCCCCAGGAGTTGTAGCATTATTGCTACAATACTGGAGCCCACCATCTTTTTGGCGCCGTTGCCGGGGAAGCGTCAGAGTATTGGTGATTGTCGCTTTTCTTCTATTTTCCACTACAATCTTCTGCTAAGTAGTTTATTTCATTTCCATTATGCAATTTCGTTTATGCAAAAGTAGATTAGCATTTCCCGCTTTCATAGATTAGCATTTCAATTCCACAATTTCATTTCTGCAAGTGTAGATTAGCATTTCAATTCCGCAAGCGTAGCCTAGCATTTCATTCCTGCAATTTCATTTGAGCAAAATAGATTAGTCCTTTCCTGCTTTCATTTCAATTCCGCATTTTCATTTTAGCAAGATAGTTAGTTGCAGTTCAATCTATTTCAGTTTTGCAAGTAGAAGTAGGAAAAAACAAAAATCAACCAAAAAGATTTCTTTTCATGCCTTGTAGGAGTAGAGATAAGTTAGAAAAATGATTTCACAACACCCCCCATTGCTTCACATGGCCAACCTTCTCTCTTCGTTGGCTGTGACTAAGAAGAACCCCTGGGTGGACATCAAGACATATCTGAAGAACCTCTAGGGGAAAAGAAGAAGAAAACATTCCTCTAAGCGAATGGCTACAAGCAGAAATGTTGGGAGCAACATCTTGTCCAAAGATGAATTTGAAAATCAGATCGAAGATTTCAAGAGTGATATGAGGCAGTTTCTTGCCATGCAACTGGATACCTTGCGGATCCAAAAGAAGCAAGAAGAAGCCAAGAGGGCTTTGGCCATTTTTTGTCCTAGGTGCACTAGAAGGCATCCTAGGAACGAATGTCCATTGTACTCCATAGAAGTGTGTTTTGTCTGTGAAGAATACCATCCTACAGATCAGTGCCCTTCCTTACCCAGAATCAAAGCTGCATATCAAAGAGCCAAAGGAGCCACTGAATCACTCTACTATATGAACCAAAGGAGGCCATATGGACCTAGATCTTACCAACAAGAACTGCAAGGGACACCCGAGACCTATTATGACCCCTATCAAGCCACTTTCATGCCTTCTTGGGGTCCCCCTGCTCATCCTTCCTGGTCTACACCTCCTCCTTGGTCATATCCTCCTTGTTCCTTCACAGATCCATATTATGCCCAACCAGTTGCTCATTCATTTCACTCTTATGCTCAGCCACAGCCTCAGTGGAATGCACCTTATCAGGAGTGGAGGCCCCAGTACAACTCTCATCCCGATCATTTTCCTCCACCACCTGCTCATCCACAACCATCGCCTCCTCCTCCACCAAGGCAACCCCAAATGCCTACCCAACCACAATGCCATCCACCTCCATCTCAATTACACCCCTCCACTCAGTTACCCATAGCACCATTTCCAAAACCATGCAATGGAGCAGCTCAACCAAATTGCAAAGCTGAGACACAACATGTGCAAATGACTCCTTTTGAGCTCAATGATGTTCACCAAAGCTCAGGAAGAGTGTTGCAAAACAAAGATTATATTGACAACATTGAAGGACCAAAGGAAAAAGAAGATTCAGAAGAGGAAATCAAAGAACCATGGGCTGCACTTGATCAAGTGAAGAGATCAGAATCAGAGATCAAGAAAGCTTCCTCATGGTTACCATCAAACCCTCCATGTAGTCAAGAGAAAGATCAGCAAAAAGAGGAAGAAGAGAAAGTCATGTTAGAAAGTGACATGAAACATGATTCAGATCAGAAAAAGGACCAAGGATATCAAAGCTATATTGAGACATGGTTCCAGACAGTCACTAAGTTGCAGCAGTACTCTCTTCCTCAGCTATGTTTTGTACTTTCAAAGTCAGATCATTTTGTCTCTGAAATTTGGATAGTTGTCAAAGCATGCATTCCGAGCCTTCACATCATTTTGTCTCTAATCTTGATGTGCACATGGCTCCATTGGAAGTATTCTTATACTTGAAAATGATTTTGTTTTTTTCAAGTAGGGTAGGGTAGAAAAAAAAAGAAAAAGAAAAAAAAGAGAAAAAAAGAAAAAGAAAAAATGAAAATAAGAAGAAAATAAAAATCTAAGGTGAAAACCTCCTCAGAGGCGCCTTAGATTGGCTCATTGATTGAAAACCTCCATGAGGCGGTCAATGGGTTGGAAAAAAAAAGAGAAAAGAGAATAAGATCTTTGGGTGAAAACCTCCCTTGGAGGCGCCCAAGGCAGGCAATTAGGGTGAAAACCTCCATGAGGCGCCCTAGTTGTTTTTCAAAAAAAAAAGAGAAAAAGAAAAAGAAAAATAAAGCTAATCTCCATTGAATAATTTCATGTTGCAGCAATGACATTGCAGGTTGCAAGAAGGACGTTTCATGACAGGAGGAGCACTCGAATCAAGGTCAAAGGAATTTCTTGTGCCTTCTACAGGAAGCTCTGTATTTCTACAGGAAACATCCTGTAGAACCTTTGGACGAGCCAAATCCAATTTCAAAAGTGAATCTAATGGTGGGAATCTGTTGATTAGGCCTACAAGCACTTGTGTGTCCATCCCTTGCCTTCATCCATCATTTTTTCCACTCCTTGTGCTTCTCATTGTGCTTCTACAGGAACCTCCTGTAGAAATTGTGGGAAACTAGGCATGCATTTCAAAAAGTGGTTTGGCGAACATGGTAGCTTCCTCAAGGGTTCAGAAGTCCTCATGCAATCTTCCAACTCCTCCTCCATCATCTCCATACCTGCATCACAGCCAAAATTCATTTTGTCATACCATGCAACCAAAATGCAAAGTGCCTTGAAGCAAAAACACATAGAGCAGAATTTGTTTTTGCCATAACTTGAAAACAATGCATCCATTTGACAAACCGTTTTATGGGGAATTGTACAAGGTTGATGACAACATGCCTGAGCAGTTTCATGCAATTCCAGTGCACGATTTCCAAGAAATTAGCCTCCATCACCATCAGCCATTTTTGCATTTTCTCCATATCCATGCATCCATTTTAAAACCTGTTTCATGGGGAGTTGCACATGGGTGATAGTAGCCTACCCAAGCAGTTTCAGCCGATTCCGATGCACGGTTTCCGAGAAATCGAGCTCTGAAATCTTCAGCCATTTTCCATTTTTCTCGAAATCCGTGCATCCATTGATCACGAATTTGCTATGGGAGATGCATAATGATGGTAGGAACATGCTCACCGAGTTTCAGATCAAACCGATCTACCGTTTGGGAGAAATGGCAAAAAGAAGTTCTGGTTTTGTGACCATGCAGCAGCAGCAGCTTGAACGGGCAGAGTTGAACGTGGAAACGATTGCATGCAGCTCAGATCCGGCCAGAGGACACCTGCACAAGGGAAAGCAATCAAAAATCATTAGCCAAGCCTCATGCAATCAAAGGATCAGAGCATGCAGCAGCAAGAAGCTTCACAGGCAGCCGTTTGACTTCAGGTACGTGACTAAACCTTGTTCATCTGTTTGCATAGATCTAATCTAAAGCATTGCATGAATGAATGAGATGGTGAGATTCAGTTAGAAAGGTAGCAAGTATGATCGCACTCATCCAAGGATCATCAGCGCATCATGCATGGATCGGTCATTCACGTGGAAGTTGAAAACACAGTTAATGGTAGATGTGTTGAACTCCAGTGAACAGGATGTCAATTAATTAACAGAGAGAAGAAGACATGTATCACTGCAGTTTGAAAAATCTAGCGCACATGTTTTTGCCACCTCATCACAAATCACGGAGAAATTAAAGACGGCTTGGCTGAAACTCATGAACTGCTGTTCATCTGCACTTTCCACGTCCTCAACTAAAGTGTGCACAATCAGTTAATTGGTTCTCTATCATCAACTCATTTGATGATTGTTTTATTTCTCTCCGAAATTGTTGCAATGATCATGATGCGAACATTGAGCCGTGGAAGTTTAATGACAGCTATGCTACTATTATGGGTGTTTATGGGTTTCTTTGCAGGGTATGCATTGTCACGTCTATCTAAGATGTTCAAGAGCACAGAACAGAGGAGGAACACGTTGAAACCACATTCTTGTTTCCAGGCATTGCCCTTTTGCATTTTCTTTATTCTCAATGCACCACTATGGGGAAAGAATCAGCTGGTGTAGTTCCTTTCGAGACTATGTTTTCCTCAGTCCTTTTATGGTTTGGAATTTCTATGCCAGCAGTTACTTTGGCTACAATGAGACTACAATTGAAGATCCAGTGAAGACCAATCAAATCCCCAGGCAGATTCTAGAGCAAGCTTGATATGCAGCCCATTTTTTCAATACCAATTGGAGGCATGCTGCCTTTTGGAGCTGTATTCATTGGACTGTTCTTCAGATTAACTTCAATATGGCTGCATCATTTCTACTGTATATTTGGGTTCCTATTCATTGTCTTCGTGATCCTCATTGTTACATATGTAGAGATCACCATTATCTTGTGCTACTTCGAATTGTGCAGTGAAAATTACAACTGGTGGTGGAGATCTTATGTGACTGCAGGCTCCTCAGCATTTTACTTGTTTCTCTATGCCACATTCTATTTCTTCACCAAGCTGGAGATGACAAAACTTGTTTCTAGAATTTCATATTTTGGCTACATGCCCATCATGTCATACTCATTTTTTGTTCTGACCGGTATAATAGATTTCTATGCATGCCTTTGGTTTGTGCGGACAATATACTTATCAGTGAAGATTGACTGAGGCTCTGCATGCAGCTACCATTTTTCAGAGGGGCCGTTTAAATTTCAAGGTCTGGACATAATCTGATCATGGTTCAGCCTTCTACAGGAATATACTTGCACACTCATACCAAGGCCGAGAATTCACTAGGAAAAGGAACAGGCAGTGAGGAAAAAGAAGCAGTGGCCGAGGGAAAGAAAGAAACAGGCCAGAAGACCCCGACCACAGTGCAGAAGAAAGAACAAAAGAGGAAGCATGAGAAAAAGGATGACAAAGAAGAAGGTGACACACCCATCTTGTCAGCAAGAGAAAAGAGGCTGAAGAGCAGAACGGACAAAGCTGAGGTGGTCCACATCAGCCCAAGTACCTCATCAGCACCTGCAACCAAACCAAAAAGCAAAACCCATGCAGCAGAGCAAGCAAAGGTGGTGACACCCGTGTCTACAGGAAAGCAGAAACAGGCTTCTACAGGAAGCCCGAAATTGGCTAAAACAGGGTCTTCTACAGGAAGCCTTAAAAAGGCGAAACCCAAGGAGAAGAAGGCAGACATCCTAGCTAGGGAGGCAGCAGCTGTGCTGGCCGCCCTAAGTACCTCTCCCAAGCCGAAGGAGAAGTAAAAGAGCGAGCTTCCACTATTTTTTTTTAGGCAAGAAGGGGCATGCAGATAAGAATTGGCAGACCCCAAACCACAGTCAAAGAAGCAAATTGTCATTGAGGACACACAAGCTAAACAAAAGAAAGAGTCTCCTTCAAAGGGGTCCATCATCTATGAATGAGGAAGCTAAAAACCTTCACCTAGAGAGAAGCAAATCAAGGTGATGGACTCAAAGACTGCTTCTACAGGAAGACAGAGAACAGTTAGCAGGACTGTTTCTACAGGAAGACAGAGGACTGTTTCTACAGGAAGCCAGCGAACTGTTTCTACAGGAAGTTTGAAAATAGGGAAGCCAAAGGAGGAATCAGCCGAGATGTTAGCCAAAGAAGCCACCGGGGCCATCAAAGACGAGGAGAGAGATTGGTTGCTCAGAGGATGAGCAACACTTTCAGTAGGGGGGTGATGATGAGCCCCAAAAATGTACAATTATTTGGGCTCATTCAACCTCCTAAGTTGACTTAATCCACCATTCTCATTTGTTTATTGCATGTTTTTGATTATTTTTATGTTAATAGAGTGAATTTGGTTAGTCATTATGCCAACAAGTCTAATGGGTGCTTTGTGTAGCCTTTTTGGTCAACTTGGAGACAAAATTGAAGGTCTTAATGAGCACTTGGTAGCCAAATTCATGGGAGAACAAGCTAGAGGATTTGTAGGAAGGTGTCCCCTTCATTTATGGGCCCTTACCTCGAATTCTCCACCATCAGCTCGGAGTTCAAGGGCCACCGAATCAATCAGCACAAGGGCAACCAAGCAAGTCAAGTAGGACTGCTGTTAACTCCAAGTCTTGGGCAGCCAAGTCCCTAAATTTTAGGAGGACTGTTGGGTCCTCAATTTGTATAAATAAGAAGGCTTAGGGCCTCGTTTTGGTTAGCTAGTGGTTAGTCATTTTTGTTAGCTAGTTAGTCATTTTGTTTAGCCATTAATTAGCTATTTTGTAGTTCGATTTTTATGCAATAGATTAGCTTTGCTTTCAGCTCATGTTCAAGTTCTCCTTGTGAACAGTTTTGATGTAACTCTTCATTCTTGATCAATAAAGATGAATCCAGCTTTGCACCAGCTCTAAATCTTTCTTAGGAGGCTGTAGCTCTTGGGTTTGGGCCCATCTCAAGCGCCCAGTACCTCCTTTGTTTATCTTTATGTGTCTTTGCTGCATTCTCATAATAAAATCTGCTATTTAGATTTAAATGTTGTGTTGTTGTTTAGGTTTCTTTTGATGATTAGAAAAGGTTTTTAATGTTCAGATTTGCTTGATAGGTTAATCACAGGGAAGATCTTCAGAAAAAGGCTGCCAAACACCTTGGATCTCACCTCACCCTTTGTGGAATCATGAGGTGGGACCAATGTGACTTTGCTGCCAACAAAAACGTTGTTTTGCTTTGCCATGCAATTTTTAGTGTTGGAATCCTCGTTTGTAGATGTTAATATTAGTAGTGTTAAATGCTTCAGTTGATGATTTCTTAGTGGCATAAGTTAGTTCATGCATTTCATTTTGAATAAGCTGCTGTCCATTCTTGTTACTGTTAGCTAGGTCATATTAGGGTAGCATAACTAGATCTTTGTTTTCTTGCATGTCTTTGTTTTTCCAGTTTGAAATACCACTTGCAGAGTACCTATTACCCTTCCTTACCTGCACATACCCCATCCATCCTACCTGTTTCATCCTTCACTCAGAACCCTTACCTTACGTTTACTTCATTCGCTTGCTTTGCCATGATTCTCATCTTTTTGTGCAACATTGCTTCACTCTCCCTTGAACAAATTGAACCATCCTCGCCATTCCTTAGCTCCATCCATCAGTTCCTAGGCCACTTCAGACCCCTATCCTACCTCCATATCCACTCATGCATCTTCCCTCACTCACCCATGCTCCAAAATCCTCTTTTCAGAACATCCTGTAGAAATCTCTGAGCATCCTGTAGAAACCCCTGCAGACATCCTGTAGAAGCCTGAAAACTTGGTTGCTGAGCATCTGAACGTGTGGAACTTCTGTGGGATGATGTTAGAGATCCCCTGGAACCTCTCCTAGCCCCCTGACCTTTCCCAAGCTTTCCTTCCATTCGCACCACCTCTGCACAGCCAAACCCTAATAAGAAACAAAATCACAATCACTCCATCCACTTAAGCAAGAATACAAAAACAATGTTCTTTTTCATAGGAGTAGTTTGAGTTCATGCATTTCACATCATTAGAGGTAATGGCATCCTTTTTTGACATTTGCACTTTCACTATTGCATCATAGAGGTCAAACTAGTCAAATTAGGGTTTACTAGGGTTTCATGTTTTGGTTGGCTTTCAGTTCACTTTTACAAAGTAGATCAATTTCCCTCGAGATAGCCTTCGTCCATCATCTAGAAAGCTTCTTCTGAAGAGCATATAGAAGTTGGCTTGAGCCCTAGCGGAGTTGTGCCAGCTGACCAAGTGACAGCTGCGACAAGAGCTAGTACTTGTGCATACAGCACCGTCGCTTCCAAGTTTGTACGAACTACCGGGTTGATAAAATTAGAGATAGGGAGCCCTAGGAGTTGTAGCATTATTGCTACAATACTGGAGCCCACCACTCGTTAAAAAATAAACGCAAGATCCGAGCAGTTTTAGCACATAGTTCATGCTCGTTAAAAAATAAACATAAGATCGAGCAAATGTTTCCACCCGCGTTTAAGCTCGTTAAAAAATGAACTACCCGGTAAATAACTACTGTGAATGTAATATCATCAGCCATTAAAGCCTTGGTCGTGTTTGCACCTGCCACCTCCACTTTTCATTTGGCCGATCGTTCACCTCCATATGATTGTTTACCCATTTTGAGGAACAGCTGCGAAGAGTGATTTCACCTAGCCATCCTTGTGACACTGCCGTGATTGGAAAATTCCAACCTGTACCTGGAATCAGCTGCTATCCCTGTTCATCACTCGTTCCTCAAAAGACGAGTCTTCTTTAAGCTCTTTTCAACTGACTCGTAAAATATGAAAAGATTGCCGAGTTTTGGCCTTCCAGCTCGTTAAAGGACAGGAAGAGCCATCCCTCCTCTAGATTTTAATCTTTTTGGACCTGAGGGATTATTGCACAAAAAGATTGAGAGCTTGTTTTGTTCGGCTCGTTAAAATTATCGAAAACTCATCCCTTCTGTATTGTTTTATACTTTTTTGGACTTAAGGGATTAGATGACGAAAAAGGAATTTTGGAATTGACTTTATGTACCTTTTCAGACTCTCTAAAAATGAAAAGGACCGAGTTATCCTTGTCGTTAGACTCGTTAAAATTATTAAATAGCGACAAACTTGTCTTTAGACGAGAACGAGTTTCACTATCGCTAGGCTCGTTAAAACATAGCGATGGGCTTGCCCAAAGGGCAGGTTATAGAACAAGCATATGTTATCCTCCTCAAGCTTGACAAAAATAAAGAGGTACTGGTCAGCAATGATTGGGGAAAAATTGGGAGAAACTAAAGAAAACTTTGATGGTAGCAAGTCGCTCTTGAACATGACACTTTTCCTCCGTACCACAATCGGGTTGGGTTGTTGCATTCACCGGTCACATCACCATGGTCTTGCCATACCATCCATATTTGGGGTAATGCTACCGATCCATCGCATCAGTGTCGCCATATGTTCAAGAGAAGTGGTTCAGAAAGAGTCAACCGTGTCCCATCCACTGCCGTACATTATCCTTCATCCATTCATGACCGCCACCCTGAATCATATGTCACAGATCGTTTTCACCTCCATTAAAATCATTAGCTCCGTTCCGTGTCACTGATGTGGGATTCATGAAGGCCCTCCTGTGACGGATCGCTTCTTGTCGACATCAGCTCATTATCCAAGAAGTTGATCTAGGAACAACCCCTTCAGTACTTTGAAGCTTGCATGCCTCAATGGCAAGTTTCTCACTTCCGGCGACAGGTATATATCAATGACCTTCGACCGAAATATTTTGCGTGGTGTTCGACGCCAAGTCCTTTATTCACACCACGTGAATTGTACTGCAGTACCTTGAGGGTCATTATCATTAGCGGTGATTCCTCTCGCGCTTGTTAACGGTTTACATCATTGACCGGTAATCAAGCGATGTCTTTCCATGTTCGACTTCAGAACAATTCTCACATGGATCGACTTGTACTTAGAGTGAAGATCGAACGAGTTTGAAGACCCCGGATCTAGTTTCATCCATCCGGACTGCGATATATATTCAGGAAAGATAAAGACATTGACATGTACATCATTGCAACAGATAATCATCCTACTCAAAGGATGATAATTTCATCAAAATAATCAGTCTATCATCAGACGATTGTCTGTTCTATGTACATAAAAATGAATTTATAAAGCTGAGCATGGGAATGCCCGCCTCAGCTAGATCATGAAAGCAGTATGAAAATAATGTATTGTATTGTATTGTATTACAGGTCTCCTCCCAGCATTGGATGAACTTCGGATCCCCCTGATAAAGCATTTCGCCCGATAAACAGCCTCATACTTTAGGGGGCAACTGTTATAGACATTTTTGTGCCTTACAGCATTGAGCATGAAATGTCCATAATCTAAGGGATCCAAAGTCCCTAAAAATGTTGTTCCTACCCCTAGAGGAACAAGGCTAACAAACCACAGCAATTCACAAAAGTTCTCCACCTGAAACTGCTCAAAAACAAGTCAATTCAGGATCATGTCAACTGCTCCATTGACCATCTGCGCTGAATGTCAGTGGCTCCACTGTCTACCTATGTTGAATGTCAACTCCAACACTAGCTACCTGCGCTGAGCGAGTTTGGACAAGTGGCAGACTCATTCCTCAAGGTGTCAATGCTCTGGAAGCTTCCAAAATGACACTTGCCTCAGGGAATTCGACTGGTGATGAGTAGAGGTTCCAAATCTCCAAGTGGAAGCAAGAACCTCCAAGTGGACTCAAGAACTGATAGAGGGAGAGAACACTAGTCAGATCTCAAGCTGACTCATCCTCTCTCCAAACATCTATATATGGATCTCTCCTCCATGAGATCTAGGGGCTGGAATTTGGTTATTGTAAAGAATTGCTGTTGGTTTGAGACTGGAATCATTGGGTGCTTAATGCTTTGAAGGGGCTGAAGATAGGAATTCCATTTGCTGGGAAGGAGATGCTGGATTGGAGCCCTCTGGGTTGTATCTCTTCCTGAACCTTGTTATTCATCAATAAAGCTATCTTGGTTTTCTCCTATATACTGTTGTAGTTGTATGATTGCATTAGTGTATTTGATTTACTTCTAATCCTGAATCATTTATGAATATGAATATTTGTCTTTGTGTTGTGTTCTTCTCTTGTCGCAAGTAGCTGTTCTCTTGTCGCAAGTAGCTGTTCTCTTGTGATCTCGCAGGAATCAAGTAGCTGTTCTCTTGGGCGAGCGAGGAGGCAAGTAGCTGTGAACACCCAAAGAGAAGAGGATCTAGATCGAGGGACAAACGGAAGACACCGGTAAGTCTATTGATCTCTCTTCTTTCATATTTCATAAAGGAAGAAACCAGTATAGCTGTACTCGTTTGTTGCTAAGGCACTGTCACACCTTAGGTGGATAGGATCGTCCTGCATAGGCATTTTTCCCCACAACAAATTGGCGACTCCGCTGGGGAAAATTTGTTTATTCATTTCATTCGTGTTTCTGTCATTTGTTTACTTCATAGACTTGACAGCAACAATCGAACTGCATCTTTCCCGGATGCAAAGTAGAAAGTTGCTGCTTTGATCCAGTTGCTGGACTTGTCTATGATCTAAACAATGGATCCACAAATGATTTGATGATCCTTGTGATAGATCTTAGTAGCTTTCAAATCATCCCTTTGATTATACCTTGCTTGTGTTTCTGATTTGGCCTGAAACTGTTGATTTTTGAGCAATTTGTGACCCAGAACCCAGGAGAAACGAGAGTTTCTCCTTCAGCGCAACAGCTGTGAAGGCAGTCTACATTTCAACGCAGGTCCCGTGAAGGATACCTGCGCTGAATGTCAAATCCTCAGTGTTGAGGTTGCGCTGAACCAGTTTGGCCTTGTGCAGCTGGGGTTCTCTGCTCTCTGTTGCCCTGTTTTGATCTCTGTTTTTTGCAGCCTTTAACCAGCATAGGTACAAGTCAGATAACTCCTTTTCTTTGCTTAGATTCCACCTCCTTTTGTACAAAAAGACTGTGAATGTTTTTATGTGTTTGTGGCGTCATTTACAATTTTCCTTTGCATGAGTAAAGTAGTCATCCTGTAGCCTTTGATTCAGATCTGATTGAATGTGATCTTAGAAGAGAGTTCATTGGCTGTTTGCAGATTGATTATAGATTTACTTTTGCTTATTGGTTTGAATTTGTCTCTTTTAAGTGTCAAAACAAGTCTTTATTTCGAAAATCGTTAAGTAGTGTAATCTCTTCTACCCTCTCTGATTTCGAAAAAGTGAACTTGTTTGTATTGATCATTTTAAAAGCAAATTCAAAGTTGTACAAAAAGCTTTCAATGTAGGCATTAATACTAAGAAAGCGGAAAACAAACACCTGCATTGTGCATTTTGCATTTGATAGTTTGCATGTTGGATTTAGGAAAAGTGCATTAGAGTGTGCTGATTGCTCTTTGAGAAAAGATGGTGTCTTTCTTTTCCCTTAGTAGCTAGGATTTTCAAAGTTGAAAAGATAATAAAGCTTGCTTATCATCTTTAGACTGCATTTAGGAGTTTGTATCATACATCTCGTGGTGAACCTTGAAAGGCAAACTTTAAAAAGATCAACCTAAAATAAACTGAATGAACCTAACAACGCTTTGTAACATAACGCACAACATAGAGGTCTAGGCTAGAGACGTGTTCCGGCGTCGTTAAGCCTAGTGACTGTCGATCTCGTGGAAGGTGGGTGATTCCTCCCGAGGGATGATAGCACTAGTACGGATTGTGCTCCCACGTACCGTCGCATATATATTGGGAGACCCCTATAGGCATATATCCTTTATCCTTAGGAAGCCGTGTCGGCCGCCCTACTGATCGCAATGCAGTGAGCACAGCATTCACGAAGATCGACCGCCCGTACCTTAAAAAGTATTCTGCGGTTTTGTGAAAAGATTGGCACACCCTCTGCCTAGAACTCCAGAGCAGTTTCTTTTGGCCTTTTTCAGACTCTATAACAGAAAAAGTCCATCCGAGCATTTGTCCCTTCGGGCTCGTTAAAATATCGAAGGAGACTAGAGTCATCTTTAGCTTTTTCTCGACTCTTTAAAACTGAAAAAGCAAGTTGTGTCTAAAGCGTCGTTAACAATTTATTTTAAACGGAACAATCACCATTTAATTCCTGCGTTGATCTTTAGGTTGAAAGATGGAGCACACCAACCAAGGAATTCCCCTTGGTGGAAATCCTAGTCCCTTCTCCTCTTGGGGAGATGTTGGTGCGCCCCACATGGCCACATTGTCGCTTCCAGGACTGACAATTGGCCTGCCAGTTTGGCTCTTTTCAACCAATGTCGTTCAGAACGTCACCATTCCTGAACAGTCGAGTCAACAGTCAGACCAGACCAGAGTCGCCCACCAGCCTTCTACTTCATCTTCCTCTCCTCCTTCCTCTTCACTTGACGGAACTGGTAAAACCAAAAACTAGGCTCCTAAGGAGAAGAAGGAGAAGAAGAAGAAAGAAAAGAAGAAGAAGGAGCCAAAGGCGACTGGGGGCAAACGAGAGTCGTCTGACAAAAATCCACACACAACACTGACCAGGCCTAAATCGCCATGCGTCATATGCAAGGGAGACCACTTCCATAGAGATTGTCCCTGTATCCCTCGAATACTAAGGGACTGGTCTCCCCGTTTGCACAATTCGGTAGCATCAACCTCTGATAGCCATGTTGATTGCTCACCGTCAACTAGTGGGAGTGAAGCCCCAAGACAGAGAGGGAAAGCTAAATTTCCCTGCAGACTGTGTGAAGGCGATCATGCCATCCACCATTGTCCCTTCTTAGACGAGGAAAAAAGAGTTCTGGAAGATCGCCCGATTTTACGAGCGCAACTTCCTCCTGGATATCAAAAACTCCTGCCAAGTCCTTCGCTAGTTGAGAATCCGGCTGACCTGCCCAGGTGGTCAGCCGAAGCACCTATCATTGAAGATGAACCGTCTGGATCCATGCCTGATGAAAGTCAAAAGGTTGATACGGCAGTTGACCCGGTTTTGCCTTCAGAGGCTCTATCTTCGAATGATACCATCACAGAGGAGAATAGAGACGACACCGTCCAAATTCTCTTCATTAACACTGACTCTGATGAACAAGGGGGCAATGCCACCATTCCTTTATCGCTGGAAGGAAGTTCGTCAGAGCGATATCCGGCCGTATATTCGGTCTCACCACCAAGCAACCTGGTTGTGTCCTTTGATTGGAACCAACTAGGCAGACCCCGGTTGCCAGCAAGCATACCATTCAGAATTATCATTCAAATATACAGAATGGTGATGGCTGGTACTATCATTGATGAGGAGGCATCTGTGAGTATCCTTTCCTCTATTGCTTGGAAAGCGCTTGGTTCGCCAGCACTTTTACCTGAGATGAGAAATCTATCAGGTTTTGATAAAGAAACCAGTCGACCTTTAGGGATCCTCCCCAATGTGCCTATAACATTGAAAGGGAAGACCGTTCAAATGAACGTGATGGTCGTTCAAGGACCCTTGGATTATAACCTACTCCTTGGACGAGACTATATATATTGCATGGGAGCTATTGTCTCCTCACTCTTTAGAGTAATGTGTTTTCCGCATGAAGGAAGAGTGGTCAAGCTCGTGGACCAACTTTCATTTCCCGGATCACGCATTGCAATTAGTCATGTACCATCCCTAAATGGTCTATACACGCAAGAAGTGTCTCAACCCACGGTCCATCCTCCTGATGAGCGCGAGTAATCCGGGAGGATATGACTGGAACCCAGGGTGCATGCGTCCTGGCCTGCTTCGGCAGGAAAACTTTGGGTATAGGGTAGGTTTCCGCGGGAGAATATGACTAGTCCGTACCCCGTCCGTGGTTGGAAGAGGGGTTGCTCTGGAATAAGATTCTCTTGTCAAAGTTATGTGAGAGGGCGGGTATCGTCACTCACCTCTGTCTATTTCGGTAGACATTGCCGAGGAAGTGTTTTGTTTGAAAGATTAACGAGACAATCTTTGGGTAACCTGAAAGAGGTAGGCCTCTCCCAGTGAAACGAAAGTTTCGACGGAATTGAAGTAGAGGTAACTTTGAAATCATACTTTATACCTGGGGGCATGCAAACCTTTTGGAGTGCAAGCAAAGAGCGGTTATTTATCTGTTTTTTTGGTTAGCCGTTTCCTAACTTGCATAAAGAGAGGATGCGGAGCAAAGCTTAGTGAGATGAAGCTCCATAAAAAATAGAATCTTGATGAGACACTCTTATCAAATGACTGGGTAATCGAGCAGTTTTAGCATAAAGTTCATGCTCGTTAAAAAATAAACGCAAGATCCGAGCAGTTTTAGCACATAGTTCATGCTCGTTAAAAAATAAACATAAGATCGAGCAAATGTTTCCACCCGCGTTTAAGCTCGTTAAAAAATGAACTACCCGGTAAATAACTACTATGAATGTAATATCACCAGCCATTAAAGCCTTGGTCGTGTTTGCACCTGCCACCTCCACTTTTCATTTGGCCGATCGTTCACCTCCATATGATTGTTTACCCATTTTGAGGAACAGCTGCGAAGAGTGATTTCACCTAGCCATCCTTGTGACACTGCCGTGATTGGAAAATTCCAACCTGTACCTGGAATCAGCTGCTATCCCTGTTCATCACTCGTTCCTCAAAAGACGAGTCTTCTTTAAGCTCTTTTCAACTGACTCGTAAAATATGAAAAGATTGCCGAGTTTTGGCCTTCCAGCTCGTTAAAGGACAGGAAGAGCCATCCCTCCTCTAGATTTTAATCTTTTTGGACCTGAGGGATTATTGCACAAAAAGATCGAGCGCTTGTTTTGTTCGGCTCGTTAAAATTATCGAAAACTCATCCCTTCTGTATTGTTTTATACTTTTTCGGACTTAAGGGATTAGATGACGAAAAAGGAATTTTGGAGTTGACTTTATGTACCTTTTCAGACTCTCTAAAAATGAAAAGGACCGAGTTATCCTTGTCGTTAGACTCGTTAAAATTATTAAATAGCGACAAACTTGTCTTTAGACGAGAACGAGTTTCACTATCGCTAGGCTCGTTAAAACATAGCGATGGGCTTGCACGAAGGGCAGGTTATAGAACAAGAATATGTTATCCTCCTCAAGCTTGACAAAAATAAAGAGGTACTGGTCAGCAATGACTGGGGAAAAATTGGGAGAAACTAAAGAAAACTTTGATGGTAGCAAGTCGCTCTTGAACATGACACTTTTCCTCCGTACCACAATCGGGTTGGGTTGTTGCATTCACCGGTCACATCACCATGGTCTTGCCATACCATCCATATTTGGGGTAATTCTACCGATCCATCGCATCAGTGTCGCCATATGTTCAAGAGAAGTCGTTCAGAAAGAGTCAACCGTGTCCCATCCACTGCCGTACATTATCCTTCATCCATTCATGACCGCCACCCTGAATCATATGTCACAGATCGTTTTCACCTCCATTAAAATCATTAGCTCCGTTCCGTGTCACTGATGTGGGATTCATTAAGGCCCTCCTGTGACGGATCGCTTCTTGTCGACATCAGCTCATTATCCAAGAAGTTGATCTAGGAACAACCCCTTCAGTACTTTGAAGCCTGCATGCCTCAATGGCAAGTTTCTCACTTCCGGCGACAGGTATACATCAATGACCTTCGACCGAAAGATTTTGCGTGGTGTTCGACGCCAAGCCCTTTATTCACACCACGTGAATTGTACTGCAGTACCTTGAGGGTCATTATCATTATCGATGATTCCTCTCGCGCTTGTTAACGGTTTACATCATTGACCGGTAATCAAGCGATGTCTTTCCATGTTCGACTTCAGAACAATTCTCACATGGATCGACTTGTACTTGGAGTGAAGATCGAATGAGTTTGAAGACCCCGGATCTAGTTTCATCCATCCGGGCTGCGATATATATTCTGGAAAGATAAAGACATTGACATGTACATCATTGCAGCAGATAATCATCCTACTCAAAGGATGATAATTTCATCAAAATTATCAGTCTATCATCAGACGATTGTCTGTTCTATGTACAGAAAAATGAATTTATAAAGCTGAGCATGGGAATGCCCGCCTCAGCTAGATCATGAAAGCAGTATGAAAATAATGCATTGTATTGTATTGTATTACAGGTCTCCTCCCAGCATTGGATGAACTTCGGATCCCCCTGATAAAGCATTTCGCCCGATAAACAGCCTCATACTTTAGGGGGCAACTGTTATAGACATTTTTGTGCCTTACAGCATTGAGCATGAAATGTCCATAATCTAAGGGATCCAAAGTCCCTAAAAATGTTGTTCCTACCCCTAGAGGAACAAGGCTAACAAACCACAGCAATTCACAAAAGTTCTCCACCTGAAACTGCTCAAAAACAAGTCAATTCAGGATCATGTCAACTGCTCCATTGACCATTTGCGCTGAATGTCAGTGGCTCCACTGTCTACCTACGTTGAATGTCAACTCCAACACTAGCTACCTGCGCTGAGCGAGTTTGGACAAGTGGCAGACTCATTCCTCAAGGTGTCAATGCTCTGGAAGCTTCCAAAATGACACTTGCCTCAGGGAATTCGACTGGTGATGAGTAGAGGTTCCAAATCTCCAAGTGGAAGCAAGAACCTCCAAGTGGACTCAAGAACTGATAGAGGGAGAGGACACTAGTCAGATCTCAAGCTGACTCATCCTCTCTCCAAACATCTATATATGGATCTCTCCTCCATGAGATCTAGGGGCTGGAATTTGGTTATTGTAAAGAATTGCTGTTGGTTTGAGACTAGAATCATTGGGTGCTTAATGCTTTGAAGGGGCTGAAGATAGGAATTCCATTTGCTGGGAAGGAGATGCTGGATTGGAGCCCTCTGGGTTGTATCTCTTCCTGAACCTTGTTATTCATCAATAAAGCTATCTTGGTTTTCTCCTATATACTGTTGTAGTTGTATGATTGCATTAGTGTATTTGATTTACTTCTAATCCTGAATCATTTATGAATATGAATATTTGTCTTTGTGTTGTGTTCTTCTCTTGTCGCAAGTAGCTGTTCTCTTGTGATCTCGCAGGAATCAAGTAGCTGTTCTCTTGGGCGAGCGAGGAGGCAAGTAGCTGTGAACACCCAAAGAGAAGAGGATCTAGATCGAGGGACAAACGGAAGACACCGGTAAGTCTATTGATCTCTCTTCTTTCATATTTCATAAAGGAAGAAACCAGTATAGCTGTACTCGTTTGTTGCTAAGGTACTGTCACACCTTAGGTGGATAGGATCGTCCTGCATAGGCATTTTTCCCCACAACAAATTGGCGACTCCGCTGGGGAAAATTTGTTTATTCATTTCATTCGTGTTTCTGTCATTTGTTTACTTCATAGACTTGACAACAACAATCGAACTGCATCTTTCCCGGATGCAAAGTAGAAAGTTGCTGCTTTGATCCAGTTGCTGGACTTGTCTATGATCTAAACAATGGATCCACAAATGATTTGATGATCCTTGTGATAGATCTTAGTAGCTTTCAAATCATCCCTTTGATTATACCTTGCTTGTGTTTCTGATTTGGCCTGAAACTGTTGATTTTTGAGCAATTTGTGACCCAGAACCCAGGAGAAACGAGAGTTTCTCCTTCAGCGCAACTGCTGTGAAGGCAGTCTGCATTTCAACGTAGGTCCCGTGAAGGATACCTGCGCTGAATGTCAAATCCTCAGTGTTGAGGTTGCGCTGAACCAGTTTGGCCTTGTGCAGCTGGGGTTCTCTGCTCTCTGTTGCCCTGTTTTGATCTCTGTTTTTTGCAGCCTTTAACCAGCATAGGTACCAGTTAGATAACTCCTTTTCTTTGCTTAGATTCCGCCTCCTTTTGTACAAAAAGACTGTGAATGTTTTTATGTGTTTGTGGCGTCATTTACAGTTTTCCTTTGCATGAGTAAAGTAGTCATCCTGTAGCCTTTGATTCAGATCTGATTGATTGTGATCTTAGAAGAGAGTTCATTGGCTATTTGCAGATTGATTATAGATTTACTTTTGCTTATTGGTTTGAATTTGTCTCTTTTAAGTGTCAAAACAAGTCTTTATTTCAAAAATCGTTAAGTAGTGTAATCTCTTCTACCCTCTCTGATTTCGAAAAAGTGAACTTGTTTGTATTGATCATTTTAAAAGCAAATTCAAAGTTGTACAAAAAGCTTTCTTTGTAGGCATTAATACTAAGAAAGCGGAAAACAAACACCTGCATTGTGCATTTTGCATTTGATAGTTTGCATGTTGGATTTAGGAAAAGTGCATTAGAGTGTGCTGATTGCTCTTTGAGAAAAGATGGTGTCTTTCTTTTCCCTTAGTAGCTAGGATTTTCAAAGTTGAAAAGATAATAAAGCTTGCTTATCATCTTTAGACTGAATTTAGGAGTTTGTATCATACATCTCGTGGTGAACCTTGAAAGGCAAACTTTAAAAAGATCAACCTAAAATAAATTGAATGAACCTAACAACGCTTTGTAACATAACGCACAACATAGAGGTCTAGGCTAGAGACGTGTTCCGGCGTCGTTAAGCCTAGTGACTGTCGATCTCGTGGAAGGTGGGTGATTCCTCCCGAGGGACGATAGCACTAGTACGGATTGTGCTCCCACGTACCGTCGCATATATATTGGGAGACCCCTATAGGCATATATCCTTTATCCTTAGGAAGCCGTGTCGACCGCCCTATTGATCGCAATGCAGTGAACACAGCATTCACGAAGATCGACCGCCCATACCTTAAAAAGTATTCTGCGGTTTTGCGAAAAGTTTGGCACACCCTCTGCCTAGAACTCCAGAGCAGTTTCTTTTGGCCTTTTTCAGACTCTATAACAGAAAAAGTCCATCCGAGCATTTGTCACTTCGGGCTCGTTAAAACATCGAAGGAGACTAGAGTCATCTTTAGCTTTTTCTCGACTCTTTAAAACTGAAAAAGAAAGTTGTGTCTAAAGCGTCGTTAACAATTTATTTTAAACGGAACAATCACCATTTAATTCCTGCGTTGATCTTTAGGTTGAAAGATGGAGCACACCAACCAATGAATTCCCCTTGGTGGAAATCCTAGTCCCTTCTCCTCTTGGGGAGATGTTGGTGCGCCCCACATGGCCACATTGTCGCTTCCAGGACTGACAATTGGCCTGCCAGTTTGGCTCTTTTCAACCAATGTCGTTCAGAACGTCACCATTCCTGAACAGTCGAGTCAACAGTCAGACCAGACCAGAGTCGCCCACCAGCCTTCTACTTCATCTTCCTCTCCTCCTTCCTCTTCGCTTGACGAACTGGTAGAACCAAAAACTAGGCTCCTAAGGAGAAGAAGGAGAAGAAGAAGAAAGAAAAGAAGAAGAAGGAGCCAAAGGCGACTGGGGGCAAACGAGAGTCGTCTGACAAAAATCCACACACAGCACTGACCAGGCCTAAATCGCCATGCGTCATATGCAAGGGAGACCACTTCCATAGAGATTGTCCCTGTATCCCTCGAATACTAAGGGACTGGTCTCCCCGTTTGCACAATTCGGTAGCATCAACCTCTGATAGCCATGTTGATTGCTCACCGTCAACTAGTGGGAGTGAAGCCCCAAGACAGAGAGGGAAAGCTAAATTTCCCTGCAGACTGTGTGAAGGCGATCATGCCATCCACCGTTGTCCCTTCTTAGACGAGGCAAAAAGAGTTCTGGAAGATCGCCCGATTTTACGAGCGCAACTTCCTCCTGGATATCAAAAACTCCTGCCAAGTCCTTCGCTAGTTGAGAATCCGGCTGACCCGCCCAGGTGGTCAGCCGAAGCACCTATCATTGAAGATGAACCGTCTGGATCCATGCCTGATGAAAGTCAAAAGGTTGATACGGCAGTTGACCGGGTTTTGCCTTCAGAGGCTCTATCTTCGAATGATACCATCACAGAGGAGAATAGAGACGACACCGTCCAAATTCTCTTCATTAACACTGACTTTGATGAACAAGGGGGCAATGCCACCATTCCTTTATCGCAGGAAGGAAGTTCGTCAGAGCGATATTCGGCCGTATATTCGGTCTCACCACCAAGCAACCTGGTTGTGTCCTTTGATTGGAACCAACTAGGCAGACCCCGGTTGCCAGCAAGCATACCATTCAGAATTATCGTTCAAATATACAGAATGGTGATGGCTGGCACTATCATTGATGAGGGGGCATCTGTGAGTATCCTTTCCTCTATTGCTTGGAAAGCGCTTGGTTCGCCAGCACTTTTACCTGAGATGAGAAATCTATCAGGTTTTGATAAAGGAACCAGTCGACCTTTAGGGATCCTCCCCAATGTGCCTATAACATCGAAAGGGAAGACCGTTCAAATGAACGTGATGGTCGTTCAAGGACCCTTGGATTATAACCTACTCCTTGGACGAGACTATATATATTGCATGGGAGCTATTGTCTCCTCACTCTTTAGAGTAATGTGTTTTCCGCATGAAGGAAGAGTGGTCAAGCTCGTGGACCAACTTTCATTTCCCGGATCACGCATTGCAAATAGTCATGTACGATCCCTAAATGGTCTATACACGCAAGAAGTGTCTCAACCCACGGTCCGTCCTCCTGATGAGCGCGAGTAATCCGGGAGGATATGACTGGAACCCAGGGTGCATGCGTCCTGGCCTGCTTTGGCAGGAAAACTTTGGGTATAGGGTAGGTTTCCGCGGGAGAATATGACTAGTTCGTACCCCGTTCGTGGTTGGAAGAGGGGTTGCTCTGGAATAAGATTCTCTTGTCAAAGTTATGTGAGAGGGCGGGTATCGTCACTCACCTCTGTCTATTTCGGTAGACATTGCCGAGGAAGTGTTTTGTTTGAAAGATTAACGAGACAATCTTTGGGTAACCTGAAAGAGGTAGGCCTCTCCCAGTGAAACGAAAGTTTCGACGGAATTGAAGTAGAGGTAACTTTGAAATCATACTTTATACCTGGGGGCATGCAAACCTTTTGGAGTGCAAGCAAAGAGCGGTTATTTATCTGTTTTTTGGGTTAGCCGTTTCCTAACTTGCATAAAGAGAGGATGCGGAGCAAAGCTTAGTGAGATGAAGCTCCATAAAAAATAGAATCTTGATGAGACACTCTTATCAAATGACTGGGTAATCGAGCAGTTTTAGCATAAAGTTCATGCTCGTTAAAAAATAAACGCAAGATCCGAGCAGTTTTAGCACATAGTTCATGCTCGTTAAAAAATAAACATAAGATCGAGCAAATGTTTCCACCCGCGTTTAAGCTCGTTAAAAAATGAACTACCCGGTAAATAACTACTGTGAATGTAATATCATCAGCCATTAAAGCGTTGGTCGTGTTTGCACCTGCCACCTCCACTTTTCATTTGGCCGATCGTTCACCTCCATATGATTGTTTACCCATTTTGAGGAACAGCTGCGAAGAGTGATTTCACCTAGCCATCCTTGTGACACTGCCGTGATTGGAAAATTCCAACCTGTACCTGGAATCAGCTGCTATCCCTGTTCATCACTCGTTCCTCAAAAGACGAGTTTTCTTTAAGCTCTTTTCAACTGACTCGTAAAATATGAAAAGATTGCCGAGTTTTGGCCTTCCAGCTCGTTAAAGGACAGGAAGAGCCATCCCTCCTCTAGATTTTAATCTTTTTGGACCTGAGGGATTATTGCACAAAAAGATCGAGCGCTTGTTTTGTTCGGCTCGTTAAAATTATCGAAAACTCATCCCTTCTGTATTGTTTTATACTTTTTCGGACTTAAGGGATTAGATGACGAAAAAGGAATTTTGGAGTTGACTTTATGTACCTTTTCAGACTCTCTAAAAATGAAAAGGACCGAGTTATCCTTGTCGTTAGACTCGTTAAAATTATTAAATAGCGACAAACTTGTCTTTAGACGAGAACGAGTTTCACTATCGCTAGGCTAATTAAAACATAGCGATGGGCTTGCACGAAGGGCAGGTTATAGAACAAGCATATGTTATCCTCCTCAAGCTTGACAAAAATAAAGAGGTACTGGTCAGCAATGACTGGGGAAAAATTGGGAGAAACTAAAGAAAACTTTGATGGTAGCAAGTCGCTCTTGAACATGACACTTTTCCTCCGTACCACAATCGGGTTGGGTTGTTGCATTCACCGGTCACATCACCATGGTCTTGCCATACCATCCATATTTGGGGTAATGCTACCGATCCATCGCATCAGTGTCGCCATATGTTCAAGAGAAGTCGTTCAGAAAGAGTCAACCGTGTCCCATCCATTGCCGTACATTATCCTTCATCCATTCATGACCGCCACCCTGAATCATATGTCACAGATCGTTTTCACCTCCATTAAAATCATTAGCTCCGTTCCGTGTCACTGATGTGGGATTCATTAAGGCCCTCCTGTGACGGATCGCTTCTTGTCGACATCAGCTCATTATCCAAGACGTTGATCTAGGAACAACCCCTTCAGTACTTTGAAGCTTGCATGCCTCAATGGCAAGTTTTTCACTTCCGGCGACAGGTATACATCAATGACCTTCGACCGAAAGATTTTGCGTGGTGTTCGACGCCAAGTTCTTTATTCACACCACGTGAATTGTACTGCAGTACCTTGAGGGTCATTATCATTATCGGTGATTCCTCTCGTGCTTGTTAACGGTTTACATCATTGACCGGTAATCAAGCGATGTCTTTCCATGTTCGACTTCAGAACAATTCTCACATGGATCGACTTGTACTTAGAGTGAAGATCGAACGAGTTTGAAGACCCCGGATCTAGTTTCATCCATCCGGGCTGCGATATATATTCAGGAAAGATAAAGACATTGACATGTACATCATTGCAGCAGATAATCATCCTACTCAAAGGATGATAATTTCATCAAAATTATCAGTCTATCATCAGACGATTGTCTGTTCTATGTACAGAAAAATGAATTTATAAAGCTGAGCATGGGAATGCCCGCCTCAACTAGATCATGAAAGCAGTATGAAAATAATGCATTGTATTGTATTGTATTACAGGTCTCCTCCCAGCATTGGATGAACTTCGGATCCCCCTGATAAAGCATTTCGCCCGATAAACAGCCTCATACTTTAGGGGGCAACTGTTATAGACATTTTTGTGCCTTACAGCATTGAGCATGAAATGTCCATAATCTAAGGGATCCAAAGTCCCTAAAAATGTTGTTCCTACCCCTAGAGGAACAAGGCTAACAAACCACAGCAATTCACAAAAGTTCTCCACCTGAAACTGCTCAAAAACAAGTCAATTCAGGATCATGTCAACTGCTCCATTGACCATCTGCGCTGAATGTCAGTGGCTCCACTGTCTACCTACGTTGAATGTCAACTCCAAGACTAGCTACCTGCGCTGAGCGAGTTTGGACAAGTGGCAGACTCATTCCTCAAGGTGTCAATGCTTTGGAAGCTTCCAAAATGACACTTGCCTCAGGGAATTCGACTGGTGATGAGTAAGAGGTTCCAAATCTCCAAGTGGAAGCAAGAACCTCCAAGTGGACTCAAGAACTGATAGAGGGAGAGGACACTAGTCAGATCTCAAGCTGACTCATCCTCTCTCCAAACATCTATATATGGATCTCTCCTCCATGAGATCTAGGGGCTGGAATTTGGTTATTGTAAAGAATTGCTGTTGGTTTGAGACTGGAATCATTGGGTGCTTAATGCTTTGAAGGGGCTGAAGATAGGAATTCCATTTGCTGGGAAGGAGATGCTGGATTGGAGCCCTCTGGGTTGTATCTCTTCCTGAACCTTGTTATTCATCAATAAAGCTATCTTGGTTTTCTCCTATATACTGTTGTAGTTGTATGATTGCATTAGTGTATTTGATTTACTTCTAATCCTGAATCATTTATGAATATGAATATTTGTCTTTGTGTTGTGTTCTTCTCTTGTCGCAAGTAGCTGTTCTCTTGTCACAAGTAGCTGTTCTCTTGTGATCTCGCAGGAATCAAGTAGCTGTTCTCTTGGGCGAGCGAGGAGGCAAGTAGCTGTGAACACCCAAAGAGAAGAGGATCTAGATCGAGGGACAAACGGAAGACACCGGTAAGTCTATTGATCTCTCTTATTTCATATTTCATAAAGGAAGAAACCAGTATAGCTGTACTCGTTTGTTGCTAAGGCACTGTCACACCTTAGGTGGATAGGATCGTCCTGCATAGGCATTTTTCCCCACAACACTAGGCTCGGATGCATCTTACATAGCTTTTGCTGGTAGGGCTTGGCCTCCTTTTCCAAAGGGATCACATGCTGCATAACACTGGTATCAAAGGTCTTTAGGTCTTCATATGTCCATGCAAAGACGTCCTTATAGTCTTTAAATAGATTGACGAATGCAACCTTTTCTTGTGGAGAGCACCCAAGGCCCAGATTGACATCTTTTGGGTCTTTTTTGGTCCCAAGGTCTACTGTTTCATACTTCATGGACGAGCTATGTGTTTTATAGTTAGTCGGTTCTTGAATTTATCATGCAAGTCATACAAGTGCTCCATCTTAACAACTGATTTTGGAATCACATTGGGTTGATCCTTTCCCTAATCTTCCCTCTTATTCATAAGATTGTCATGCTCCTTTTCGTCAATGAATGCACTCTTGAATGTCTTCTCGTAGTGCAAGAACTCAAGGATTTTCTCATCATCTTTGAACACCTGAAAATTTGAGATATTATCAGGCATAGATGATCTGAAAATCAATTCAACAAAACATTTATTTTTCTTCAATCTAAAATCACGCAAAAGTTTAGCAGCCATATTAGGCATCAGATCAGCATCTTGGTTTTTCCCATGAGGTATGTATGTGATATTAAAATAATCAAAACTGTTAGTTAAGTCTCATACCTCATGCTGGTACCTTACCAGGTGTGGTGAATTGCAATGTATCCTCTTCCTTACCTGATCTACGATTATCTGAGAGTCGCCAAAAACTTTAAGATTTTTTACATTCACATCAATGGATTTCTTCAGGCCTTGTAGCAGGCCTTCATATTCTGCTTTGTTGTTGGTGCATGCAAACTCCAACCGATTGGCCATCAAATGTTGGTTCCCTTGCGGGTCAATGAGAACACTTCCAACACCTGCACCTTCAAGGTAGTTAAAGCCATCAAAATAGAGTGTCGAAAATATGGCATCTAATGTTACATCAATTGAACTACTATCTAAGAAATTAGTCCTATCATCTACTATAGTATAGGATAATTCATCAGTTGGATTATGGGAGGGAATTTCCAACTGTGTGTATGTCAAAGTTTCTTCAACTGTTTCTGCATGAAATTCTCCAAAACAGGTTTCTATAGCATAAACATTGAAACTATAGTTCGCAAGGATGGAGTTGGTAAAAATTATAGGTTCATTGGGACCATTTAGTTCTGTTACCACATACTTCATGTATCTTTCACGATAAACTCTCAGCAGATCACCTTTTCCCTTCTAAGGCAGCAAGAGGTGGGACTAATCAGTTGAGAAATATCCATTGAGTTTTGCTGACCAATCCCTACAAAGCAGCATTCCATAGGCTTTGGGTGTATAGACTACCACTATATCAATGACTTGTGTGTACTGTGGTTTAGCAACCATCTGAATCAACACATCTTTCAATTCTCCAATTACTTTCACATTTGTCCTGTCCAATTGCATAATTCAGGTCCCAGTTTTCTTAGGTATTACATGTAGTCTTTTAGCAACAGCATAAGGCATCATAGTGGATAAGGCACTGGAATCTACCAGGCAATTTTGCACATTCATGTTGAAGATTTCAAATGTGATAAGGAAAGGTGGGGTCCTGGATTTTGGATTTCTCCCTATCATGGCTTCACTGACATCTTGGGGTTTTTGATTCATTTTGGACAGAGTGGCTTCCATAGCTAATGGGATTTGGGTTGCAATGAAGGTGTTGACAGGTCTAGACACTGACTTCTTGGTTTGGCTACTTGGGATGGTGGGATTTTTGGAATTTCTCTCATTCATAGCTTTCAAGAGCAAATCTCTTTGCTGCGTTAATTTCAACAAATCAAAGTATGTGATATTAGCTCTAGATTTCTGAAGATCATCCACAATATTGTAATCAATGTTATAAACAGGATAGGGCATAGTAAACATACCTGTTTTTCCATTCTTAGGTGGGATTTTACCATCTTGAGTAGCCTTTGTTGCAGTGGGAGATGCGTTTTATTTTCTTGGATGGTTTGCAACAGGGGTATTCTTGGATTGACCACCTGGTCTACTCTTCTCGATCAGAACTTTGGGAGTAGGTGCTTTCACAGGGCAGACATCTTTCTTGGTCTAATCTATAGGATTCATCACACCTGCAAGTGGCCCTTTGCTTCGTGTGTGGATTTCTGCCATACTATCTCCTTGGTCATCATCGTTCTCATTTGTATAGAAATCCCACAGCATGTTGATTTGGGATTCTTCTTGCAAGGGCTCTTCTACTCGGTATTCTTCCTTATCTTCTTGTTCTAGCTCTAGCTCCACTATAGGTTCTTCTTGGTTGAGGAGAGATCTGATAAGAGCCAGCTCTTCTGTGTTTAAATTCCCTTCATTGGGTGGAGTAGGCAGCGCAAGTTGACCATGCCCACCTTCTGTTTTCTTACAATAGAAAGGCTTGAAGGGCTTTCTGTTGTTATAGTCTCCTCCACTACCACTAGTCCTCTCTCCATGATTTCTTTTCATATTGATGACTATGTTTGTTAGTTTCTTAATGATCCGATGCAAACTTTCCACATCCGTGGTGTCCTTGCCTTTGGTTTCAGCCCCTTTGTTATCACTCCCATTATCCTTCTTGGATGCTTGAGAGGCTTTCTTTTCTCCAGTTGTATGGTGGAATGCTGTGAGTTCTGCGTGTTACTCCTTTTGACCCACATGGCAGTAGGGACAGGAAGAGAAATGATGTAGAATTCCATGAGCACCTCTTCTGTAGGTTTGGCAATGGCTAGGATTCTGTTGAACAAGGTGTTGAACCAGATATTAAAATCCTTAACCTTTTCTTTGGTTTCCATTTTCAAATAGGATAGTTCAAGGACTAAGGCAGCAGGGGTTTTGTCATCGCTATAATTGTCTAAAAAGGCCTGTTGAAAGGCAGCCCATGAGGTGATAGATCTGGTTCTCAAGCTAAAATACCAAGTGGAAGCTGCATCGGTTAAGGTAAAAGGGAATAGGCGACAGACTATATCTTCATCAGCTACCCCTAGCATGCGCACAACCAGGAAGAACGAATTGATATGGTTTTTAGCAGTGTCTCCCCGGTCAGGGTCAAATTTAGGTAGTACCTTTTTTGCATTCTTGGGTAGGGATGTTCTTGCCCAGGTATCGCCACAACATTCTGAGTGAGCCACGTAGGCAGTGCTCCCAGAAGAGGTGGTGGAGGTTGATTTCCACCTGGGGGAGGGAAAAGTAGAGGTTGATTCTCACCTGGAGGAGGAACGTTAGCCATGTTATGGATATGGAGATTCTGGTTGAGGATCTCTTGTTAGAATTTTCCAAATTAGGCCAGGGATTGCCTTCAGATAGGGGATCCTCGGGGATTTCTTCCCAAGGAGAGTTGATACTCTGTAAAGAACGAAGCACAATATCTTCAAGAGAAGGGCCTGTAGAGGTTTCTTCATTTATGTGATAGACCCTTGGCTTTCTTTTTGCTATCGGAGGTAATGACTGAAAGATAGGGAGCTGTGATAGAGAACGAATGTAAGCCCGAGTGAGTCTTCTGACTAATTGTTCCTGAGTGACAAGATACTCCCACAGTGTCTCTTCTTTGAAATGAGGTTTTTCTGAATCAGAGGAAGGGTCTTTTTGACCTTCACAATCCATGTATTAATATTCTTGAATCCATGTGTGGCACTTTTGGATGAAATCTTGAAAAGCTGTGGAAGGCGGTTCAGGCCCTCCTTCTAGCGCCAATTTGTTGACATGGCGAATGTTTTCTATGCCAACAAGGGGAACTAACTCGATCGCAAGCCCCAATTAGGCTTGCTTTCATTTGGAATGGCTAGTTCCAACGGGTTTTAAGGGACCCCGTAAACTGTTAAATGCGTTGATAGATTGCTTCCGAGTGGAAGACCTCAATTAAATAAACAAAAATAAAATAACTAACCTCTAAGTATTAAATCCTATCTACACTACTTCTAACTACTCTAATCGAGTTCTAGCTATCCTAATCTGTCCTACAGGAACAAGATGAAAGAAATGTTAAACATCATATATGAATCCCAAGTCTAAATGAATCAATTACTGGTTCACATAAGAACATGTTGCATCAATTAAATTGCAATCCAATCACTCATACATGAATATACATTCCTTTTATGGAATTAAAGCTTGCAACTTATGTTTAACATAGCTTAAAATCAGGGACTGCTCATGAATTGACTATGATGAAGAATCACATTAAAACAACCAAAGCTAATCATAAACTGTAAGTCATCAATGTGCACAAATACAAATCACATTCATATTTATGCTCACAACAACATACTAATTCTTAACATATAAAGAAGAGGAAAATCAATCTAAAACACCAGCCCTTTATTGAGCTAAACAGTCCCTTTTTATTCACAATAATCAAAACTGTTCTTCTCAAACCAAAAAGCCCCTTCTCCTCTTTGGAGGTAATACTTATGCAAAAGCCCTTGACTCTAGGTCTACCCCTACCTCTTCATCTTCCCCACTGTTTTCGATATGCAAATCGAATATACAGAGATAAGACCATCATCATAAGCATTGACATGTAGAAAGAATATCTGTTGGAGCGATTCGTTTCCTCAGGAAGTGAATAGATGTTGGCAAAAGGGGTGACTATGTGTCGCCTTCCCATGATGAAAACCGGGACAACTTTTCTTTCGGAATGTACAGGCGATGCGTGGGGTTCTGACCTAGAACGCTTGAGGCCAGACCTTTAAACACAACACTTCTACATACATGGCTCTTCGAATCCCCTCCTGCATCCTTTACTTCTCACCTGCAGAGATAGCAATCATTAGCTTCATGGTTGCGAACAATATAACAGAGATATTCACATAGAATACAAACGCTGCCTTCATTAACTTTTATAAACTATGGGAACAAGTGTGAAAAGGATTTACACATAGAACACAATCATCACACAATTTCCTGCTCAATCCATAGGCTTGGCATGATTTTTGAGGGCTTCTTTTAAATCGCAATTGGGTATCGGCCCCTCTGCAAGTCGCAATACTCATGCCTTCCACTTCCCCAATGCGCAATTACACTACCGGGACTCCACAGGCTCGCCTTTTACACTGAAACCCGATCCCTTTGTTATTTTGGAAAATTTTGAAAACATGGGAAAACAAAGAAAATCCCACCCCGATCACTCAGGCCAAACCTCAAATTTTATATATCGGGGCTTATAGATATCGTCGGGTTCGGCATATCGCATATTGCAATATGCACAAGCTTGGGGCATCGCCAATTGTGATATGCGACAGGGTTTTGAACCTGAAAATATATATACCATATTTGATAGGCTCAACAGGTCCACCATATAGCCACACGCATTGTGTGTAAGGCCTGGGCTCCGCCGATATGCGATATGCGATATGGCCTGGATGCGACATATGTATGAATTATGGTTAAAGGTGCCATCGGGTCTGCAGCATAGCAGCGCACTTTATATGTATAAGCCTTAGACCTAGGCCAATTGCGATATGCGACGGGGTTTTGGACCCGACATATATGTATATTGTGGTTTATAATGCCTTCAAGTCTGGTGCCTTATGGAATGCGTTATGTTCCTAGATCGAATGCGATAAGTGAAAGAGGGAGGATATATGCATGTTATAAGCATTTCTGCTATGAAATGCCACGCCGAGAATAATGATGCGATGGGGTTTTGTGAGTCAAACAAACAAAACGATTATAATAAGGGTGGGGTACCATGCATGTTTGTGAAGATTAAAAGGTCCCGATGAAGGGAGTGAATAGAGGACCAAGCTGTGTCATGAATGACCCATGCAGCAGAGGTTTATTCAATGGCTTAGCCATTAGGTACTGAAAGTTTGACTTAGGAAGGAGTTAACATCCATGTGATAAAACAGATCATTCCGAATGATGAAAGATCAAACTTCTAGGGGGCCCATTGAAATTTGCTATAAGAGCATGTTTTAATAGGGTGGTAGTTGTGGCCACAACACATTAATAAAGAGCTTATTCCTTTGCTCATATGATTGTTCATATCTGTGATGATTATGTGTTTCAATTTCTTCAATTCCATTTTTTTATAGTAGATAGATCATGTATGCTTTGATCGTTTCTTGTTTTTGTTTCTCTTGATGCAGGTACTTTTTGAGCGGATTTAGTTCAAGTGGGAGTGATGGGAGTGATTCAAATGAGATCAGGGAAGCGAAATGCTACAAGTAAGTTCCTCCATCTCATCTATCTTCTATAAGAAAAGGTTAAACTACTTTCTTTCTATTGTTCTAGGTGTAATCACCCACCTAGGGAAAATGTGTTTACCCGTAGATGCAAATTCCATGTAACAAATTGGTGACCATACTGGGGAATGACTATCATTCTTGGTGGCTTACCCTCATCATATTACACCCTAGTAGACTTTTCTTGAATGTCTTTTGATTTGACTCTCTGGCACCAACGCAGTGTTGATCTTGAAATAGTGCGCTACAGAGCAGCCCCTCCCTTAGAGACAGTGCACTGTAGTGCACTATATCCCACTCTAGCCTGCGCTGATTCCTCTTAGGCTAAAAAACCCACATTTGGTTTGATTTTTCCAAAGTCGCTTCTCTTGTTGTTTGGTGAAATATCAATGATTCTTGTGGTTCTGAAATCAAGTTGTATTTCTCCTCCTAGCCCTACTTTGGCCTTGATTGTTTAGTGTTTCTTAAATGATTTATTTATCATTATCAATTCATTGTCAAAGTTAGCTTATAGTTGATTAATCTTTTTTGAAAAGGAAGTGTCGTAAAGTCTTCATTTATTTCGAAAAGGAATTGTCGTAAAGTCTTCGTTTCTTACAAAAGATTGATTGATTGTATATGCATTTAGTTTCATTTTGTTCATCTAAACATTAAGGGAATTGAAAAGAAAAACTTGCATTATGCAATTATAGGTTTTTGTGTGCTTGTAGGAATAGTTTAGGGAAATTGCTCTATCCCTTGTAGTTAATGTTTTCGTTGTTCAAATAAAATGGAAAGAATGCTTCTCATCATAGTTGCATTCTAGGAATTTCAAAGACATAATGCGGTGAACATGAAAGGAAAATTCTAAAGAAGATCAACTTAAACGTTATCTCAATTAACCTAATGGAGCATTGTAACTTAACACATAACCTTTAGAGGTTCTAGGCTAGAGACATGTTCCAGCGTCATAAAACATACCAACTGCCATTAATTGTCTGTGATACATTCCAAGCGTGATACCTCATTCCACGTACATAAGTATATCATAGCTCGTCCATGTACTTTCGGGTATATAGGGTGGTGTTATAGTATGAAAAGTATAAAGGAATGTTGTCACTATGCGGTTTCGCATTAGACAACGCTAACATGGATTGGGCCTCCACGTACTTTTGGGTATATATGGGAGGAATACATTAGGTTTCTATCCATCCTTAGGTAACTGAGTTGGCTGCCTTGTGTTGGCATTATGATACAAGTGTTGTCCTTGATGGCAACTGACTCAGATGACAGTTCACAGTGCAGCAGGTTAAGGATTACAGATCAGACTCCAAGATTGAAGAAAGAAAGGTATACGCTGGTTCACTTTGTCCAAGCAGCGTATACATGCGGGTTAATAGAAAAAAAGGAGCATATAATGTATACACTCACTTTCACAAGAGGAAAAGCGCGTACATGTTGGAAAACTAAGTTTTTGGTTTGAGGTATTTGGTCCAAGGTATTGGTCCAAGGTATTGACCCTAGGTATTTGGTTCGAGGTATTGGTCCTAAGTGGTTTTGGTCCAAGGTATTGAGAAAGGCCTAAAACTATATAAGGAGGAGAAGATCATTAGGCCAAGGTGTGCAAGTATTGAACATTTGATGAAGTGTGAGATCTAGTATGCAGGTTATTGGCTTATGGTGCTTTGCTTGATCTGAAGCAAGGATGAACCTTAGTGGTTGATGAGGGATAAGATCTAATGATGGATTGGGATCTTAAGGCTTGAAATGAATTATCATTATGTGGTTTGATCATGTATAGTCTCGATCTGAATATTGACGCATGTATTATTCTATAAATGTTATGATCTGGGTATGAATGAAGTCTAGAATAGCCGCAAAATTACGAATTAATATTTGTAGATATGTACATTGGTTGGCTTTGATAAAAGTGCGTATACACGCTAGTTCGACACATCTAAGTAGTGTATACATTATGAAATATGATATTTGAAGTTGCAGTTGGATTTGGCTGTTGTTGCAGAATTCTAGGTTCTGCTATGTGTTCTGGTGCCTGTGTTTTGATGACAGTATACTAAATGTTCAAATTGATTGATTGTGATTTGTTTCAGTGACGATGGGCTTTCAGTGATTCAGTTGTGGGTGATTCAGAGATTGATGATTTAGTTTCAGTTATTGGTTAATGTAGATGTATTTGATGGTTGTATTGCAATGGTGATTGATTTTGAGCTTCAATGTTGGCGATGGGTCCAGTATGAAAATTGGATGAAACAAGGCCTTCACGTGTATTGTTGTGTACCAAGAGAATCTATTCTGAAAATTTATGAAACGTGGTCCTTGGAGGAAGAAAGAAGGTTGTAGCTTTCTGTAGGTCGGCCCCTACGTACTAGTAATCATATCGGCTAGTACAAGAGCTAGGGGGTTGTAGCTCCCTTCCAGTAGAAGCTAGAGAACGAGAGAAGGTTGTAACCTTCTAAAGGTAGAAGCCTACATAGTGGTATGAGTCTGCACTAGTGCAATGTTGTAAATAGATTTTCTTATCATTAAAAGAAGATAGAGACGACAGCAGCAGGTGGTTTTCACACACATTGGGTTTCCACCTTAAATCTTGGTGTTCATGTGTGTTGCTTATGTGTGATGCTTTATTATGCTTTTATTGCACTATCTAATAAATCTCTGATATACTGGTTTAAGCTCAACACATGATAAACTGTCTAAATCACAAGTTCTCTACATATACACCAGTTTCTTTAAGCACAATCGTGTGTCCACGCTAGTTCACCTCACTGAAGTAGTGTATATAATTCTGTTTAGGAAATAGAATAATTGATTTGATGATATTGATTCACCCCCTCTCAGTATTATTTCCAACACCTTGTACACTCTGATACATCAAAAACAACATTTACAGAGATTGCTTGCACATATGTTAAGTCCTTGGTTTACTGAGGTAGTATATTTTAGTTCACAATTACTTGGTAATCCTTTCGCCTAGATTATCCCTAGTTTGCTTTGTTATGTTATTTTGATTAAAATAAAATTAATTTACCATGGATAACATCCTCCACATCACTTCTTAGTTGATCTTAGGTTGAGACATATGGCAACAACTCCAGAGTCCACCGATCAAGGAATTCCTTTTGATGGGAATCCTAGTCCTTTTCCTTCTTTCGAAAATATTGGTGCTCCATATATGGCTACATTATCCCTTCCAGGATTTACCGTTGGCTTGCTAGTATGGTTGTTTTCAACCTTCTTGTTTCAAAATGTCGTGATTTCTCTGCAATCAAGTACTCCTCCACCTGAACAAAATCAACCTCCAGTTGATCCTAAAGTTGACCCTTTAGCTTCTTCTTCGGTTGTTTCTTCCTCCCCTTCTTCCTCCTCACCTGGTGAAAGTATTGAAACTAGTAACTAGGTGGATAAGAAGAAGAAGAACAGGAAGAAGAAGAAGAAGAAGAAAATTCGACAAGGGGGAAACCAAGCAATCATTGCTTCGAATGAAAATTTTGATGAGAAACCATCCGATAAGCCTCACAAACTTTGATATTCGTGCAAACTTTGTACGGGAGGTCATCTTCTTCGAAATTGTTCTAGTATTCTTGAGACATTAGAAGAATGGTCTTCTATTTCACATCATCCTGTGTCATCAACTTCTGGAGATCATGCTGGTGACACACCATCAACTAATGGTAGTAAAGTTCATTGAAAGAAGGGTAAAGTTAATTTTCCCTATAGGTTATGCAAAGGGAATCAACCCATTCACCTTTTTCCCTATCCGGATGAAGCCCAAAAAGTGTTGGATAACCGTCCTGCTTCTCCGCAATGACTTCCATCTGGTTACAAGAGACTCTCCCTTATTCCTTCACTAATTGATGAAGTTTCTGACCCAAATCAACTGTTAGTCAAACCCACTCTCTCTGAATGTGAATCCCATGAGTCTATACTTGACCAATCATAGGTCGAGGAAACAGTGACTCAATCGCACCTTTAGTTAATCGTACCTTTCCTATAGAGAGTGAGTATGAAACCACTCATGTTCTTTTCATTTCTTCAGATTCCAATGATCTTGGAGCCAACCCTCCTGTTCCATCAAGACATGAGGAAAATCCTCCCATTCTCGTAACTCAAGGGGGTAATTATCTTATTCTTATGTTACCCCCTCCAAGTAGTCTGGTCACTTCCTTTGATTGGAATCGACTAGAAAGATGCCTTCTTCCTTCTTATGTGCCTTTCTAGATCATAGTACAGGTTTGTAATATGATTGTACCTGGCACTATTATAGATGAAGGTGCATTAGTGAGCATCCTTTCCTCCACTACTTGGCAAGTGCTAGGTTCGCCGCCACTTGCACCTATTAACCGGAATTTGTTGGCTTTTAACAGAGGAACTAGTCAACCATTAGGGATCCTTCCTCAATTTCCTATTACTTTGGGAGGAAAAATTGTTTATCCCAATGTGATGCTAGTCCCAGGCCCTTTAGATTACCATTTACTTCTTCGGCATGACTATGTTTATGACATGGGAGCTATTGTTTAAAGACACTTTTGAGTGATGTGTTTCCCGCATGAAGGCATAATTGTCACCGTTGACCATCTTTCATTTCCCAGTCCAAATATGGATTCTAGTCAACCATCTTATCTAAATGGTTATTTTGTCCCAATGATATCTTCCCCGCCATGGGTCAATTACGTGGCAACCCGTTCCATGCCTACATCAACTGGCGATCAATTCCATGATGTTGTGCATTATGTACTGGGGGCATTGGAACCATATCTCTCTAATGGATTCCTTGATATGTATCCCTTCCAAAGAATTGTTCTCCCATATGATGAGAACCGCTTGGAAGTCATGAGCTCTTATGGGTTGTGATTAAGGAATACGAGGATAGTTCTTTTACTGTTTCAACCTCATTAAAAAATGAAACGAGTCCATGAGCATAGCTCCTTTTCTTGTGTCAAGATCGTTAAAAAATGAAACAAGGAATATGAGGATAGTTCTTTTACTATGTCAACCTCATTAAAAGAATGAAACAGGTCCATGAGCATAGTTCCCTGTCTTGTGTCAAGCTCGTTAAAAAATGAAACAAGGAATATGAGGATAGTTCTTTTATTGTGTCAACCTCATTAAAAAATGAAACAGGTCCATGAGCATAGTTCCTTGTCTTGTGTCAAGCTCGTTAAAAAATGAAACAAGGAATATGAGGATAGTTCTTTTACTGTGTCAACCTCATTAAAAAATGAAACAAGTCCCAGAGCATAGTTCCTTGTCTTGTGTCAAGCTCGTTAAAAAATGAAACAAGGAATCTGAGCAGAGTTCCTTGTCTTGTGCCAAGATCATTAAAAAATGAAACAAGGAATTTGAGTAGAGTTCCTTGTCTTGTGTCAAGCTCATTAAGAAAAATGAAACAAGGTCCCCTAGAGCAAAGTTCCAATTCGAGTCTTTGATTAGATCTCGTAAAATCCCAGTCGAGTCTTTCACTTGATCTCGTAAATTAACCTTCATTCCATCCACCTGATAGCCACGAGTAGTCTACTTAGGTGAATGTAATGAAGCTTGGGGGGAATGCACCTAGAATTGAGTCATCAATCTGGGGGCATGTAAACCAATCCAAGCATAGTTTTTCATTTCAAGCTTGTGTAAAAATGAAATGGAATCCAAGAATAGTTTTTTGTTTCAAGCTTGTGTAAACATGAAATTGAATTCAAACATAGTTCTCTATGGTTTAAGCTTGTGTAAAAATGAACCCATATCCATTTTAACCCTCATGATTTCCATTCTATCAGCTACCTCCATCAGATGATCCTTGGGTTTTCTTCACTATGTGCCTGTCCAATCATATGCTTTCACTTGGTTGTTTTACACTTTTTGAGGAACAATTGCAATGAGTAGTCTTATTAGCTAGCCTCTTCACATAAATCAACATGTTTTGAAAAGTTCCAACATCATCGGAACCAGTTTCTATCCTAGACACCACTTGTTCCTCTAAGACGAGTCACCTTTAAGCTCTTTTCTAACTCGTAAAAAATCAAAAGATCGTCGAGTATTTTCCTTTTTGACTCGTTAAAAGAAAATAAAAATAGGGGGTCTGCTTTCAAGATCTTTTCCAACTCTTTAAATAAAAAAAGCTTGTCGAGCGCTTGTCCTTTTTAGCTCGTTAATAGATTGGAAATGACATCTACTTAGTATAAGTTTAACCCTTTTCTAAATTAAGAAAGATTACTTACGAAAAAGGAATACGTTGATCGAACATGGTCAATAGGTTCTCTCTTATATTATTTTACTCATTTTTGGACTTGAGAGACAAATTTACGGAAAAGAACCTATGGAGTTTTTTTTCCCCTTTTCAAACTCTCTAAACATGAAAAGGACTGAGTTCTCATTGTCGTTAAACTCGTTAAAACATTAAATAGCGACAAACTTGTCCATCATGACAAGACTGAGTTTCACCTTTACTAGACTCTTTAAAACATCACATAGTGATGGATTCACCCGAAGGGTGGAATTATACAACAAGCATATGTTATCATCCTTGAGCTTTTCTAGAAAATAAAGAGGTATTGGTCAGCAATGACTGGCGAAAATGGGAAATGGGGTAAACCACTTTATGGTAGCAAGTCAGTCTGGAACATGACACTTTCACTTCATCTTTGTGACTATTCGGGTTGGGTTATCTGCTTGATGGTTATCATACCTATGGTCTATCACACCATCCATCACTTTGGTTTTGGGTCAATGCTGCCAATTCATTCAGTGTCGCTGACATGTTCAACAGAAGTCACTCAGTAAATTTCATCCTTTGAAATACTCATAAACCTTCATTTTCATGACCGCCATTCATGAACCTTGTGTCGTTAGCCACATTCTGTCTCCAAAATCATTACACTCATTTCATGTAGTTCATGGGAGATACATCAAGGCCCTCCTACGATGAGTTGCTTCTTGTCGACATCAACACATTATCCAAGAAGTTGACTCAGAAACACCCTTCCAATAGCTTGAGGCTTGCATAAATCAATGGCATGTTTCTAGCTTCTGGTGATAGTTTGACATCACTTGCCTTCGACCAAAAGACTTTGTATGGTGTTTGACATCAAAACATTTATTCACACCATGCAGAATGCAGTACAATACCTTGAGAATCATTATCATTATCGGTGATCTCTCTCGCATCTGTTAACGGATTACATCATTAGCTGGTAATCATATGGTGTCTTCCCATGTTCGAATTCATATCACATATTCACATGGTTAGACTCGTACTTGAGCGAATGATTGGATGAGATAGAAGACCCCGGATCTAGTTTCATCCATCCGGGCTACGATTTGAAGAAAGTACTGAATCATATGTACGATGGATTTACACTGATGGTCATCCTATCATGGGTCTATATCTATAGACGACTATCTATGTACATGTAGTGAAAGTTTATATGCTGAGTATGGGTATGCCTTCCCTCAACAATTCATGAAAAATTCAAAATATCATGATGTTATGTATTGTAATCGATGCAGGTCACCGTCCGCTTCAGATCCTCCACATCACATCGTAAAGCATATCACTTGACATTATCATTTTTGACTTCATGCTTTAGGGGGCAAATGTTACAGGTCTATTTAGGCACATCACTCCCGAAATTTAGATCAATACAATTAGGGCTCATCAAACCCTAATTCAGTTGTTAAATGCCCTAGACAAGTCATCACATTGAATGCTTCCTTCCATGAAAGCTTCTTGGCCTGAACCCTTCCTAAAATGCCTCCTTGGGACACCAGCGTAGCCTTGGTTAGGGGTAACTGCGCTACGGAGTAGGTAGGCCCACTGTGGCCTGCACTGCAGTGCACTTAGGCCCTCTTTGACTTGTGCTGGGTGAGATTGAGTGAAATTTTCATAGGGTTCTGGGAATATTCCTTGACTCTAAATGATTCTAAAAGGACCCCATCTCTTATCTCCTCCTATGAGATTGAAATTGGATAGGCTAAGGATCCATTAACCTCTTATCCTCTCATCCCTTACTCCATGGAAACTAACTCCAAGTTTGGAAGGCCATTCAATACCCTCATTTATGACAAAACCACCTCCATTTCCTCTAAATTGAGCACTCATCATAGTGATCGAGGGGGCTAGAAATTGAAGTTTGTAAGGAAATTTTGTTGGTTTGAGAATTGAGTTCATGTTGAGCAATGTTATGTTGCTAGAGTAGTGTGCTTTTGATGTGGTGAGGTTTGGAATGAAGCTGGGGGAGTGGCACAGGATTGAACTGTATTGTGTGATACTCTTCCTTCTACATTAATAAAGAGCTTATTCCTTTTCTCATATGATTGTTCATATCTATGAAGATTATGTGTTTCGATGTCTTCGATTCCATTGTTTTATAGTAGATAGATCATGTATGCTTTGATCGTTTCTTGTTTATATTTCTCTTGATGCAGGTACCTTTTGAGTAGATTTAGTTCAAGTGGGAGTGACGAGAGCGATTCAAAAGAGATCAAGGAAGCGAAAGGCTACAAGTAAGTTCCTCCATCTCATCTATCTTCTATAAGAAAAGGTTAAACTACTTTCTTTCTATTTTTCTAGGTGTAGTCACCCACCTATAGAAAATGTGTTTATCCATAGGTGAAAATTCCATGTAACATCACCCAAGAAGAGACACACATGAACCAGAAAGATCCATCTAACATCCAGTGGAATAGGCCACAATGGATGCGATAGTCGTTACAACCAATAAATGAAGAAATATTTTTCTAGTATCCCACAGAATAGTCCACAAGGATGGGACAACAATAACAACCATTACAACACATTCTTAATAAGATAAGTACTAAAATAACTGAAATAGCTCAACTATCTTAGCACATGTGAAAGAAAACATGAAATACAAACATCCACATAACAGTCTTACAAACACTCATAGTCTATGCATGAAGAATGTGTTGGCCTTGAAGGCTTCTTTTATTAAGTAAAAGTTCCAAGACACATTCTTACAACGTACATCACTAGCCCCAATAGTGGGACATTGGAGCCACTCATTGCTCCTCAAAGAACTAGTTGATCTATCTAATTCCTTGCAAGAGGAGCCAAGGTGAAGATTCCTTTTCTCATACAATGAGGGAGTATATATAACCAAGGGTGACTCTTTGACTACCCTCATGAATTTTTGACTTCCTATGACTTTTCAACTTACATGACTCTTTACATTCCATTTGTGTCCTTTGTACTTCCACTTTACAATAATTTTGAATACAATATACATGGTCCACAATAGTGATGTGGCATATGATCACTCATGACATGACATGGCATGACACTATTGACATGGAATGATTGATGATGTTTCGATGTCAAGTCACTATTGCTGTTAAGTGTTGAATGTCTTCTTGGATATGATTTCTCTTCACCTCCACATGGCTTGGTGATGTAGGATCTTCAATGGTCTTTAGTATTGGATGGTGGTTGCAAACTTGTGTCCCTTTGCTTTCCCTCAATTGATCAACTTGTGAGTTTAGCTACAAGAGAGTATTTAGGCATGCTTCCATCTTTTTTCTTCTTCTCCATCATCTTTCCATGACATGCTAGTGTACATGTTCATGCAATTCACTCATAACAAGATGACATGAATCCGAAAACCCCCTAGTCTAAGATGATTCATTTTGATCCATCAATTGAGCCCAAGACAAGTGACAAGATGGGAAGAGGGCCCCAGTGACTGCAAATTGTGTAGTTCTAGCAGTCAGGGGGAAAGATTGAGGTCTAACATTACGCAGTGCACAACTCAAGGAGTCTTGAAGGACAAGACTACGTAGTTTCTAGAAGTAGTGGGGTCAAACTAAGGGAAAGGACACTAGGAAAGGAAAATGTGTAGTTTTGGATGTCAAGGGAGGTTTGGCTTTTGCACATTGCACAGTTCTATCATGCAAGGGAAAATATTAAGGGTTGAAGATGTGAAGTACGCAGTTCAAGCCATGATGTTGGACATAAATGCATAATTCTGGGGATCAAGGTTGGGAGTTGGGCACAAGGATTGTGTAGAGCAGCAACCCTGGGGGACAGGGACTATGCATTCCATAGTTTTAAGCAACAAGGTCACAACTTAGAAGGCCAAGACTATGTAGTGTGTATTTCAGTTAGGGCATGGTGATGCTAAGTTTCCCAATCAAGAAGGTTTTCCGAAAATGGTCGTCGGGGATAGTTGATGAATTGTGATGAACCTTAGCTGTGATCACACACTTAGTATACTTTGATGACATGACAACATAGATCATCCAAACACATGAACAAATAATTTTGCTCTGTGTGACTTCCTCACGATAAGATACGATAAGTTCGACACTTAAGATAGGCTTTAGGACGACAATGACGACACTTGTGCGAAAATGCTCAAGAATTTGTGTATGGGTGTGATAGATGTTTGCATGTTTACGAAAACTCATATACACAAATAAATACCTTCAAAACCATCAGATTAGGCTTACCAACATTACACAACAACCAAACATGCCAAAAGACGACAGTTAACCCAACATGCAAAAGGGACCAAAGCACTACAACAAAGCTCATGAAGTGAGTTCTAGTGTTTGCAACAACAATGTAAAAGACCAAGGAAGGATCCAAAATTGAGTGTAAGATAGAATTTGGAGGGTGTTGCAGGAACTACAAAAAGAAGCTATATGTCAAGAAAGGAAGAAGAGTTTGTGAAAGATGCAACCACTGTCACATAATATAAGATAAGAGATCAACATCCAATAACTGGAAGAATTAGCTATGACATCTCCATAGAGAAGATATGAAGACCTTGAGAAGTATGTAAAGGAAGGATACCCTTGACATCGAAATTCTTGGAGATGTGTTTATGAATTTGGAGGATGTTGATGTTGCCAGAATCAAATGTCATGATGAAAGGCCATCATAAAAGGTAACTTTGATTTGATGTTCATTTTTATTTTTGAACTACATTTGGTTAGGTTTAAATAGGGCAGCTGAAAGAGAGTTGTTGATGTCAACTAAAACTAGTGCTCATGGGAATGAATGGAAGATCCTGAATGAAACATGACTTGGAAGAGGTAGTTGCATGAAGAAAGTCCAAATGTTGACTAGAATATCACTTTCTAATGAAGAGAAATATGACATGACTATTGGTTCAACCCTATGGTTTGTTGAAGGAAAGTGATGGATGGTCGATGGCCTATGAAGAAGATCTATAAGATGAATGCTCCATGATGAAGAAGTTGAAGCTCATGACATCGAAAGGAGGATCCCTACAAGAAACTGATAATACCATGATCTCCACCAAAGAGCAAAGAGTTGTTGTTGGAAACAAGTCCCTAGTTAAGAGGGAACTCGAGAATATTCCTTTTATTCCAATGACATACTTCAGAGGTTCTACATGGATAGTTGCAAACCTACAGAGACACCTCTAGCGACCAACTGGAGGAAAGCGGATACCACTTCAAGTGAGGAAGTGGATGCTACTTTTTACTGGAAGTTGGAGGGTTCACTAATGTATATTGTGAACACATGACCAGATATGTCCTATGCAGTCAACCAACTGAGCCAAGCTATGGTTAGGCCAACAAAATTATTTTGGAGAGCAGCTAAGCATGTTCTATGGTACCTCATAGGCACTAACCAATTTAGACTATGGTACAGGCGGGCAGAGGGAGTGAAGTTATGTGGCTTCATAGATGAAGATTTGGCGGGGTGTCCATTAAACCGAAAGAGTACATTAGGTGGAATTTTCATTGTTGTGTCCGCGATGATTTCTTGGTACAAAAGGAAGAAAATATATTTGGCACTCAACTTGGTAGAAGAAGAATACATGGCTTCCAGTCAAGCAACATGTGAGGCAACCTGGATTAGAAAGATAATTGTTGGATTGTTTGGTCAAATGATGGATCCAACTGTGATCTACTGTGATAATCAAAGTTGCATCAAGCTCTCTGAAAATCATGTTTTTCATGATCCATCCAAGCATATAGATATCCAATATCACCATTTATGGGACTGTGTGTAGAGGCAAATAATGTTGTTGTAGTGGATTCTGAAAGAGGAATAAGATGTTGACATTTTGACAAAGGCCTTGTCAAAAGGGAAGTTTGAGTTCCACAGGTGCATGATAGGGGTGGTTGATAATCCCTTTCTTGGTGAGAGGGAGTGTTGAAAAATGTAGCAAGAAATTCGCAATTTGATTTTTCCTTAATTAAATTGAGAAAATTCAAATTTCCACTTCAACAGACAACTTGGATGATGTTAAATTGTGTGAGATGGCTTGTGTCACCTAGTTGATGCAAGAGCATTCTTTTTATAAGACCTAAGAGTCTTATCACACATTTACTAAAGGGAGTGGGTTCCCTTAATTATTTATTTAATTTTCCAAGTTTATTTTGAGTTTTAAAGAGATTGGAATGTAATTTGATTAATGGAGAATATGTCGTGAATGTAGAGATCTCAGAGACAGTTAAGTAATCCCAGGAAGAGTGAGGATTTGAGGGATTTAAATGATTAATTTGGGTTTCTGTTTGAGAAAAGAGTGGAGCTGGAGAGATAACTTGGGAGAGAGTGAGAGATTGATGGATCTGAACTAAATTGGTTCATGAATCTGTTTTTGTATATGTTAGGACCTCATATTGTCCCTTTTTGACCATATATTTTGCTATGATACCATCCCTTTCAACTTACATTTAAAAGCCTTTGTTAGTATTTTAACCCAATTATCTCAAAGGTATGTAATGATTCTTCTCATCACTATACGTTTAATTATTTAACATATAATCATGACATCTTCATAGTTAATCTTTGAATTATTAAGTGCTAAACAGTTAAAGAATGATGTGCAGTCTGCGATGCTAAAACAGCCTGGAAGACTATTTTTGCAGTTGCTGAACAAACAGAAACGACACGCGAATCGTGATGCTGAAACAATTGAGATTTGCGTTCTAAATTTGACAACAGCAAAGGAACCAGAACTAATCACCGAGGAAGCTGTTACACTGGATGTAATTCTTATAATATAAAGATAGCATTATTGTAACAACATTTTGTTGACAGGGAATTGATTTCCCTATTTTTGTATAATGGGTTAAAACAATGTAAATCTTTTGTAGTAGATGTCTCCTCTTTATAAAGAGGAGACATCTACATTAGAGGGGGAGGAACAGACTGTGGAAAAAGGCTTAGCTGAAGGAACAGGACTGGAATTCTTTTTCTAATATGACATATTGATGGATGAATAAAGTTTTGTTCTGAATATCTTTTTCTAGTTCTTGTTTCCTGGGGAATCTTGTGAGAAGGACAGGGCCCACCTTCATCACAAGATTCACCCATTTCATTTCTACAGTGTGTCAAGTGTGTCTTTTATTCATGCCTTGTTAACAAGTACTGTTTGCTGAACATTGTTTATAATACCTTTGCTGAAACTTTGTTTCTTTCTCAATTGATTGCTGTATGAGTGTTTCATCGGTGACTAAGTTACAGAATGAATTGGCAAGCTAGTTAATCAGAGGCAGGTGCTAGAGATTCCCGCTCTGGGGATAGGGTCTTGACTCTCTGTTACAACACACCATTGTTTACTTTTGCAGATTGATTCTTTCCATTATCTGATTCTTTGAGTGAAATTAAGCATTTTTCTGATAGCTATCTGCAACAGAGTATAATTGCTATAATGCAGAGTGGAGCTTCAGTTTTTTAATTTAAGGCGTGAATTGTTTGTACTACAACTTTTGTTGCTTTTAAAATTGAGTGCAGGTAGTACGCAGTTGCCTTTGAAATAACAAGACTTCCCTGGGTTGACAATTAATGTCGCACTTTGTTGTTTAATTCAATAAGCAATTAAAGTGACCAACATTTTGGCGCTGTTGTCGGGGAAGGCAATTATAGATTTTAAAAGTACTGATGCTTTTTCTATCGATATGTAGAATGCATGAGAGGACACAAGAAAACTAATCCTACAGGTGGCAAGGGCAAAGGAAGAGAAGGAAGAAAAACTTTCATCGATGATATTATTTCAAAAGCTGAGACATCCCAGAGGTTAAGCTCTCGAAGGCCACAGACCCAACACTCTTTCCAAACGGACCATCAAACGGAGGAAGTAGTGGGACCTGAAAGGATTATAGAAACAACAGAACACACTGAGGAACCAGTGGAGGAAGTCAAAGGACCAGTAGAAGATATTGAAGAACCAATAGAAGATATTGAAGTTGAGGAACCAGTTCAGGACATTGAGAGTCCAACAGAAAACACTGAAGACCGGGCAAGCGCATCAGGAAAACAACCAATGGAGGACAACAATGAAGGACTCTTCGGTGGAGGTCGTAGAGGAGAAGGAAGGGGAGAGAATTCCCTCTCCACCCTGGAATTCCCTATTGGGGAACTCCCAAGAGGAACAACTCCTATGAAGAATATCCCACTTTCAGCATTACCCAATTTCCATGGTTTATCCTCTGAAGACCCTGATGAGTTTCTTTTCGAATTTGATATATTGTGTAGAAGCTATGATTATGTTAATAATGCTCAGAAATTGAAGTTGTTTCCAGCAACATTAAAAGGAAATGCACTAAGATGGTTTATGAGCTTGGGAGGTCATGTGATCACAACATGGGATCATATGAAGGAGAAATATCTTGCCAAATACCAAGACTATTGCCAGACGAGAGAAAAAAGGGAGGAATTATTCAAGATGGTTCAGAAGGAGGATGAAAATCTGAAGGACTTTGTGGAAAGACTCCAGTATAATCTACAGAGATCTGAGCACCCTGATGTAAGTAAAGATATTCTCAAAACAATATTATTGAAAGGGGTAAGGGATGATTGTTTAGATACGTTAAATATGCTTGGTAAAGGAGATATATCTAAAGAATCGTATGACGAAATTGTTAACCTCTAAAAGAGGTGTTCAAGAGGAGCTGCAAATAAATCAAAGAGCAGGGATAATACTTATTCAAGGGTCCAGAAATCAGCTAGTGGAGGAGCAACAAGGGCTGAAATAAGTAATCTACTTGAGGAATTCAAGAATGAAATGTTAAGTTCTTTTGCTTCACAGATTGATACCTTGCAGGTTAAAAAGAAGCAGGCAGAGGCAGAAGCTGCTTTGGCCATCTTTTGCTCTAAATGCAGGGAAAAACATCCATTGAGGGAATGCCCACTGGAAAAGGTTCCAATCTGTACCATTTGTGAAAAGGACCATGAAACTCAACAATGCCCCTCTTTACCAGGGATAAAGGCAACGTTACAACCAACAGAGGAAGAAGCTGAAGTAGTTTATTTGTTGACACAAAGGAGGCAATGGAAACCACGAGGACAAGGTATGAATTCTAGTATGCCATTTAATCATTGGAATAATTACCCTTCTTTTAGTAAAGCAAATTACCCACCCTTTAACCAAATGCAATGCCCAACCTTTAATCAAATGAATTTCCCACCCATGCAGCAAAAAAACCCTCCCTTTGTAGACCCTGCAATGTGGACTCCCTAGCTTCTACAACAATCCTATTTTAACCAATGGAACCAAAACTGGAGAGCTCAATAGACTCCATTCACAAACCAATTTCCTTAGTTCCAACAACAACTTTCTCTTTCGTCAGGTACCCCGCCGAATAATCAGACCATGAAGCCTCAGCTACCTGTACAATCGAACCCTAACCTTAATAACAATAAAGCTGTGCAAGTTATCAACATTCAGAACCTGCCTACATCTCCTATGCAATGTAACGATATTCATTTACGATATGGGAGAGTAGTCGAGCCAATTATAGATGATATTACCTCTTCCAACTATGATAAAGAAGAAGCAGAACAGAGTAAATCATCTAATAAGGATGCTGAAACAGTCAACCCACCCTCTAATAAAACTGCTGAAATAGTCAAGCCATCTTCTAATGGAACTGCTGAAACAACAGAACCACCATTCCCTGAGCGCTTGGCCCTCACTAAGACGCCTGAGCCGCCTGCTTTTAACCTTTTAGGGGAATTGCGGAATCTGTATGTTAAAATTCCACTTTTACAAGCACTCGGAGATGTACCGATCTATGCTAGAACCGTTAGAGACATTTGCATCAAGAAACCTGGTAGGAAGGCTAAAGATCCCCTTACAGTCCATGTGATGGGAGATCTAGCTGCTTTAATGTCAGGAAAAGTTCCTCCTGTAAAATATGGTGATCCTGGTCACCCTACGGTCACAGTGCATGTCAGAAAAACTATTGTTTCACGAGTTCTGGTAGACCTAGGTGCTGCTATAAACATTATGACACTTGAAACTGCATAGTTGTTACAATTGAAAAATGTAATTAGAGAAACATCAACTATCTTGGAATTAGCTGATCATTCCATAATCAAACTGGAGGGGGTTATTGAAGACCTGATCATTTCAGTTGAATCCTGGAATTACCCAGCTGACTTTGTGGTGTTGCAGACTAAAGCAAAGTTGGGGGGCCATCCTCTGATTTTGGGGAGACCTTGGCTGGCTACAGCAGATGCTTTTATCAGCTGTAGATCAGGTTCAATAACAATTTCTAATGGTTGTGAAACTAAGCAGCTTACGCTGTACCCTCATGCTACACCTATGATTAATAATGATGATTCTGTATTGTTAGACTATGAGGATAATGATACTCAACCCATCTTGACCATTGGACGAGCCTTAACTCTTAAAGATACCACATAAGATGAAGTAATTAGTAATTTTATTTCTGAACCTTCCTTAGTTACTTCTGAAGCACATAATCAGTTAACTGTAATTCTGGATCCTAAAACACAACAAAAGCTTAAATATGAAGATTTACCTCAAACATCAACTGATATCTCCTCTAAAAGCATAACAGTAGAAATCAAACCTGGAAAAACATTAAACATAAACCCCAATTTATTTGATGCTGAAACACAACAGCTAATGGAATTGCTCCGTGAGAACAAGGAAGCATTCACATGGGACTATACAAACATGAAGGGGATTTCTCCTGAATTATGTACTCATCGTATCTATATTAAGGAGGGAGCCCGACCAGTCTATCAACCCCAGCGACGAATGAATCCCAACTTCAGGGAAATTGTTAAGGAAGAAATTCAAAAGTTGCTTGATGCAGGGTTTATATATCCCATATCTGATAGTGAATGGGTTTCTCCATTAGTGGTAGTACCTAAGAAAAATGGGAAATGGAGAGTGTGTGTAGATTATAGAGCTTTAAACAAAGCCACCCAAAAAGATCATTTCCCCTTGCCCTTTATTGATCAGGTGTTGGACAGTTTGTTAGGGAAGAAATTATTTTCCCTTTTAGATGGTTTTAGCGGATATAACCAAATCAGAATTGCACCTCAAGATCAAGACAAGACCACTTTTACTAGTCCTCGGGGAACTTTTTCTTATAGAGTTCTCCCATTTGGACTATGTAATGCTCCAGCAACGTTTCAAAGAGCAGTAATAGGAATTTTTTCTGATATGCTTAATGATTCTTTGGATATATTTATGGATGATTTCACTCCCTATGGTGTGACTTTTGAAGTTGTGCTACAAAACCTTGAGAAAGTACTTAAACGATGCATACAAGCTAATCTTTCCTTGAGTACCGAAAAATGTCATATGATGATGAACGAAGGAATTGTATTAGGGCACTTCATTTCATTCCTTGGGATTCAGGTGGATCCATCCAAAGTACAGGTAATTCAGACCCTTCCTATTCCTAAAACACAAACTGATGTAAGAAGTTTTTTAGGACATGCTGGATATTACAGAAGATTTATCAAAATTTCTCTAAAGTAGCTTCTCCTTTGTTTGTGTTACGAAAAATACTGAATTTAAGTGGACTGATGCCTGTCAGAAAGCATTTGATGAACTTGAGCATCAGTTGTCTACAACTCCTATTCTGAGGGGACCTGATTGGGCACTTCCCTTTCACATATCCTCTGATGCTTCAGATACTGCAATTGGAGCTGTCTTGGGCCAAGAAGAGAACAATCTTCCTTATGCTATCTACTTCATTAGTAAGAATATGACCCTTGCTGAACTTAATTACACAGTTACCGAGAAAGAATTTTTAACAGTTATTTATGCTATTAATAAATTTCGACATTATATTACTGGTTATCCTACTTTTGTTCATACTGACCACTCAGCTATCAAGTATTTAATGAATAAATCTGTTACAAATGCTCGAGTTACCAGATGGTTATTGTTACTACAAGAATTCTTGAGTTACCAGATGGTTATTGTTACTACAAGAATTCTCGAGTTACCAGATGGTTATTGTTACTACAAGAATTTGATATTACAATTGTGTATCGACTAGGTAAAGAAAATGTAGTTGTTGATTTCCTTTCTCGGATAAAAACTGGTGATAATACTCCAGTAGATGATCCTTTCCTGATGAATATTTGTTTGCAGTATCTGCTCACTCACCTGTTGGAAATAATACTGAGAGGGGGGGGGGGGGGTGAATCAGTATTATTATGTCAAATATTCCCTTTTTCAAATCCAGATAATATACGCTACTTCAGTTAATTAAATCCGCGTATATACGCAACTATGTAGAAGGAAACCCGCGTATACAATGCAAACTTATAATTTACTTTATCTTTCAGATGTTGATTGTTAATCTGTGTATCAGAATTAAATAACCAGTAACCAGAAACAGTAAAACAGAGCAGAAGACAATCACACACAAGAACACAAGATATAAGGTGGAAACCCAATGTGGGTGAAAACCACCTGCTGCAATTCGTCTCTATCTTCTTTTAATTAGAAACTTCTTTTTACAATGTACTGGTGCAGTCCTTTACCAGTACGCAGGCTACAACCTGCAGAGAGCTACAACCCCCTCTCGTTCTTCAACTTCTCCTGGAAGGGATCTACAACCCCCTTAGCTCTTGCACTAGCCAAGATACTAGTACGTAGGTGCTGGCCTACAGAAGGCTACAACCTTCTCTTTCTTCCAGGGACCATGTTTCATAATTTTTCAGACTGGATCCATGAACATCAATCAATCATCAAGAATTTCTGCATCAAACAATCTCCTTTTCACCAATTAGAACTGAATCAAGTAGATACTTCTCTGATAGCTATACCCAAAACATAGTAACAATAACCACACACCAAATTATGAACCTAGAACACTGCAGCAATAAACAGAAGCAACTAGATCACAACTCAAAAGATATACGCTACTTCAATACGCTTCTGTGTTTGGAGAAACCTACGTATACGCTGTTTTTATTCACTGAACCAGTGTGTATACTCGCCTTCACTTCACTGAACCTGCGTACATATCTATAAAATATAATTCACTCTTTCAAATATTCAGACACTAATTAACCCAGATTATCAGATTTATAGATCAAGCATGTGCCACATATAACAGATCAAAATCATCCAAAGATATTATCATTCAAGCCTAAAGATTATGACCCATCAATAGAACTTATCCTTCTCTTTGCGCTAAGGTTCCTCCTTCATTCAGATCCAGATCTGCACCATAACCCCAATCACCAATATTTCAGATCTAGCACTTATTAGATATTCAATTCATTCAGATTGTCCTTTGCCAAATGATCTCCTTCCTCTTTTATAGTCTTAGGCCTTTCACAATACCATGGTCCAAAACCACAAGAAAACAATACCAAGGACCCAATACTTGGGATCAATACTTCTGACGAGAAACCATGGTCCAAACCATAGGTTCAAATACCAAGGACTAACTACCACGGACCAAAATTAAGTTCTCCAACATATACGCGCTTTTCCTTGCGTGAAAGTGCGTGTATACACATACGCGCCTTTGTAACGTCTAACCTGCGTGTATACGCGTCTTCGTCTAAGTGAACCTACGTATATATCTTTTTCTTCATTCTGAGAGCCTGTACTGAGATCTGTGACCAAAGTGAGTTGCCATCAAGGACAACACCTGTGCCATAGCTCTAAATCAGTGCCATAATGCCAACATCACCATGGTATGCAGACATTGCTAATTATCTGGTTGCAGGGAAGTTACCATCACACCTATCACATAGGAAGAAAAGAAGGATCATTCAACAAAGTGCTAGGTACAGCTGGATAAGTGGGTGTCTTTTTCATACAGGACTTGATCAGGAGATCCGAAGATGCATTAGAGAAGATGAGGTTTATGACATATTGAAGGCTTGTCATGATAGCCCTTGTGGTGGGGATTTTTCTGATAAGAGAACAACACATAAAATTCTCAGGATGGGTTATTATTGGCCTTCACTTTTCAAGGATGCAAAGAAATATGTCAGGGCCTGCGACAGTTGTCAGAGAATGAGCCAACCCAATCATAGAGATGAAATGCCACTGAACCCTCAGGTAATACTTGAACCCTTTGAAATATGGGCTCTAGATTTTGTAGGGCCCATCAATCCTCCATCCAACCAAAGATTTCATATATTGGTTTGTACAGATTATATGAATAAATGGGTGGAAGCTAAGGCAATAATCAAAGCTAATGAAGAATCTGTTTTAACCTTTTTATTTGAAGAAATCTTCGTTAGATTTGGGGTGCCTAGAGAATTAGTCACAGATGGAGGACCTCCTTTCAATTCACATGGTTTCAAAGATATGCTTCAAAAATATCATATCAATCATAAAATGACTACACCTTACCACCCCCAAGCTAATGGTCAGGTGGAAAGTACAAATAAAGTCATAGAAGCTATTTTAACAAAAACTATGAAGGAGAATAGGAAAGATTGGTCTCAAAGACTGCCTGAGGCATTATGGGCTTACAAAACTACTTGGAGGAACACTACAGGTTTTTCACCCTATGAATTGGTTTATGGTAAAAGTGCTGTTTTTCCTGTGGAATTTGAAATTAAAACTTTAAGAACTGCTTTAGTTGTTAACCTTGATTTGACTGATGCACAAACAGCTAGGTTGCAGCAGCTGCAGGAATTGGATGAAAAAAGGTTGGATGCCATCCATCAAACAACTATGATTCAACAGCAAAGAACCAGGTGGCATGAAAAAACTATTAAACATAAGCAGTTCCAAAAAGGTAATTGGGCTTTACTATATGATTCCAGGTTTAAAAATTTTCAAGGAAAACTACGAACAAGGTAGCTAGGACCTTACGAGATAGATACTGTTTTTCCCAATGGAACAGTAAGGCTCCTAACAATTGATGGTTCTAGAACTCCATTGCTAGTAAATGGGTATCGGCTTCGTCTATAACAACAACCAATTTCTAAGGAGGATTTTAAGGCCACTTGCATGGCAGATTCACATTACATTTTTTTGGGGGAGCCTCTTGCCCCTCATTGCACTTAATCTCTGCATTATTTTTGTATTAGTATTAGATTAGATTACTTAACTAATAATCCATGTCAAGGGCTGCCATATTACAATTTATTTTGCAGGTCTTAATTCGAAGGCTGGTTGAAGGAATAATTGCATTACAAGCAGGATCAGGTTTCAGTTTGGGAAACATGGCCATTCCACTTCAATTCATTATCCATCAGCAACATTTTCCTATTCCTCTTTAACAACAACATCTCTTTTTCTCGTTGCTGAAACACCAGTTTCTGCTGTTGTTGAAACACCAAATTTTCCCCATTTTCCCCGTTGTTGAAACACCAACTTTTTCCCCATTTTCCCTGTTGCTGAAACACCAACTTTTCCCCATTTTCCCCGTTGCTGAAACACCAACTCTTCCCCATTTTCCCGTTGCTGAAACACCAACTTTTCCTCATTTTCTCCATTGCCGAAGCACCGAATTTTTCCATTTTTCCGAAAAAGCGTCAATTTTCCCATTTTTTCATAATTAAGGCATCAACTTCTCTCAAAAGCGATCAATATATAACACTTTCCAGTTGAGAGAATCAGCCATTCATCCTGATGATTGAGTTCCTTCACCATTACCTCTTGTGAATAGAGAAAGCCTTTTATATAAATACCCTCATATCTTATAACCCTTTCCAATAACCATTGGTGATCCACTAAACGACGAAAATATACTTTTAGCACAGTAATCGAAGGTAAAACATGAGGTATGCGTGTTTATGTGTAAATATTAAACTATAGTTAATGAGAAGATTCTGATATGATTGCCGAAATCGCTGTACACTCAAAACGTATCATTTTAGCTGCAGTTGGGGGGAATATCAAAGTTTTTCAATCTTTACCCGATATGCCAATCACCGTCATTTTTTTAACACGATCGAGTCTCGTCACCACGTATCTGTTTTATTATGTCATAACCCCATTCGCAATATCTTGCTTTGTCTCGGTTGTGGTAACTCAGCTCTGTATTGTGCATTTTACCGAACCAGTAACTATGGGAGGCAACGATGTCCGAAATGAACCTGGTTCAACAGCTCTATTGGAACTTTACTCAGAAGCATATCAAATTTTTCTGCAAGAAGGTTGGGTGGATTACTTCCGGAGGCTCCAGGAATTTGATTCTCAGCAAGTCTTGGAATTCGCACGTAATTTAAAGGAAGATTATTCTACTGTTTGGGGAGTGCGAATTCCGGTAACAGAGGAGGATATAGCGTAGGTTTCAGGATTTTCGGCCAATGGCATCCGCTGGTTCAGTCATAAACACATAATTCTGAACACACAACAAGATTTTTTTCTACCTAGGGAGCGGGTCAAACCTAAAGGCAAAAGTGTTGCACTACGTTCATTACCACCTCCATGGGCAAAGGTTGCAGAGTTTGTCAAGCACTATCTTACCTGCGAAGGACGTTACCAGGTAGTGTACCAGCATGACTTTGTGTTGTTGAATCATTTAAGACATGGTCGTTTATTAAATATGCCATACTATCTGCTTGGGTGTCTAAAGAATATGTCACATTATTCCAAGGATGCAAAGTACCCACTCCTCTCCATTACTCACCATCGCCTGGTTCAACTTTTAATCCTGAGGGGCTTTGCCCTACAGAACCCTCCTCCCCTTAACAACCCACCCCAGGAAGCTCCTGAAATCCCTCAACCAGCAGCCGAAAACCCCCTGGAAGCTACTAAAGTTACTCAACCAGCAGCCGAAAACCCTTAAGAAACTACTGAAATTTCTCAAGCGGCAGCCGAGAATCCCCAAGTGAATGCTGAAAATCCTCAGCCATCCGTGACAGCCAGTCCAATTGACCCCGCTAGTGCATCAACCCCGTCCCATAATTTACCTGAATCATCCATTCCCACTGTCCATATCCCCAGTGGTGATTTAGACGACGACATTCCCGTGGCTAGGCTGAGAAGGAAAAGGAAAAGGCAAGAAACGACTGTTCCTTCATCAAAAAGACGAACAAGGGCCTCAATTAAACAAGCTATTACCTCTGATGTTCCTCCTACCCTAGAGAAGGCCATCCATAAAAGAAAAACCACTGTTTTTCCTGCCTCCTTACCTCGAAGACAAAGGAGGACTTCTTTTGCAACAGCAACAGAGACCCCCACCCCGAATTCCCTAACCATTATCCTAAAACCCCATACCCCACCAAAACCCAAATCCTTACCTTCCTCACCCTCAGGTACCGAAATGCAAAACGTCCAGGATTTTGTGACATCATTCCTTTCAGAAGATGTAGCTGCTCCACAAGAACCAACTGATAACTTATCAAAAGTAGACACCCAAGACGATGTACAACATGTAGCTGTTACACAAGAACCAACGACTGACTCAACATGTGTTACACAAGAACCACCTGCTGAGGAGCTAAAAATAGACGACCTAGAAGTAGCTATCCCACAAGAACTAGCTACTAATCCAGCAGGTGTTACACAAGAACCACCTGCTGACGATCATGATCTGGAAACACACCAGGACATAGCAGCTACTGATTCAGCAGGTGTTACACAAGAACCACCTGTTGATAAACAGGAAATGGGTAATCAACATACAACTGAATCAACTATTGTCTCAGCAAGTGTCACACAAGAACCACCTGCTGATGACCATGATCGGAAAATAGAGCAAGACCTAGCTGCTACTGACTCAACAGTTGATACACAAGAGCCACTTGCCAACAAGCAAAGTGTAGATACCCGGGATACTGCTGCTACAGAAGAACTAGCAACTCAGTTGCTTGATATGCAAAATTTGCATGTTCAGGAGGACATAGCTGTTACAAAACTAGCCGATGGTCCAACAGTTGTCACACAAGAACCACCTGCTGGAGAAATAAATAATGAAGCTGCCACCAAACAACCATCCTCCCATCCACTTGAACCAGCTACAGAGACTGCAATTGCTATAGAAGGCCCTATCACGTTAGCTTCCCTTCAACAAGAGAATGAGTTTCTAAAAGCCGAGATTGAGGCTTATAAGCAGGAGTTAATAATAGCAAGGGAAGCTTATGAAAAAGAGCTTAATCTGTATACTTTAGCTTAGATAGCATCTGCAGCCGAGAAAAGTGCAGATAAGGATCGGTATGAGGAATACATGTGTAGCCAATGTGGCGACCTCTATTTTCGAGCTGGTTATAAGGTAGTCGAAGTACCATTGTCTGGATCCACTCCTGTAGGTACTCCTGTTGTAGTTAAAAAGGAACTCCCTGTTGTTACATAAGAACCAGGAGGGCCTTCAAAGATTTTTGAAGAAGAAGAGAAACCGCAAGTACCCCGGCCTACCCTAGTTGTTAAAGCTGAGAATCCTGCACCAAAGTCTGCAAAGACGGTATTTACCCAGACTGAGCCTCTTTGTGCAGAGACTATCTTTACTCAAACTTTAAGCATTCAAGAACTCAGCGATATATGGAAGAAAGAGTATGCCTTGTTGCAAGAAAGGGCATTTCAGGCACATAAATCAGTATGGCAGAATCATGCATATAGAAATTGGGAAGTCTTGGAACAGTTCCATGCACAACAGAAGGAAAATAAAAAGTTAAAAACTAGACTGTCTCTTATCTTTGAATTAGTTCAAAGACTTCTGGCTACTAGGAAACCATCCTTTAATTATTCCGTGTTCCTAGCAGAACGCCTAGCATTCCTTCAGATAAAAGCAGTCAGAGATGGACGACCTCACGAAGTGTCTACACCCCAGTAGTTTATTAAAACTTTTGCAGCAGCGTCAGTCAGTGAACAGAATCTCTTATGTGAACTTTATCTCCATAATGAGGCCATGCCGAAATATAGAAATCTTAATTTGATTCCTATGGCTGGTGACATTCAGATTAGAGCCTTGGTCTCTTTTATGGCCAATCAGATCACGTGGCAAAATGCTTTTCTTTCAACAAAACATAACGAAGAAAATCGCCTTCTGTGGATCCGAGCTGAACCAGAGAATGCTGCTATTTTCATTGCTGAACATCATAGGGTTATAAAAGAACCAGGAATGACTGATCATATCAGGGAATTATAGACAACAGTGTTAGAAGAATGTCAACAGTATATCAAGAAGAAGGGACCTCTTGCCATACAGGCAAACAATTTGTTCTGGGAACATTGCCCTAAGGAGAGAAGGGAATACCATCCTTTTAACCCTCTCAATCTGCATGCAACAATTTCACGAGTGTCTAATTATGTTAAATGTGTTCACCGGTGTGGTAACAAATGGTTGGGTTATCATTTTCACTTCCCCCTTCTCTGGTTTCCAGTACAACAATATAAGGCCTACTTCAAGGTGTCCAAAAAGGAGGAGCTTGCAGCATGGCAGAGATTACAGAGTGTCCAGGGTTTCAAAGATTCGACTGATAGCACCTTTTATACTTATTGTATAAGTAATTTGAACTGTACATCCCAGTATTTCGATTCAGACTCAGAGTAGATGTTTCATGGGGACATGCAACTGCTTCAATTGGGGGGGATGTTAGGACCTCATATTGTCCCTTTTTGACCATATATTTTGCTATGATACCATCCCTTTCAACTTACATTTAAAAGCCTTTGTTATTATTTTAACCCAATTATCTCAAAGGTATGTAATGATTCTTCTCATCAATATACATTTAATTATTTAGCATATAATCACAACATATTCATAGTTAATCTTTGAATTATTAAGTGCTAAACAATTAAAGAATGATGTGCATTCTGCGATGCTGAAACAACCTGGAAGACTATTTTTGCAGTTGTTGAAACAACAGAAATGGCACGTGAATCGTGATGCTGAAACAGTTGAGATTTGCATTCTAAATTTGACAGCAGCAAAGGAACCAGAACTGATCACCGAGGAAGTTGTTACACTGGATGTAACGCTTATAATCTAAAGACAACATTACTGTAACATCATTTTGTTGACAGGGAATTGATTTCCCTATTTTTGTATAATGGGTTAAAACAATGTAAATCTTTTGTAATAGATGTCTCCTCTTTATAAAGAGGAGACATCTATATTAGAGGGGGAGGAACATACTGTGGAAAAAGGCTTAGCTGAAGGAACATGACTGGAATTCTTTTTCTAATATGACATATTGATGGATGAATAAAGTTTTGTTTTGAACATCTTTTTCTAGTTCTTGTTTCCTGAGGAATCTTGTGAGAAGGACAGGGCCCACCTTCATCACAAGATTCACCCATTTCATTTCTGCAATGTGTCAAGTGTGTCTTTTATTCATGCCTTGTTAACACGTACTGTTTGTTGAACATTGTTTATAATACATTTGCTGAAACTCTGTTTCTTTCTCAATTGATTGTTGTATGAGTGTTTCACCGGTGACTAAGTTACAGAATGAATTGGCAAGCTAGTTAATCAGAGGCAGGTGTTAGAGTTTCCCGCTCTGGGGATAGGGTCCTGACTCTCTGTTACATCACACCATTGTTTTCTTTTGTAGATTGGTTCTTTCCATTATCTGATCCTTTGAGTGAAATTAAGCATTTTTCTGATAGCTATCTGCAACAGAGTATAATTGCTGTAATGCAGAGTGGAGCTTCAGTTTTTTAATTTAAGGCGTGAATTGTTTGTACTACAACTTTTGTTGCTTTTAAAATTGAGTGCATATAGTGCACAGTTGCCTTTGAAATAACAAGACTTCCCTGGGTTGACAATTAATGTCGCACTTTGTTGTTTAATTCAATAAGCAATTAAAGTGACCAACAATATAAATTGTGATCTTTTGAATAATTCGAGAGGTTAGCCAGAGGTTAGCTAGAGGCTAGTTAAGGGTTAGAGAGCTAGATGATAGTAAGACAAAGAGTGAGGAGTTAGGTGAACAATAGATGGATTTTATGGAAAAGAATTGAAACAGTTGAGTGTGACTGTTTTCCTTGTAAATATTTTATAAAAATACCAAAATAGTGTAGATTTGTATATATCATGTGTGGGAATTTCTCTCTGTATGTGTCTTAATAGCCTTATGGTGCATTGTTGCACTAAAAATTGTCACCTTGACATTCTGCAATCTGTGTAAGTTCGTTATCACTCATACTTTCCTCCTTTGCAAATCTAAAGCCTCGGTTCTTCATATCAGGCCTTGAAAGTAAGAGAAAAGCCCTAAAAGTCTCTAAAATTTTGGTTCTGCACTTTCTCTTTGCATTACCTACAGTCCCACACCTAATGGTCATGTCCCTTGTGCACCTGACCACTCTGTCCTTGTGTTATGGGTGTGGACCCCTGTAAAAGTTAAAAAGGTGTGATTTATTCTAAAAGATTCACTTTCAGTCATTTTTAGAAGCTTTTGGAAGGAATATTGAGGTGGCAAGTTCACTTTCTTAAAGTTCATGCACTCCATACCTAAGGAGCTAACCCCTTGATGTGAGGAGCTTATCCCTTTGAAGGAGGATTCTATCCCTTCATAGATGGACCTATAACCTCCTCCTCTGCACTATAAAATGAAGCATTGGGCTGGTTACTTGGGAGGTTGAAAGCTGAATATTTTTGAGGTGAAATGCTACTGGAACTTAGTCTTCTTAGTTGAGCTTTTATGAGGAGAGATTACATACCTCTAAGATCTCATTTGGAAGAGTGGAAGGCTTGTCAAAGTAAAGGAAATTCTTGTTTCAGACCCCAAGAATAACTTGTCCAACATCAAGGCTGAGAAGGTTGTAAGGTTCTTCTACTTCAAAGTTAATACAAATAAGTTTATTTTTCTCAATAAATTGTTCATTTAAGGTTTATTTTATGGATTCCTTGATCACCATAATAGACATGATTTATGATATTTGCTATGCAGGTGTTATTTGATATTTTCTTGTTTGTGATTGCAGGTATTTAAAGATAATTCTTTCGGACAATCAAGGGATGACTACAACGAACAAGCGTTGGATCTAAGGTAGGATCGTAACACCTCTATAGTCCTTTTTTGTAAATTGCATATGTCTAGAGAAAGATAGATTTATTTGTCTGTTTGTTGCTAGATTATCTTGTGATACTAGGGAGATCGGTCTTGTCCACAAGATCGATTTATCTGGCCAACAAATTGGTAACTCCGCTGGGGAATGAGTTTGGCTTTTGGTTTTCCTTTGTTTTGACTTGAGAAAAGTCTTTTCATTTTTGGTTTTTGATTGATCTATACTGGTTTGGGTAGTTTTTAAATCTAGGAGTATTTTTTGTTTTTTTCGAAGATTTTAGGGGACCGCACTTTATCTTCACAGAGAGTGCAGGCATCTCCGTACTTTTCCTTTAGTAAACAGAGCGTGACTGCACTATTACTTTTGGAGCCTGTGGACCCTGCAATTTTTTTTTGAAAAACCTAAAATACCTTTTTCCAGTTAGGTTTAGGTTTGATTTAGAAGCTTTAGGGTCTACCCAGATATCTATTTTTTCCTGTCAAAAACCTCTTGTGAGTGAGTTCCGATAGTATTTGTGTTTTAGATGATTTTCTAGAAGTTTGCATGCTTGGAGTGGTTTTCACTTGGTCTATGTAGTGACTCAAAGATCAGAAGCCTAAGAAACCTTAGATCACCCTGGTGTCTTTTTGTCTTCTTGATGAGTCTGACTTGGTTGTGAAATCTATCCTTTATGAGAAATAGATTCAGTTTTCTCATTGCAAATCTTTGAACAAACTTTGTCATAAGTTTTGAATTTCATTTTTACAAAAGAAAACATAGCTGGATGTTTTTTGGTTGATTTGTTATTCTGAACAAATGAATCCTTAGTTTACTGAACAACTAAGTAAAACGTCCTCAAAAAGAATTGAAGCTTTCATTTATTTAGATTTTAAAGTTTTTAGATCTCAAAATTTGTTTTTGTAGTTTTGAGTGCTTTTCTAGAACTTGTAGATCTCTTTTGAAAGGAAAATTGTTTTTCTTGTAGTTTCGAGTTTTGAAAAAGGAAAGGGATTTATTGTGAGCATTTATTATTAGTCTCGTTTTGAGTTCTTATTGAAAAAGACAAAAATATTTTCTTTTCATTCTCATGTTGAAAGAAAGATTTGTTTCTTAAAGAATTTCATTCTTGAACTCTTTCTTTTAGCTAGAATTTCATTGAAAGAAAAATGAATTGATTATCATTTTAGGTGCATTTTTTTAGCATTTGGAGTTGAGTCTTCACACCATAAATTTTCATTTCCATACCTATTCACTTAAGAAATAACCCATAAAAGAAACGCTTAAATAAAATTGATCTAGTAATATTTTTTATTTCTAGGGCTCTTATCACCAATATAGCTTAGGCTAGTATCTTGGAGTATGGAGTAATTAACTCTCCAAGATAGTTAAAACAAACAAGTAGATATATCTTGTGGTAGGAAATAAATCCAATTGTAATTGATACATTCTGGGAAGCTTCTCTTAAAGGAGTCAATCATGAGATCATGTCCGAACCTTTGAGACAATAAAGTCTATTTCATTGGGAAGGATAGAATATTTGCACGTATTATAAATGGTAAACCTCGAATTAACCATTGTCGAGGAGCCTAGGGTCACTTGTTGGTAAACCTCGAATTGACCATGTTGAGGAGCCTTCAAGGGGATTGAGCTTTGTTACTCTGCCCTTGCGCGTAGATCGGATCGTAGACTGTTCCCCCAGTTGTATTTGTTACTGTTCGTAACCTTAGTATCCATAAACTTAAGATTATTTCCTAAGGTGAAAGTGAAGGACAGGTCTCACTGTACCTAGAGCAGACATTGACTGGACTCACTTGGTCTCTCTGGGGGGTTCTCTTCACTCGAGATGGTTTTGTCAAGAAATGTGTGCCAGCCTGTTTCATTAAGTAGGTTGTCGAGGTAACTCTTCCAACCACCCTTTCTGTATTAATCTCCTACTAAGTTGGATTTCATCACCAACTAGTGTTTTTAGTACAGGAATTTACTGTTTGCGTGTGGTTTGAACTCTTAGATTTTTTAGGCATGTGATTCATTTGTTTGTTTCTTTAGAGACTTTAGGTGGTTTTATTGAAATTTTCTTTGTTTGCGTGTGAGTAATTAATATTTAATCGTGGCTAAATTATCGAGACAATATCGTAGACTTTAGGGGAAACCTCCTGAATATTCACCAAGCCAGCTTGAAGGGTTACGAGCTCTTGTACCACCTAGTGGCAGTAGACATGGATCACCAGAAGCCGGAGAGTCATCTTTAATTGTTCATCCTGATTACCAGATACAAAAAACAGAGTCTATTCAAGAGCCAATTTCATTTTCCAAAGTTACTGGTAGTATTTCTCCTTCCGTTGGATTAGCTAAAGAACCTGAAATTTCTGAACCTAACACTAAACCTGTTGTTACTCCAACTTCAGGATTTGCTTCTCTAGCCTCTAGTAATCCTGGTTCACCTAGGGTAAGCAATATCATTACTCAAAATCTTCCTTCTGGCCTCATTTCTATCGAAGAACTTGTTAATCCAGAAGAAGACGTAACTTTTCCCAAAAACCAATAGATTTTAAATCTTAGGGAGCATGAATCAATATTCTACAGTCCTTTTAGGAGTGATGCTTGGTATGTTTCATTGACAAATTTTTTAGAAAATCTGGGTCTTAGTTTTTCTCCACCTCGAATTCCTTTTCATCCTACGCCAAGAGGTTATTATCCATCATCCATTATGTCAAGACAGTCATCCATGTTTTCCCAAACACTGGAAACATTTTTATTTGGCGATCCTTCTATTCCTACGAGGTACCAGTCACTCTCTGGTATTTTTTTAGGAGCATCTCCTTGACTGATAGAGCAAGTATTATCATCTGGAAATAATGGAACTCAAGCGTTGAACGCAAAACAGATCCTTATGATGTATGGTAGTATTCCAAATCCTCAACCTCAAGGTAGTCAGTTACTGCCTGGAGGGCAACCTCAAGGTAGTCAGTTACCACCTGGGGGCAACCTCAAGGTAGTCAGTTACCACCTGGGGGGCAAACCCAAGGTAGTCAGTTACTGCCTGAAGGGCTTCCTCAAGTTTATCAATCTCCAGGACAGTATATACCCCAAGGTCAACCTCAGACTCAGTACATACCCCAAGGTCAACCCCAGTTTCAGTACATTCCTCAAGGTCAACCCCAGTTTCAGTACGTGCCTTAGGGTTATCAACCCCAAGGTTAGTACCCAACTCAACGTTTCCAACCACCTTCTAGTCACCATTTTTTCAAGGAGCTGAAAATTTATCGCCTAATTATCAACCCCACATTCAACCAGGTTATGGTCCTCCATATGCACAACCTTTCGTAGGTCCATACTCCGAAATGAACATGGTGTGGGATCCGTCTCAAACTCAACAGACTTTGCAACCTAATGTGTGGTTAATTAATCAACCTGGATAGCCTTTGGTTTTTGGTCCAACCCAGCAACGTGTCCAACATACTATTCAAACCCCTGCATCTGGTACAGTTCAGCAACCTGGGCCTTGTTCACCTCGTACTCCACCCCAAACTGCTGCAACTACTGCAACCTATGTTCAACCTACAACACCTGTTTCTGGAGTATCAGCAACTCCGGTTTCTACTACTCCTGCATCAGTGCAAATTCCTCAAGTCTCTGTGCCTCAGTCAGGACCTACAGTTCAGACTTCGGTCCAGATGCCTGCAGGAAAAGCTAGTACAATTGTTACCATTACTACAAGTCAACCACAATTTATGTATCAACCATACCAGGGGTAGTATCAATTTGTTCCTGCTGTGCAAAACCCAGTTTATCAGTATCAACTGTATCTTGGCTATACTTATCAACAACCTCAACAACCCCAGTTTGGTCTGGTTAATCCTAGTTTCCCAGAAGGTTATAACATTCCTAATGCAAATTCGATTCCAGGTTATCCTAGATATCCTCCTCCTGGAACTGGTCTCGCCACTCAAGATTTTCATGACCCTAACCGTCAGTTACCATTTATTGCAACTTTGGATTTACCTCATTTGTTGCGCCTTATGAACGGTCTGATTTACTATCTTCCATATTGGATACCAATGCCTAATAAGTTGCCCAGTGATATCCCAAAATTCGAGGGTAAGTCAGGAGAGGATCCGTCAAATCATGTTATGACTTATCACCTCTGGTGTGCATCTAATTCCATCATTGATGATTCAATTTGTTTGCGTCTTTTTCAACGAACTCTTATTGGTCTTGCAGCCAAATGGTACATTGAGTTACCACGAGCCTCTTTTTATAACTTTAATCAGTTAGCCACTGCTTTCTTAACTCATTTTCAGTTTCCTGTCAGATACGACAATGGCACGGAACTGTTGACTTCACTAAAACAATCCACGTCCACATATATTTCTAATCACATTCATGAATGGCGACATAGAAGGCGCTTAGTGAAAGTCTTCATTCCGGATCAAATTTTAGCGGAATGGTTTATTAAATCATTATTACCTAAAATCACTAAAGATGTAGCTAAGGGAGGAGTTGTTACTGAAGAGCAAGTCATTGCTCAGGCCCAGTACCTTGACCTCGTTTATACGCAGTCAAGTACTTTACATGAAAAAATCCCCGATCTTCCAAAACACAGTCAAATAATTGTAGCTCCTTCAAGGTCTCATGCCACTGATGGTATGATTGGTGTAGTTAGCACTAAAAGTAAGAAGAAATATTCAAAGAATTCTTCTCCTATAATAACTTTACTTGATTCCCCGATAGGAGAATCTTCCACTGAAATTTCTATCGACATTCATGTCGTAGAATCATCTACGGCCAAATCAAAATCTGGCAATAAAAAGAAGGGGAAGAAGAAAAATAAACAAAATTCAAAAGATAAAATAGATAAAAATGAATCTACTGATGAAAAACGAAAACCGTGTTATCCTTGTTTCATTTGTGACGATGATCATTTTACCAAAGATTTCCCACATTGAGCAGAGGTTTCAAAAATCGTTAAAGGTTCTCAAACGCCTGCTGTCTTGAAGGATCCTTTTCCTACTCAAGATAGTAAGATGATTGGTTCTTCCTCGAATGCCTTAGAAGAACCCATTATGATGATTTCTCATGTTAGGATTGCAACGCAATCGCGAGATTATGGTAGTTAGTGGTAAAGAAGCGGAATCTTCTAATTCAAACACATCAACTACATCTCCTCCTAGTTCCGGTCCACTACAAATTGATAAACAAAACTATTATCAGGAAATCTAGTGTCTATGCAGAGCTGCTAGTCCCACTAAGACTGGTAGCTATCTTAAAAACAAACAAACTAAAACTATTTTCATTTTCCTTTATGAGAAGTAGATAAGAGGGGAACAAAGGAGACCAACCTCTGTCTTGCGCTTGGTTCCTTGCTTGATTCCTCTCCCTTCATATAGATCTTTGCCACTCGCTTCCTCGTCTACCCAAATTCAAAGAGCACCTGTAGAATCAAAGCAGCATAACACTATCCAAGAACAGAGATCTACTATCATAAACAATATAGGACCAGATATATATTGACCACACAAAAGCATATATCATCAATCATACAAGAATGTGGAGGAAAAATTGAATAGCTTTATTAATATCAAGAATAGCAAAGAGGATTACAACCAATTGTTCAGAACCAGCATCATCCTCTCAGCAAGAAAGCCCTTCTTCACCTCATGAAAAGCTTAGATCACCCAACACTATGATGCTACACCAAGAAACCAGCAGCACTTCCTTACAAGATACAAAATTCCAGCCTCCGGATCTCTGGGAAGAGGGATCCATATATAGATGATTGTAGGGAGGTGAGTCAGCTTCTGAGATTTGATTAGTGTCCTCTCTCTGATAGTTCTTGATTCCACTTGGAGATTTATGATCTCTTACTCATCCCTGGGTGAATGCAGAGAGGCAAGTGTCACAGTAGAAGTTTCTAGAAGATTCCATGATCCTCCACCTCACAAATTGACTCTGCCATTTGTCCACTTTCACCCATCGCACCCCATAGAAGGGCTTTTCAGTATGCATCGCACCTCCCATGTGCATTTAGGTGGGATGAAGTGCACTTTGACCATGGAGTAGGTGAGATGGTCCAGTTTTGACCACTTCTGAGTAGTTTTTCATGGAGAACTTTTGGGAGATGATGTAATCAGTTGACCTTGTTCTTTTAGGGGTTGGAACAAAACATTTAGTGACATAGGAGCCCTTGGTTTATGGACATATATGATTGGGGTTGTAGTGCCCAAAAATGTCTATAACAATTGTGTTATAGACATTTTTGTGCCTTACAGCTCTAAGCATGAAATGTCCATAAATCAAGGGCTCCTAAGTCCCTAAAAGTGTTGTTCTAACTCCTAAAGGAACAAGGTCAACAAATTACAGCTTCTCCCAGAAGTTCTCCACCAGAAACTGCTCAGAATAAGTCAAATCAGGATCATTTCAGCTGCTCCACTAGCCAAGTGCGTTGCATAGCACCTAAGTCCACTAGCTAGGTGCATTGCAACGCACCTAAATGCACTACCAGGGTGCGTTGAGCGGGAAATGACAAGTGGCAGAGTCATTCCACGAGGTGGAGAGACAATGGAAGCTTCCAGAATCTTCTCCAATGACACTTGCCTCACTGAATTCGACCAAGGATGAGTAAGAGGCTCTCAGTCTCCAAGTGGAAGCAAGAACTAACAGAGAGAAGCCACTAATCAATTCATGAGCTGACTCATCCTCCTTGCATACATCTATATATGGATCCCTCATCCCAGAGATCCAGGGGCTGGAATTTTGCACATTGTAAGGAATTGCTGTTGGTTTTGAGATACATATTAGAGAATTGGGTGATCTATGCTTTGTTGGGGTTGAAGAAGGGATTTCTTTGCTGGGAGGTTGATGCTGGGTCAGGAATCATCGGTTGTAACTCCTCCTGGATCTTCTTGTATACCAATAAAACTATTTGAGTTTCTTCTCCATGCTGGTGTTTCATTGATGCTTGTTACATTTGTATGGTTAACTTAAATCTGATCCTAAGTTATTTATGAATATAAACCCATGTCTTTGTATAGTTTCCTTCCTCTGTGATCTTACAGGTACTTGGTGAAGCTGGGCAAGTGAGGGAGCAGGTAGCTGGAAGCTATCAAAGAGAAGAGAGATTGGATCGAAGGACTAGCGCAAGACACAGGTTGGTTCATCCTATTCCTCTTTGTTTATAGTTCATAAAGAAGAATACAAAAGTAGTTTTCTCTGTTTGTTTCTAAGGTAGCTGTCACACCTTAGTGGGATAGAGTAGTTCTAAATAGACACTTTTCCCGATAACAAAATGGCGACTCCTTTAAATACTGGATTTCCACCATATGGAGGGCAGTATGCCTTTTCATTGTTCCCTCCCGGAGAACAACCATATGGGAGTTTACAACAAAGTTCAGGTCAAACTGGAATTACATCCAGCGGTTGGGTACCAATACTGCCTAACGAGTGTCGTCTAACGAAAATCCACACACTGCACCGACCAGGCCTAAATCGCCATGTGTCATTTGCAAAGGAGACCGCTTTCACAGAGATTGTCCTTGCATCCCCCGGATACTAAGGGACTGGTCTCCTCATTTGCACAACCCAGTATCGTCAACCTCTGGTGATCATGTTGAAAGCACACCGTCAACTAGTGAAAGTGAAGCCCCAGGACAAAAAGGGAAAGCTAGATTTCCTTGTAAACTGTACGAAGGCAATCATGCCCTCCACCGTTGTCCCTTCTTAGACGAAGATAAAAGAGTTTTGGATGATCGTCCGGTTTCACCGTTACGACTTCCTCCTGGATATAAAAAACTCTTGCCAAGTCCGTCACTAGTTGAGAATCTAGCTGGCCCGCTCAGGTGGTCGGCTGAAGTGCCTATCATTGAAGATAAACCAACTGAATCCATACCAGACGAAAGTCAAAAGGTCGAGGCGGCAGTTGACCCGGTCTTGCCTTCAGAAGTTTTATCTTTAGATGATACAATTACTGAAGAAAACAAGGATGACACCGTCCAAATTCTCTTCATAAACACAGACTCCGACGAACATGGGGGCAATCCACCCGTTCCTTTACCGCAGGAAGGAAGTTCGTCAGAGCCATACTCGGCCGTCTATTCGGTCCCACCTCCAAGCAACCTAGTTGTCTCCTTCGATTGGAATCAACTAGGCAGACCCCGTTTACCAGCAAGCATACCATTCCGAATTATCGTTCAAATATATAGAATGGTCATGGCTGGTACCATCATAGATGAGGGGGCTTCTATGAGTATCCTTTCCTCTACTGCTTGGAAAGCGCTTGGTTCGCCATCGCTTTTTCCTGAGATGAGAAATCTGACAGGATTTGATAAAGGAACCATTCGACCTTTATGGATCCTTCCCGATGTGCCCATAACATTGAGAAGGAATACAGTTCGCATGAACGTCATGGTAGTTCAAGGACCCTTGGATTATAACCTACTCCTGGGACCAGACTATATTTATTGCATGGGAGCCATCGTCTCCTCACTCTTTAGAGTAATGTGTTTTCCGCACGAAGGAAGAGTGGTCAAGCTCGTGGACCAGCTTTCATTTCTCGGATCATGCATAGCAAATAGTCATATACCGTCCCTAAATGGTCTTTTCACACAAGAAATGTCTCAATCCCCAGTCTGTCCTCCCGATGAGCGCGAGTAATTCAGAGGGATATGACTGAAACCCAGGGGGCATGCGTCTTGGTCTGCTTCGGCAGGAAAACTTCGGGTATAGAGTAGGTTTCCGCGGGAGAATATGCCTAGTCTGTACCCCCGTCCGTGATTGGAAGAGGGGGTTATTCTAGTACAGGATTCTCTTGTTAAAGTTATGTGAGTTGGCGAGCGCCGCCACTCACCTTTGTATGTCTCGGTAAACATCGCCGAAGAAATGTTTTGTTTGCTGTGTGAATAGAACAATCTTTGGGTAACCTGTAAGAGGTAGGCCTCTCTCGGTAAAACAAATGTTTTGGCGGAAGTGAAGTAGAGGTAACTTTGAAGCTCTGTTTTATACTTGGGGGCATGCAAACCTTTTGGAGTGCAAGCGATGGGCAGCTATTTATTTTTTAAATTTTTAGGACCTGTAACCCTTTAAACTCGTAGGATTAGTCGTCACCTAACTTGCATAAAGAAAGGATGTGGGGAAAAAATCTAAAAGTTTCCATTTTTATATGAGACATTCTTATCATATGACTGGATTAATCGAGCAGTGTTACCGCAAGGTTCAAGCTCATTAAAAAATAAACCCACATCGAGCAGTGTTACCGCAAGGTTCAAGCTCGTTAAAAAATAAACCCGCACCGAGAAAATGTTTCCACCCGCGTTTAAGCTCGTTAAAAAATGAACTATCCCCTAGTAAATAACCACCGTGAATGTATCATTTCAGCCATTAAAGCCTTGGTCGTGTTTGCACCGTCACCTCCACTTTTCCATTGGCCGATCATTCACCTCCATTTGATTGTTTACCCATTTTGAGGAACAGCTGCGAAGAGTGATTTCACTAGCCATCCTTGTGACACTGCCGTGATTGGAAAATTCCAAACCTTACCTGGAATCAGCTGCTACCCATTTTATCACTCGTTCCTCAAAAGACGAGTCTTCTTTAAGCTCTTTTCTGACTCGTAAAATATGAAAAGATTGCCGAGTTCTGGCCTTCCAGCTCGTTAAAGCGACGGGAAGTGCTAACCCTCTTCTAGATTTTAATATTTTTGGACTTGAGGGATTATTGCACAAAAAGATCGAGCGCTTGTTTTGTTCGGCTCGTTAAAGCGATCGAAAATTCATCCCTTCTGTATTGTTTTATACTTTTTCGGACTTAAGGGATTAGATGACGAAAAAGGAATTTTGAAGTTACCTTTACGTACCTTTTCAGACTCTCTAAAAATGAAAAGGACCGAGTTATCTTTGTCGTTAGACTCGTTAAAAAGATTAATAGCGACAAACTTGTCTTTAGACGAGAACGAGTTTCACTATCGCTAGGCTCATTAAAACATAGCGATGGGTTTGCCCAAAGGGCAAATTATAGAACAAGCATATGTTATCCTCCTCAAGCTTGACAAAAATAAAGAGGTACTGGTCAGCAATGACTGGGGAAAAATTGGGAAGAAAACTCAAAGAATCTTTATTGGTAGCAAGTCGCTCTTGAACATGACACTTCCACTCCGTGCCTGAGTCGGGTTGGGTTGTTTCATTCACCGGTCACATCGCCATGGTCTCGCCATACCATCCACATTTGGGGTTAATGCTACCAATCCATCACATAAGTGTCGCCGACATGTTCAAGAGAAGTCATCCAGAAAGGCCACCTGTGTCCCGCCCACTACCATACATTATACTCCATTCTTTCATGACCGCCACCGTGAACCATATATCATCAGATCGTTTTCACCTCCATCAAAATCATTTGCTCCATTCCGTGTCATTGATGTGGGATTCATTAGGGCCCTCCTATGACAGATCACTTCTTGTCAACATCAGCTCATTATCCAAGAAGTTGATCTAGGAACACCCCATTCAGTACTTTGAAGCTTGCATGCCTCAATGGCAAGTTTCTCACTTTCGGCGACAGGTATACATCAATGACCTTCGACCGAGAGATTTTACGTGGTGTTCAACGCCAAGTCCTTTATTCACACCACGTGAATTGTACTGCAGTACCTTGAGGGTCATTATCATTATCGGTGATTCCTCTCGCGCTTGTTAACAGTTTACATCATTGACTGGTAATCAAGTGATGTCTTTCCATGTTCGACTTCAAAACATTTCTCAGATGGATCGACTTGTACTTCGAGTGAAGATCGGACGAGATTGAAGACCTCGGATCTAGTTTCATCCATCCGGGCTGCGATATATATTCAGGAAAATAAAGACATTGAAATGTACAGCATTGCAGCACAGATAATCATCCTACCAAAAGGATGATGGCTCTATCAGAATCATCAATCTACCATCAGACGATTGTCTGTCCTATGTACATGAAAATGAATTTATAAAGCTGAGCATGGGAATGCCCGCCTTAGCTAGATCATGAAAACAATATGAAGATAATGTATTGTATTGTATCTTATTACAGGTCTCCTCCCAGCATTGAAAGAACGTCGGATCCTCCTAATAAAGCATTTCACCCGATAAACGGCCTCATACTTTAGGGGGCAACTGTTATAGACATTTTTGTGCCTTACAACTCTAAGCATGAAATGTCCATAATCCAAGGGCTCCTAAGTCCCTAAAAGTGTTGTTCTAACTCCTAAAGGAACAAGGTCAACAAATTACATCTTCTCCCAGAAGTTCTCCACTAGAAACTGCTCAGAATAAGTCAAATCAGGGTCATTTCAGCTGCTCCACTAGCCAAGTGCGTTGCATAGCACCTAAGTCCACAAGCTAGGTGCGTTGCAATGCACCTAAATGCACTACCAGGGTGCGTTGAGCGGGAAATGACAAGTGGCAGAGTCATTCCACGAGGTGGAGAGACAATGGAAGCTTCCAGAATCTTCTCCAATAACACTTGCCTCACTGAATTCGACCAAGGATGAGTAAGAGGCTCTCAGTCTCCAAGTGGAAGCAAGAACTGATAGAGAGAAGCCACTAATCAATTCATGAGCTGACTCATCCTCCTTGCATACATCTATATATGGATCCCTCATCCCAGAGATCTAGAGGCTGGAATTTTGCACATTGTAAGGAATTGCTGTTGGTTTTGAGATACATATCAGAGAATTGGGTGATCTATGCTTTGTTGGGGTTGAAGAAGGGACTTCTTTGCTGGGAGGTTGATGCTGGGTTAGGAATCATCGGTTGTAACTCCTCCTGGATCTTCTTGTATATCAATAAAACTATTTGAGTTTCTTCTCCATGCTTGTGTTTCATTGATGCTGGTTACATTTTTATGGTTAACTTAAATCTGATCCTAAGTTATTTATGAATATAAACCCATGTCTTTGTATAGTTTCCTTGATGAAAAGTGTCTATTTAGAACTACTCTATCCCACTAAGGTGTGACAGCTACCTTAGAAACAAACAGAGAAAACTACTTTTGTATTCTTCTTTATGAACTATAAACAAAGAGGAATAGGATGAACCAACTTGTGTCTTGCGCTAGTCCTTCGATCCAATCTCTCTTCTCTTTGACAGCTTCCAGCTACCTGCTCCCTCACTTGCCCAGCTTCACCAAGTACCTGTAAGATCACAGAGGAAGGAAACTATGATATGGGTTTATATTCATAAATAACTTAGGATCAGATTTAAGTTAACCATACAAATGTAACAAGCATCAATGAAACACAAGCATGGAGAAGAAACTCAAATAGTTTTATTGATATACAAGAAGATCTAGGAGGAGTTACAACCGATGATTCCTGACCCAGCGTCAACCTCCCAGCAAAGAAATCCCTTCTTCAACCCCAACAAAGCATAGATCACCCAATTCTCTGATATGTATCTCAAAACCAACAACAATTCCTTACAATGTGCAAAATTCCAGCCCCTGGATCTCTGGGATGAGGGATCCATATATAGATGTATGCAAGGAGGATGAGTCAGCCCATGATTTGATTAGTGGCTTCTCTCTGTCAGTTCTTGCTTCCACTTGGAGATTGAAAGCCTCTAATTCATCCTTGGTCGAATTCAGTGAAGCAAGTGTCATTGGAGAAGATTCTGGAAGCTTCCATTGTCTCTCCACCTCGTGGAATGACTCTGCCACTTGTCATTTCCCGCTCAACGCACCCTGGTAGTGCATTTAGGTGCGTTGCAATGCACCTAGCTAGTGGACTTAGGTGCTATGCAACGCACTTGGCTAGTGGAGCAGCTGAAATGATCCTGATTTTACTTATTCTGAGCAGTTTCTGGTGGAGAACTTCTGGGAGAAGCTGTAATTTGTTGACCTTGTTCCTTTAGGAGTTTGAACAACACTTTTAGGGACTTAGGAGCCCTTGGTTTATGGACATTTCATGCTTAGAGTTGTAAGGTACAAAAATGTCTATAATAGTTGCCCCCTAAAGTATGAGGCCGTTTATCGGGTGAAATGCTTTATTAGGAGGATCCGAAGTTCTTTCAATGCTGGGAGGAGACCTGTAATAAGATACAATACAATACATTATCTTCATATTGTTTTCATGATCTAGCTGAGGCGGGCATTACCATGCTCAGCTTTATAAATTCATTTTCATGTACATAGGACAGACAATCGTCTGATGGTAGACTGATGATTCTGATAGAGCCATCATCCTTTTGGTAGGATGATTATCTGTGCTGCAATGCTGTACATTTCAATGTCTTTATTTTCCTGAATATATATCGCAGCCCGGATGGATGAAACTAGATCCGGGGTCTTCAATCTCGTCCGATCTTCACTCGAAGTACAAGTCGATCCATGTGAGAAATGTTTTGAAGTCGAACATGGAAAGACATCGCTTGATTAACAGTCAATGATGTAAACTGTTAACAAGCGTGAGAGGAATCACCGATAATGAAAATGACCCTCAAGGTACTGCAGTACAATTCATGTGGTGTGAATAAAGGACTTGGCATCGAACACCATGCAAAATCTTTCGGTCGAAGGTCATTGATGTATACCTGTCGCCGGAAGTGAGAAAGTTGCCATTGAGGCATGCAAGCTTCAAAGTACTGAATGGGGTGTTCCTAGATCAACTTCTTGGATAATGAGCTGATGTCGACAAGAAGTGATCCATCATAGGAGGGCCTTAATGAATCCCACATCAATGACACGGAACGGAGCAAATGATTTTGATGGAGGTGAAAACGATCTGATGATATATGGTTCAGGGTGGCGGTCATGAAAGAATGGAGTATAATGTATGGTAGTGGGCGGGACACAGGTGGCCTTTCTGGATGAATTCTCTTGAACATGTCGACGACACTTATGTGATGGATTGGTAGCATTAACCCCAAATGTGGATGGTATGGCGTGACCATGGCGATGTGACCGGTGAATGAAACAACCAAACCCGACTCGGGCACAGAGTGGAAGTGTCATGTTCAAGAGCGACTTGCTACCAATAAAGATTCTTTGAGTTTTCTTCCCAATTTTTCCCCAGTCATTGCTGACTAGTACCTCTTTATTTTTGTCAAGCTTGAGGAGGATAACATATGCTTGTTCTATAATTTTCCCTTCGGGCAAACCCATCGCTATGTTTTAACGAGCCTAGCGATAGTGAAACTCGTTCTCGTCTAAAGACAAGTTTGTCGCTATTAATCTTTTTAACGAGTCTAACGACAAAGATAACTTGGTCCTTTTCATTTTTAGAGAGTCTGAAAAGGTAAATCCAAAATTCATTTTTCGTCATCTAATCCCTTAAGTCCGAAAAAGTATAAAACAATACAGAAGGGATGAATTTTCGATCGCTTTAACGAGCCGAACAAAACAAGCGCTCGATCTTTTTGTGCAATAATCCCTCAGGTCCAAAAAGATTAAAATCTAGAGGAGGGATAGCACTTCCCGTCGCTTTAATGAGCTGGAAGGCCAGAACTCGGCAATCTTTTCATAATTTACGAGTCAGAAAAGAGCTTAAAGAAGGCGCGTCTTTTGAGGAACGAGTGATAAAATGGGTAGCAGCTGATTCCTGGTAAGGTTTGTAATTTTCCAATCACGGCAGTGTCACAAGGATGGCTAGTGAAATCACTCTTCGCAGCTGTTCCTCAAAATGGGTAAACAAACAAATGGAGGTGAATGATCGGCCAATGGAAAAGTGGAGGTGACGGTGCAGCCACGACCAAGGCTTTAATGGCTGAAATGCTACATTCACGGTGATTATTTACCAGGGGATAGTTCATTTTTTAACGAGCTTAAACGCGGGTGGAAACATTTGCTCGGTCCGGGTTTATTTTTTAACGAGCTTGAACCTCGCGGTAACACTGCTCGATATAAGTTTGCATGCCCCCAACATAATAATGCAAATCGAGGTGCATGCCCCCCAAGCTTCATTGCATTCAACTTGGTGGTTGGAATGAAGGTTTACCTTTGAGATTTGGAAAGGGGATTTGTTTCATTTTTTAATGAGGTTGACACAGTAAAAGAACTTTCCTCATGACTCCTTGTTTCATTTTTTAACGAGGTCGACACGAGATAAGAACAATCCTCGAAATCCAAATCCATTAGATATAGAAGATTTCATATTCCACTATGGCCACTTCCGCCAGATTACTCGGAGGCGGTAGGGCAAAAGTACCCATTAAGGCAGGGTCTTTTAGGAGACCTACTCCGATATTTTGGAGCGAATGATTGCTTCCATGGATCATTGGAATGCTTCCCGTAACTTGTGAACTAGGAGGGAAAACAGTAGAAATTGATGTTGAAGTAATCGACAGAAACCTTGATTACAACATCCTACTGGGAAGGCCCTAGATATATGCTATGGCCGCAGTTGTGTCGACCTACTTCAGGAAAATTGCATTTCCCTTCCAAGGAGGAATTACAATCGTCGACCAACAAACATTTCTCCCCAACAGTTCCTCTGGATCTCTGGGATGAGGGATCCATATATAGATGTATGCAAGGAGGATGAGTCAGTCCATGATTTGATTAGTGGCTTCTCTCTGTCAGTTCTTGCTTCCACTTGGAGACTGAAAGCCTCTTACTCATCCTTGGTCGAATTCAGTGAGGCAAGTGTCATTGGAGAAGATTCTGGAAGCTTCCTTTGTCTCTCCACCTCGTGGAATGACTCTGCCACTTGTCATTTCCCGCTCAATGCACCCTGGTAGTGCATTTAGGTGCGTTGCAACGCACCTAGCTAGTGGACTTAGGTGCTATGCAATGCACTTGGCTAGTGGAGCAGCTGAAATGATCCTGATTTGACTTATTCTGAGCAGTTTCTGGTGGAGAACTTCTGGGAGAAGTTGTAATTTGTTGACCTTGTTCCTTTAGGAGTTAGAACAACACTTTTAGGGACTTAGGAGCCCTTGGTTTATGGACATTTCATGCTTAGAGCTGTAAGGCACAAAAATGTCTATAACAGTTGCCCCCTAAAGTATGAGGCCGTTTATCGGGTGAAATGCTTTATCAGGAGGATCCGAAGTTCTTTCAATGCTGGGAGGAGACCTGTAATAAGATACAATACAATACATTATCTTCATACTGTTTTCATGATCTAGCTGAGGCGGGCATTCCCATGCTCAGCTTTATAAATTCATTTTCATGTACATAGGACAGACAATCGTCTGATGGTAGACAGATGATTCTGATAGAGCCATCATCCTTTTGGTAGGATGATTATCTGTGCTGCAATGCTGTACATTTCAATGTCTTTATTTTCCTGAATATATATCGCAGCCCGGATGGATGAAACTAGATCCGGGGTCTTCAATCTCGTCCGATCTTCACTCGAAGTACAAGTCGATCCATGTGAGAAATGTTTTGAAGTCGAACATGGAAAGACATCGCTTGATTACCAGTCAATGATGTAAACTGTTAACAAGCGCGAGAGGAATCACCGATAATGATAATGACCCTCAAGGTACTGCAGTACAATTCACGTGGTGTGAATAAAGGACTTGGCGTCGAACACCACGCAAAATCTTTCGGTCGAAGGTCATTGATGTATACCTGTCGCCGGAAGTGAGAAACTTGCCATTGAGGCATGCAAGCTTCAAAGTACTGAATGGGGTGTTCCTAGATCAACTTCTTGGATAATGAGCTGATGTCGACAAGAAGTGGTCCGTCATAGGAGGTCCTTAATGAATCCCACATCAATGACACGGAACGGAGCAAATGATTTTGATGGAGGTGAAAAAGATCTGATGATATATGGTTCAGGGTGGCGGTCATGAAAGAATGGAGTATAATGTATGGTAGTGGGCGGGACACAGGTGGCCTTTCTGGATGACTTCTCTTGAACATGTCTGCGACACTTATGTGATGGATTGGTAGCATTAACCCCAAATGTGGATGGTATGGCGTGACCATGGCGATGTGACTGGTGAATGAAACAACCCAACCTGACTCGGGCACGGAGTGGAAGTGTCATGTTCAAGAGTGACTTGCTACCAATAAAGATTCTTTGAGTCTTCTTCCCAATTTTTCCCCAGTCATTGCTGACTAGTACCTCTTTATTTTTGTCAAGCTTGAGGAGGATAACATATGCTTGTTCCATACTTTGCCCTTCGAGCAAACCCATCGCTATGTTTTAACGAGCCTAGCGATAGTGAAACTCGTTCTCGTCTAAAGACAAGTTTGTCGCTATTAATCTTTTTAACGAGTCTAATGACAAAGATAACTCGGTCCTTTTTATTTTTAGAGAGTCTGAAAAGGTACATAAAGGTAACTCCAAAATTCCTTTTTCGTCATCTAATCCCTTAAGTCCGAAAAAGTATAAAACAATACAGAAGGGATGAATTTTCGATCGCTTTAACGAGCCGAACAAAACAAGCGCTTGATCTTTTTGTGCAATAATCCCTCAGGTCCAAAAAGATTAAAATCTAGAGGAGGGATAGCACTTCCCGTCGCTTTAACGAGCTGGAAGGCCAGAACTCGGCAATCTTTTCATATTTTACGAGTCAGAAAAGAGCTTAAAGAAGACTCGTCTTTTGAGGAACGAGTGATGAAATGGGTAGCACTGATTCCGGGTAAGGTTTGGAATTTTCCAATCACGGCAGTGTCACAAGGATGGATAGTGAAATCACTCTTCGCGGCTGTTCGTCAAAATCGGTAAACAATCAAATGGAGGTGAATGATCGGCCAATGGAAAAGTGGAGGTGACGGTGCAAACACGACCAAGGCTTTAATGGCTGAAATGCTACATTCACGGTGGTTATTTACCAGGGGATAGTTCATTTTTTAACGAGCTTAAACGCGGGTGGAAACATTTTCTCGGTGCGGGTTTATTTTTTAACGAGCTTGAACCTTGCGGTAACACTGCTCGATGCGGGTTTATTTTTTAACGAGCTTGAACCTTGCGGTAACACTGCTTGATCAGATGGTCTTGTTTTGATTTTTTACCATAAATAGCTTTGCCCTTCCAAAGATCGTACTGTATTTTCAACTGCTTCATCAAACTAGTTAGAAATGAACAATATTTGCTTGAAAACGAGATTAAAACGCTAATATTTTACTTTGAACTACGTAAAAGTAAATGAAAAGTGTTTTTTACCTCTCATTTTACCATTTCATTTGAACTTGGTTTGTTGGAGCTTTGGAGGTGCTTTCCCCCTTGATTTTCATCAGTTGATTTCGGGAGATTATGCGGACGATTCTCGGCGCCGTCTGGATCAGGTAGGAGCTAAACCTAAGCTCTTTCATTTCATGGTTTCCATTTTGCATTTTGAGCCTAATTCACTGCTTTTATTCACACCACGTGAATTGTACTGTAGTACCTTGAGGGTCATTTTCATTATCGGTGATTTCTCTCGCGCTTGTTAACAGTTTACATCATTGACTGGTAATCAGGCAATGTATTTCCATGTTCGACTTCAAAACATTTCTCACATGGATCGCCTTGTACTTCGAGTGAAGATCGGACGAGATTGAAGACCCCGGATCTAGTTTCATCCATCCGGGCTGCGATATATATTCAGGAAAATAAAGACATTGAAATGTAAAGCATTGCAGCGCAGATAATCATCCTAACAAAAGGATGATGGCTCTATCAGAATCATCAGTCTACCATCAGACGATTGTCTGTCCTATGTACATGAAAATGAATTTATAAAGCTGAGCATGGGAATGCCCGCCTCAGCTAGATCATGAAAACAATATGAAGATAATGTATTGTATTGTATCTTATTACAGGTCTCCTCCCAGCATTGAAAGAACTTTGGATCCTCCTGATAAAGCATTTCACCCGATAAACGACCTCATACTTTAGGGGGCAACTGTTATAGACATTTTTGTGCCTTACAGCTCTAAGCATGAAATGTCCATAAACCAAGGACTCCTAAGTCCCTAAAAGTGTTGTTCTAACTCCTAAAGGAACAAGGTCAACAAATTACAGCTTCTCCCAGAAGTTCTCCACCAGAAATTGCTCAGAATAAGTCAAATCAGGATCATTTCAGCTGCTCCACTAGCCAAGTGCGTTGCATAGCACCTAAGTCCACTAGCTAGGTGCGTTTCAACGCACCTAAATGCACTACCAGGGTGCGTTGGGCGGGAAATGACAAGTGGCAGAGTCATTCCACGAGGTGGAGAGACAATGGAAGCTTCCAGAATCTTCTCCAATGACACTTGCCTCACTGAATTCGACCAAGGATGAGTAAGAGGCGTTCAGTCTCCAAGTGGAAGCAAGAACTGACAGAGAGAAGCCACTAATCAAATCATGGGCTGACCCATCCTCCTTGCATACATCTATATATGGATCCCTCATCCCAGAGATCCAGAGGCTGGATTTTTTCACATTGTAAGGAATTGTTGTTGGTTTTGAGATACATATCAGATCCTCAGAATCATCAGTCTACCATCAGCCCAAGGATGAGTAAGAGATCAATGAGATCTCCAAGTGGCATCAAGAACTATCAAAGAGAAGACACTAATCAAAAACCCAGAGCTGACTCACACCTCTGCAAATATCTATATATAGATCTCTCATCCCAGAGATCCAAAGGTTGGGGGCTGAAATTTTGCACATTGTAAGGTATTGCTGTTGGTTTTGAGATACATATCAGAGAATTGGGTGATCTATGCTTTGTTGGGGTTGAAGAAAGGACTTCTTTGCTGGGAGGTTGATGCTGGGTCAGGAATCATCGGTTGTAACTCCTCCTGGATCTTCTTGTATATCAATAAAACTATTTGAGTTTCTTCTCCATGCTTGTGTTTCATTGATGCTTGTTACATTTGTATGGTTAACTTAAATCTGATCCTAAGTTATTTATGAATATGACTCGGGCACGGAGTGGAAGTTTCATGTTCAAGAGCGACTTGCTACCAATAAAGATTCTTTGAGTTTTCTTCCCAATTTTTCCCTAGTCATTGCTGACCAGTACCTCTTTATTTTTGTCAAGCTTGATGAGGATAACATATGCTTGTTATATAATTTGCCCTTCGGGCAAAACCATCGCTATGTTTTAACGAGCCTAGCGATAGTGAAACTCGTTCTTGTCTAAAGACAAGTTTGTCGCTATTAATCTTTTTAACGAGTCTAACGACAAAGATAACTCGGTCCTTTTCATTTTTAGAGAGTCTGAAAAGGTACGTAAAGGTAACTCCAAAATTCGTTTTTCGTCATCTAATCCCTTAAGTCCGAAAAAGTATAAAACAATACAGAAGGGATAAATTTTCGATCGCTTTAACGAGCCGAACAAAACAAGCGCTCGATCTTTTTGTGCAATAATCCCTCAGGTCCAAAAAGATTAAAATCTAGAGGAGGGATAGCACTTCCCGTCGCTTTAACGAGCTGGAAGGCCAGAACTCGGCAATCTTTTCATATTTTACGAGTCAGAAAAGAGCTTAAAGAAGGCTCGTCTTTTGAGGAACGAGTGATAAAATGGGGGGCATGCACCTCAGTCCGGGTTTATTTTTTAACGAGCTTGAACCTCGCGGTAACACTGCTCGATATAAGTTTGCATGCCCCCAGCATAATAACGCAAATCGAGGTGCATGCCCCCCATTTTATCACTCGTTCCTCAAAAGACGAGCCTTCTTTAAGCTCTTTTCTGACTCGTAAAATATGAAAAGATTGCCGAGTTCTTGTCTTCCAGCTCGTTAAAGCGACGGGAAGTGCTATCCCTCCTCTAGATTTTAATCTTTTTGGACTTGAGGGATTATTGCACAAAAAGATCGAGCGCTTGTTTTGTTCGTCTCGTTAAAGCGATCGAAAATTCATCCCTTCTTTATTGTTTTATACTTTTTCGGACTAAAGGGATTAGATGACGAAAAAGGAATTTTGGAGTTACCTTTACGTACCTTTTCAAACTCTCTAAAAATGAAAAGGACCGAGTTATCTTTGTCATTAGACTCGTTAAAAAGATTAATAGCGACAAACTTGTCTTTAGACGAGAACGAGTTTCACTATCGCTAGGCTCGTTAAAACATAGCGATGGGTTTGCCCGAAGGGCAAATTATAGAACAAGCATATGTTATCCTCCTCAAGCTTGACAAAAATAAAGAGGTATTGGTCAGCAATGACTGGGGAAAAATTGGGAAGAAAACTCAAAGAATCTTTATTGCTAGCAAGTCGCTCTTGAACATGACACTTCCACTCCGTGCCCGAGTCGGGTTGGGTTGTTTCATTCACCGGTCACATCGCCATGGTCACGCCATACCATCCACATTTGGGGTTAATGCTACCAATCCATCACATAAGTGTCGCCGACATGTTCAAGAGAAGTCATCCAGAAAGGCCACCTGTGTCCCACCCACTACCATACATTATACTCCATTCTTTCATGACCGCCACCCTGAACCATATATCATCAGATCATTTTCACCTCCATCAAAATCATTTGCTCCATTCCATGTCATTGATGTGGGATTCATTAAGGCCCTCCTATGACGGATCACTTCTTGTCGACATCAGCTCATTATCCAAGAAGTTGATCTAGGAACACCCCATTCAGTACTTTGAAGCTTGCATGCCTCAATGGCAAGTTTCTCACTTCCGGCGACAGGTTTACATCAATGACCTTCGACCGAAAGATTTTGCGTGGTGTTCGACGCCAAGTCCTTTATTCACACCACGTGAATTGTACTGCAGTACCTTGAGGGTCATTATCATTATCGGTGATTCCTCTCGCGCTTGTTAACAGCTTACATCATTGATTGGTAATCAAGCGATGTCTTTCCATGTTCGACTTCAAAACATTTCTCACATGGATCGACTTGTACTTCGAGTGAAGATCGAACGAGATTGAAGACCCCGGATCTAGTTTCATCCATCCGGGCTACGATATATATTCAGGAAAATAAAGACATTGAAATGTACAGCTTTGCAGCACAGATAATCATCCTACCAAAAGGATGATGGCTCTATCAGAATCATCAGTCTACCATCAGACGACTGTCTGTCCTATGTACATGAAAATAAATTTATAAAGCTGAGCATGGGAATGCCCGCCTCAGCTAGATCATGAAAACAGTATGAAGATAATGTATTGTATTGTATCTTATTACAGGTCTCCTCCCAGCATTGAAAGAACTTCGGATCCTCCTAATAAAGCATTTCACCCGATAAACAGCCTCATACTTTAGGGGGCAACTGTTATAGACATTTTTGTGCCTTTCAGCTCTAAGCATGAAATGTCCATAAATCAAGGGCTCCTAAAGGAACAAGGTCAACAAATTACAGCTTCTCCTAGAAGTTCTCCACCAGAAACTGCTCAGAATAAGTCAAATCAGGATCATTTTAGCTGCTCCACTAGCCAAGTGCGTTGCATAGCACCTAAGTCCACTAGCTAGGTGCGTTGCAACGCACCTAAATGCACTACCAGGGTGCGTTGAGCGGGAAATGACAAGTGGCAGAGTCATTCCACGAGGTGGAGAGACAATGGAAGCTTCCAGAATCTTCTCCAATGACACTTGCCTCACTGAATTCGACCAAGGATGAGTAAGAGGCTCTCAGTCTCCAAGTGGAAGCAAGAACTGACAAAGAGAAGCCACTAATCAATTCATGAGGTGACTCATCCTCCTTGCATACATCTATATATGGATCCCTCATCCCAGAGATCCAGGGGCTGGAATTTTGCACATTGTAAGGAATTGCTGTTGGTTTTGAGATACATATCAGAGAATTGGGTGATCTATGCTTTGTTGGGGTTGAAGAAGGGATTTCTTTGCTGGGAGGTTGATGCTGGGTCAGGAATCATCGGGTGTAACTCCTCCTGGATCTTCTTGTATATCAATAAGACTATTTGAGTTTCTTCTCCATGCTTGTGTTTCATTGATGCTTGTTACATTTGTATGGTTAACTTAAATCTGATCCTAAATTATTTATGAATATAAACCCATGTCTTTGTATAGTTTCCTTCCTCTGTGATCTTACAGGTACTTGGTGAAGCTGGGCAAGTGAGGGAGCAGGTAGCTGGAAGCTGTCAAAGAGAAGAGAGATTGGATCGAAGGACTAGCACAAGACACAGGTTGGTTCATCCTATTCCTCTTTGTTTATAGTTCATAAAGAAGAATGCAAAAGTAGTTTTCTCTGTTTGTTTCTAAGGTAGCTGTCACACCTTAGTGGGATAGAGTAGTTCTAAATAGACACTTTTCCCGATAACAAGTTGCCCCCTAAAGCATGAGGTCGTCAATCTTTTGATTTCGGGTGAAATGCTTTATCATGAGGATACGAAGTTTTTTCGAGTTGGAAGGCGACTTGTAATAAGATATAATATAATACATTATCTTCATAATATTTTAATGATCTAGTTGAGGCGGGCATTCCCATGCTCAGCTTTATAAATTCATTTACATGGACATAAGAGAGACAATCGTTTGAGTGCAGACTGATGATTCTGGTAGAACCATCATCCCTTTGATTGGATGATTATCTGTGCAGAAATGATGTACATTTGATGTCTTTATTTTCCTGAATATATTTCACAGCCCAGATGGATGAAACTAGATCCGGGGTCTTCAATCTCATTCGATCTTCACTCAAAGTACAAGTCGATCCATTTGAGAGATGTTTTGGATTCGAACATGGAAAGACATCGCCTGATTACCAACCAATGATGTAAGCTGTTAACAGGCGCGAGAGGAATCACCGATAATGATGATGACCCTCAAGGTACTATAGTACAATTCGCGTGGTGTGAATAAGGGACTTGGCGTCAAACACCACGCAAAATCTTTCGGTCGAAGGCCATTGATGTAAACTTGTCACCGGAAGTGAGAAACTTGCCATTGAGGCATGCAAGCTCCAAAGTACTGAAAGGGTTGTTCCTTGATCGACTTCCTGGATAATGAGCTGATGTCGACAAGAAGAGATCCGTCATAGGAGGGCCTTAGTGAATCCCACATCTACAACACAGAATGAAGCAAATGATTTTAATGGAGGTGAAAACGATCTGGTGATATAAGGTTCAGGGTGGCGGTCAAGAAAGAATGGAGCGTAAATGTATTGCAGTGGATGAGACACAGGTGAATTCTCTGAGCGACTTATCTTGAACATATTGGCGACACTGACATGATGGATTGGTAGCGTTAACCCGAAATATGGATGGTGTGATGGACCAGTGGTGATATGACCAGTGAACGGAACAACCCAACCCGACTCGGATGCAGAGCGAAAGTGTCATGTTCAAGAGCGACTTGCTACCAATAAAGTTTCTTCAAGTTTTCTTCCCAATTTTTCCCCAGTCATTGCTGACCAGTACCTCTTTATTTTTGTCAAGCTTGAGGAGGATAACATATGCTTGTTCTATAATCTGCCCTTCGGGCAAACCCATCGCTATGTTTTAGCGAGCCTAGCGATAGTGAAACTCGTTCTTGTCGGTATGGACAAGTTTGTCGCTATTCAGTTTTAACGAGTTTAACGACAAAGGTCCTTTTCAATTTTAGAGAGTCTGAAAGGGACGTAAAGAAAAATCCAACAATACTTTTTTGTCATATAATCCCTTAAGTCCGAAAAAGTATAAAATAATACAAAAGGGATGAATTTTCGGTAATTTTAACGAGCCGAAAAAAACAAGCGCTCGATCTTTTTGTGTAATAATCCCTCAGGTCCAAAAAGATTAAAATCTAAAGGAGAGATAGTACTCCTGGTCACGTTAACGAGCTGGAGAGGCTAATTTCTTGGCAATATTTTCATGTTTTACGAGTCAGGTGAAAAGAGCTTAAAGAAGACTCGTTTTTCGAGGAACGAGTGATAAATTCGGGTAGCAGCTAATTCCAGGTAAGGTGTGGAATTTTCCAATCACAGCAATGTCACAAGGATGGCTAACAGGATCACTCTTCGCAACTGTTCCTCAAAAAAGGTAAACAATCAAATGGAGGTGAATGATCGACCAATACAAAGTGGAGGTGATGATGAGAACATGACCAAGGCTTCAGAGGCTGATGATAATTCGTTCACGATGGTTATTTACTAGAAATTGGTTCATTTTTTAATGAATGAGCTTAAACTCTGGGGGAAACATTTACTCATTGCTTATGTTTAATTTTTAACGAGCTTGAACTCCACAAAAAAACTGCTCGATCCAGTCGTATAATAAGGATGTCTCATCTAAGATGGCATTTTTTCAAAGCTTCGCCCCGCATCCTTTCTTTATGAAAGTTAGGAAATGACCAATCCTATGAGTTTAAAGGGTTAGAGGACCTAGAAATTTAAAAAAATAAATGGTCGCTCTTTGCTTGCATGCCAAAAGGTTTGCATGCCCCCAGGTATAGTGAAGTAGAGTTTCCCAGATTACCCCTCAATTTGCAGACAAAATATTTGTTTTATCGGGAAAGGCCTACCTTTTCCAGGTTACCCTTCAATTTGCAGACAAAACATTTGTTCTATCGGGAAAGGCCTACCTTCTAATGGAGGTATCTTATTCCGATCTAATTCCATAAACCAGTCATATATCCTTCGCGGAAACCTACCCTATACCCAAGGTTTTCCTACCGAAATAGACCAGGGTGCATGCCCCCTGGGTTTCAGTCATGTCCTACTGAATCACTCGCGCTCATCAGGTGGACAAATTGGGGATTGATGAGACATTCCTTGTGTGAAAAGACCATTCAGGGATGGTATTTGACTATTTGCTATATGTGAGCCGAGGAATGAAAGCTGGTCTATGAGCTTGACCATTCTTCCTTCATGCAGAAAACACATTACTCTAAAGAGCGAGGAGACAATGGCTCCCATGCAATAAATATAGTCGCGTCCAAGGAGTAGATTATAATCTAGGGTCCTTGGACTACCATTACGTTCATGTGAATGGTTTTCCTTCTCAATGTTATCGACACATTGGAAAGGATCCCTAACGGTCGACTGGTTCCTTTGTCAAAGCCTATTAGATTTCTCATTTCAGGCAAAAGCAGTGGTGAACCAAGCGCTTTCCAAGTAGTTCAGGAAAGGATACTCACAGAAGCCCCTTCATCTATGATGGTACCAGCCATGACCATTCTGTATATTTGAGCAATGATTCAAAATGGTACACTAGCCGGTAAATGGGGTCTGCCTAGTAGATTCCAATTGAAGGAAACAACTAGGTTGCTTGGAGGTGGGACCGAATAGATGGCTGAATATGACTCTAACGAACTTCCTTCCTATGGTAAAGGAACAGGTAGACTACCCCCATGTTCATCAGAGTCTGTGTTTACGAAGAGAATTTGAACGGTGTCGTTCTTGTTTTCTCCGGTGACTATATCATCTAAAGATGGACCTTCTGAAGGCAAGATCGGGTCAACTACCGCCTTGACCTTTTGACTTTCGTCTGGTGTGAATTCAGATGGTTTATCTTCAATGATAGACACTTCGACCAACCATAAAGGTGTGTCAGTTGGATTTTCAACTAGCGATGGACTTGGCAATAGTTTCTTATATCCAGGAGGGAGCTGTAACAGTGAAACCGGACGGTCGTCCAAAACTCTTTTAGCTTTGTCTAGGAAGGGACAACGGTGGATGGCATGATCGCCTTCACACAGTTTACAAGGGAATTTACTTTTCCTTTTCTGTCCCGATTGTGCAAATGAGGAGACCAGTCCCTTAAGATCTGAGGGATGTAGGGACAATCTCGATGATAGTGATCTCCTTTGCAAATGACACATGGAGATTTAGGCTTTGACAGTGCAGTGTGTGGATTTTCACTAGATGATGCCTGGTTGCCCCCTGTCGTCTTTTGCTCATTCTTCTTCTTCTCCTTCTTCTTAGTTACTTAACTTTTGGCTTTACCAGCTTCATCAAGCAAAGAGGAAGTAGGAGAGGGAGAATCAGACGAAGTAGAAGGTTGGGGGGTAGCTTTGGTATCGTCTAGTTGCTTGCTTGATTACTCAGGAATCATGGTGTTTTGAACGACAGAGGTCGAGAAGAGCTATACAGGCAGGTCGATTGTCAATCCTGGAAGAAACAATGTGGCCATATGGGGTGCACCAACATCTCCCCAAGAGGAGAAAGGACTAGGATTTCCTCCAATGGGAAATCCTTGGTTGGCAGACTCCATTTTCCTCAACCTAAGACCAACGTAAGAAAGGTGATTTTTATTCCGATTAAAATAAATTTTAGACGCTTTGACACAACTTGTTTTTTCAATTTTTAAGAGTCGAGAAAAAACAAAAGATGACTCTAGTCTCCTTCGATTTTTAATGAGCTTGAAGTGACAAGTGCTCAGATGGACCTTTTCCTTTAAGGAGTCTGAAAAGGAACGAAAGAGACTAATCTGGAAATCTAGACAGAGGGATTACCAAACCAATCACAAAACTACAAAGTACTTTTTATGGTACGGCAGTCAATCTTCCTGAATGCTGTGTTCAGTGCATTGCAATCGATAGGGCGACAGACACGGCTTCCTATGGATAAAGGATATAGCCTATTGTGGTCTCCCAATATATACTCGACGGTACATGGGAGCACAAGTCCATACTGGCACTTGTCGTCTCAAAGTGGAGGAATCATCCAACCAACAATGAAAACAACAGTTACCAGGCTTTACGATGCCAGAATACGTCTCTAGCCTAGACTTCTAAATGTTGTGCGTTAGGTTCCAAAGCATTTTTAGATTCATTAAATTTATTTTACAGTTGATCTTGTTTAAGAAATTTGCCTTTCAGGTTCACCATGTGATGTAGATATACAATTCCTAAAATGCAATCTAAGATGATAAACAATCGTTTAATCCTCTTTTTGCAATGAAAATCCTAGCTACTAAAGAAAGAGAGATGATATTCTTTCAACATAGAGCAGAGAGCACACACTATATGCACTGTCCTAAATCAAACCAACAAACAGTCTAAATGCAAATGCACATGCATGTGTTTGTTTTCAGCCTTCTTAATTTGTGAATGATAAAAAGAAAGCTAGGCGTAAATCTGAATTATTTTTCAAAGCGACATTACTAACAAGCTTCTTTTCAAGACAAAATGAAGACAATTACGACACTTTGCGATTTGGAATGGGAAACTTGATTTCGACACTTGAAAAACTACTAATTCAAATCAAATACAAGAGTAACAGTGTAATCGACTATCAAGAACAATAAGATTCTCTTTTATGACTGAAAACGACACTTGCGACACTTCCAAATCAAGAAATGACAACTCAATTACGCTACTTTGTAAAGGAGAACTGAAAATGGCTCACAATACATAAAAGCATTTATAGTTATTTGCACAATGGAGGCGGAATAATGGCAAGGAAGGGGGTTTACACAGAGGTATACTGACTATAGACAACAAAATTCCTGAATAGAGCTGAAAAGAGTGAAGAAAAACCAAAGTCTGGAGGCAACATTAGCCTTCTCTGATCAGCGCACCTGTTACACAGGGATTCCAGTATGCATCCCACCTATAGCACACGACAAGTGTGATGCATACTGATATCCTTGAAGAGAGAGTGAGATGGTACAGTGCGAGACTTTTGATCCAGTTCTTGATCACAGTTTGCAGCACAGTTCAGGGATTTAGGCCGAGCAAGTGATAATCAGTAAACAAATCATAGGGGTAGATCTAAGGAGGTTACTAGAGCCACCACAAGGGCAATTAGAGAGATTGTAAATCGATTGTTCAGTTCATAAACAAAACCCAGAGATAGACTGATGCAACATTGATCTACTTTGCACTTGCATAGCAAATGCAGTTCGAAGGCTAGCTGGCTTGACTTCAGGCTCCGTCTGTAAGTTTATAAAGCAAACAAATATAGACAAACAAACAATCTATTCATTCCCCAGTATGGTCGCCATTTTGTTATCAGGAAATCTAGTGTCTATGCAGAGCTGCTAGTCCCACTAAGACTGGTAGCTATCTTAGAAACAAACAAACTAAAACTACTTTCGTTTTCCTTTATGAGAAGTAGATAATAGGGGAACAAAGGAGACCAACCTCTGTCTTGCGCTTGGTTCCTTGCTTGATTCCTCTCCCTTCTGATAGATCTTTGCCACTCGCTTCCTCGTCTACCTAACTTCAAAGAGCACCTGTAGAATCAAAGCAGCATAACACTATCCAAGAACAGAGATCTACTATCATAAACAATATAGGACCAGATATATATTGACCACACAAAAGCATATATCATCAATCATACAAGAATGTGGAGGAAAACTTGAATAACTTTATTAATATCAAGAATAGCAAAGAGGATTACAACCAATTGTTCTGACCCAGCGTCATCCTCTCAGCAAGAAAGTCCTTTTTCACCTCATGAAAAGCATAGATCACCCAACACTATGATGTTACACCAAGAAACCAGCAGCACTTCCTTACAAGATACAAAATTCCAGCCTCCGGATCTCTGGGAAGAGGGATCCATATATAGATGATTGCAGGGAGGTGAGTCAGCTTCTGATATTTGATTAGTGTCCTCTCCCTAATAGTTCTTGATTCCACTTGGAGATTTATGATCTCTTACTCATCCCTGGGCGAATGCAGAGACGCAAGTGTCACAGGAGAAGTTTCTGGAAGATTCCATGATCCTCCACCTCGCAAATTGACTCTGCCATTTGTCCACTTTCGCCCATCGCACCCCATAGAAGCGCTTTTTAGTATGCATCGCACCTCCCGTGTGCATTTAGGTGGGATGCAACGCACTTTGACCATGGAGTAGGTGAGATGGTCCAGTTTTGACCAGTTCTGAGTAGTTTTTCATGGAGAACTTCTGGGAGATGATGTAATCAGTTGACCTTGTTCGTTTAGGGGTTGGAACAACACATTTAGGGACATAGGAGCCCTTGGTTTATGGACATATATGATTGGGGTTGTAGTGCCCAAAAATGTCTATAAAAAAAACCCTGACTTAGTGATCAAACCGCTTGCTAAAGGTATACTTCAGAAATCAGCTTTCAATCCACATGCGAGAGCTGCTTAGAATTATAACATTGTTGAAGACTTAGCTATTTCCCCTTCAGCAATGTCGGCTTTGGAAGTGCTGCAATCATGCCCAACACAATGTAAATTACTATTGTCTGCTATTGGAGCTGTTGATATTTAGGATTCGAACCTAATAATATTCGATTTAGAGAATAGTACACCCCACCTTCCTCATCAAATGGCTTTCCAGATTCGAGTGTTAGTCAAAAACAAACCTTGTTTTAGGACTGTGATTGATGAAGGGGCTTCTACGTGTATTATGTCGATCCAGTGTTGGAAATCACTTGGTTCTCCCACACTCAATCAATCTTCGACAATTGTAAAGGCTTTTGATGGCCGCGGTTACCATCCTTTTGGAATTTTGCAAGATTTACCTATAGGGATCGAAGGAAAACCATAAATCTAGATGTGGAGGTGGTTGATGCCCCTCTAGATTACAACCTTCTCCTGGGCCACAGTTGGTCTTATGCTATGACTACTATTGTTTCATCGATCTTTTGGCTTATCAAGTTTCCTCATAACGGAAAGATCATTACGATAGACTAGCTGACTTATTTCTCATCCGACCCAGCCTCTGCAGATAGTATTCAGCACATCAGTAAAATGACTATCCCTTATAAGGATGTTGGGGTAGGTTTGATCAAAGATTCTGGTTTACTAGGAACTTTTTCCTTCCCTCCCCCTAATGTATCACCTTCTATTGAACTATTCATATGATTTCATCGAATACTCTTACCTTTGATGATCCTTGGATCGTACCTTCCGATTCTGAGGTGGATTCATTTGGTGGCATGATGCCTCTAAGTCCCTTTAAAATTGCATATCAGGCCCTATAGTCGTTTTCTGATGCCTATTCAACTGAAACTGATCCAATGAATGTGATCCATGGAGAGTCACTTTCAATATCAAACTCAACTTCATCAACTTTTTTTGATCCTGTTCATTCTGATTAGCAGATTCATGAACTATTGTCTGTTGATGATTTACCATGGGAAGATCTGCATCACCGGTCTTCATTTTACCTGACCTTGATCATTTTGAAAATGATTTCTCGTCTATTTTTATGATTGACTATGTCAAAGAACCACAAAATCCATTACAACATTATGATTCTGAGTTAAATTTGGAAAAAATTTCTTGAACGGTTCCTATTGACATTTCAGTTAAGCCTGGAATTATTGAAAACATTCATATAGGTGCTTGTTGTACGGACGATGAAATCCAAACTTACAAAGCCCTATTTCAAGAATTCCGTGAAGTGTTTGCTTGGTCATATGAAGAAATGCCAGGAATTGATCCGTCAATTGTTGTCCATGAAATCAAAACATACTCGGATGCTAAACCTGTCTGACAACGCTTACGTCAGATACATCCGCAAAAAGCTGCTACTATAAAAGCCGAAATTGAGAAATTACTTCATGCAAGTTTCATTTATCCAATTCCTTTAACCGATTGGGTACTGAATATTGTTCCTATCAAAAAAATGCAAGGAACGATAAGAGTATGTATCGACTATAGGGATACTAATCGAGCTTGTCCAAAAGACAATTATCCAACACCTTATATCGATAAAATTATTGATGATTGTGCTGGCAGTGAAATGTTTTCCTTTATGGATGGTTTTTCCAGTTACAATCAAATCAACATACTCCCTGCTGATCAAGCTAAACCAACTTTCATTTGTCCTTGGGGGACATTTTCTTATTGCAAATTACCTTTTGGATTGAAGAACGCTGGAGCAACTTTTCAAAGGGCTATGTCTTACGCATTTCATGACATCAAGCATATTGTGTAGCCTTATCTCGATGATTTACCTGCCCACTCATTACATAGAGCTGACCATCTCACTCATTTACGAGCTATCTTTATGAGATGTAACATTATCAAATTCGGTTGAATCCACACAAATGTGTATTCTGTATAGAAATGGGTCGCTTACTGGGGTTTATCGTATCAAAGGCAGGCATTCGTGTTGACCCCTCGAAGGTGGAAGCTATTTTCAATCTACCTCCTCCTTCGACTCTTCACCAACTCCAAAGTTTGCAAGGGAAAGAAAACTTTTTACGTCGTTTAATTCCTAACTATGCCAAGATAATGAAAGGTTTTACCAGGTAGTTAACAAAAAACATTCCATTCTTTTGGGATGAGATCGTTGATCGATCCTTTGATGCACTCAAACACATGTTGACCCATGCACTGTTACTGCATCCTCCCAATTACAAACAGGATTACTTTTTGTACCTCGTTGCTTCTCATTCCACCATTGGGATGGTTTTAGTTCAGGAAGATCAATTCAATAGTGAACATGTGAATTACTATCTTAATCAAACTTTGCATCCGACTGAGATTAAATATTCACATGTGGAGAAATTGGCCTTGGCAGCTGTTCAAGCTGTCCAAAGATTTTGTCACTACATCTTATTACGCAAAACCACGGTAATTTCTGAATGTAACCCTATGATGTATATCTTGACCAAACAATTGCTAGGGGGAAAGTATTCCAAATGGATAGTTATCCTGCAGGAATTTGACTTGGAATTTGAAAAATTCGAGGCAAAGAAATCCTTGGTTTTTGTCGAACTGATGTGTGATTTCCCGCGTACTGATACTGAAACTGTGGCGGAAGAGCCCATTGCCAATGAATCCTTGTTTCTAATCAATACTCTTGATCCTTGGTATGGAGATATTATTGTTTATCTCCAAACCCAATCTTTTCAGCCTGAAATCTCATGATCTCAGTGACAGAAAATACGTTTCCAATCCCAACAATACAATATTATTGGTGATCCACTTTATCATCGTGGAGCGGATTCTGTTTTCCGACGTTGTTTAACTCATGAAGAAGCTAAAAAGTTTCTAATTAATTGTCACTCTGGAGCATGTGGCAGTCATATGTCTGGGTATGCCATAGCCCAAAAGATATTTTGTGCTGGTTATTTCTGGCCATCCTTATTCAAAGATTGTATCTATGCAATCTAGAAATGCCACAATTGTCAAATTTTTTATCGTAAGATGCATGCTCCACCCACTCCTCTTCACCCTATAATTGTTTTCGGTCCTTTCACAAAGTGGGGCATTGACTTTATTACATGTAAACCTCACTCGGCCAGGGGGAATGCATATATTATCCTAGTGGTAGATTATTTTACTAAGTGGGCCGAGGCGATGCCTACATTTTCGGCAGACAGAAAAACTGCTGCAACTTTCATATTCAATCATATAATTGCTAGATTCGGTGTTCCTCAAGCTATTATTACTGATCATGGAAGTCACTTTCGAAACATCATGATGATTGAACTGACAGATCAACTTGGCCTGCGCCACGATAGTTCTACTCCGTATTACCCGTAGGCTAATGGTCTGGTTGAAGCTATCAATAAAGTTTTAGTCACTATGATCAGATGAATCATTGGTATTCATAAGTTGAATTGGCATACCATGTTATTTTTAGCACTTTGGGCATATTGGACCTCAGTAAAAACATCAACTAGTTTCACTCCTTTTCAACTGGTCTACGGTTTGGAAGCAGTGTTACCTATGGAATGAAAAATTCCGTCATTGCAATTAGCCATAGAATTACTCCCAGCTACTTCTGAAGAGGAAAAACATTTCTTGTACTTAGCACAGCTAGATGACAATCGAAGCGCTGCTGTAATAGCAAATGAGACTCATACAAAACAAGTGAAAGCTCAGTGCAATAGAAATGTTACACCTCGCAAATTTTCGGAAGGAGACCTAGTTTTACTATATGATCAAGCAAACGATAAGCTAGGGGCTGGAAAATTGTACCCATGTGGCATGGTCCTTACATTGTCAAGCGAAAGCTGGCAAAAGGGGCTTATGAATTAATAGATTTTGATGGTGTCTCTTTGGGTAAACCCAAAAATGGACTTAATCTGAAGAGATATTATGCTTAAATTCTGTGTGGAGATTTTTTGTTAGATTAGTTTCTTTACTGCTGGTGCGTTTTAGATTAGAAAAGTGTGCCTAATTTAGAGAGTGCTTTTATCATTATTCCTGCTTATCTTGATTTTACTCTTGATATTGCAGATGCCGACATCTCTTCAAACATACATTGGTTTTTTTGATGGTGCTTGTCGTAATACACGGAACATTTCTTCCGTAGCTTGGGTTATCTATTCACCCTCTGATGAGTTAGTATCTATGCATGGGGTAAGCCTCAGTCAAACAACAAATAACATTGCAGAGTATAGTGCAGTGATTGAGTTATTATCTGAATCTATCTCATTTTGGATTTGGAGTTTGATTGTTAGGTTGGATTCTGAACTCGTTGTATTACAACTTAACAAGGTTTATGCCATTAGAAATCTAGTGTTATTAAGGTTATTTTTGAGAGTTCGTCTCTTGGAACGTGAATTTGACTACATCAAATATCAACATATTCCAAGATATTTGAATACATTAGCATATTCAATTTCTTCTAGTATGATAAATAGACATTTGCAATAATCAAAACAGTAAAGTTAAAAACATTCGACAACATGTTACACAAGATAGCCGGTCATAGTGATATATCATAGCATAGAAGTAGTGTTTCAAAATATACATCATCTTCGATCATAGGTTGAAAAACACCTTATGATTGGCAAAAATGATAACAAAAAAGTCAAAAATGTCATGAGTCTACAAAATCGATCATCCTATCCTTGGCGATGATCACGATAAGAAACCACTACTCAGGCCACCCTACATAGGAACCTCCTAAAAGGTCCTGGGACCCCAATCACATATCTCAACAACCTAAGTGGGATATCATCTATATCCATCTCTGGAATATCTAGCATCAAGCGCTCTAGATGATGCTCCAAATCGGTCAAGATCTTTGCTGATTGGTCCTGTGGGGTTGGTGCTGCTGCAGCTGGGTGTCTCCTCTCGAAAGGCTGGAGAGTTAAGAAAGATTCTTCGGCGAAAATCACATGGAATATCATTTGTCGACGCGTTTCGAACCAACCAGTGTGGTTCATCGTCAGGACAAGTTGAAGAAACAGATCAAGCTCATCATGTTAAATAGACTAAGCGGAGCCTCCAATAGCTTTCCTTTCTAACGGCTAGTTTGACTCAAGGACAGGGGTCAAAATTATTATAATCGTTTAATTATAAAAAATTATAGGTTAATTTATAATTTAAAGGAAAGTTAGTTGAATAAATGGCCTTAAAATAATAGAATACCTAAAAAGTAATATAGAAAGTAATAATTTTATTTAAATTTTATTAATAAAAATAATAATAATTTTATTTAAATTTTTATTAATAGATAAAAGGTAATTAAGTTAGAAAATCAAAGTTAATTATCATAAATTAGGGGAAAATTAGTTAAATACATGACCCTATGAAGAAGGTAAAAGCCTCAATAGAATGTATAATTAAAAGAATCATTAAAAATTATAAGTTGATTAATAATTTGAAGGGCAGTTTGCTAAATAAATGACCTAAAATAATAATTTTATTTACATTTTATTAATATGAAAATAATAATTTTATTTAAATATCATTAATAAATCAAAGGAAATTAAGTTAGAAATCAAAGTTAATAACCATAAGTTAATAGGAAAATGACCTTATGAAAAAGGTAATTGCCTCAATAGAATATAAAGAATAAATAAAATAATATTATTTATAAGTATCATGTATACAAAAAGGTCAAAAAGGACCCTATTAGTTAAACATATAAGGAACAAAATTAGTTATAAGAGGGACCTCAAAATAAGAGGGCCTTAAAATATAAGAAGAAATAGAAAGAAAGAAGAAAACAAGAAATAGAAATCACACTAAAATTAAAATAACACTCGAAAAATATAAATTCAAATAAAAATAATAAAAATAAAATAAAATAAATAAATAGAAAAAATAAAGAAAAAAAATAAAAATGAAAAAAAATAAAAATAAATAAATAAATAAAATTTTAATAAATAAATAAAAATAATTATATATATAAAATAAATTAAAATAAATAACATAAAATAAAAAATAAAATAATAGTAAAAGAACAAATAAAGAAAAACGACAAAAAACCAAAGAGGACGAAAAAACGACTAGGACGAGAGGGCAGGGACCCAACACCTACTGACTTTCCAACCATCATCTCTATTGAGATTGCTTGGTCTCTTTTCAATCTCAAGTGCTTCCCTGAATTTTCGATGGTGGAAATGCGAAACCTTAGCAATAACACTAGCCTCTTCAATACAAACATGATGATTGGTTTTCTCAGCATGTTCAGCCAAAGCGGAAGACTTAGCTCTCCTATGCTTAATATCCGTTGCGTGCTCGCTAATCCTCTGATTAATGGAACGACCAGTCTCCCCAATATAGGGGGTCCCACAAGAACAAGGGATCATATAAACGCCCTTCATATCCTTAGGGTCGATAGGATCCTTCACTGATCTGAGGGACATACGAATGGTGTTTAGGGGCCTAAAGGTCACAGGGACACTATGCCTCCTGAGAATCCTGCCAATTCTATCAGTGGTCCCTTGAACATAAGGAAGGTGGACACCTGGAATACGATCTCTAGGTTCTCCTTTAGTCAGAGAATTCCTGGAAGCTTTAAGGAAAGCCCTTTGACCCATGTATCTACTATAACCATTCTCCGCAAAGACATCCAGCAGATGGGATTTTTCTTTCTCAAAGCTCTTCTTGTCCGAGATCCTCAGGGCCCGAGTAGCAAGGGTACTAAGGACACCCATCTTCTGAGTCGGGAAATGGTGGGAACTGGCATGAAGATACTGCTCCGTATGAGTTTTCTTCCGGAAAACTCGATGGGCGAGGGAACCATCATCATTCCTAGAAATAAGAATATCAAGGAAAGGAAGGCATCCATCTACCTCCTGCTCCTTAGTGAACTTAATGGCTGAGGACTGCCTGTTGAGATGATCAAAGAAGAGATCAAGCTCAACCTGGCCATGAGACCAGATGACATTGGTGTCATCCACATACCTCCTCCAAAGCTTAGGTAGGAGCCGGGAAGAGTTCAGAGCCTTGGACTCAAAATCTTCCATAAACAGATTAGCAACAATAGGGGAAAGGGGGGATCCCATTGCCACCCCACATGTTTGCTCAAAGAACTCCCCTTCAAAACTGAAGAAGGTGGAAGTGAGACAGATCTCAACCAACTTGGCCGTGTCAGGATCTGTTAGGCGGTTGATCACATCCATGGCCTCATTAATAGGGATGCAAGTGAACAGGGAGACAACATCAAAACTGACAAGAATGTCCCCAGGATCAAGCTTAATGCCCTTTAGCTCCTCAATAAAGGAAGCAGAGTCCTTTACGAAGGACTCCGTACGACCAACAAGGGGCTTAAGCTTTAAAGCAAGGAACTTCGCAAGAAGGTATGTAGGACCTCCAATGGTGTTGACGATGGGCCTTAAGGGGGCTCCTTCCTTGTGAATCTTGGGGAGGCCGTAGATTCTAGGAGTAATAGGGTTGCTTTCAATGAGCTTATGGTGCAAGGAACTCAAAGAGCCAATGGATTTAATGGCCATAGCCACATTTCTAGCAACCTTCTTCAAAGGATTTTTGGGAAGCTTTTTGTAGCTACCACTATTATGAAGATGATCCAACATCTTGCTGCGGTAATCAACTTTGTTAAGAATTACGGCAGCACCACCCTTGTCTGCCTTTAGAACAATGATATCCTTGTTCTGGTTTAAGGATCTGAGAGCTAGAGATTCCTCTTTGCTGAGGTTACTCTTAGGCGGCTTAGCCCTCCTCAGGGCAACAGCACAATCCTGCCTGATAGTATCCTTGATCCTATCAGGTAGACCTCGGATCCCAAACTCAATATCACAGATAATATCCTCTACGGGGATTTTTCTAGGGGCTAAGGCAAAATTTAAACCTTTGCCCAAAACTTTAAAAACAGCAGGGGGAAAAACGAAACTGGAAAGATTAATAACCTTGTTACTAGAAGGAGAAGAAGGGGTAATACCAGTAGCCCTCTTATTCTTATTATATTCAGAGTTAGAGATGCTTTTGCCAACCTGGTCCCCACAGATATTATCAATAATATTATTATTAATATTACAATTACTATTATTATTATTATTATTATTATTAATAAAATTATTATCAATAATATTATTGTTATTGTTATTATTATTATTATTAATATTAAAAATTATTATTATTATTATTATTTTTATTATTAAAATTAATACTATTATTATTATTAATATAAAAACTATTGCTATGGCTATTATAACTATTGCTATGGCTATTATAACTATTACCAATAATATTATTATTAATATTACAATTACTATTATTATTATTATTAAAATTATTATCAATAATAATATTATTGTTATTGTTATTATTAATATTAAAATTAATATTATTATTATAATTATTATCAATATTAAAATTAAAATTAAAATTATTATTATTATTATTAAAATTAATACTATTATTATTATTAATATAAAAACTATTGCCATGGCCATTATAACTATTAATATCCTCCATATTATTAAGGCAATTAATATCACTGTTATAATTATTAATTCGATTATTAAACGCGCAGGATTTGTTACAAAAATTCTGTTTGAGGTCATTAATAAAGGAGTTAGGGTGACCGAACCTCTTATGCGAAACCTCCAAACCATCCACTGGAACAGCGTAAGCCTCAGCAACTCCACCATTGACCGAAGGGCTGGGAGCGATAATCAAACCTGCGCTGGCCTCTTCGGAACTGTCAGCCACTCCACCATTGACCGACGAGAGGGGAGCGTTGATCAAAGCTTCGCTGGTCTCTCCGGAACAGCCAGCCGTACCACCATTAACCGCAGAATGGGGAGCGGTAAACAGACCTACGCTAGCCTCTACAGAACCGCCAGCCCTATCGTTAACAGGGAACCTGGGTAGGTTAGGCACCGAGGACGACGAGCCATCCTTCGGCGAACTCGCACATGAAGGTTCTACGATATCCATACCCAACCGGTCTAACAGATCACCCACAGATTTCTCCCTTTGCGCTGAAGAATCAGAGCTCATGGCGAAAACACCAGTCAATGTTAAAGCAGGATCCGAATTGCAGAGATCAGGAATGCTGTCCCCAGAATCGCGTTCAGGAAATGAAGAATCTCTGGCACAAGGATGGGAGCATTCTCCCACAACGCAAACAGGACCAACGCTCCGCTGAGAACAACAACCCAATTCCTCCTCTGTGCAGATACGGCCAAGCTTACATCCAACTGGCAAGACTGCAGCTGAGTGCAGGCCTGAAGAGACTTCATCAAAGCACGCTGAGGGGCCGAGAGATGGGCAACCAGAGACCTCCCCCGAGCGGCCAGATAACCAATCATTCAACGCAGAGATTTTCCCAGAAGAGATACGGCTCTGGGAAGCACCGCCCAGTGCTCTATTCCGAAATTCTGAATCTCCAGCAAGCCTTAGAAACTTGGAAGCCTGTTTCTGCTTACGAATCTCTTCTACCCTAAGAGACTTTAAAGCAGAACATGCATCTATTCTGGCCCAAAGGGAGGCCGAAAATAAGTTTCCAAGATCCAAGTGCAAATCTAAAAGAACCCGAGAAAGCTGACTCAGGGAATTTCTGACCTTATTAATGCCAAACTCGCCTTAAGGAACACCTGATGGTTTCACGGATTGTGAAGGTGGTGCTTAATCCGGGTGAAGATTGGAATGATGGAGGAGTCTCTGCATCGTTTAAGAAAAGCAAGATCCGATTTCAACCTTGAAACCTGCAAGCGAGCTCGTTCAAAACGACGTGGACCCACATCTGCATTTAAACTTTTGATTATCAGTTTTGGACAATTTAAAAATAAAAAAATCAGAACTTAGAAAGTGTTGAAAATGATTTTACTTGAATCATCTCATTATTCTCTTGGTGGGAGAATCATGTCTGGGTCACCGCGATAATCCATCCCAGTGTATGGAAAATACTGAATAGCAAAAAGTTGGTTTTTCAACCAATGAAAGTACTCGGGCGGAAATCAAACAACCTCTGTACCCTCCTCAGGGTGGCGGGCCATCAAGGAAACTCAACGAACTATCCTAGGCTCTCGAGGAAGACCAACATAAATAGGAAGATGCTGCAGGGATAGCATGGGGATCCTATCTAGAGCAAAGCTGACCACGATGAATCCATATCCAAAATTTTTCAGCTGTCTGTTCTTTTCTATGGTTAGTTGGCCTTTCACATTTGCCAACACAACCTCGCACCATAGGAATATTCTCCCTCAAAAACAGTCTGCTGCCATTTGCATCTGGGATCCTATAGCTACATGCAATGCTGCACTCCCGCATAAACTAGTAACAGTGAACGCAATGACCTTGAGCTCAGGACTATTGATAGTTTTAATATCAATCCATTTTTCCTTCATTTGATCATCGCAAAACTCTAATCAGAGACTAGCAACAGACTGGCCACCTGGTCTAGTCTCGAAAAGAGATAATTGTTCACCCTTCTTGGACAAACCAGTCAAAAAATAGATGTCCTCCAGCTCGATTTTGAGCCGGTGGCCTCCAATAATGAAACACTGGTCCTGTATGTTCCAGCTGTCTACCAGCCATTGCAAGAGGTCTACTTGGGCCCTCATACCCTGTATGCCCCAGAACTTTAGCAACCCGCATGCTCTTAATGCCTGCATTGTGGGCATATGGTTTAATGCGGAAAAATCCACATCCTCATGCTTGCGTTCTTGTCAAATAAGAATTTTAAATGTCCTACAGTGCATGAAAGACATATTAGAACCAGCTAGTTCAAAATTTTTTGGGCAAAAATGGAGAAAAACTTGAAATTCATTTTCGCAGGGTCTACACCTGCCAGTTACAGATAGTGCGTAGGTATGCACGGGCTATGAACAACAGATGTGGACCCACGACTTTTTTCTTTGTAGCAAAAAGTCGGGGTCTACAGGGGCTGCATGTTACACTTGCGGACCCCCACGAGCGAATTTTTAAACCAATTTTTCCCTTAAAAATTAAATCTAAAGCCTAAAATCAAAATGTAAATGGACTAAATGCAAGATAAGGAGGTCGTGGATTACCTGGAGCTGACGGTTTTCGATTTCGACAGATGGATTTTCCAGAATCTTCACAGGAACTTTCTTACTGAAAAGCTCTCACTTTTCACTCTGAACTCAAATGGTAAAAATGAAGTTGGAAAACCCCTTTTTATAAGTTTTCTTGAATAAATGAATTTTTAATTTATTTATTTTTCACTTTAAAAAGGCAATTTTTAAATCATTTTTATTTATCTTAAACAGGCATGTGTAATGGAGTTTTTGTGCAGAATATTGGATTTTTTGGGAAAATTTAAAATTTTTCAACAAAGAGCATACTTTTATCACCTTTTTGGACTCTTTCAAAAATTTACAAAAAACCGAAACATTGGAGTCCTCTTTTAGCTCTTTTTGGACTCTCGAAAATTGAAAAGATTTTAGAGCACTTGATTGTTTGAACTCGTTAAAATAAATGAAAAATCGTCCCTTCAGTATAAGTTTACCCCTTTTACAGACTGAAATGGACTATTTATGAAAAAGGTACAATAGAGTCCTCTTTAAGCCCTTTTCAGACTCGTTAAAACTGAAAAGATTGTCAAGCACTTGTCTATTTAAGCTCATTAAAGTATTGAAGAGTCATCCCTTTTGTATTATTTTATCCTTTTTCGGGCCTAAGGGATTATTTTACAAAAAGTTACCCCCATGGAGTTTTCTTAAGTTTTTCTTCTGACTCCCTAAAATTGAAAAACACCGAGTTTTTCCTATATTGGACTCGTTAAAATTTAACAGTAAAGGACCTTTTCAATTTCAAATAGGAATGAACCACTCCTTCTTAGGGTTTGAATTTTAAACTAAGTTGGACTCATCCAAAGGATGAGCTTATAAACAAGCAAATGTTATCCTCCTCAAGCTTGTCAAAAATAAAGAGGTACTTGCCAGAAATGGTGGGGGAAAAGAGAGAAAAATGAACCTACTTGTTACACTTTGTTTTATAAAAACCCGTCAACCACTCTTGAACACGACACTTTTTGTTCACCTAGGTTGGGAAAATCCTTTGCCTAACAGTTAATCAAACCAAATTGAAAGTCTTCAGCCGGTTTCTGGGTATTAGCTTTGGGTCAATTGTCCCCAAACCATTTGCAGTGTCGTTATGTGTTCAAGAGAATAGTTCAAACCAACCATTCATCTGCAAAATATCTGTCATCCATTTTGACCATCCCTGAGTCAGTCCTTGCCACTATATTTCTTCAAAACTTGATCTATGATTTCGTGTTGTGGGCTTGCCCATGATAGATCACTTTCTATTGACTTTAGCTCATTATCTGGAGAGTTGATCTAGAAATCGTCAGTACCTTGAAAGCTGCATGCCCTAATGGCAGTTTTCTCGCCTTTGATGATAGGTTGCATCATTGAACTTCGATCGAATGATTCCATGACATGTTCAAATTCGACCCATTTATTCACATTTCATGGATTGTACTGGGTACTTTGAGGGCCATTGACATTATTGGTGGTTTCTCTCACACTTGTTAACAGTTCACATCATTGACTGGTAATCAAGTCGTTTCTACCATGTTCGACTTCGACACATTCATTCACATGGATAGAATCATACTAGTTCGAGAAGCGAAAATCAAGACCCTAGATCTAGTTTCTACCATCCAGGCTGCGAGGAATTTTGTTATTCATTATGCAGTGGACTATTCATAAAAAGATGGCTGCATCCACACATGTCTATACTCTTAATGTCTTACAATAATCATTCCGGCATCATAACAGTTTAGTCAGTTTTCTAGTCAGTTTTGATCTGAGTATGGGAATGCCTACCTTAGTGATGATATGTCTATATATATATATATTTTGCATTGAATGTTTTTAAAGGTTCTAACTGGGGTGTCCACAGGATGATCCTTGAAATGATAAAGTACTTCACTCTGCATACGTGAAAGACTTCATCTTCATCTATTACAGACTTTGCACTTTAGGGGGCAATATGTTGCACTAAAAATTGTCACCTTAACATTCTGCAATCTGTGTGAGTCCATTATCACTCATACTTTCCTCCTTTGCAAATCTAAAGCCTCGATTCTTCATATCAGGCCTTGAAAGTAAGAGAAAAACCCTAAAAATCTCTAAAACTCTGGTTCTGCACTTTCTCTTTGCATTATCTGTGGTCCCGCACCTAATGGTCATGTCCCCTGCGCACCTGACCGCTCTGTCCTTGTGTTATGGGTGCAGACCCCTGTAAATGTTAAAAAGGCACAAGTTTATTCTCAAAAACTCACTTTCAGTCATTTCTAGAAGCTTTTGGAAGGAATCTTGAGGTGGCAAGTTTGCTCTCTTAAGGTTCATGCACTCCATACCTTAAGGAGCTAACCCCTTGATGTGAGGAGCTTAGCCCTTTGAAGGAGGATTCTATCCCTTCATAGATGGACCTGTAACCTCCTCCTCTTCACTATAAAATGAAGCATTGGGCTGGTTACTTGAGAGGTTGAAAGCTAAATATTTTTGAGGTGAAATGCCGCTGGAACTTAGTCTTCTTATTTGAGCTTTTATGAGGAGAGATTACATACCTGTTACACAGTAATTTGTCACCGTGCCTGTTACCCCTTTTCCCGCACATTGGAGGACTTATTCCGGGACCTGTGAGAAGTGACATAACCTGAAAACACTTGCATTGTATCCCCTTGAGTATGTACTTCATATGCCCTGAAGACACCTTCTGCAAAATACCCATAAAAATAGCCTTTTTCCATTGGCGCGGTTCCACTGTGTATCACTCGCGCCAATGGGGGAAATCCTTCAAAGAGGGCGCGCCAGCTGGCGGTCTGTCTCAGAGTCGCACTCGCACCAGCGTAGTTGGGTAAAGTTTTTAACAAACAAACTTACGAAGGTTCTTCCTAACCTATTCATGAACTGATTCCATCTTGAGTTAGTTCAGTTGGGCTTCGAATCTCCATAGAAGGGAAGTAGTTCTCCACCTCTCATGGAAGCGTCTTAGTGATAAAGCCAATCCCATGAATCTTGTGGATGACCCTAACTCCTTCTCCTCTATATATAAAAGCTTGTCCTTTTGCCTTTGACAAGTTAGTCTCCAAGTTCCAAATTCCAAGTCTCAAAGTTTGAGAATTGCTAAGCTTATGCTACAAGAAGCCTTCTTCATCCCCATGAAGCTAAATCTAAAGTGAGGAGATTCTTGTCCAAGTAACCAAGGAGAGAGAGGCTTGTTCCCCATTCCCAACAAGCTTTGCAAGGCATGTGCTGCTGATCACCCAGCCAAAGGAGGATTTGACGTCAGAACTATGGTTGTATTCTTCTTTGTTGTTTATCAATAATAGACAACTATCATTATGGTTCCACTCTTATTGTCTTTGTAATGATGATTGAGTTATATCCTTTCTGATTGATATATAGTTGCATCTATTGGATTTTATGCTTGTGTTTGTGTTGTTCTTTGCATGTGCAGGTGTCCGTTCACGAGGATCGTGGGGATTGTGACCAGCCGGAGCAAAGGAACGGGAGCGACGACTCTTCTACAAATATTAGCTTTGGAATCCAGGTAGGCCCTCATCATCGGTCTTTGATTTGAAATTAGGAACCTGCGTGTTAGCGTTGTTTGATTGTTGCTAGACCCCATCTGGGCTAGTAGGGATTGCCTCTGTCCGCAGAGGGGATTTACCTCCACAACAATTTGGCGACTCCGCTGGGGAGTTGGCTTTTTGTCTTGTTCTTCGTTTTGTCTTATTGTTTGATTTGTAAACTTTAGACGGAGCCTAAAGTACGGCCAGATAGCCTTCGAAATGCTATTGCTCTGCATTAGCAAAGTAGATCAACGCCACTTCAGTCCATCTCCGGTTTGGTTTACGAGTTGAACGGCTTGGAACTTGCCTTGTTTCTTGGTTTCTCCTGCTTGATTAGCTTTCTAGGGGTAGTCCCTGTGTTGCTTTTTGTCCATTGGTGTACCTGAGTACTATTGACTTAGCTTTGGCTCGTTTGTTTTTTATTTTTCCATAGAAAACTCGGCTGGCGCTATTTTATAGTGTTACAGTCATGCCAATTGGCGCCAGTTGCACTTGACAACCCGCACCAATCCCTGAAAGGCTCTAGTTTCAGCCTGACAGTCACGCCAGGCCTGGGAACTTTTGAAGTTTGCTTGGCTGTGAGCCTTCTGAGCTTGGTTTTTGTTCTGGGTACCTTTTTTTGACTACTTGAGCGCGTTGGAGTCTTGTTTGACTGGTTTTGAGTATCTTTTTTGAGAAATTCTTAATTTGATTTCCTTTGGTCATTACTTGGAGGTTTGTCCCAGTCTTTTCACAATTTTGCATCTTTTGGCTAAATTGTGTATGAGTGTTAATCGCCTTTGAGTGTTTTTATTTTTTGATCTTTGGAACTCTCACCCAATTTTCTTGATTTGCACTTGATTGGTTCTTGGATTACATTAGAATCATCTTGTGTTTGAGAATTCTCTTGCATAGATCACACTTGCATAATTAGAATTCTCATTTTCAGAATGTGCATAGATTACATTTGCATACTTTTCAAGTGAATTGTGCATAGATTACCTTTACCCTTTGGATGTTTGCCATTTTCTATCGATTTCACATTTCTAGCCCTAGGGCATCTAGTGGCTTTGTGTGTGGAGCCTTCCTTAGGAGTTTTGGTCTTCTATTAGTCCAGTCATATTCTGATTGCTCCCTTGCACTCGTTTAGTGGTTGTTAATTGTTTTATTGCGTTATTTGGGTGACTTGCTTTATCTTCACTTGAATTCCGCTTCGTCTCACTTTGAGCCTAGATTACACGGCTCATTGGTGTCTTTGGGATCTTTCTTGTTCTTTGGAGTTTTGATTTGTGATTTAGGGAACTGAATGTGCTTGTATTGAATAGAATTTGTTTTTTATCATTTCTCGAATTTTGCCATCATCAAAAAGGAAAAATCTCTTTTTCTTTGTATTGGTTAATGAGAATTAGAACTTTTCATTTTGATTAGTGATTAGTGATCTTAAAGAAAAGTTTGTTAATGTCCATTAGTTTCATTAGGGAATTTCTTTGTTGTTTTGTGATCATATTGTTTGCGTGAAAGCTCTCAAACCCTCTCGTAACTAGCATTCATCGAATGAAATGACATATTTTGGCATATAGTTTGCATTTAGGGAATTTTGAGAGATTACATACGGTAGGGCCTGAAAACTGAAACCTAATACAAGATCAACTTCAAAATGAACTGAATAAATCTAACAACGCATTAGAACATAACGCATTCTTTTTAGAGGTCTAGGCTAGAGACGTGCTCCGACATCGTTAAACCTAGTCACTTTTGTTTCCACTCAAGGTTGGGTGATTCCTCCTTTTGTGACTCAATTGTGGTCTAGTACGGATTTGAGCTCCCACGTACCGTCGAGTATATGGGGAGACCCCACTAGGTTATCATCCTTTATCCATAGGAAGCCGTGTCTGCCGCCTTACAAGCTGTAATGCACCGAACACAGTATTCGGGAAGATTGATTGCCGTACGGAAAGTCCTTGGTTTTCATATGACTACCAAGGTGTATATGCAGTTTTACGGATTTGTTTGGTAAACCCTTTTGCCTAGCTCTCTAGAGTAGTCACTTTCGTTCCTTTTTGGACTCCCTAAAAGAAAAGGTCCATCTGAGCACTTGTCACTTTAGGCTCATTAAACATTTGAAGGCGACTAGAGTCATCTTTTGTCCTTTTCTTGACTTTTTAAAAATGAAAAGGTCAAGTTTTGTTCCTGCATCTTAAAATTTATTTGGCTACGATTCACATTTACCCGGTTAGATCTTGTTTGCATTAGTTTGAGTAGGGTTCTTTCTCGTTTGTGATGGCAACTTTTCTGTAGTTTACCAACCCATGCATCCCCTCTGATGGGAATCCTGGTCATTTCCCTCCTTTTGGAAATGTTGGTGCTCCATACATGGCAACGTTGTCCCTTCCTGGGTTAACTGTTGGGCTGCCTGTTTGGTTGTTCTCAATCTCTGTAGTCCCTACCGTCTCAACTGCTGGTCAATCAGTTCCTCCACCTGAACAACATCATGATTCTAAGATGGACCTCTCCCCTTCTTCGCCTGTTTCTGCGTCCTCATCTTCTACTTCGCCTGGTGAAAGTCTGGATTCAAGTAACCAGGTGGCTAAGAAGAAGAAGAAGAAGACGAAGAAGAAGAAGTCTCCTAAGCGAGAGGTTAAAAGTACAACTCAAGTCGAGCCACCTTCTGCTCCTCCACGGAAGGTCAAATTTCCTTGTAGATTATGCAAGGATGACCACCTTCTTCGTGATTGTCCTGGCATTCCCAGGATCCTTGAAGTATGGTCTCGCAATCCAGCTCGTCCCTCATCGTCCTTTGAAGCTCATGGCGATGCCACCCTATCAACTGACAACATTCAGAAGAAAGGGAAGATTCGAATCCCCTGTAGACTATGTGAAGGCAACCATCCCCTTCATCTTTGTCCACTCATGGATGAAGCTTCTGCTGTTTTGGAAAGTCTTATAGCTTCTTCACCCCAACTTCCTGTTGGTTATCAGAAGCTCTCTTCTGACCCCCTCCTTGTTGACAAAGAGATTGATTTAGATTCTTCTCTTGTCCAGGCTCCTCCTCCCGAACCTGGCTGTGCCAAGCCTGCTCCAGACCAACCATTGGTCGGAGAGAGTGTTGACTTGGGTTCACCACCTGTTGATTACTCTGTTCCGGAGGAGCATCATGATTCTACTACTCATGTTCTTCTCGTCTCGTCAGATTCTCCCGAGTCTCAAAACGACCCTCCTATCCTCGCTGACCAAGAAGGTCCTTCTTCGGTTCCTATAGAGCATGGAGGCAATCATACGATTCCCCCACCAAGTAGTTTGGCCGTCTCCTTCGACCGGAGTCACCTGACTGCTTTCCGCCTTCCATCCCATTTGCCTTTCTAGATTACAGTACTTGCCTATGATAAGGCAGTCCCTGGCACTGTCTTGGATGAGGGTGCATCTGTCAGTCTTATGTCTTCCACTACTTGGTAAGCTTTGGGCTCCCCACAGCTTGTGCCAATCGCGCAGAATCTGTTAGCATTTGACGGAGGAACTAGTCAACCTCTAGGGGTCCTCCCAAAGTTTCCTATTACTTTAGGGGAAAAACTGTCTATATAGACATGCTGGTTGTCCAAGGTGCTTTAGATTTAAGTCTTCTCCTTGGCCGTGACTATGTTTATGCCATGGGGGGCCTCGTCTCTTCACTTTTCCGTGTGGTTTGTTTTCCACACGATAGAAGAATCGTGACTATAGATCAATTATCATTCTTTAGTCCCCCGGTGCCTCCTGCACAGTTGCCATCGCCTCCTGGTTTTTATCCACTAGTTGTATCTGCCCCACCACAGATCAACTACGTGGCTACTTATCCCGTGCATGTATCCAGTGATGATGCCGTCGTGCATGATGTCCCGGGGGCATTGGGTCCTGACTTCCAAGACGTTTTCCTTCCACCGGGAGTGACACTCTTGGAAGCAACGACTTCTTGTTCATTATGATGAAGTTCGTTCGGAGCATAGTTCCTTTCCTATGTCAAGCTCCTTAAAAAATGAAACTGGGTCTGGTCGGAGCATAGTTTGCTTTCCTATGTCAAGCTCCTTAAAAAATGAAACTAGGTCTGGTCGGAGCATAGTTCCTTTCCTATGTCAAGCTCCTTAAAAAATGAAACTAGGTTTGGTCTAGTCGGAGCATAGTTCCTTTCCTGTGTCAAGCTCCTTAAAAATTGAAACTAGGTTGTGCGGAGCATAGTTCGCTTTCCTATGTCAAGCTCCTTAAAAAATGAAACTGGGTCTGGTCAGAGCATAGTTCACTTTCCTATGTCAAGCTCCTTAAAAAATGAAACTGGGTCTGTCCGAGGATAGTTTTGATCTTGTGACGACCTCGTAAAAAAACGAAACAAGGTGCTCGAGGATAGTTTTGATCTTGTGACGACCTCGTTAAAAAATGAAACAAGGTGCCCGAGGATAGTTTTGATCTTGTGACAACCTCGTTAAAAAACGAAACAAGGTGTCCGAGGATAGTTTTGATCTTGTGGCGACCTCGTTAAAAAACGAAACAATGTGTCCTGAGGATAGTTTTGATCTTGTGGCGACCTCGTTAAAAAATGGAACAAAGTGTCCCGAGGATAGTTTTTGATCTTGTGTCAACCTCGTTAAAAAACGAAACAAGGTGTTCGAGCATAGTTCCTGATCTTGTGTCAAGCTCGTTAAAAAATGAAACAAGGGTTATGAGGATAGTTCTTTTACTGTGTCAAGCTCATCAAAAAATGAAACAAATCCCTTTTCAAATCGAGTCTTTGATTAAGATCTCATAAAATCCAAGTCGAGTCTTTCCAAGATCTCGAAAGTGAACCTTCATTCCATCCACCTCATTGAATGCAATGAATCTTGTAGGGCATGTACCTCGATTTGTGTTATTATGCTGGGGGCGTGCGAACTCATAACAAGAATAGCTTTTTGTTTCAAGCTTGTGTAAACATGAAACCGAATCCAAGCAAAGTTCTCCATGGTTCAAGCCTGTGTAAAAATGAACCCATACCTGATTTACATCTCGTGATTGCCGTTTATCTGCTAACTTCTGTTAGATGAGCCTTGGTTGTTTCATTCCATCGCCACCATCTCTTTGGCTGATCATATGCTTTCACTTGGTTTTTTTTCCTTTCCTGAGGAACCACAGCAATGAGTGGTTTTATTAGCCAGCCTCTTGACCATTACATGTTTTGAGCAGTTCCACCATTGCCGGAACCAGTTGCTACCCTTTATGCCACTCGTTCCTCTAGGACGAGTCTCCTTTAAGCTCTTTTCTGACTCGTAAAAGATGAAAAGATTTCTGAGTATTTTTCCCTTTTTGACTAGTTAAAGAGAATAAAAATGGAGGTCTGCTTTCAACTCTTTTCCGACCATTTAAAGATGAAAAGATTGCCGAGTTTTTCCTCTTGACTCGTTAAACGTAAATAAGAGGCGGTCGTCTTTAAACTCTTTTCCAACCGTGTAAAGACGAAAAAATCATCGGACCCTTGTCGTTTTAGGTTCGTTATCAGTTACGAAGCGACGTGGTCTCGATCACTTTTTTACTTTTTCAGATCGAAATCACTACTTATGAAAGGTACTCCTCAATCATAATGATCGAGCGGTTCTTTCGAGCATTGTTTTATACTTTTTCGGGCTCGAGAGACACAACTTTACGAAAAAGGACATCCCTGGAGTTTCCTTTTCCGCTGTCTTTTCAAACTCTCTAAACATGAAAAGGCGCTGAGTTCTTCCTTTGTCAGACTCGTTAAAACTTAATGACATTGGATTCTGTCGAAATGACACTCACAAGCATATGCTATCCCTGTCAAGCTTGTTGATAAAAATAACTGGGGTACTCGCCAGAAATGGTGGGGAAAAATGGGACCACAATCATTGTCGTGTCGGCAGTATGTCACTCTTGAACATGGCACTTGTCTACCTTTGTGTCTGTGTGGGGAAATCTCATCTTGTTTTTACACTTGCCTTCGTGGGTTTGGGTCATCCTGTTTGACCTCTCATCTGCTCATTACCTCGTCACCATGACCCTTGATCATTTGATGTCAAATACTGCCAAGTCCACTGTCGTGCCGCCAATATGTTCAAGAGAAGTTGACCTCTGCAGAATACTCAACCACCCTCTGATACCTCACACAAAACATCTTATCCTTCTCTGTCTCGTGTCGATGATGTGGGAAACATTATGGCCCACCTTCGATCAAGGTCACTTCCTGTTGACTTCAGCTCATTATCTAGGAAGTTGACCTAGAGACTCCCTCCAGGTGCCTTGGAGCCTGCATGCCTCAATGGCAGGTTCTTCGTGTTCGACGTGAGGTTTTCATCATTGGCCTCCGATCGAATGATTCTACGGGTGTTTGACGCCGGCTCACTGATTCACATGCCGTAGATTGTACCTATAGTACCTTGAGGACCATTGTCATTATTAGTGGTACCTCTCGCGTCTGTTAACAATTTTCATCATTGACTGGTAATCAGACGTTGTTCTTGCATGTTCGACTTCAACTCCCATATTTGCATGCTTGAACTTGTACTTTGTTCGGGTTGAGATGGAGCGCAAGACCCTGGATTTTGTCTGTTGAGATCCAGGTTGCGATTTTGTGGATTATTATGATCATTACATGACTCATTCACTGGATGGCTGCGACCATGCCTGAGTTTACTTATCGATCCTTACTGGATGGCTGTGCCCATACCTTGGATCTGGATTTTTATGTACTCTGCTATGGATGGCTGCGTCCATTCCACATACGTCATGTACTTGAGATATCAGTTGTACTTCTTCATGCTGATTCTCCGGCGGCAGTGTTTTCAGTTGGCCATGTTCTTGTAAAGCATTTCACCCCTCTCTCTCTCTCTCGGGCTTCATGCTTTAGGCAGCATCTGTTACACAGTAATTTTTCACCGTCCCTGTTACCCCTTTTCCCGCACATTGGAGGACTTATTCCGAGACCTGTGAGAAGTGACATAACCTGAAAACACTTGCATTGTATCCCCTTGAGTATGTACTTCATATGCCCTGAAGACACCTTCTGCAAAATACCCATAAAAATAGCCCTTTTTCCATTGGCGCGGTTCCACTGTGTATCACTCGCGCCAATGGGGGAAATCCTCCAAAGAGGGCGCGCCAGCTGGCGCTCTGTCTCAGAGTCGCACTCGCGCCAGCCCAGTTGGGTAAAGTTTTTAACAAACAAACTTACGAAGGTTCTTCCTAACCTATTCATGAACTGATTCCATCTTGAGTTAGTTCAGTTGGGCTTCGAATCTCCATAGAAGGGAAGTAGTTCTCCACCTCTCATGGAAGCTTCTTAGTGATAAAGCCAATCCCATGAATCTTGTGGATGACCCTAACTCCTTCTCCTCTATCTATAAAAGCTTGTCCTTTTGCCTTTGACAAGTTAGTCTCCAAGTTAGTCTCCAAGTTCCAAATTCTAAGTCTCAAAGTCTGAGAATTGCTAAGCTTATGCTACAAGAAGCCTTCTTCATCCCCATGAAGCTAAATCTAAAGTGAGGAGATTCTTGTCCAAGTAACCAAGGAGAGAGAGGCTTGTTCCCCATTCCCAACAAGCTTTGCAAGGCATGTGCTGCTGATCACCCAACCAAAGGAGGATTTGACGTCAAAACTATGGTTGTATTCTTCTTTGTTGTTTATGAATAATAGATGACTATCATTATGGTTCCACTCTTATTGTCTTTGTAATGATGATTGAGTTATATTCTTTCTGACTGATATATAGTTGCATCTATTGGATTTTATGCTTATGTTTGTGTCATTCTTTGCATGTGCAAGTGTCCGTTCACGAGGATTGTGGGGATTGTGACCAGCCAGAGCAAAGGAACGGGAGTGACGACTCTTCTACAAATATTAGCGTTGGAATCTAGGTAGGCCCTCATCATTGGTCTTTGATTTGCAATTAGGAACCTACGTGTTAGCGTTGTTTGATTGTTGCTAGACCCCATCTGGGCTAGTAGGGATCGCCTCTGTCCGCAGAGGGGATTTACCTCCACAACAATACCTCTAAGATCTCATGTGGAAGAGTGCAAAGCTTGTCAAAGTAAAGGAAATTCCTATTTCGGACCCCAGGAAGAGCTTGTTCAACATCAAGGCTAAAAAGGTTGTAAGGTTCTTCTACTTCAAAGTTAATACAAATAAGTTTGTTTTTCTCAATAAATTGTTTGTTAGAGCCTAGATTTACCTCAAGCTGAAAAGGTAAGATTCTAGGTCTACATCAAACCATGCTCAGCCTCGTAGCTAGCCCTACGAGGACAGGAGATGGCTCTCTCCGGGTCAATCTCAGCAAAGGATAATCAGATAGGGTTTGAGATGACTTATTTAACAACTAATCTTAGGCTAGGTATGAAGTGTAAAGATTTAATTTAATTTTTTTGGGGGTTTTGTTGGAATCAAGGGAAAGGAAAATTTGGGTCCGGGGATGAGGCCAAATTTTTGCAGAGTTTCGGTTGGGGCAAGGTAGGCAGTAGTTTTGATGCTTTAGATTAAATGAATGGATAGAAAAGACCGCTGAGGAGCTGAAGAGGGCAAGATACTACAAGAATCCTCTCCAAACAGATGAAAAACATGTAAAACTAAACAAAGTATCAGGCAGAGCACAACAAACTCATGAATTCTACCTTTGTCGCTCAATTTGTTTACTTTCAGAAGAAAAGAGAAGGGAAATGGCATACATAAAACATCAATGAACTTACGGTTACATGAAGAAACACACCATCAAAACACAGAGCCATAAGGATCCCAACAAGTGCTGCAAAACCCTGGTCTTTCCTTTGCAAAAAATGCAGAAATCAGATGTACAATAAAATGCCAAGCAATCCCAAGTCTCCAACCATGCAAATGACTGAGAAATTACATAATATAGACAAGCCTAACTCCTTCCCATGCCTCTGGCGGTCGAGCTCATCATTCTAGGAGCTGTTTCAACTATATCTAAACAAGGAACTGAAAAATAGGCAATGAAACAACTTGCCCCTATATGTTAGGAAACTGATTCATTCACTCACATTTCACCTTTTGGTGAATGAATCTTCTAGAACAAGTAAAAATGTGCCAATATTACATCATGGTCATCAAATTATGTCATGGTAGATCAATAGTTACATCAGAAAGTAAAACTAGTCAAAATTGGGCGAATTTCTGAGCTGAAGAGTGAAAATGAGGCCAAATTTCTCTATGCGTCGCTCCCAAATTCTCTATGCACTGCACCACGTTGGAGCTGATTTTGAGGCACTTCCCGAAGTCTAAATTGAGCCCATGATAGTTCATTGGAAAGCCCTACCTGTCTACTTTCCAACCCAAGTGGAATTTATGGATTTTGTGTCCATTTTTCCCTCCAAATATCAAATCTCCCAGACTACTTCCTATGTGTCAAAATAGGGGCAGTGAGGTCATTTTTTGAGTGTTTTTTGACCTTTTGAGGGCTCAAAACCTGCCCAAATTTCTTGGCCATAGGTAGGAAAACATAATTTATCATGAAAAATCTAGAAATGCAAAGTTTTTTGGATTTGGAGCCCTCTAGCGAAAGCGAACGCCACGTGGCGCGACGCATAGGGAGGAAAACCCTGTTTTTTGTGCAAAAAATTTCCAAAATGAAAAAATTGCTCCAAATTTCTTGAAATTTGGGCTGGACCTTCTTCATCAAGAGCAATGTTGAGCCAAGGATGCTTTGGCTAAGATTCAGAGTCTATCCTCCCTTTTACAACGTTTTAGTGCCCTCCTTGTGCATGCAGTTTCAGTTGTAAAGTCACTGTCTTGGTCATATAATGTATCGGTGTCCGCCTCCATGGTGTTGAAAGTCTATGCCAAGTGTATGTTTGGTTTGTTGAGAATGAGAAATGAGAACTTGGTGTCTTGTTTCAATGCCAAATGTGTGCCAAAGGGAAATGAGGGACTGTGGTAAAAATGGGACAGTGGGAACAATGAAGTCTTGCCAAGTGGTAGTTTGCCCTTTGAGGATTTGACAAACTTTGGAGGAGGGGACAACCACTAAATGTTGGAGTAACTTGGGATTTTGGGAAATAGGAATTGGGGGTATGATTTTGGAGAATAGGGAAAACAAGGGAAATATGGAATGAGGAAGTGATGAGGTGAGGAGATGTTTGGAGGCAAACAGTCAATATAAAACCCTAGCAGCAATATCCTTTGCAAAAGGTGAAACAATGATAGTACATGGATTTTACATGTGCACATAAATGTGCTCTCATCAATACATGCCCAAAACATGAAATTTCATGAGTACATGGCAACAATGAGCATCAACATATGCTCCATGTGGCAACAGCAATAAAAATGTAATACATGGCATATCCATCAAGTGCAAGGCCTCCACGAGCTATGACATAAGTTCTCAAAATGTAGCAGCAACAAATAGAGGTACTAACATCATCTTATGCTAGTACATGGCCACACAACACCTTGGCCATCAATGAACATCCTACAGTAAAGTCATAATAACCTAGCATCCATCATGCTCCATATGTGCATCATCATCAAAATCAATTGGTAGTAGCAATATGTCATAATAGGGTTTGCTTCCCTTTGAACACTCACCATGCCACAAGCACCATCAAACAAACACCAACATGGGATAAAAAACAATGATGGAAGCTCTACCTACTTGTCACAAGACCGATCCATGCATTTTTGGGCAATTTGAGCAAATCCTAGAAGTTTTTGGGTGTAGGAATTTACAGGGTAAGTTCCTCAGAAAGAACACCAAAAGGACACCGCTCACAACCAGATCTCAAATCAATACACCAGTATTTTTGACGTGGTTAAAACCCTCAAAGAGGGAAACAGTCCACGACCTGAGCCAACGTGGCCACTTCAGGCAATTTATTAACCAAAGAATGAAAATTTACATAAGCTTTCTCTCATAGACGGATTACCCGAACAATGACCCTCCATGCGCTTTAAATAGAACTCATGGACCAATCGGGTGTCAAGCCACGGATCAAGTGTCGGTAATACCAAGGAGAGAGTGAACCGTCGGATCACTACATATCGTGACCGTCGGATTGTAAGTTACAAAATGTACAACGGTAAAGAAACACACTTTTCCTAACTCTATACTAGACCAAGTTGAACTTAACTATTTCCTATGTGTCGGAATATCCTAACATCCCCCCTTAAGAACAACTTGGGATAGGATTGAAGGATTTACAAATATGACACAATAGGAGAAGGAAGGAGGCACTAGAGCCTATCCCCCCTTAGTGACAACTTCCTGAACTCCAAGCATATATCGAAGTTTAGTGAACTTCGCCTTTGTGAGAGCCTTTGTGAAGATGTCTGCAACCTGATCATCTGTTGAAAATATTGCACTTTAAGAACATGGTCATGAATGAGCTTTCTGATGAAGTGCATGTGTAGTTCAATTTGTTTGCTGCGCTGATGCTGGACTGGATCTTTGCATAGCTGAATGGAACTTTGATTATCACACCAAAGTGTGGTTGGATGCTGCTGCTCAAAGCCAAACTCTGATAGGATCTGACGAAGCCACAAGGCTTCCTTACTAGCTTCCACGGCACCATGATACTCTGCTTTTGCTGACGAAAGAGAAATGGCAGCCTGTTTCTTACAAGCCCATGTAATAGGTCCTGAACCAAGAGTGAAGACATAACCGGTAGTAGACTTCCGATCATCAGGGTCACCAGCCCAATCAGAATCAGTGAAACCAACTAATAGAGGAGCTGCTTTGGCACTGTAATGAATCCCAAACTATACTGTACCTCGAACATAACGAAGTATTCTTTTAGCTGCTTTCCAATGACTTTCACGGGGGTTTTGCATAAAACGAGCAACAAGGCCAACAGCAAAGGAAAGGTCAGGACGAGTATGGGTTAAATACAAGAGTTTTCCTACAAGTTGACGGTATAAGGTAGCATCAACTTCAGGAGAAGTACAAGAGACTGAAAGTTTGACTCCAGACTGAAAGGGAGAAGGGCCTGGCTTACAGTCTTCCATGTGAAAATGACAAAGAATATCACAAGCATACTTGGAATGGGAAAGGGAAATACCCTCCTTGGATTGCAAGACTTGAAGACCGAGAAAATAGTGTAAGTGTCCTAAGTCTGTAATTTCAAATTTCTTTTTAAGGCTGGACTTCACATGGTTTATAAGGTTGGGATCACTACCAGTAAGAATAAGATCATCAACATAAAGAACAAGGATGATAAGAGAGTTGCCCACTTTCTTGGTGTAGACAGTATTGTCAGAATAACACCTAGAAAACCCAGATTCTAAAAGAAAGCTATCCATTTTGGCATACCAAGCCCGAGGAGCTTGCTTGAGACCATAAAGGGATTTCTTAAGTCGACATACAAGGCTGGAGTCTGTTTGGATGAAGCTAATGGGTTGTTCCATATAGATTTCTTCATGCAAGTCCCCATGCAAGAAGGCAGATTTAACATCCATCCGATGGACTTCCCATTTTAAAGAGGCAGCAAGGGAAAGAACAAGGCGGATAGAGTTCATTTTGGCAACAGGGGAGAAGGTTTCAGTGTAGTCAATGCCTTCAACCTGTGAAAAGCCCTTAGCAACAAGACGAGCTTTATGTTTATCTACTTTCCCATCTGGTCCATACTTGGTTCTGTAAACCCATTTACATCTAACAAGTTTGCGTCCCTTTGGTAGAGGAACAAGATCCCATGTATCATTTGCCAACAATGAATGATATTCTTCATTCATAGCTGCTTCCCAATGTGGATGGCCCGAAGCTTCTGCAAAAGTGTCAGGATCATGATTTACTGGAGCTTGAGCCAGTAAAGAAGAGGCTCTTTCAAACTGAGAACGTGTACGTCGCTGATCTGTAGGATCACCGGCAAGATCACCTGCTGCATCCCGAGTAGCACGGACCCATCTTGGAAGTTGAGGATCCTGAGAAGGTGGGGGAGGATTGTCATCCTCACTTTCATCATCTGAAGAAGAAATGTTTTCAAAAGTAGAAGAGATAGGAAGAGGTGGCACATCCGCCGGACTAGGCTCGCAGGCCGATTTATTTTCATCAAATTTTACATCTCTTCTAATGATAACATTTTTGGACTTAAATGGAATAAGTCTATAACCTTTTACATCTTCAGAATATCCAACAAAAGTACATTTCTCACTCTTAGGTTCTAAAGCTTTATGCTTTTCATCTGGAATATGGGCCCATGCTTCACTTCCAAAAACACGAAAGTGACTTACATCTGGTTTAATGGAACTCCAAGCTTCTTCTGGAGTGATATTCTTTAGAACCTTAGTAGGAGTGCGATTGATTATATAATTTGCACAATTAATTGCTTCGGCCCAAAAACTAAGACTGAGTCCTTTAGATTGCAGCATACAATTAGCCATTTCCTTTAAGGTGCGATTTTTCCTTTCAGCTAGACCATTTTGTTGTGGAGTGTATGGAACAGTATGTTGCATTTGAATTCCATTTTCGGTGCAAAAGTTGATGAATGTGTTTTTAACATATTCTCCACCATTATCAGTTCTTAGCTTAAGAATTTGATGTCCAGATTGTTTTTCAACAAAGGCTTTGAAGGCCAAAAATGTGTTAAATACTTCGCTCTTGAGTTTTAAGAAGTATACCCAAGTGCGTCTGGAGAAATCATCAATGAAAGTTAAGAAATACTTGCAGCCAGAGAATGAAGCAACAGGAAGTGGACCACATAAATCACTGTGCACAAGCTGTAAAGGGGCTGAGGCGTGCCAAGAGGCACGTTTTTCAAAACTGTCCCGATGATGTTTTCCGAGTACACATCCGGAACAAACACCATCTCTGCAAGATACCATAGGAAGACCTGTCACCATATTTTCTTTACATAGATGCTGAAGGGAGCGATAGTTTAAGTGACCAAATCGCTCATGCCAAAGTTTGCTCACTTCATCATTATGAGCAACAAATACTGAGGGAAGATTTGATGACCCAAAGTTGTGAAACTTATACAACCTTGTGGAATCATCAGCAATACCAGTAGCTAGAATCTGTTTAGGATCTCTTAGATCGTTGATTACAACATCATGAGGTGAAAATTCAACAATTTTACCTTCACCTGAATGAGTTATCTGATATACGGATAGAAGGTTGCAGTATAAGGTTGGAACACATAATACATCATTAAACTGACCATTGTCTAGATGAACAGTTCCAGTCCCTACAACATTAAGAGATCTATCATCACCAACATATATATTTTTGGTGTTACAATCATTTAAAGAAGAAAACATGGCTTTGTTTTTGGCCATGTGATAAGAGGCTCCAGAATCAATGAGCCACTCATGAGAATGAGAAGAAGAAGATACATTTAATGCATAACCAGACTGAGATGATTGACAACGACATGCAGAAAGTGCCATTCCTGAAGATGAAGTTGAAGTTGAAGTTGAAGAATGCTCCACATGGATGTTATGTTTCTTCATTGCGGCTTCCAAGGCTTCCATCTTCTTAAAGCATTTAGATTCTAAGTGGCCATCTCGATTACAAAAGTTACAATGTCTATCAGTCTTCTTCCATTTGTTTCTATTGGTCCTATCATTTTGCTGAAATGATCTTTCATTTTGAGGCTGAGTTTGCTTAGGACCCTTGTTTGGTTTAGGACCATTCTTTTTAGGATATGACTTCTTAGGATTCTTTGAATTTGGTTGCTGTTGGGCGGCTAACGCTTTCTTGGAAGAGTTTCCAAGATTAAGAAGACCAAGGTGTAAGAGTTTTTCTTGTTCTCTTATTAAAGAATCACAATTAGAGTCAAAGGAAGGGGCCTTGTAGTCTTTTCCTTGACAAATGAAAGCTTCCCTTGTAGAATGGAAGGTGGAAACAAATACAGAGTAGGCTGGTCCCAACTTAGTAAGAATGGAAAAAATAAGGTTACTATCTTCTTTCTTAACCTTAACACATTCCAAGAGATATCTAAGGGTCTTGAATTTGGACAAGAAATCTTCAATGCAAGAAAAATTATTAGGATCCAATGTAAGCAACTCATTTTCAAGTTGATGGGCTCTAATTTCATTTTTAATCCCAAAAACTTTAGTGATTTGTTCCAATGCTTCATGAGGAGTATCAAGTTCTGCAATATGGAATCTAAGATCAGGAGAAATAGACATCCCTATCAAACCACGTGCTTGATCTTGTCTATTTTCCCATTTTGCAGCCTTGTCTTCATCTTTTGGTTTCTTCTCTTGGCCTGTGGCTATTCTGTAGAGACCTTTACTTCTAAGTAAATCTTCCATGTAGGCTATCCATTGGAAGTAGTTAGTGCTGTCAAGAATGACTTGACATGGACTTTCCATTTAAAAAAAAAAAACTGAAGCTGGAGATGCTAAAAATAAGTGTTCCAATGGATAGATCTCGAAAAATTAGGCTGTTTTAAAAAAAACGGCTCTGAAAAAGGCTTCTGGATGAAGAAGTTATGGCTTTTTGAAAAAAATTTGTTGAAGTTGTCCGCAAAGTGCGCGAATGTGCGGGAATGAAAAAAAACGCCCCCACAAAATGGAGATTTGAACCCAAGACCTCTACTCTCTTAAAATAGCTTTGAACCAATTGAGCTATACAAAAAATTTGAGAGTGAGAGAGAGAGAGAGAGAGAGAGAGGGGGGGGCCTTGGGTTGCGTGCTTGCCTTGAGAAAGCTCTTTTTTTCCTACAAAACAAAAACACAAAACCCAACACGAATATGAAAAGAAAAATGAACCTTACGGCTCAAAGTTAGCTTTAGCCGGAAACTAAATATTTTTCTCAATGTTTCTGATTTTCCAAGATCACACTAAGGTGCAGGGAAAAGAGCATACGCATGAGAAAAAAAACTTCCTTTCTGTTTCTGATTTGCCCAGATCGCACAGAGTCGTAGGGCAAAGAGCATACGCAGAAATGAAAGGTATAGATCCCGTAATAAAAAAAAGCTAAATAAACAGAAACCGAAATAACCAGAGAGAAAATAACAGTAAACTGCAGATAAACACTGTATACCTCCAGATCTTAAAAATGACGCAGATAGGGCTACCGGAAACCTTTTCGCGTGAAACGAAAGGGGTTCCTCACTAGAACAGATGCTCCGAACACAACAGAGCAGTCCTCTCGGCCTGAAAGCAGTCAGAAATAGTAGATCTAGGAAACGACAGCCGCATGCAGTTCTACCAGTTTCAGATTTGGATCACCAACGGACGCGGCCCTCAAATAGCTCTGATACCATGTAGGAATTTACAGGGTAAGTTGCTCAGAAAGAACACCAAAAGGACACCGCTCACAACCAGATCTCAAATCAATACACCAGTATTTTTGACATGGTTAAAACCCTCAAAGAGGGAAACAGTCCACGGCCTGAGCCAACGTGGCCACTTCAGGCAATTTATTAACCAAAGAATGAAAATTTACATAAGCTTTCTCTCATAGACGGATTACCCGAACAATGACCCTCCATGCGCTTTAAATAGAACTCATGGACCAATCGGGTGTCAAGCCACGGATCAAGTGTCGGTAATACCGAGGAGAGAGTGAACCGTCGGATCACTACATATCGTGACCGTCGGATTGTAAGTTACAAAATGTACAACGGTAAAGAAACACACTTTACCTAACTCTATACTAGACCAAGTTGAACTTAACTATTTCCTATGTGTCGGAATATCCTAACATTGGGCTCTCTAGCTGTATGCGCGCATCCAACCCAATGCGTCGCACCTTCCCTATGCACCGCACCAGTGTAAATTTACACTGGAAATTGCAGCCCAATGCGCCGCACTAGTTATGTGCGCTGTGCCACTTAGCCAACACGCCACACAGCTAATTTCAACACACAATTCAGCTTCAAACAATGCTTTCGCTCCTCCACGACTTGTCTTTGGTTCTCTGATGTCTTTGGCATGTGAATGGATTATTTAAACACCAGAAATGCCTTATATATCATGGACCTTGATTTTTGATGTGAAAAACCCACTTTTGTAGTTTTGAAACCTTTGACACTTCAATTTGAAACTTTGTTTTGCTTGATTTGTGATTTTTTGACTTGAATGATGAATCTTGTCTATTTTTGAAGGGATAGATGGCATGGTGTAGTGATGAGATAACAGTGATGGGAGATGGGAAGAAACAAGGTGGGGAGGTGGGATGATTGACACCAAAACAAGTTTCAAAACCCTAAGGAGGCACTTCTCAACAAGATAGTAGGGTTTAGTTTTGTACTCAAATATTTATAGTCAAACACATAATCAACACCAAGCATGAGTCATTAGAAATAGAGGAGTGGCTTTGAATTACTCAATCATGGAGAAACCAAGCAAATTTGATGTTGGAGAGGAATGGAAATTTTTTTGTGTTTCAACTCAATGCGCTGCGCAAGCAACCCAATGTGTAGCGCCTTTTTGCAGGAGGCTTTTGGAGGCCTTCCTGGTGTCCAAATTGGGCGCAGGATAGCGTGTTGGAAAGGTATTTGAGTATAATTTCCAACCCAACTTGAAGTTTTCAATTTGGAGTTCAGTTTCCCTGTAAAAAATAGAATCTCCCAAGACTGGTCAAAATGTGCCAAATGAGGCTGCCTCAAGGCAGAGTGGTGTTGCAGTCAACGTTTGAAGGTCTTCCTCAATTCCAAATTGAGCTGATGATAGCTCATTGGAAATATATTTATGTCTAGTTATCATTTGACTCATCAAGAAAGTCATTTGGCCAACCAATCTAGGAGAAAACTTGATTTTCCCAAGGTCACTTCAGAGGTGCATCAATCCTCTTGAGGCAACTGTATTTTTGACATTTCTCCAAAACCATGACACCTGTGTAAAAAGTGAAGGAGGTTTTTGTTCCTTGGACTATTTTGGACAAAAACCTCTCTCAGTTTTCCCAAATTCATATTTTAGTTCTCATTAATATCATTTGAGTGAAATCTATCCTAATGTGTGGAACAAGAGATTTGTCGAAATGAATCGAAATAAAGGGGATAAGGGGCTTCTAAATTCTTGAGAAAATTTTGCGAGGTGGGGAGGGATGTTAGGAAGTAGGGGAAAGTGGAATTTCAGAGATGGAGTGAGGGGAAGGGGTAAAAAAGTGCTAAACATAGGCCTAGCCTAGAAAATTGCCAAGTTGTAGCAAGAAACTAGGGTTTGTGCGAAATGAGGAATTTGGGGGATCTTAGTGATGGGAAGTGTTTAATAAGGTACATTAAGGATAGGGGAAGGTGTATGAATATCAGGATACAAGTTTTGCTAATGATTTTACCATCTAAGAGAAATTACCTTCATAACCCTAGGAGAGGGAAATGAACCTTACCTAGGCACAACCGAAGCATGAACAAGGTATAAAATGACCCATTGGAACCTAGCATGATGATGACAACCCTCTGAATGATGGTAGACTCAGCTGAATGGTGACATTGTTTGACATTTGGACAACTTTGAAAGGGAGTGAAAGCAAACCGTAGACCTAATGCCTAGTGACCAAATTTTGCTTGAAGACTCACTGAAATGACAAAATTTGACCTTGACACCTTAAAATCACTTCGTAAAAGCATGTTTGATCACTGTAGGAAGGCTGCAAAGACTAACACTAACACTGTTCATTTATGGTTTATTTTATGGATTTCTTGATCACCATAATAGACATGATTTATGATATTTGCTATGCAGGTGCTATCTGATGTTTGCTTGTTTGTGATTGCAGGTATTTAAAGATAATTCTTTCGAACAATCGAGGGATGAATACAACAAACAAGCATTGGATATAAGTTAGGATTGTAACACCTCTATAGTATTTATTTGTAAATTGCATATGTCTAGAGAAAGATAGATTTATTTGTCTGTTTGTTGCTAGATTATCTTGTGATACTAGGGAGATCTGTCTTGTCCGCAAGATCGATTTATCCGACCAACATGCATTGACTATGAATTTGAGAAATACTGTGGAATTTTTGTGTTGAATAGCATGAATAACTAGTGGAATTTCCTTTATGGGATCAGTATTTAATTGTCTAATAAAACCTGTGTATAGGCATGTAGAAATCGGGATTTCCTTTTGAATGAACAGAGGGATTAGCTGGAAGTGAGCACAATTGGTTTTCACAGTAGACAGGGGAAGATTGAGAATTAACTTCTATAGTGGAGGATGAAGGTTTTTTATTAATTTCCTAAAGGATTGTAAAGATATAGTGAAGGACGAAAGAACGATGGAGATTAAGTCGCATCATTGAAAATGGAAGATTGACGATGTAGAAAGAATTAAAATAGCAAATAACGGGAACTGTTGGAATAAAAGATCCATAGATCTGACGGCCATCGCATGGATACAGGTGCTGAAGTTTAACTCTAAAAGCGGACCTAAGAAATTATTAAAACAAGTTTAAAGTCCGGAGGTGATTGGACCATTTGTTGAAAGGTGATCAGATGCATATCGCGTGCAAACAAGCACGGTCGTTAATTCCAAAAATGGATGCGATAAGGTTTTATTCAATGGGCTTAAACCCTCATTCAGTTCTGATCATCAAGATCGTTCATTGGTTGATTGATTGGATGGTAATCATGCTTGAATGTGTGCAAGGGTTAACGCGTCGAGTGGACCCGACAAGTTATGAACTGGGGTTTAATTTATTTGGGTTCTGGTCTTATGCGTTCAAAGTGCAACAGGCGTTTGTTGTTCGGGTTACGTTGTATTCCACTGTTTGTTCTGATTATGTGGATTATGGGTTTATTTTAAAATCCGCCAATGTAAAGGCTTTTAATATATGTATACATGGGCCCATAACCCACAGGTCCACGTACTAATTATGTAAGTGATAGCTTTGCTGCATTCAAGCAGTTGAGTTGTCATCACCAGTTTACTCAGTAAATTTGAGTAGGTGGAGTTAGAGTTTAGTTCTGCATGTTTGATTGCTAATTTGTAGCAATCAAGGTTAGTTATCGCAGGTTGTTTTCAGTTAAAATAGTTCCATCTTTTGGAGGAACTAGTGGAAAGTTAGTTAAGCATTAGGACTTCAGTCACACTCAGTGATCAATCAGTTGAAATAACTAGTGCACGTAGAGAATTCGAGTTACCCAGTTGAGGTGGATATTCCAAGGAAATGTAACATCAATTGTAGACTAGTCTTGAGTGAAAAGGTGTTTCATGCAGTTAGATGATCAACCTAAGGAATTGCGCAATTCAATTAGAGGAATTTCCTAAATAATAGGGGCTCATTCCTCAAGGAAAAACAAAAGGATATAGGAGCTCAAGTCGAGGATAAATTTGAGTAAGTTTGGGTCAGAGGTCTTCAGTGAGCAAAGAGATAGGTTTTGCACTTACAAGGTGAGATTAGTTGATTAAAGCAATTGTAACACATATATATTCATTTGAGTGATGCAAGTGGACAATGGGGTTTTTAGCAGATTTCTTTCCCCAAATAAAATACTTGTTTCAATGTGTTATTTATTCTTGCGTGTCTGAGATTTTTGTTCTAAATTATGAATTTTTGTCTGCAAAGAAGTAAAGTAGGTTTGTGTCTTGTGATTTTGATTAAAACTTGATGAGCAGTTCCAAATTTACAACCTAATTTCTACATGAGTTGTTGAAGAAGACTGAGAGGAGAGATGACCTGGAATACTTGGTATTTTTGGTCTTAGGTTGGATATCTCATTTTGACTTGATTCAATAAGAAGAGGATTGTTGGGTTTTCCCCTTTGTTGTGTTTTTCTCTCGATTGGAAGCCTAAATTTTGTGTCTCTTTCTTCTTTGTGACATTGGGAGATTGAATAGTGTACAATTGCTTGATGAAGAAGAAATAATAAGTCAAAAGAAGAATATTAACATTCACAAGTAATTATCAAGAATGAGAATCAAGATTCATTTCCATTACACTTGATTTTACAACATGGTATTAGAGCTAAGGTGAAGAAAGAAAAATCACATTTGGAGACACTCTTACAAGGATGAAAGAAGAATAACAACATTGTAGCATCCATATTTGAAGATATCTTTGAAATAATAGTTTGGTAGAAACTCTGTTTCAAGCCTACATGTCTAATCCAATGGAATTCATGTGTAAGGAAAGAAATAAGCTTGATTTAGCATCTAACTTTCAAGCTCGGAAAAACAGAATTGACTTAGTCCTCAAAGAAAATGATGCCGTGAAATTTGTTCAAGAAAACGTTCCAACACCATATGACAATAATGCTCAAGAGGTAGAAAAATATGAAAATGGAGAGATCATGGCTAAAAGGATTCTCTTTGAGTCCATAAAAGACCACCTTATAACTTTTGTATCAGAATTATCTACAACTAAACAAGTTTATGATACCTTAGTGAAATAGTACTCTATCAACACATATAGGTCACAAGATAGCCTGACAATCTCAACTCTATCAATCAAAGGTTATGAAAGAAGAAACTATAGATTCATATTTCATGAATATACCAAATATTAAGGATCAAATTCAATAACTTGGTGAGAAAATATCTGATTCATAAATGATTACCATTGTAATCTATGCTTTACCTAGAGAATGTGATGGCTTTTGCAAGTAGCGTCTATGATAGAAAATATACACCATCATTTGAAGAATTATGGACTCAATGTACACTAGAAGAAACTAGAATAAAGGCTAAAAGGAATAATCAACCTATCAATGAGGACTCTCAAGCCTATGCAACTAGATCAAAGAATAAATTTGAAAATAAAAAGAAAAATAAAAATAAAGACATGTCCAAAATCCAATGCTTTTGTTGTCATGAATATGGACACTACAAGTCAAATTGTCCTAAGAATCCTAAGAACAAAAAAAGGAAGGAAGGATCTTAAGCATTAGCAATTGAAGATGAATAACCTCTAAATAAATGGAAGGAATATCCCAAAGATCTCTACTATTGAAAGATCATAAGGATTATGACTAGTGTATCATACACCAGGTTTAAATTTTTAATTTACTTTTTTAGGAGATATGGATCTCTATCATCAATTCTAGTATATGTGGATAAAATTTTGTCTAGAAGGACATGCTTAGAAGGAAACTCCCTTAGCATAATCATTATAAATAAGCAAAACAAAAGTATCATAGAAACTAGTTAGATGTTAACCCTGGAAGAGAAGTTGGTGGATGACAAAAAATAATTAGATTTTGAAAATAGATATAGGAGAATCTAAAATGAAGGAGGAGTATATAATATAAATAGTCCAAGTTAACCATCCAACAAGTATATCTTTCTCAAGTAAAGACAAAGCTAGCAAAGTCCTAACATACCTTGAGAAACTGAGCTGGATAAGGAGCAAGAAGAAGTACATTTGTTTGTGTTTTTATTCATATTTTGGTACATGTTCAAAGGAGGAGGATTGGCCAAGATTGTGGAGGAATTCTAAGGTGGATTCTATATGCATCTGATCTGAGTTTGACAACTAGAGAGGAGGATCAAAACTCTATGCCCAAATATAGGGCCAAGATTCTTCAGTTAAAATAAGAAATCTGAATTCTAGTTATGCTAGAGTAGGAAGAGACGAGAGGTCTGTTGTTATGCAACCAGCCTTTAAATTACACAAATGAAAAATTCTTGGATGATGAAAATGACAAGACCTCCTTCTTATATATACGAGTCTAAGAGGTCCTAATACAATCATAGCCTACATAACAATAATATTGTAGGGGCACAACAACAACAATAGTGGGCTTCTATGGGTCACAATAATAATAACATGGGGACTATATGGGCACAATAATACAATAAAGGGGTTGCAATAATAACAATAAGGGGTTAAACTATTAGTATAGAGACCTAACATACCCATTCTTGCAAAAAGAGTTGTTCTCAATGCTTGAGTAGTTTTGGATGCTTCTATATAAAATTCGTATCCTCCCATGTGAAATCTTCAGCAGGTAAGTTCTTCCACTTGATGAGATATTCTAAAATTAATCGATTTAGTAGTTGTCGATTTCTTGTTTCTGTGACTCCTTTAGGTTCCAATATGATTTTTCCTTCCTCGTCAAGTTCTGGAAATATTGTTTAAACTGGGATCTTCTCATCAATAACCTTATTTAAGCACGAAACATGGAAAACTGGGTACACTTATGAAGATATAGGAAGCTCCAATTTGTATGCCATAGTACCAATCTTTTGTAACACTTTGTACAAAGCATAATACTTTGGTGATAATATACTATACTTCTTAGTTTACTTGAGGGACATTTGTTGGTATGGTTGTAGTCATAGGAATACCCAGTCACATACATCAAAAATTATTTCACTGCGATGTTGATCTTCCTATTGTTTCATTCTATTCTACGCCAAAGTGAGGTTATCCTTTAAGAGTTTGAGAACTTGTTGTTGATGCTTGATGTGATATTCCACTACTTGAACCTATAATTTTATTTTAAAGATGATGTGATGGACGATGGATGATATCCATAAAGTGCCATAAATGGGGTCATTTCTGCTGTAGTATGGAAGGAAGTGTTATACCACTATTCATCCAGAGGCAACCACTTGACCCATTACGTCTGTTTATCAGATATAAAGAAACAAAGATATCCTTCCAAAAAGTTGTTCACTCTCTCAGTTTTCCCATCAGATTGAGGATGATAATATGAGCTATGAGCTAACTGAGTACTCATATAAGAAAATAATTTTATCCAAAAATTTCCAATGAAAATGGGATCTCTATCGCTTACAATAATCTTTGGGTTTCCATGTAGATTTTGAATTGTTTCCACAAATGCAGTAGCAACCGTACTAGCTTTAAACGGATGAGATAATGCACAAAAGTGTGCATACTTGGTAAGTCTATCAACTAACACCATGATGACACTCTTTCCTTCGGAATTGGGTAAACCTATCATAAAATCCATTGAAACCTCCTCCCAACGTTGACTTGAAATGGATAAAGGTTGTAACATACCTAAGGTCTAAATTGTCTCAACTTTATTTTATTGGCAAACCAAATATTCTACCACAAGATTTTGAATATCAGATTTAAGGCCATCCTAAGAAAATTCTTTCTTAACCCTCTGGTATGTTTTTAAAAATCCTGAGTGCCTTCCTAACGGAGAGGTGTGCAATTCCAGAATAATATTTTGTTTGGGTTGAGAATTCTTACAAAGGTATAAGCGATCTTTGTACAATAGCGAATCATTTTTCCAACTATATGTATCAGATGTACTGGGATCTTGCTGCAACTTTTGAATGAGTGCCCAAACTTCTTCATCATTCTTCCATTTATCCCTTGCTTCATTTATCCAATCTGGTTGGATAATAGAAATGGCACAAAACAATACTTCCACATCCTCATCATTTCTTGAGAGTGCATCTGCAACAACATTTTTCTTCCCTTTTTTGTAGATGATTTCAAAGTCATAACCCAACATATTTGTGACCCATTTTTTGTTGTTGTTCTGAAGATAATCTTTGTTCTAAAAAGTATTTAAGACTATCATGATCCATTTTTACCTTTAAGTGTCTTCCCATTAGGTATGGTCGCCATTTCTTAAGTGCATGTAGTATTGCCAACATTTCCTTCTCATAAATAGCTTTGTGTAAATACTTTCCTTTGATTGGACAACTTTTGAAAGCAATGGGTCTTTCTTCTTGCATTAAAATAACACCAATTCCATTTCTTGAGGCATCACATTCCACAATAAAGGTTTTTGTGAAGTCTAGCGTGGCTAAGATCGGTGCTTGGCACATTGCCTCTTTAAGATGTTCAAAGGCCTTTGTTGCTTCTAGAATCCAAGAAAATGTATCTTTATTTAGTAATGTTGTTAGAGGTGTTGCTATTCTCCCATAATTCTTAACAAACTTGCGATAATACCCTATCAACCTAAGAAATCCTTGCAGATGCTTTATGGATGTGGGGATTTTCCATTCCTTAATGGATTTAATTTTGTCAGGTTCTACCTTAACACCTTCATGAGATACAATATGACCAAAATATTCCACCTCTTATACTCCAAAGAAACATTTGGAGCTTTTTGCATATAATTTTTTCTCCTCCAATAGTTTGAGAACCCTATCAACATGTTTAACATGATCCTTCCAAGACTTGATGTAGATTAGTATATCATCAAAAATTACTAACACAAATTTTCGAAGGGTTTGAAAATGGAATTCATCAAACCTTGAAATGTAGAAGGTGTGTTGGTAAGGCCAAAGGGCATGACCAAAAATTCATAATGACCCTCATGAGTTCTAAATGTTGTTTTTGGAATGTCTTCAGTGCTCATTATGATTTGATGATATCCTGAACAGAGATCCAACTTGGTCAAGTAAATTTCTCCATGTAATTAATCCAATAATTCATTAATGACATGAATGGGAAATTTATATTTAATAGTAATCTTGTTGAGCTCCCTATAATCCATACACATGCACCATGATCCTTCCTTCTTGTGTACCAATACCATTGGAGTAGAGAAAGAACTTTGACTAGGTTGAATTATACCAACCTCTAGCATTTTTGCAATGATACGTTCAATTTCACTCTTTTGGGCATATGGATATTTGTAAGTCCTGATGTTTGGGGGAACACTTCCTGGAATCAAATGAATAGAATAATCATGATCACAAATAGGTGGGAGGCCTTTGGGAGTCTCAAATAACTTGGAATGATTGTCCAGAACGTTTTCTAGATCTAGAGAAATAGATGATTTCGATGTGGGAACCTCTAGTGAACATAATTTTACAATTACACCCCATTTTTCTTTCTTTAGAACCTTTTTCATGATGTTAGAGCTGATTATCTTTACCAATTTCATTACAATACCCCTTAATTCAACTTCATTTCCTTCCAAAAAAAATTCAAGGAAATTTTTTGAAAATTAAAAGTTATCGTACGCAAAGATTGTAGCCATTGGACTTGTAGTACAACATCAGCACCACCCATTGGAATGGAAAGAATTGAACTATTAATTACATATTCGCCCATGAATAGCTTGATATTATGGCACTTTCCAGAGAAATTTATGGTTCCTCTATTTGCAACCATCACTTCACACTTTGATGCTAGATATAGGAAGCAATTCAATTCCTTCGCTATCTTACAATGAATAAAATTATGGGTAGTACCCGAATCAATCAAAATTATTAACCTTTTCTTCTTAATATGTCCTTCTATCTTGAGAGTTTGAGGAGTGGTAATTCCTACCAATGAATTACAAGATATGGTCAGATTCATTTCTTCTTTCTCTAGCGTTGGTTCCTGGTGTATATCCTCTTATTTTGACGTTTCTTGTTCCTTTTTTTCCTCCTCTTCACAATCTATGTAAAATAATTTCTTCTCAGCACACTTATGACCTTTAGTGTATTTTCTATCACAACTGTAACAAAGCCCTTTTGTTATTTTTTCTTCCAATTATTGTGGTGTCAACCATGTAGGTTGTGGAAGGATAGGGGAAGAAACACTTCCATATTTATGGTTGTGAGTGGTAGGATTCCTTGTTGCCATAATTTTTCATTCAATTTTTCTTGCCAACCTGAATGCCTTCTCCAATGAATCAGGTTTCCAAAGGCAAACCTCATGTCGGATGTTATCCTTTAAAGTCCCTATGAACAAATCAATTCTATGCTCCTATGGAATATTTTTTTTTTTCCACTGGAAAAATCGTAATTTTATTCATTATGAGTAAAATTACATGTTGTAGATGCTGTAATAGCATATGCTGTAACAAAACTTGTCCTGCAAAGATCAGGAGCTAAAAATCAATCAAATGTCTATATAAGCTTTCCTACCCTTCTTTTTTTCTATTTTCCGCCAGCCTTCATTATTAGGCGGGGCTGTTACAATAATCATTTGTGTTTCATTTGTGGTAGCCATGATGTCTTTTTCAGAATCTGAACTTGTAGTGGAGTATGCTCGCTTGCTGCCGCCTATTTCCTGTCCGGGGTTCTCATATTGCTGCTGTAGGTTGTTTGCATTTGGATCTGTTGCATCTTCAATCAGATTTTCATTATTCTGTAAGTGGAGCGTATATCCTTCTTTGCTAATTTCTGGATTATTCCTTCCATCTTCATCCTCTTGTTGTATACTGGTGGTTTCTACATTCTTTTCTTCTTCTATATCCTCTGTCCATGTGGCTATAAATTGCCATCCTTTCGGCTTTGGTGGTTGTCTCCTTTTCCTATCTTTTTTGTTTTGTGGGCATGCACTCTGTAGATGACCAGTTTGTCGACATATGCGGTAGTGAAAGGCAGTGTTTTCATAATCCAATGGCTATGCCCATTGCTTCCCATTATGGATTAGGAGAATGTGATTTGGTAGTCCTTGACTGAGATCTACCTCCACACAGATCCTGGCGAAAGTGTAGATATCCTTGGATAGGCGCTCGCTGTCTACTTTTAAAAATGTCCCCAAGGTGTTGTCGATTCCTGCCAATACTTTGTAGTGCCAAAAGTGTATGGGTAAGTTAAATAATTTTACCCAGACTGGCATTTTTGAGACCACCATGCTGTTTGGCTCGAATTCCAGGAACCAAGATTTCAAGAAGAGGCCAGCGTTTCCCCAAAACCATGGTCCCTCGTTCAAAGCATATTCTTTGTCCTTTATGGTGTCGAATTTGACGATAAAGAATCCCTTTGAGCAGAGATGGATGTCACAGTTTTCTGTCCATATGGAGTAAATCCATTGATGAAGGGCTTCCGGTTTTGGCCAAAATCCATTGAACCTGCATATCACTGCTTTAGTTGAATAATCAATATGTATTTCATTTACCTCTGGAATGGAGATTGTTAATGCAGGGTTCTGTGTTGTCTGCTCAACAATGTAGGCCCCTGGTGCTGTAGCTTGCTGTTCTGGTTTCTGTTGTGGTTCCATCTTCCCTTTCACTGCATCTTTGAAGGAAGCAGGTCCTTTTGATCTTGAGCCGGAACAAACTCCACGCAATATTGTGCTAAGACAGATGGTTGAATCATTTCCTATACCGTATTCCGTTAGCTCGGACTCCTCCTGCAGTACTTTCCCTTTGTAGAGGAGTAGTTGTTTGCATGGTGGGATTCCAGTCTTTTCTTGAATCCTCTGTTTGAGGGTTTTTGTCGCCTCCCCTTTCCCTATTACGGTGCATATAGTGTTCCCTTCCATGGATCTAATAAAGAGAGAGCTTTTTCTATCTTCGAGCTTATCCAATGCAGGTGCTGTTTGGATGTTTCGCTGATCCTTTGTAATCGAATCTTTCTGTTGCCTGTTCTGATCTATGATCTGTGGCTGTGTTTCAGATCTGTGAGTCTTTTTTTTTTTCAGGCATCCAGATCCAAGACTGGTGTAGATAGATTTGCTTGTAAGGTATTAAAACCCTTTGTTCAGTGATGGGTTTGAGGTTTTTACCTGCACGTTTGCCGATCTGGTCTTCTTCAGCGTCGTTGACCTGAAGCTCATTCCACAGTGGTTTCTTTGCTGTTCCATACCCCCATATCTGTGCTGTATACCACGATTCAAGGCCAGACGGAGGCTGTTGGTGAGCAGTTTCGTTTTCTGGATCTGACTGGGGCCGAGATATTGTCCTCACTTCGGCTTCACCCGTCTATGTTATCTGCGGTGGCTTCTCTATCCTCAAGAAGTTGGCGTGACCAGAGCAAAATGTCCAGCGTCCGATCCATGTGCATTTCAGTAGTATAGCCGACCCATTTGTGCCGATCGGGGATTTAACACCAATTTTCGCCTCCTGTAGTAGATCCAGCCGGATCCGAACCTCCGTTCTGCTTTGGAACCCTATCTGCTACAAATGTAAAGAAACCCTTGCTCTCGGCGACGCGCAGATGGCCGGTGCTGGTCTTGCAGCTCCAAGTTGTTGCCTCATGGGGATATCGAGTGTTTTAAGGATGCGATTTGGACGTAGAACCAGCTTTGTTGCAGGGATCGAGTCCCCTTTCACCTCGGGCCAAAGCCATTGTTTGAACGCGGATGCGTGAGCCATTGGCGGTCAAGTGAATCGACAGGTCCCAGGATCGAATCCAAAAAGCGCCGGATCCAATATATATATCTATATACCGCAGAGCGCCGGATCCAATATATATATCTATATATATCTGCTCCTCTGGAATATATTTTACCCTTATATTCAATTTTTGGAATTCCTCAATGTGCTCCACCATTGGACCATTTTTTTTGAGATTTATCAATTGGCTAAAAAATGTGTTGATTTTTGTATCCTCATAATGTGCTATCATTTCCTCCATAAAAATTGACCAAGTGACAATTTGTTTATGAGAGAAAAGCCATGAATACCATACAAACTGATTCAGTTCTAAATATAAAGTTGAAATGCGTACCTTTTGTGTGTTTTACACATTATGGAGATCGAAATATTGCTCCATCTAAAGTATCCTTGTTACAGGATCCTTACCATCAACCTTCCCCATATCGATCTTTGGAACATGGTGGGTCTTCAATCCAACATTATATTCTATGGAATCATTATTAACATTTATTTTTTTCTCATCATGAGTTTCCTCTACTACCTTTTCGCTATTAGGAAGCATTTCTTGAAGCAACTTTCCCAAACCTCCTTTAAAACCTTCCATGTATTTCTTCAAATCTTCAATGTTTATTTCTAAACCATCCATCTTAGATTCCATTCCATCAATCTTAGATTCCACGCCATTCATCTTTGCTTCCACGCATTTCTTTAAACCATCCATCTTAGCTTTTGTTACCTTTTGTGAGAGTGAAATTTGTTGCACTTAGTCTTGTAATTTTGATATATCATGTTGCATTTCTTCCTCTTCTTCATGAGTCATGGTAAAGATTTTAGGTTTCTTACTAGGTGTTTCCATTTTCTTTCTCCAGGGCATCAATTACTGATAATTATGCTTCACTATGCCTTTTGAATTACTTCAAACTATTTTTCAAACAAAACTTATGCAAAATTTTTAAAAGACTACACACTTTTTCTCACTTTGTAGTCGCTCGATATTGAATCTGTTGTATCTCTATCATTTAGGATCTCCAAGGTATGCAATTTCCTCTTGTGGGACACCTCTAGGTTTTCTTTCCAACTTCACAAGTCAGATAAAGATTGGATTCTCCAAGAAATAGTTATTCCAAATATTCCACGATGGCCAGATTATATACTAGTTCAGTAGAGCTAACTTGTACGAAGTACCACATGTCACTATTTCGACCTTTGGACCTGGAAACGATACAAAGAAAATGAAATTCCATCCCATTTCTTCAAATTTTTATGAAATTTCAATCTGATGCTCAGAAAGAAAGTTATGACAATTTTCCCTGGGTCACATGTTTGCGATATAATTCGGGAGCCTACAAAAACCCTAACTCCCTTGGATCATATCTCTGAAAATGTAGTGAGACAATATCTGAAAGTCAGACCCAAGGTTCACTAGGATTTCATATCAAAGGGGTCTTAATTTCAGCTTCTGAAATGTCATAGAAAAATAGTTATAGTGAAAATGCCATGATGACCTGTTTGAAGCAATGAAACCCTAGAATCCAAAGCTTTGATACCAAATGTTATGCAGCCAGCTCACAAAATAGAAGAAAATATAGATCAATGACTTCAAAATTAGCTTCTTTGAGGGGAAAGCCTCCTTTACATTACACAAATGAACAACTATTGGATGATACAAATGAAAAGACCTCCTTTCTATATATAGGAGTCTAAGGGGTCCGAATACAACCAGAGGCTACATAAAAATAATATTGTAGGGGCACAACAACAACAACAATGGGATTCTATGGGGCATAATAATAAAAACATGGGGACTATATGGGAACAATAATACAATAAGGGGGTTGCACTAATAACAATAAGGGGTTACACTAATAGTATAGAGACCTAACACCTATTCAAGTGCGAAGTAGGAAGTTGAGTCTCTTTGTATGGACAGTGAAGGATTTCAAATAGATTTGAGTTAACGATGGGTTGGGTTTTGGTAGGACCTAGTGTTTGGTTTTTTGCATAGATATTAGGGACAGTTCGGGACTATATTTTACCTTCAAAGCAAGGGCTGAGTAGCGATGTCTTCAAGGAAGAGTGTTACAGGGAAAAGTGTCTACTCAGAACTGCTTATCCCACTAAGGTGTGATAGCTACCTTAGAAACAAACAAAGTAAAGCTATTTTCGTTTTTCCTTTATAAAGTATAGATAGAGAGGAACAAAGAAGACCAACCTCTGTCTTGCGCTAATCTCCTGGTTTGATTCCTCTCTTCCTTGATAGTCTTTCGCTACTTGTTCCCTTGCACGCCCAGCTTCACAGAGTGCCTGTAAGATCACAGTAGCATAACACTATACAAAGACATGGATCTATAATGATAAACAATCTAGGATCATATGTAAATTGACCATACAAATGCAGCAAACATAAATGACACAAGAGTATGGAGGGAAACTTGAATAGCTTTTATTGATAAACAAGAAAAAGCCAAGAGGAGTTACAACCAGTTGTTCTGACCCAACATCAACCTCTCAGCAAGGAAGCCCCTCTTCACCTCATACAAAGCTTAGATCACCCAACAATATGATGTTTGTCTCAAGAAACCAACAACAATTCCTTACAATATGCAAAATTCCAGCCTCTGGATCTCTGGGATGAGGGATCCATATATAGATATCTGTAAGGGAGATGAGTCAGCTTGTGATTTGATTAGTGTCTTCCCTCTGATAGTTCTTGCTTCCACTTGGAGATTGATGATCTCTTACTCATCCTTGGTCGAATTCAGAGAGGCAAGTGTCACAGGAGAAGTTTCTGGAAGCTTCCATTGCCTCTCCACCTCGCGAATGACACTGCCATTTGTCATTTCTCGCCCATCACACCCCATAGAAGGGCTTTTTGAAATGCAACGCACCCACACAGTGTGTACAAGGTGTGATGCATCGCACCTTGGCCATGGAGCAAGTGAAATGATCTAGTTTTGACCAGTTCTGAGTAGTTTTTCATGGAGAACTTATGGGAGAAGCTATAATCAGTTGACCTTGTTCCTTTAGGGGTTAGAACAACACTTTTAGGGACTTAGGAGCCCTTGGTTTATGGAAATTTTATGCTTGGGGTTGTAGTGCCCAAAAATGTCTATAACAGTTGCCCCCTAAAGCATGAGCTCGTTAATCTTTTGATGTCGGGTGAAATGCTTTATTATGAGGATTCGAAGTTCTTTCAAGCTGGGAGGAGACCTGTAATAAGATACAATACAATACATTATCTTCATAATATTTTCATGATCTAGCTGAGTCGGGCATTCCCATGTTTAGCTTTATAAATTCATTTTCATGTACATAATACAGACAATCGTCTGAGTGTAGACTGATGATTCTGATAGAGCCATCATCCCTTTGATTGGATGATTATCTGTGCAATAATGATGTACATTTTATGTCTTTATTTTCCTGAATATATATCGTAGCCTGGATGGATGAAACTAGATCTGGGGTCTTCAATCTCGTTCAATATTCACTTGAAGTACAAGTCTATCCATGTGAGAGATGTTCTGAAGTCGAACATGGAAAGACATCGTTTGATTACCAGCCAATGATATAAGTTGTTAACAAGCACGAGAGGAATCATCGATAATGATAATGACCCTCAAGGTACTGCAGTACAATTCACGTGGTGTGAATAAAGGACTTGGCGTCGAACACCATGCAAAATATTTCGGTCGAAGGTCATTGATGTAAACCTCTCGCCGAAAGTGAGAAACTTGCCATTGAGGCATGCAAGCTTCAAAGTACTGAATGGGGTGTTCCTAGATCAACTTCTTGGATAATGAGCTGATGTTGACAAGAAGTGATCCGTCACAGGAGGGCCTTAATGAATCCCACATCAATGACACGGAACAGAGCAAATGATTTTAATGGAGGTGAAAATGATCTGGTGATATAAGGTTCAGGGTGGCGGTCATGATAGAATGGAGTATAAATGTATTGTAGTGGGTGAGACACAGGTGAATTCTTTGAATGACTTCTCTTGAACATATCGGCGACACTGACGTGATGGATTGGTAGCATTAACCCCAAATGTGGATGGTATGATGGGACCATGGTGATGTGACCGGTGAATGAAACAACCCAACCTGACTTGGATGCAGAGTGAAAGTGTCATGTTCAAGAGCGACTTGCTACCAACAAAGTTTCTTCAAGTTTTCTTCCCAATTTTTCCCCAGTCATTGCTGACCAATACCTCTTTATTTTTATCAAGCTTGAGGAGGATAACATATGCTTGTTCTATAATTTTCCCTTCAGGCAAACCCATCGCTATGTTTTAACGAGCCTAGCGATAGTGAAACTCGTTCTCGTCTATAGACAAGTTTTTCGCTATTAAAATTTTAACGAGTTTAACGACAAAGATAACTCGGTCCTTTTCAATTTTAGAGAGTCTGAAAAGGAACATAAAGGAAACTCCAAAATTCCTTTTTCGTCATCTAATCCCTTAAGTCCGAAAAAGTATAAAACAATACAGAAGGGATGAATTTTCGATAATTTTAATGAGCCGAACAAAACAAGCGCTCGATCTTTTTGTGTAATAATCCCTCAGGTCCAAAAAGATTAAAATTTAGAGGAGGGATAGCACTTCCGGTCCCTTTAACGAGCTGGAGAGGCCAATGGCTCGGCAATCTTTTCATATTTTACGAGTCAATTGAAAAGAGCTTAAAGGAGACTCATCTTTTGAGGAACGAGTGATAAAATGGGTAGTAACTGATTCCAGGTAAGGTTTGGAATTTTCCAATCACGACAGTGTTACAAGGATGGCTAGTGAGATCACTCTTCACAGCTGTTCCTCAAAATGGATAAACAATCAAATGGAGGTGAATGATCGGCCAATGCAAAAGTGGAGGTGACGATGAGAACACGACCAAGGCTTTTAAAGGCTGAAGTACTACATTCATGATGGTTATTTACCGGGAAGTAGTTCATTTTCTAATGAGCTTAAACGCGGGGGGAAACATTTGCTCATGGCTTATGTTTATTTTTTAACAAGATTGAACTATGCACTAAAACTTCTCGATGCGGGTTTATTTTTTAACGAGCTTGAACCCTGCAGTAACACTGCTTGTGATAAGTTTGCATGCCCCCAGCATAATAACGCAAATCGAGGCGCATGCCCCCCAAGCTTCATTGCATTCAACTCGGTGGTTGGAATGAAGGTTTACCTTTGAGATTTGGAAAGGGGATTTGTTTCATTTTTTAATGAGGTTGACACAGATAAGAACCGTCCTCAGAACCCACCGTATTTATAGTATTTGATAGAAAATCAAAAACTGATGGATGATTAAGGTTGCTGGAATAATCTTCGTGGTAATCTGGAAGATGGGAGCGATGGTGGTAATCTTCCCATGGTGCCTCTCTTATCATCATTGATTGAATGATTCCTTCGTCTACAGAATGTACATGCGACCAAGGATCTGAAGAGGTACCATATTCCTTAGACCTATCTATCTAAACACTCGATGAGCATTGATTTGGGTTTGCCACCCAAGCTAGGAACATTGATTGCTACAATATTTCCGTTGGGCTTGGAGGAAAAACCATCGCATGATCCATGTCGATATCGTTTTCTGAGATCTTTTTAGAAGATATCATATTGCAGGTTCCTATCGACACTACTTCTGCCAAATTGATTGGAGGCGGTAGGGCAAAAGTACCCATTAAGGCAGGGTCTTTTAGGAGACTTACTTCGATATTTTGAAGCGAATGATTGCTTCGATGGATCATTGGAATGCTTCCCGTAACTTGTGAACTGTTGGGGAGAAATGTTTTTTGGTCGACGATTGTCATTCCTCCTTGAAAGGGAAATGCAATCTTCCTGAAGTAGGTCGACACAACTGTGGCCATGGCATATATCCAGGGCCTTCCCAATAGGATGTTGTAATCGAGGTTTCCGTCGATTACTTCAACATCAATTTCTACTGTTTTGCCCCCCAGTTCAACTTGCAAGTTACTTAAAATCCCGTATGGAGTGTATGGTCATCCATCAAATGCTTTTAACGTCGTTGACGATTTCGACAAGGGTGGTGAGCCTAAATTTTTCCAGCAGCTCATCGAAATAATACATGTAGATGCCCCCCATCAATAATTGTTCGATGAACAGTTTTGTTGAGGGCTTTCACTTGAATAAGGAAAGCTAGTTGAGCTGGTAACTAAGGGTCATATCCTTTATGATCAAAGGCCACAAGATTGGAATCCATTGGGCCAATCCCACCTATTGCTGATAACAAAGCTTGCTTTTGGGAGGGGCAATTTTGCGGTACCTCAAGTGTCGACATAGTGGACGGCGATTGGGCCAGGTCCTCTATTATATTATAATTCTGTGCTACTTTTGCACGAGGATTAAATGTCGATTTGTGTACTACTCCCTTTGGTGACTTTATCATTGGTTCAGGAATGATGGGTGGCACAACTTCGGTCAAAGTTGTTGTCAAACTACTAGGTTGTTCGTTAGCCTTGTTATTCAACAGTTGTGGATTCCCGTAATCTTTATTCCTTGTCAAAGCATCATTTTGCTGCTTTGAGATAGACAACATAAGCACTTGGGATCGGGAAGAATTTTTATTAGTAACCAGTTTGGTTCCAGGGTTTGGAAATGGATCAGTCAATACTACTGAGGTTTTTGAACTCTTAAAGAGTTTCTTAACTTCAGCTTTATGTGGACAATCTCTCATCCGATGATCCTCATCGCATATATGACACCCTGCAGGGGGTTTCCTTTGCCCAGAAGGGTTTGCAAAAGGTTTTTTAGGAGATGACTCATCCTGCTTCTTTTTTCTCCCTTTCTTTTTCTTCTTGCCCCCTGGTTGCTTTAGTTGTTTGCCCTTGTCGGTCGACACGACATTTACCTCCGAGGCGAGAAGTTCTTCATTTGCATTTTGACTAGAAATCTTACAGGCCTTTTTAGATGTAGCCTTTGTTGATTTCGTGTCTATTGTGCCAATCACGCCATCGCCGACATGAGAGTCATTGTTTGATTTAGGAGGAGGAGGGACTGAGAATTCCTGTTAAACACACATGGACAGTAAAGACAATATGAAAGATAAATCATTTAGTACATTTTTTTATTAACAATAGATTTACATTTATAGTACAAATATGTGACTCTTGGGTTTCAGATCCCAAGGTCTCTTGGACTGCTTTGTCCATTCGACTTCAACACTAACCCACTTAGGATTAGGTGTCCAACATTCCCCCCCCTTAATCTGAAGGGTTATGTATGAGTCCAAGAAGAGAGCTGTAATAAAAAATGTGCAAAAATGCATGGCAGAACTAGGCTGAATGTGCTCTCTGAAATGTTGGTATAAAGGGTGGTGGTTTAAGGATGACCACCAACACTGGAATGCTTAGTGCAGTTCCCGGAACTTTTCCAAAACTGGCAAGAAACTGAAGTTTTATGCTAGAGGAAGTGATCCTATTGTTTTAAAGAGGGAAACCTTCAACCATAAAAGGGAGGTCTCACCCCACATAAAAGGTAAAACTTCAACCTGAAAAGGGAAGTCTCAACCTGTGATGGTTTAAGTATAACCAACAACTCTGGAATGCTTAATGCAATTCCTTGAACTCTTCCAAAACTGGCAAGAAGCTGGAGTCTTCTGCTAGAGGAAGTGTTCTCAATCTGTGATGGTTTAAGGATGACCAACAACTCTGGAATGCTTAATGCAATTCCTGGAACTCTTCCAAAACTGGCAAGAAGCTGGTGTCTTCTGCTAGAGGAAATGTTCTCAATCTGTTCACAGGCATCTTTGTCTCTGGCTACAACTCTGAAACTGGTGTGGCAAGTTTTGGCTCAGGCTCGCTTTATGTGACTTTGAAGCTTGTAGATGACCATCATTTCTCCCCCTGTTAGATACAAGGTGAGAAGATGGAGAAAACTCAACTGCAAGACTGTTCAATACTCTGGAATAAGTTCTGACATGTGTTTGGAATATCTTCTTGGCTGTTGATGCCCATTGCCAAGAAGTGATCCATCCAAGATGAATCTTTGTTCTTGCAGGACGTTTGTTTTTGAAGCATCTGTGTGAAGAATGACTGGTTTTATGACAATGCTTACATGGATGAAGATCAAAACAATGATCTTTCAAATGGCCAACTCGGTCACAGTGTTGGCATTTCACGATCTGTTGTTGTTGTTGTTGTTGTTGGTGTTGTTGTGGAAAAGGGGCAGAGTCTGGAACTGCTGAAGCTGAACTGTCATGAGGAGCAGGTGAACTGTCATGAATGAATCCAACACTCTGAAACTGAATGGACTTGGCGTAGTCTGGAATATGAAAGGACAAGTCCTTATCATATCCAAGACCAGTTTTGTGCTTGTTGTGGACAAGCTGTTCCCAAGGCCTGATGATGGGCTTGGGAAGTGCAGATTGAGTTTCTGCATCTGCATATACAACTGCTGCTTTATTTGAATGAACTGTACCATTATTAACATGCTGCTGATGGGTGGTTATCTCAATGTTCTGAACAAAAACAGGTTCAGAATGGTGTCTATTTTGATGTAGCTCTTCTTGTTGTAGCTGTGATTCAAGCTGCAAAAAATCGATCTTTTCCTGTGCATTATATAAGCATGTCTGAATTTCTGAGAGAGATCCTTTGCTGATTTGTAATGTGTCATCAACAGTAGATTGTATAAGAGTTTTCATGAACTCTAATACTTCACTGATTCTGGCCATCTGTCTTAATGCAGAAAAATAATATCTACTCACAGTACACAGCAATATCCTTTATAAATGTCAGCAAATGATCAGTGTGCAGTATAAAAGATTACAATCAGCTCACCAAAATCTTTATGCAGCAGTGGAATCAAGGAATGTCAAGCTCTCTGAAACCCTAGAATGTGAAATCATACTTCACTTCATCAATACATGTCTATAGATCAACAATGTCAGCAGTACCAACTCAATAGATGCTTTATCATAGGCATTTACAAAGAATAATGTGTCAATACTGTCATATCAAATCTCTAAATCTAATCTCTGTTTAATGCAAACAGTCAACAACACTCCTTGCATCAAACAATACAATTGGCATACTCCTCCAAGGATATTATAGATCCACGCATCCAAAAAACTCTGTGGGTCCTCAAAAACCTGTCTGTGTGCCGCACTGCATATTATTCATTTATAAGTAAAGTAGTCTCTCCAGAATCCTTGTGGAAGGCATGGGTAAATATCACTTTTCCTCCTCTACTAACGCTGACAATGATATGTAGTTTATACACACCCAAGTGCTTGGCAAATGTGCAAAAGTCGAGAAGCAAAAACTAATGGCAGGATCATATGATAGTTTCAAATATCACTGGACAGCGCGCATTTCAATATTTAAAAACAGCGCACATTCAATATTTAAAAACAACGCACATTCAATATTTAAAACGTTTCACATATCATTGTATAACCATGCTACCTCAAAAGTGTTGTTCAGGTTCTTTAGTTCTGCGCTCCTTTCAGAAATAAGTTACTCCAATATTATGGTAATGGCGGAAGTAAGAATGAGAACGATAATCTACTAAAACGCCTGGCAGATTTGTTCTATCTCATGCACTCCAAAAATATGCCTCAACTCTGTTCCCTACAGTTCGGAGAGCTGGTAATGAAAGGGAACGAGATATCACCGTATATATATATCACTTCAAAACAACGCAAATGCAGTTTGATACCACGATTCCAGATTGTCGCAGCTTGTTCAACCAGCAATTAATAGAGGGTGCAATCAGCTGAAGGGAACTCAAATAAGGGACACAGATCTTCCAACATTACCAGCAACAACTCCAGACCTTATGCAGTCAACAATAGACCCCAAATTGAACCTCTTTGTGATGACAGGCAGCCTCAACACACAGTTAACTCTTCACACTCGGAGGAATACCTTGACCATTATAAGCTGCCAGCAATTTATTAACAGGTGTTTTGACCTCCTACTATAGTAGCTCGACCCCACTGTAAAGGAGAACTCATCCAGTCACAGAATAAGAAACTCGTCCCTTCTATTCTTCATGGAACTCGTGCTAATGGTGGCTGGTTTTCATTACTGCGTTTGCTTCTTCAACCCAACTTCTGCTTCAGAGATTTCAACCAGCAGAGTGAGGGAGAATCGTTCCTATTTTATCAGCAATTCCTTGGCTCTTGATATGACTGGAAAAATCGATTCCCAACTCTGCCTTCAACTCTGATGGAAGCGGACGCCATCGAAGTTTGTGGAATCCATGGCCACGGTTGAGACTTCTGACCGGCGAGGCGCCAGAAATTTGGGTCAAGCCATTATTGTTGGGAACCTCTAACCGAGCTCGTGCAGCCAGCCTCACGCTTCCACATTTTCGATGTCAAACTCCTCTATTTATGCCGGTTGGAACAAAAGGTGCAATAAAGGGACTTGCAAATGATCAATTGGAGGAGATTGGCTGCCAAATTATTCTTGGAAACACATACCATTTAGAACTTTGTCGTGGTGCTGATTTAATTGATGAACTGGGTGGTCTTCACAAATTTATGAATTGGCCAAGGGCCTTGCTTACAGATTCTGGTGGTTTTCAGATGGTCTCTCTATTGCACTTGGCTGACATCACAGAAGAGGGCGTAACTTTCCAGTCTCCTGTGGATGGAAAACCAATGCTTCTTACTCCTGAAGAGTCAATTCAAATTCAAAATAAAATTGGAGCGGACATAATCATGGCCCTTGATGATGTTGTGAAAACCACTATAACTGGACCCATGCAACTGTGTGGTATCGTTTGCACTTTGGAATTTTGAAACCGCCTCGAAATGCGCACCCCACATATCATCGTTATAGTCTGTTTTGCTCTCGTTTGACCATTCATGCGGCTGCCGCCGAGTGCCTGCAACCAAAACGCTGAATCATGGCAGTCATATCTATCAATGTATAAACCTTTTAGATTGAGGGAAAGCAATTAAAACTTTCTCAAGGCGCGTCCAATTTCGGATCTTATACGTCCTGCAGACATGGGGAATCTGGGAACAGTACCATTTGAAAGAAAATTTCCGTGGGTTCAATTTCATAAAGAAGAATTTGAGGATTTCTGCAATGAGCTCGGAAGATCCTTTTGATGCCGCTGGTGAGAAACCTCATGGTGATCCCAGATTTGACAAAATTGTCAGAATCATGATAACGGTCATAATCTTATTATTTTTTTTCTAGCGGTACCATTCGTCCTTGTGCTGCAGGTTTATGCCGAAAGAATTTGGAGAGACGCTACAAGAATTTTCAGAGCGGGGAGGCCGCGGAATGCGGGATTGGATCCTCAGATCATAGGGACTCTGCCCACGTTTCCCTATAGGTCTCAGAATTTCAGCGATGGTCGGAACTGCGCAGTCTGCCAATATGCGTTTGAGGAGAATGAGGAAGTCCGGGCGGCGCCACCAAGACGAAGCGTTATGACAAGATGCGTTATGGGCAGAGACGAAGCGTTATGACAGATGCGTTATGGACAGCGTTCAGTGAGAACAGTGCTCAGGTCAGGGCAGGTGTGAATTCATTCAACATCTTCAAGCTTTAAACAACTACCCTCAGCGCATTCTAGGGCATTTACACTCAGACCTCTGAGCACACAGCGCATGGTCTCACATTCATTACAATGCAGCCAATGCTCCAATTTCTGGCAGAGAGACAGGGAATAATGAGGCCAATGACAGAAAACTTGCGGGAGTTACAGCACAAAAAAACTAATTTGGGAACCTGGGACCTGTGGCAGCATCAACGCATAGTAACATGAGCGTTGTAATGAGCAGCATCAACGCAAATGTAAGACCATGTCAGACCAGTGTACAACACACAGTAAAACTGGCAATTCTGATAAACTCTGATTAGGAGAAAGACAAAACTGACATGTATATAGAGACCACAAAACAAGTGGCTCAAATTGGAGCAGGACCAGCAATCGCCTGCTCTGATACCATGTTAAACACACATGGACAGTAAAGACAATATGAAAGATAAATCATTTAGTACATTTTTTATTAACAATAGATTTACATTTATAGTACAAATATGTGACTCTTGGGTTTCAGATCCCAAGGTCTCTTGGACTGCTTTGTCCATTCGACTTCCACACTAACCCACTTAGGATTAGGTGTCCAACAATTCCGGTCTAGGAGCGTCAGGTATTTTATCGTAGTGTGTGCCAGACTGAGTGTAAATCAAGTTCAAATATTGTGCATGAGCGATAACCTGCTCTTCGGTGACGACTCCCCCTTTTTCCACATCTTCCGTGATGGAAGGCAATAATGACTTAATAAACCATTCAGCTCAAAGCTGATCAGGAACATACGTTTTTACCATTCTACGATGACGTCGCCACTCATGTATATGATCAGATATGTGAGTGGCCGTTGTTTGTTTGAAATTGGTAAGGAGTTCCGTTCCCTTTTCGTACCTTATCAGTAATTGAAAATGGGTTAAAAAGGTTGTGGCTAGGGTACTGAAGTTGTCGAATGAAGCTCTAGGCAATTCGATATACCATTTTGCTGCCGGACTAGTTAATGTCCTTTGAAAAAGGCGAAGCCTAATCGAATCATCGTTTAGGGTGTTTGATGAACACCACAGATGAAAGGTCATCACATGATTCGACAGATCTTCACCCGGATTTCCATTAAATTCAGGAATATCTGACGGAAGTTTATGCGGAATCGCTGGCCACCAAGGGGCATAAGCAATTGGATCATTCGTTAGCCGGTTTAGATCTGGTAATTCTAGAGTTGCTACAAAGGGCAACTGTTGATTTAGGTTAGGCGAAGCATACCCAGGATAAGATGGAATCGCCTGAGCAGTGGGTCTTTGCATACCAGCATAATGTATTTGATGCTGGAAACTTTGACAAGGTTGATGGGCATAACCATTATAATATGGTTGTTGATAACCGCTTTGGAAATGCGGTTGCCCATTACTTACAAAGACTTGTTTCTTAGGTCCTTGATATGATTGTTGGAATGGCGGTTGTTGAGATTGAATCAGCCATGGTTGTTGGACCATTTGCTGTTGCCCAATACTGGATGATTGACCAAGATGAGAAGTCATAGTACTTGTTTGAGCCTGAGTCGGTCTAGATAAGGAGGCACTAACCTGAGGTTGTGATTGAGTCGTCGAGACAAGAGGCTGTTGTATTGCAACCTGAGAAACTTGGGGTTGACATACAACAGGTAGCGCTTGTACTTGCGACGCAGTCACCATAGCAGGTATAGTGGGAATATTCGACACAGGGTGGACTGGCTGCATTGAATATACAACCCTTGGTTTCTGAGTCAGCATTGGTACCCAACCGCTGGATGTAATTCCAGTTTGACCTGAACTTTGTTGTAAAATCCCATATGGTTGTTCTCCGGGAGGGAATAATGAAAAGGCATACTGCCCTCCATATGGTGGAAATCCAATACTTAAAGGGTAGATTTGCCTTTGAAGACACATTGGACCAATTTGTTGAGTTTCAACATAAGAAATACCAGATGATAATCCGGATGAAGAAATAGGAGCTAACCATGTCGTCGAAACAGTCCTTGATTGGACTCCGGCTTGTTGTTGATAACTTGCCGGGACAGATGGTATACCGGCGAACATCGTTGGAGTAGCAACAGGAGGCTCTGCCGTTGCTGTGTCAGATGACATAGTCCTGGATGTTGACGGTTGTTCAGACATATCTAGTCTATCCAAAAGATTTTCTAGCAGGTTCTACAAGAACTTGCGATGAAGAGAGACTAACTTCTAAGACCAACGAGGGAACAATGATGTTATTCCATTTAAAATAAATTTTAGACGCTTTGACACAACTTGTTTTTTCAATTTTAAAGAGTCGAGAAAAAACAAAAGATGACTCTAGTCGCCTTCAATTTTTAATGAGCCTGAAGTGACAAGTGCTCAGATGGACCTTTTCTGTTAAATAGTCTGAAAAGGAACGAAAGGGACTGCTCTGGAAATCTAGGTAGAGGGATTACCAAACCAATCGCAAAACTACATAATACTTTTTACGATACGGCAGTCAATCTTCCCGAATGCTGTGTTCAGTGCATTGCGATCGATAGGGCGACAGACACGACTTCCTATGGATAAAGGATTAAGCCTATTGTGGTCTCCCAAAATATACTCGACGGTACGTGGGAACACAAGTCCGTACTGGCACTTATCATCTCACAGTGGAGGAATCACCCAACCATCTGTGAGAACACCAGTTACCAGGCATTACGACGCCAGAATATGTCTCTAGCCTAGACTTCTAAATGTTGGGCGTTAGGTTCCAAAGCGTTGTTAGATTCATTGAATTTATTTTATAGTTGATCTTGTTTATGAAGTTTGCCTTTCAGGTTCACCGCGAGATGTAGATGTAATTCCTAAAATGCAATCTAAGATGATAAACAATCTTTTTATCTTCTTTGTGCAATGAAAATCCTAGATACTAAGGAAAGAAAGACATAATCCTTTCACAAAGAGCAAAGAGCACACTCTAAATGCACTTTCCTAAATCAAACCAATCAGACTGTCTAAATGCAAATGCACATGCATGTATTTGTTTTCGATTTTCTTAGTATATGAGTGATAAGAAGAAAGTTGATGCACAAATCTGAATTTCTTTTCAAGCGACAAATATCAACAAGTTTCTTTTCGAAATAAAAAATGGAGACAATCACAACACCTTACGATTTTGAAATGAATACTTGTTTTTGACACTAGAAAAATTACAAATTCAGACCAAAAACAATAGTAATAGGATAATCGACTATCAACAACAATCAAACTCTTTCCTATGATTGAAATCGACACTTGCAACACTTTCAAATCAAAGGACGATAGTACTATTATGCTACTTTTGCAAAGGAGAACTAAAAATGACTCAACAAACACACAAAAACATTTACAGTTCTTTTGTACAAAGGAGGCGGAATAACAGCAAGGAAAAGGTGTTTCAAACATAGATATACTGATCACATGCAGCAAAATTCATGAATAGAACTGGAAAGAATGAATCACAGAAACCAACACTGCACAAAGCCTAGTTTGATCAGCACACCTGTAACACAGGGAATTTGAAATGCAGCGCACCTTCTACACTCGGGAAGTGCGCTGAATTTCAGATTCTCAGAACAGTACCTGCTCTGGGCCAGAAACGAGACTTTGCTTAAGTTCCAGGTCACAGTTTTCAGTTCAGTTCATGGGTTTTGGCCGAGCAAAAGGTAATCAGTAATTCAACAATCAGGGGTAGATCTAAGGAGGATCTAAGATCTATCACAAGGGCAATCAGAGAGTTTGTGCATCAGTTGTTTAAATCATAAACAGATCCCGGAGATGGACTGAAGTGGCATTTATCTACTTTGAATTTGCTATGGCAAATGCAGTTCGAATGCTACCTGGCACAACTTCAGACTCCGTCTGTAAGTTTATGAAATAGACAACAAGGAAGATAAACAAACAAACTAATTCATCCCCAGCGGAGTCGCCATTTTGTTATAGGGAAAAGTGTCTACTCAGAACTGCTTATCCCACTAAGGTGTGATAGCTACCTTAGAAACAAACAAAGTAAAGCTACTTTCGTTTTTCCTTTATAAAGTATAGATAGAGAGGAACAAAGAAGACCAACCTCTGTCTTGCGCTAATCTCCTGGTTTGATTCCTCTCTTCCTTGCTAGTCTTTCACTACTTGTTCCCTTGCACACCCAGCTTCACAGAGTACCTGTAATATCATAGTAGCATAACACTATACAAAGACATGGATCTATAATGATAAACAATCTAGGATCAGATGTAAATTGACCATACAAATGCAACAAACATAAATGACACAAGAGTATGGAGGAAAACTTGAATAGCTTTTATTGATAAAAAAGAAAAATCCAAGAGGAGTTACAACCAGTTGTTCTGACCCAGCATCAACCTCTCAGCAAGGAAGCCCCTCTTCACCTCATACAAAGCTTAGATCACCCAACAATCTAATGTTTGTCTCAAGAAACCAACAACAATTCCTTACAATATGCAAAATTCCAGCCTCTGGATCTCTGGAATGAGGGATCCATATATAGATATCTGTAAGGGAGATGAGTCAGCTTGTGATTTGATTAGTGTCTTCCCTCTGATAGTTCTTGCTTCGACTTGGAGATTGATGATCTCTTACTCATCCTTGGTCGAATTCAGAGAGGCAAGTGTCACAGGAGAAGTTTCTGGAAGCTTCCATTGCCTCTCCACCTCGCGGAATGACACTGCCATTTGTCATTTCTCGCCCATCGCACCCCATAGAAGGGCTTTTTGAAATGCAACGCACCCACACAGTGTGTACAAGGTGCGATGCATCACACCCTGGCCATGGAGCAAGTGAAATGATCCAGTTTTGACCAGTTCTGAGTAGTTTTTCATGGAGAACTTCTGGGAGAAGCTATAATCAGTTGACCTTGTTCCTTTAGGGGTTAGAACAACACTTTTAGGGACTTAGGAGCCCTTGGTTTATGGACATTTTATGCTTGGGGTTGTAGTGCCAAAAAATGTCTATAACAAAGAGGACATACTATGGTAATCCTAGGTGGAGTATGTAACTCCCTCCTCCCACATTTACCTAAGTTAACCGGTCCCCTGGGGTAAACATGTGATGCGAGGCTACTATGATATGATTCAACTCCCCATGTATAGTTAAGGAAGTGGAACCAACACAACACAACCAATCCAAGCTTCTGCACATGTCGCAAAAGCTACAAGAGCCAACCAACCCTTCTAGGTGATCAACCCCTCATACAACCTGACACTTCACTACCCTAGAGCCTCACTTACTCCCATGAAATGGGCATGCATGTGACTGGGGCCCTCTGTTGGGCATGGGATCCCTCGCAACAGGTTTTGGGGCTCAAAGCCCAAGTTTTAGTCAAAGATGGTGTAGAACTCTGCGAAGTAGGGGCGCGGAGCGCAAAGTGTACAATCGAGTCATAGGGTTGTCTACCATAAAATATTGTAATTTAATGTAAAGTTGTGTCGGCCTACCCATGGTTTGTGGACCATGGGATTGTATAAATAGAGCAAGTCTCTAAGTGTAAAGATAGCTTAGCTTAGAAGAGAATAGATAGACTAGCAAAGGCATGGTTAGAGCATAGAGTGGACTATGAAGTGTACTGGGTCATAGTAGTAGGTAGAGGCTTTGCAGTTGAGTGCGAAGAAGCCTAGTAGAGTCCGCAGCTGAGTGCACAGGGTGGAGTTGGGTCTGTGCTTGGAATTGAAAGTTAATAAACAGAATTTTATTCTGTGCATCTGTTCTTGAATCCTTATTTTGATGTTATACATTACTTTCGCTCTATTTATTTACTGCGTGCACTTGATGAATACTTGTATGAATGCTTATATGTAAATTTAATCTCAGTAATTAGCTAATGGAGACTAATTAAGGAAGACTTGGGTAAATAACATGGGTCACGCCGTGGCTAGAACTGCACGAAGATAGTATCACAGGGCGCGGGGTGCCTGCAGGTGCGCATAGAGCAGTAAGTACAGAGGTTGGACAGTGTACCAACCACCTCATATCAGACATCCCCAGGGTGTGGAAACCTGGTTCTATCACCCTCCCATACTACTTTGGGTCCAGTAGTACTGGGATTTTCTTGGCTAAATCACTTCTAAACTTGGGTCAGGCCCCACTAAGCCAACAAATGGTTCCATTACCAGGACCAGGATTTGCATAAGGGATGTCTAGTGTCATGCCACTGGAATCCTATAAAGAAAGAAATTGAGGAGTGGTTGGATAAGAGGATTCAAGAGTTCGTGGCATAGGAAAACAGAAATCCGTGAATATCTAAGGAATAATGGTTGGATCGCTACTTGTACACAGAAATCCACGTGATTTTCCTTGCATCTTTCCTGTCGGAGCTGTATGAGTGAATCACAAAGCTAGCAGATAGCCAAGGAAGGTGTAGGCTCGAAAAACCAATAGTGTGGACTCAGAAACTAGTGCGTAGACTAGAAGCCTCAGAGGATAAGATAACGCGAGCTGTGGACCATTGGCTCGATTGAATAATAGGAGGATTTATCACTGAGTTCGTGGTGGACACGACCGTCAGTTACATCGAGGTAGAGTGACGTTTTCTCAAGGGACTATGAGGTAAGTATATTAAGTCTTTGAACACTTCGATTAAGATGTTGTTATGTGAAAAGCGGGTTATGCGACTAAATTAATGTTTGGGACTACGCAGAGTGGAAAGATCTACAGAAGTGGGAGTAGTGAAGAATTAGAAAACAGTCCCTTAATTTCACCCTAGCGGGAGAGCGAGGATGAGCATGTGAAGGTTTCTCCGAGAGGCATAGTTAGTTTGATAAGGTAGCGGATTCTGTGGTTACCACCTCCACTCACACCGCCAGCCACTTCACCTCCATCTCCACCCACTCCACCTCCACCACCTCCACGGTTCAGTATGGAAAGTGTGATCAAGCTACCAGTATTTAGAGGAGTAGGGAATGAGGATCTGGACCAATTCTGGTTCATGGTAAGATTATTATGGGAAGCATAAGGTGTTACGGATCACAACATTAATAAGGCTACATTGGTGAGCATGTTGTAGGATCACGCAGTAACGTGGTACATCAAGCACTCTAACGACCACCCAAAAGCAGGGATAACAGAGAAATAGAATGCGTTGAACAAAGAATTTAGCTGGCCAAAATTAGAGACGCAGTCAATCATCAGGTTTAAAGAGATCCTAATGCTTCTGGGGGAGACCCCCTGGGATCTGGACCAAAGGTTGAAGAGTACAATACGCGAGGCCAATATGATGCTAACAGATGCACAACATCATGCATGGTTTGTGGCATCTCTAGCACCACACTTGAGGACGACGTTGTCATAGCAGAAACTTTCTACCCAAGCTGAAGCATTGGATATGTCAATGAGATTAAATGAGACCCCAATATAGGGCCCTGGGTTGGGAGTTCAACAAATCCACATGCAACTATAGAATCTGTGTTTGGAAATGCAAATATTGAAGCAGGATAGGGCACTGTAGCCAGAGGCGCATGAGGAGGTATGGTGCATAAAATGCAAAGGCCAGGGCCATGACAAGGATCATTGTCCAGTGTTCGCGAACTACTTGGTAGGAGGAGGGCCAATGCCATTGAGACTGGAGGTGCAGGCAGGGCCAAGTGCGGCACCCACTTTATGGTGTGCGATCTATCAAATAGGAGGGAAACACACGATGGACAATTGTCATTTGCTGCAGAAATATACACAGACACCCCAATAGTTGTTTTGTAATTTCTGCAGGTCAGTAGGCCACAATGAGTGCACCTGCTGCAGTTACGAGCTAATGATGGATCGAACCCCAACCTATAGGACGTAGAATGAAACGCGTGCCCTCGACCCAGATGCGGGGATGGCACGTGATGGATTTCAGGGGCGAGGTGGAATGGGACTAGGAAGGGGCCGCGGAAAGTTGATTTGTTACAATTTCGGAGGACCAGGGCACTGTGCCTGCGATTGTACCAACTTGACGAGCATATCATGTTTGTATTTTGTTCAGTTTGATCATGAAACAATAGAATTTCCTACGTTGATCACAAATATGCATGAAAAAGGGGTATTCCAGCCCCCCCCAACTCAAAATATACAAATGATGAGGTTTGAGCCGTGCAAAGTGGACCCGAATGTAAACATGATGCTCATAAGCGACACAGCCATGGGAGAAGATACGGGGAAGTAGCTAGAGGAAAATACATGGGTTCACAAGGCCCCTACAAAGGAACCCAAGTTTGACTTAGAACATGCAAAGGAAACATTCATGGAAGCTAAGAAGAGCCTCGCAGAGGTCTCCACTTTGGGTAGTAAGGATCAACCAGAGCCAGGAATGGATCCTTCAATGCCCACTACCTTCCTAGAGACATGTATGAAACTGCTACGTGACAACAAGGTGGTTAAAGGACTACATGAACTGTTCACCAGGTGCGCGGGGTCAGGGGAACCGCGTGTCGTCCGAAAATTGGGGAATCATGCATTCTGCACTGGAAGGGAAATGAGGTTGACTGCACAGATTGGGGAATATGAAATGGATTAGGTAATCCTAGATCTGGGTTCAGACACAAATGTATTACCAAAGCAAACATGGGAACACATGGTTAGGCCCATGTTACAATGGTCCCCTATTCAATTATGAATGGCGAACCAACAGAAGATTTTTCCCATGGGGAGGTTGCAAGGGGTAACAGTTGATATTGAAGGCACGAGCGTGCAGGCGGATTTTGAAGGAATACAGATTTTCGATGACAACAATCCCTATCCTACATTGTTAGGAATAGATTGGGTCACTGATATGAACAGAGTCATCAATATGAAGAAGCACAAAATGATCTTCGAGAAAAAGTCACTACTCGTAGTAGTCCCACTGGACCCAGCCGAAGGAGAGCGCTACACTGAACTAGTGCGTGATGATGAAAGTGACGATGATCTTAATTGTATTTACAAGATAACAGCATGAGATCAGGATTGGGTGAATTTGACAGTAGATGGGAGGATCTCGTGGGAGCACAAAAGCTCTTGCACTTCGGATTCAGACGAAGAAGTAGAGCGATGGAAGAATCGATTTCACGAAGTGACAATGCTGAATTGCAACATGATGGTTAGATCACTACGTTGTGTGACATCAAAGGAAAGAGGGATGCCAACATATGATGGATTGAAAACGGTGGATGAATTGCTGAACAAATTTGAAAGCGCAGTACTGGAACAACAACAGTTCGATGCGTTGAAATGGGCACTCCATGCAACACCCGCACAATGGTGGGATACACATCAAGGAAACTTTGAGGACTGGCGTGGATGTAGAAGGATGATGCACCTACGGTTTGGGAGCCCCCAGCTTCGAACGAGAGTCAGGTAGCAAGGATGGAGCAACTTGCGTGCCCACTTGCGTCGACGAGTACAAACGTATACTGTGCAGCCCACTCAAGCACACCCCAAACTAAGGATCGAAAATTGGAACAGGACACAGTAGTAGGAAGGGCAATGCACACCACAAATGTTCCACGTGGAAGCATTCAATAAGGTATGCGGAGTCCTGAATAGGGTTCACCAGGTGAGACAAATGGATTAGGACCTGTGCGTGCCAGTGATTCGATGGGCCCATAAGGCCATGTGCAAAAACCTGAGCGCGGAGACGATTCTGAAGCTGAGGAGTGGAGTTGAGACCATAGTTTTCAAGAAGATGAATCCTTACACAATAGATCCCACAGTTGGGACAGTACGCGAGGACTAGGACGAAGGAATTATGCAACTAAGCGAGGGCGAACATATGCAGATTCAGGAATTCATGCAGCAAAGGAACCTTAAACTTTGTGAACTTGAAGAAGATCAAGTACAAATGAGGAAGAAAAGCATGTTAATGGACACAGAGACCAAAAAACTGGAAAACAAAATCATGCAAGCATGTCACGTTGATAAACGAAGAATGACAAGACAAGATATGGGTAACCATACTACTACATTAGAAGATTGTTGCTGAGCATTTGTGACTCTGCTACCATGGCTATGACTTGACCTTACTAGACAAAGTAACCAGGGGAGTGCATCACATAAGGAATAACGCATGACGCTGATTGTCATGAGGATAATTGAGGAGTGCCCGCAGACTAGGCTAGAAGGTGAATTGAAGCCTCGCATAGGTGGTGGGACCACCTGACTATCTGTAGGGAGCATAGTCTCAGCGCTCCAAGAAGTTGAAAGAGAGAGTAGGACTATGAAAGAGTCCGTGAGGGAGTTGCGCAATAAGGAGGTTGCGTGCAGGATCAACATGTCACAAGGGTCGTGCCCATGTAGAGGGGGCTGTGTTGCCGTGTGGGTAGGCTGGGAAGTGACCGTTAGTGTCATTGCTCATGACAAGATATCCAATTTAAGACAAAGAGGAGCAAGCGGTGAGCAATTAAGACATGAATTAAGAGCTATATTTGGGATGATCTACCGCTAAGAAGGCATTAAAGACTCAAAAGTGGGGGGAATGGTCAAATTCAAATTCAAAAGATGCTATAAAAACCCTAGGGCTAGCCACAAGACAACACTTGGTTGTTTAAGATTTGAGCAGTTACAGAACATTGAGCGTCGAGCACTCTTATCACCTTTGAGTATGCGACCAAATAGATCCCGTGAAAACGTAATGACTACTAGCAGACCAGGAGTGCAATTCACCGAAGATACCGCTGAGGCTGCAGAGCCCCATATGGCCCATGAGAAGCTCAGGGATATGGTGGTTGCACCAGATGTTCCAAAATTTCCACGGATTCCACGGCCAAAGAAAGATAAGCAGACTATGGGACCAGTTTGCGTAACCCCAAGAAACCCACGGTTCGACAAATTGTCAATGGAAGAGAAAGGCAAAGCCATCACCATTGAATCAGATGTAGAGGAGGAAGACTTGCAGGCTCTAATTGATCAAATAGAGGTGCAAGACGATGTGGAGGAGGATGTTCCACCAATGCCTTCCAAAACAACGTTACCCACATATGTCCCTCTGTGGAAAGGGAAAGTTAAGGCGGCTAAAGACCTGGAGGCCACGAAGAGTGCACTCCAAAACCCACTCCTCCCCAACGGCATTACTTTTGAAGGTATTCCCATTGGTCAGGTGCCTACCTGGAAGTTCGAAGATTGGGACCTGGAAGACTGTGAGAAGTTCTGCACTTGACGACGGAAATCTTGATGACACAGAATTTGGAAGGGCCAGTGATCACGTTGGAACTATGAAAATGGCTACTTGGTGTGGAGAAGGTCAGGTTACTTTATCTACGATGGATACCCCACTTTCACCACACGCCCATGACCATTTTCGTCATCAGGTAGTTGTTGTGCCTGGTGCATGATGGGTATCTATGGCTGGAGGAGCCAACTCCCATCACGGTGTAACTGATTCACATAATTACTTGGCTTCCCTATAAGGGAAGGGACCCCACAGAAATAGATGGTAGAAGCAGTGATTTGGCTCTCATGGAAGCCATGAAAACCAAGTACAAGCTGGAGAAGAATAAGCGTGGCTATGCAATTGTGAGTATCAAGGATAGAGGCGTATGCATAGCCACCCAGCTCCTAGCCAGAAAATTAATGCGGAATTACAATGCCGATGAAGTACCAGCACCTATGTTTGCTTTGGCGAAGCAATGCATGGAGGGGATCCAGTTCAACTGGGTTGAGTTCCTCTATAAGGAATTTTCGATAAACTGCAAGGAGGCCCAAGAGTAGGGTAAGACCTTCCACTACGCATGGTTTCTCTTATCGATTGTACTGGTAGTAGGTGAACTACCGATAGATAGCCAATCCCACTTATCGACTAGGACCTTCCTGAGGTCGTAAAGTATGCTTCGCTCTGGGCCATGAAGGACGCAAAACGGATTCACGCGGTCAAGGTGTTTTGGGTGTTGATGGAGGCGAGCATCCAAATATGGATCAATATAAGGCCATGATTTTCTCCCACATTGTATGCCACTCTGTGGAGCTTTGCAAAGTTTAAAGTGGACATGCACAACATTCATGTCCGGGTGCAGAAGGATCTAGCGAAGGAATGGACAAAGCTTTCATTTATTGCTATGGATGACGCCATATTTACAGCATTGGAAACATGGCCTCCAGAGTGGCACGCCCAGGACTTGGCAGGAATGGAGAAGGCCACAGCCCAGCAAAGGAAGAAGGACACCAAGCTACGCATTATGTAGCTGGCCAAAAAGAGGCGCTAGGAACAAGAAGTAGCCACATAGCAGAAGACATTCGATGCAGCAGCAGTGGCACAGATGAAAGAAACCACAAAAGCACCAATAAAAGAGGTAGAGGGGGGCCAGGAAATGTCCACAAGGTAGGAGGCTGAGGACATTGACATGGAGGGAGAGTGCGCAGGTCCAAAAAATACCTCGCAAAAATTGAAATGGCTGCACGTCCCTGAGAAACCAGTCCCCAAAAAGAAGACGAAGGCATCTAAGACGTCCATTGACCCAATCATGCTTACAGCAGGTGATTTGTTTGACATTGGTGAGACGGTTCGTAGTGTCACTAAGGACATGCTCCAAGAAGTGAGGATGGAGAAAAACATTGTGTTAGGACACTACAAACACAGTTACAGGGACTACAGGTGTAGCCCCCGCAAACAGGAACAATGGCCCCATATGTCACAGAAGGTACATCAGCAATGGAACAGATGTTGTGCGCCTGCGTGACCAACACTTTCATGTTCCCCTAGGGCACGTTAGCGGCAACAAATGAAGTTGACCAAGTTGCGGTGGATAGGATTAAGGGGTTGAGTGTAGACTTGGATGCCCTTCCATGAGAAACCATATACCAGTTACAGGATGGGGTCATAGCCGAGCTCCGTGCTAGAGAAGGCCGTGTGCTACAGGTAATGAGCGAGAAAAAGAGAAATATGGAACAACTCATCCAACAACATGATGATCTTGTGGTGCAGACTCAAGGACTGGCGTAGGCAGTGGATGATGCTTATAGGACTATCCTGGAATTGGCTGTCCCAATGGATCTACCAGTGGGAGAGCGAATACACAGAATGGCTAGTGGATTCCGCGAGGCAAAGGAGGAAGCAACAAGGATACAGCTAGACCTCAACCTTCATATTTCTGGATTACGATTGAAGGCATAGTCATCCACGCCCTGGGATGTTCGGGAACATCACGCTGACACTATCTAAAAAGGGCTGGAGGAAATAGGACAGGCCGTGCAAACTTGTACGAGTATGTTGGAAGAATCCTTTGCGGTCCTCACTTCCTTACAGGAGGACCCCACCATACAGATCCTGGAAACAGAGGCGTGGGAGCTTCAAGTGTAGTATCACAGTGTGTATGGAACGGTGCAAACAGTTGTCCTGACTCAACAACTAGCAAAGCTACAACAAGCGAAGGCATTGAAGGAACAGGTAGATGTCGCGCGACAGAAAGAGGCTATTCTTAAAGCACACCTCTAGCCTTGGACTGATGAGGCCTTCCTCATCACTGCTGACATCAAAGGAAAGCTCACAAAGATGAATATGATGCATGCTGTAAGTTAGGGATCTGCCCCTGACAGCAAGCATTCGGCAAAAACAGTAGAGTAGATCTAGTAGACAGCAGAACAGTGCGTTGCAGACCTTCTCCGAGCACAGACACAGTTGGAGGGGATCCATGCCAAGATCGCTGCACCATCAGAGTGACTCGGGACGAGTCACGATGATTTTGTTGGGGGCCTATTGGGCATGGGATCCCCCGCAGCAGGTTTTGGGGCTCAAAGCCCAAGTTTTGGTCAAAGATTGTGTAGAACTCTGCGAAGTACGGGCGTGGAGCGCGAAGTGGACAATCGAGTCATTGGGCTATCTGCCCTAAAATATTGTAATTTAATGTAAAGTTGTGTCTACTTACCCATGGTCTGCGGACCATGGGATCGTATAAATAGAGCAAGGCTCTAAGTGTAAAGATAGCTTAGTAGAGAATAAATAGACTAGCCAAGTCATGGTTAGAGAATAGAGTGGAATCTGAAGTGTAGTGGGTCATAGTAGTAGGTAGAGGCTCTGCAACTGAGTGCACAAAGGCCTAGTAGAGTCCGCAGCTGAGTGCACGGACCCCTGTAGTTGAGTGCGTAGGGCGGGGTCGGGTCTGTACTTGGAATTAAAAGTTAATATAGAGAAGTTTATTTTGTGCATCTGTTCTTGAATCCTTATTTTGATGTTATGCATTACTTTTGCTCTATTTATTCACTGCGCGCACTTGATGAATACTCGTATGAATTCTTATATGTGAATTTAATCTAGGTAATTAGCTAACGAAGACTAATTAAGGAAGACTTGGGTAAATAACACGGGTCGCGTTGCAGCTAGAACTGTGCGAAGACAGTATCACAGGGCATGGGGTGCCCGCAAGTGTGCATAGCATAGTAAGTGCAGAGGTTGGACAGTGTACCAATCACCTCATATCAGACATCCCTAAGGTGTGGAAACCTGGTTCTAACACCCTCCCATACTACTTCGGGTGAGACCTAAGTCTGCGCTCCACGGAATGTTGCCGAAAGGGCTAGTAGTACCAAGATTTTCTTGGCTAAATCACTTCTGAACTTGGGTCAGGCCCCACTAAGCCAACACCCTCCAATTACTCTCACAACAAGGGCATCCAAGCAACTCAGGTCTTTTTCATCTAGTTCAGAGCCATCGACCCCGAATTTTGTGCCACTTTTTTAGGTCCACGTCTCATGCCACTGCTCAAAACTTCATGGAACTTCCATAAATGAAAAGTAACATCGAAACAATGATACAAATGAAAATATTGGAACAATGACTTGATTAGACCCCTACTAGCCATGAAAATGCTTTTGTCAGACATCTCACAAATATGCATTATGCAAGTCATAACAACAGACCTGAGCATAGGGATCTCATACTTATATGAGAATTGACAAGAAACATTGATGCCTTATCACTTAGATGCATTATCGTCTCTTAGGTGATATATTCATTATTCATTCATTTACAAATCAAAACATCATGAGAGAAAAACATCATCACTAGCATAAAAGATGCTCATAACTAGCATATAACCAGAAAAAAAAGAAATGATATAACAACCATAAAAACCACATATAAACAAGTATATTTACCCATCAAATACAATAGAAAATAAGATATTATTAACATATGCAAAATGTAGCTAGCTCTGGGACTTCCACAAACCACCCAACTATATACCAGGTTGAACCAAATCTCTCTTTCAACCAGTCACCCTCTTTCCATATTCCAAGCACGAATGTGGGATCTCATGGAATACATCCAAAAAAACCAAACCATAGCTTCCAAAGGCCAAACCACCTTAACCCTTAACTAGTGATTCCACCTCGCGTTCAGACATCACTAACCATCACTAGACTGGTCTCTACCCAAGCTATCCAGGGCTCAAGAGAATTTGTTCCAACAAGGGATTTCAGGACTAGTAACTCAACCCACAACTTTCGTCGGGCTTCCAGAGCATTTTTCCAACCAAGGCTTCCAAGACTAGTAACTCAACCCACCAAGGGATTCAAGAACGTTTATCCAACCAAGGCTTCGAGGAACTAGTAACTCAACCCACAACCAAACGAAGGTGAGAACCAACCAGAATACAAAAGGAAAGAAACCCACAACACCATGGCTATCCAGGAAATGGAAAGGCTATGAAATCCACCGTCAATCCAGGCATTCCTCCATGCCAATGATAAATAATGACCAAGAAACCACATGTATATGTCGTGCATGCCAAAACTAGCAAGGAAATCATAAATTCAACTCGGTACCAACAAAAAAACCCATTTTAGCTACTGATCTTGATGTTCTATTTCCCTTTCCTGCTCTTTATTTTCCTTCTTGCTCCAAAAATCCCAAGTATGCCACACTCCTCCAAGAGTGCTCCAAGAAAATTCTGTGACCAAGAGTATGAGAGAGAGAGAATAGAGAGAGCTCCAAAAATGAACTGACAAAAAGTTACAAAATGATCCCCATAATCCTTTTTATTAATGAGGTCTCTATTTTCTTCAATTTTCCTTCATTTTCCTCCTCACATGCAACATGTGACCTTTCACCTTCCTTTTCCCCTAATTTCCATTATTTTCATAATAAAATTCCAATTAATGCCTCATGTCTTTCCAAAGCATTTTCCATTTCCTTTGCCAAGTTCCATAGCCATTAATTAATCACAAGTGATCCCCATCACTATATTTTTACCAAAACTTCAACTTGGAATACGTGTCCCATGGCCATGAAGATTATTTATTTATTTATTTATTTTTATTTTTTTCTGAATTTGTATACTCCTATATTGATAAAAAAAGTTATAATTACAGAGAGGTAGTGGCCTCGAAACGTCTAGCCCATAGAGGCAGCATGCTTACAATACCTCACTTGATCTTTGACCAAAAAGATTGGTTAAAGACTGATTAGTAGATCTTCCATGAAACAGAAAACGCCCAGACTAAAGCTGAAAACTGACCAAAGGAATATTTAGACCAGGACAAGTTAACTGAGCCTGAACAAGTAAACAGTTATGTGTTGCCCTTTCAGAACTGGAGACTGACACAAAGAACAACCTAAACTAAAACTGAGACTTAATGACACAGTCAGGAGAATGCCACCCTCATAGGGGAAACCGGCCATTTGACATTGGAATAAGAATCTGAGCCTAAGAACTGTAAATCATGTGATGACTATTAACCATAAGGGAATTGAGCAGCTTCGAACAACAAAGAAAGAAAAATCGAGAAGCGCAGACCTGATTAGGCTTCATGAGAGGTGGTAGGCGCCTCTTCAACAATGTGACACCCATATTTGTAGGGGTCTTCTTCCTCGGAGGGATGGCCTTCTTTACCTGAAGAACCTCTGCCAGTGGGGACGCTTGGACCGGCTGAGTCACCAGGATCCTTAGTCTGCGCCTTGTCAATTTGAGAAGTCCCATGATTGTCCTCCACCCCCATCTCCTGAGACACCCCTGGTGTGGCAGAAACTGAACCAAAAGAATCCTCTTGAAGCTAGATGGTGACAGAGGCTATGAAGGAGGAATTACGGAGAGTGCAGGGGAACCGAAAACAAGCAGTGTGAGAATGGGAATGCTGATAGCGCTCTGCTATATTTTTCTTCCCTCGACGCCAACCATGTCCTTTCCTGGTAACTGGGTAGCTATCAGTGTAGAAGTCCGAGGCTTCAGTCGAGGAGTCCAAGGTAGTGGAGGAGGGCTAGCAGGATACGTGGCCTCGAGAACTTCCTCTCCTGCAGCTCATTCTCGAGTGCAATCTAGGCATGTTGAAATGAGTCAGAAGAGCTAAACTGGCAGCAACAGGAAAAACAGAGGAGGAGTGACCGCTGTAGTTGGAAACAGGGCTATGAGAAGTGTGGAAGCCTAGGGATACCTCAACACAACAATCCAGAGTAAAACAATACCCTGGGCTGGCTCGAGATCGAAGCGCTGCGCTAGTATTGGAACGACAAGAGCTCAGGGGAGGAGCAAGAGTATAATTTAAGAGGGGCACCATACCTAAAGAAATCACAGACTGGAGAGGGGGAGTGAACGACATTAATTCTGCATCGATGTTTTTCGCTGAAGACACTAAATCTGGCTTCACGTGAGGCTGGATGGCGGTGGTAGTAAGCCACATGCCAGCCCACCAAGCCGCCCTCGTACAACTTGTCATGTTAAACACCTGCATCTGGGAGATATATATCTTGTTGCACCAGAAGAGTGCAGTCTTGTTTGAGTTGTCCATCATTGGAATCGCTTATTGGACCGGAGAAGAATGGGAGCTACTGATTGATGCCTTGGTTAGCCAGTCTATCTGCTACCTTATTAGCTGTACGCCGAACGTGCTTGAAGGTTATGCTTCGGGCTGCCCTGAGCCATTCTTCAACTTGTTCCAATCTGCTTAGAAGCCGCCAGCTCGAGGCAATCTTTGCTGCTGGGGTGCCTGAGTGAATCCGAGTAGCTGCTTCTATTAAAATTTGAGAATCCCCTTCTACCTCTAGAGGGAAAAAAATTTCCATTTCTGCTATACAAATGCCTTTCCATAAGCCTTCAAGTTCGGCAGCATTGTTGGTATCTTTTCCAAGCGATCCATGATATATGTGCAGTGCTGAGCCAGAATCGTTTATGAAAATACCCCCATAGCTAGCCGGCCCAGGATTGCCCTTAGCAGCCCCATCAAAGTTCAGTTTGTAGGAAAGGGAGGCAGGGGGAGACCAGGAGTGGGGAGAGTCAGCATGAATGGAGGAGCTGGGCTTGACTTGAGCTAAAGAAGTGAGGTCCAAGTTCCAATTTTTCAAAATTAGGCATTCCTAGGGTGAGGCTGGCAAATCCGAGTCTTGCCAGTGTCTTAGAGCTAGAGTTTCTTGAAGGTTTTGTTTGAGAAGTAGCCATAGGGTATCAAGGGGCTTACTGATATTGTTGAAGATCCTGTTATTTCTCTCCTTCCAGATAATCCAGTAGACAAAGCCCGGTAAGAGGATCCAGATGGAATTGAGAAGAAGGCTTTGGAAAGGATGCCGAGGCCAGTTTCTGATAGTGTTTATAATATCTCCCGCACGTCTGCCCGTTCTTCTGTTGCACTGTTCTGTTCTTTCCCAAAGTTGTGCTACTAATGGGTAGGTATCCAAGAGATGCAGGATGGTCTCTGTGTTAAGATTGCAATTAGGACATCTGGAAGGCCCAGTAAATCCTCGCTTTTGTAGATTATCCCAAGTGAGGATTCGCTGTTTGCTTAGAAGCCAAAGGAAGGTAGAGATCTTAGGCCAGATGCATGGTTGCCAAACCTGATCCCAAAGCTGATCCTTTGTTATCTGCGTGGATTGATAGAGAATTTGGTATGCTTCCTTGGTAGTAAACATACCTCTAGGCATGTATCCCCATCATACTTTGTCCTTTTGATTAGAGTATTTGATTTTCCTGAGTTTGAGCTCTTGATCGATCTCTTCATATGTTTCCTCCTGCCAATTAGCCTGCCAGGTGCTAGCTAATTTCCAAAGTTGAAAACCTTGAGGGGATTGTTGCTGCCAAAACTGATGGACATGGATTTGATCAATATGCTGCATAGAAGCTTGCCACTTGGGTTTGTGGAAGAGTGAGGCTAGTTTGGGAAGTTGTTGCCAGGAGTCCTCCCAAAATCTAGCTATAGTACCCGAATGGATTTCCCAAAAGATGTGTGCTTGAATAAAGGCACTATGTTGCTTAGCAGCATTCCAGATCAACGAGCCAGGGGTGGTTGTGCTAATGCGGATGAGATCTTCCTGTTGACTGCCTGGCGCATATTTGGCCTGCCAGAGTCGAGCCCAAGGAATGTGTGGTTTGGATATCCAGTGCCACTAGATGTGGGCTCCCATGGTGTGATTGTTGTGTAGGGGATCCCTTAGACCTAGCCCACCAGCTGATTTCGGAAGACAGACCTCAGTCCATTTGATAAGAGCCCATTTTCTATTGAGTCCTAAAGAACCTCAAAGAAAGTTTCTTTGAAGATTGCAAATATTTTTAAGTACCCATTTAGGAGCTGCCAATATAGAAAATAAATACAGAGGCATGGCTTGGAGAATAGATTTGATAAGGACGAGCCGGCTGGCAATGTTGAGCGAGCGGTAGGTCCAGGAGGAGAGCCTGATTTCTAACTAGTCAAGGAGGGATCTCCAGGAAGCATGTTTGATAGCTGAGTCTAGCAGGGGAGCTCCTAGATATTTCAAAGGAAGCTTAGCTATCGGGAAGCCCATAATCCTGGCTATATTTATCTGAGTAAGAGTGGGCATGTGGAAGAAGAAGTGCTGGGATTTGGAAGCGTTGATGGTGGTGCCAGAAGCTTTTGAGAAGAGATTGAGCAAGGAATTGAAGGTAGAGGCCTCTTGAACTGAAGGATGGCCGAAAAGAATATTGTCATCGACAAACTGTTGGTGGGAGATGGGAGGTAGACCATGAAGAGAAATTCCCTTTAAGGTGTGTGAAGAGATAGCAGAATGAAGAAGGTGACTTAGGCCTTCGGCCATAATAACAAAGAGGAACGGGGAAAGAGGGTTGCCTTGTCATATTCCCCAGGAAAGGCGAAAGGGCGTGGAAGGAGAACCATTAAGGAGTATGGAGAAACAGGGGGAGGAGATAAGATTCATTAGCCAACGCGTCCAAGTGGAACTGAAGCCAAATGCTAATAACATCTTATTTATATAGCTCCAGCTGAGTTTATCAAAAGCTTTTGAGAGGTCTAACTTGAGAATCATACCTGGCTTTTTTAGTATCTTGAGTGAGTGGATCACTTCATTTGAGAGAATGATCCCATCCATGATCTGTCTCCCTTCTACATAGCCTATCTGCTCTGGCGAAATGAGGAGAGGGAGCATAGGTTTGAGCCTGTTCGCTAGGACTTTAGATATGAGTTTGTAGATGACATTGCAAAGTGTGATGCGCCTGTATTTTTCAGGAGTATTGGATTCTTCCAATTTAGGTATTAGCGCTATGAAGGTCATGTTGAGGGACAGAAGGATCCAATGCATTGATCATGATTCTTCCACTATCTCCCAGACCTCTGTTTTGATAAGCTCCCAGAAAGCATGATAGAAATTGGTTGTAAAGCCATCGGGACCAGGTGCTTTGCCATCCTTGAGTTGATCCATAGCATCCTCCACTTCCAGCATCGAGATAGGTTGGAGAAGCATTTTGTTGTGGTCCGCCGTAATAATTTTAGGAATATGTTGCGTAATTGATCTAATGGCCTGATTCCTGCTACCCGGAGGCTCCCGTAGAATGTCCTTAAAATGCTCTTTGAATTCCTGTTCCACTTCTTCATGCACTTCCAGTCTCTCCCCAAGCCGATTATTAATGAAAGCGATGTTATTATGCATTCTTCTTTGAATCGTAGACCTGTGAAAGAATTTTGTATTTTTCTCCCCTTCCTTAAGCCATCTGATCCTAGATTTTTGACGCCACAGGATTTCTTCTTGTTGCCTTCGTGCTTCAATCTTAGTCAATAGGGCCTCCTCCTGTTGCACATAGTCTTCCGTTCTTCCCTCAGTGATGATACATTGTTGTAATGTATTCATTTTTTGCTCCAGTGCTTTCTGATGGTAAAAAATGTTGCCAAACTAAGTGTGATTCCAAGATTTGAGAGCTTGTTTGAGGTGTTTTAACTTTTGTTGAAACTGGAACATCTTGGCTCCTTCAGGGGGAGTGAAGGAATTCCAGGCATCATTAACTACGATTATAAAACTAGGATGAGAGAACCAAAAAGATTCGAAGCGAAAAGGTCTATTACAACTAGAGCCCAGACGCGGCCATTGTAGCATTATGGGCCAGTGATCAGAACCCACTTGAGGCATGATGGAGGCGTGAAAGTCCCCACCCAGGTGAATAGCATTGTCCAACATAAGGAATCAATCCAGCCTGGAGGCTATATGCTGTGGTCCCCTTCTTTTATTGGTCCAAGTATACATACCATTAGAAGTTTGTAGGTCCATTAACTGATTTCTGTGTATGAAGTCTTTGAGGCCAATGCTATCTCCTTCCAGCTTCGATCTGCCTCCTGATTTTTCCTGCAAAGCTGTGATGATGTTGAAGTCACCACCGCATATCCAAAGGGTAAAGCTTCTGACAGAGTTTAGAGATTCGAGAGAGTCCAACAGATCCAACTTCTTTTGTAAATCTTGTGGGAAATACACATTAGAGAGATGACCATGGATATTGGTCCCGATTAGATGGAAAGTTGACTAAATAAAGTAGTGTGAGGCATGAAAATCCTGAAGGGAAAGAACTTGAGGATTCCAAATGATTTCTAGCCCTCCTGAAGCCCCTAATGCATCCACTTAGATTGAGCGGCATCCAGAACAGGCCTTACTTAGGATCTTTTCCAGTGCTATGCTATTGCATTTTGTTTCTTGTAAATAGACTAATGAAGGTTTATCTTGTTGGATCATCTTTTTTAACATTCTGTGTTTTGTAGGGCTGTTAAGCCCTCTCACATTCCATGAGATGAGCTTCATGAGGAACCGTGAGGGAGAGATTTGTAAAACCTGGTCAGCTTTGGGAACCTCCCAGATTCCACCAACATATCTCCAATAATAATGGTCCTTTGCAGATTCGTTTTGTGTCCACGTTTCTTCGATTCTTTTAGTATTTTTTTTCCATCCCATGGACTGCCTGCCTGAATACCAAGACATTTGTTTTGCTGTGCCCTGGCTAATACTACTGCAAGACTCTCTATTTGTTGAGGGGGTATAGCACTAAATTCTTTCTGCTAACACGTTGTTTCCAGACTGAGAATGTCCAGATCTCCCAAATCTATACTCTTTGGTTCCTCTTCCATGTGAATCGGTATGTTCTGTTCTTCCTTGTTTGGTTGTTGATGGATACTGAGAGCTAGAGCAGCATCGATCTCCATGATGGATGCTTGAAGGGCTTTGTCTTGATCTCTATTATCATAGGATGCAGAGGCGGGGATGATGGAGAGATCGGAGGCTGATAGCGGAGCTGAAGATTTTGGTGGAGGGGGGGAAGAAGTTGGAGGCGGATCTGAAGTTGAAGGGGTTGAATGGTTATCCTCCAAGTCATCTTGAGAGGTCAGGATTTCAAAGCTGTTCTTTATGTCATGTTTCTTGATAACTTCAGGGACGACAGGAGATTTCTTGTCATGCTTTCATCTAATGGTGACCTTTGTGAATCCCTCAACATCTTTGCTAGTCTTCGGGACAAGGGCTTTGGACCTTAGATTTAGAGGGCAATCTCTAAATAGGTGGCCATGTTCATGGCATTTCCTGCAGTGAAAAGGGACATGCTCATAGTCTATTGTTTGAACCCATTCAAAATCATCATGAAATAAACTTACCGAATTCGTGAGTGCTTTGGCCAGGTGCATATTGACACAGACCCTAGCATAGGAGGTGTATCTGTAGTGTTTAGTTTCCTTGGCGACTTTGATAAAAACCCCTAGGCCATTGCCTATGTCCTTTAAGGTCTCCTCATCCCAGTATTCCAAGGGGAGAGAGTACATACATATCCATACTGGTGCCCAGTTGAAGTCTTCCTTGTCTGGGTTGAATCTCTCTATCCAATCCCGAAGGTATAGGCCTGCAGAGTTGAAGAAGTATGGGCCTCTCTCAAAGATACGAGTTCTATCCTCCAGACAGTTGAATATGGCAGTGAAGAAACCTTTGGGACCTAGTTGTAGGGTAACCTGTCCTTTAGGCTTCCATTTGGAAGCAATCCATCCTTGCAAGGCCTTTTCAGTAGGCCAGAGTCCTAAGAACTTGCCTATGAGGGCATGATCCCTCATATATTGGATTTGACTGTTGATTCTGTGACTAGGGAGATCTATTTTGGTTCTTTCTGAAGTCTTGGGGATGCATGTGGAAGAGGACACCTTTGGCAGTGACGTCAAGGCATTCTGATCGAGTCCTTTGTCTTTAGTGGCTGCAGAACCTGCATCGTTGTTTCCAACTTTGTCAGAAGCCGGATCAATGAAATGGGCGGCCAGTGGGGTGGAGCTGGGGCTGATGTTCCTGTTCACATTTTCTGAGTTGTCAGTAAAGGATTCTTTGGGAGGAGGGGGGGCCTCGCCCACCCCTCCAGATGCAGGATTCATGAAGACGGAATCAACAGGAGAGGCCCGAGGTGATGGGATTCGAAACGGTGGGCGTGGAGGAACAGGGCATCAAGGTTTGCTCAGGAACCCTAGAATGAGCCGAGAGCCCGAGTTTTTCCATTGACGTGGATCATCTCTCTAAGATTATTTTTCCTTTATTAACTTTATTACATGGAATTTTCACCAGGGCTGTTACAGAGTATGTGCCTCGGAAAGGCGGTATGGTGTCCTATGGAATGGATCCCAACATTGTGCTTTGACCTTGTGGAGAGATAGAGTGTACCTATCAATGCCTTGATATTGTGACAATGCTAGTTATGATAATACTATCATCATTGATTCTTATCTATTCAGATCCATTTTTATGTGAATATTTTAACTTGAGAGAGACATGTTGATTCATTATGAATACCTCACTAGTTCAGAGGAAGTGTTGAAAATGTAACTAGTTTCAGTCTTCATAACGTAAATTAATTAATGACGTATCTATTATAATTATTTATTCTTGGTCAAGAGTTTTATTCATGCTCAATGAGTAAAAAATAGTCAAAGTATTCTGTATTTGAGTCATGTCGTATTTGAAATTTGAAAGAAAAAGATAAAGGATTTCTGTTTTAGTCAAAAAAGGGTTAGTCAAAGGTCCAAGTCACCTCTCCTTGTCAAGTCGGCCTATGTGGCTGTTTATCACTCCTCTGGATAGCTATATAAAGGACAACTATTCAATCACTTGGGAGATAATGAAGTACACACATCAAACATCGATCTCTACACCAAATAAAGAATAAAACAACTTGAATTCAGAGGAGTAGAAGAAAGATTGAAGGAAGAAGAAAAGATTGAGTTTTCTACATTATCTCGATCACATGTGCTAGGTTCTAAGGTTTCCTAAAGTTTTTAATAGGACTGAAATTCAACCTCTCAATAAGGGCTAAAAATTCAGAGATTTTTGACTAGTTTGAGAAGATTTTTTCACCTTTGACTTTCATTGACATTGATTTGTTGAAGAAGTCTGAGATGAGATTTGACTTGGAATCTTTGCCACTTTTGGTATTAGGTTGAATATATCATTTTGAATTGATTCAATAAGAAGAGAATTTTTGGGTTTTGCCCCTTGTGGGGGTTTTCCCTGGATTGGAAGCCTTAATTTTGTGTGTCTTGCTTCTATGTGATCTTGGAATATTGAATAGTGTATAATTGCTTGATGAAGAAGAAAAAATAAGCCAAAAGAAGAATATTAACATTCACAAGTAATTATCAAGAAGGAGAATCAAGCTACATTATTGTTACACTTGATTTTCCAAAAGATCATTTGCTAATAGCTTCCATTTTTTAGGATCCACCTTGATACCCTCATGTGATATAATATGACCCAAGTGTTCCACTTCTTGAACCCCAAAGGAACACTTGGAAGGTTTTTCATATAGTTTATTCTCTTCCAATAGTATTAATATCCTGTCAACATCTTGTATATGCTCTTCCAAAGGTTTGTTGTAAATTGGTATGTCATCAAAAAATACTAACACAAATTTTCTAAGGAAGGGTTTGAAAATTTAATTTATCAAGCTTTGAATTGTTGAAGATGCATTGTCCAAATAGGATAACCAACAGATCATTTGTTAATAGCTTTCATTTTTTTAGGATCCACCTTGATACCCTCATGTCATATAATATGACCCAAATGTTCCACTTCTTGAAGCCCAAAGGAACACTTGGAAGGTTTTTCATATAGTTGATTCTCTTCCAATAGTCTTAAGATCCTATAAACATCTTGTATATGTTCTTCCAAAGATTTGTTGTAAATTGGTATGTCGTAAAAAAATACTAACACAAATTTTCTAAGGAGGGGTTTGAAAATATAATCTATCAAGCTTTGAAATGTTGAATATGCATTTGTAAGTCCAAATATCATAACCAAAATCTCATAATGAACTTCATGTGTTCTAAAGGTTGTTTTGGGGATGGATGTTTTTGGGAATATCAAGAATAGAGATCCAACATAGCAAAGAAAATTTCTCCATTCAATTCGTCTAATTATTCATCAATGACATAAATAGGAAATTTATATTTACATATATTCATCAACCATAGTTTTTGGTAACCATCACCAGTGGTTGATAGAAAGGGCTTTTGCTAGGTTTAGTGATGCCAACCTCACACCTCTACTATTACTTGAACCATTTTCTCAATCTCACTCTTATATGCATGTGGATACCTGTAATACCTAATGTTATGTGGTACACTTCTGTTGACGGTGCTAGAAATCCTTCAACCAAGGGGGCTCTTCCCAGTGTGAAGTACCAATTAGACGTCACCACGTTTAGAGTAGGATCCCCGTCTGGAGTATTGGCCTAACCACCATAACTCATGTTGGCATTATGATTCAGGTTTGACGCTATGGCATAGGTGTTGTACTTGATGGCAACTCACTCAAGTGGCAAATATCTGTTCAGGCTCTCAAAATGATAGAAAATAAGGGGTTCGCAGGTTCACCGTTCAAAAGGTGCGGGCCCACAGGCACGCCATTCACAAAGTGCGGTCATGTCCGCAGGTTATCCAAATAGAAGGTGCGGACCCCCAGTACATACATTTTCATGCAGAGAAAAGTGCATGCACGTGGGAAATACTATGGTGGTCCATGGTATTTAGTCCATCGTATATGATCATATGGTTTTGGTCCGTGGTATAGCATCTAAATTATTGAACCCTGGTTTTGGATCCCTTGTATTGGTTTTCGATGGTTTTGTCCCATGGTTTGAATAAGGGCTTGCCTATAAAAAGGAAAGGAGATCACTTGGCTAGTCACTAGTGAAATTGGAATATCTTAAGATCTGAAATGTTGGGTGATCGGTTTGAAAAGCTAGATCTAAATCAAGGTAAAATCTATAAATTGTAAGGCGAATCTATTGATAGGGCGTGATCTCTTTGGCACATGATTAGATCTGTGGATCTGACTGTCTGTGGCACATTGGAGGACTGTTAATTTGGCTCTATTCGGAGGTCCGCAAGCGATCCAGAGCGTAGGTGCGGGGGTACGCAGTGCAGCAGAAGGCGCAAGTGCGGGGGTACGCAGCGTAGTAGAAGTCGTAGGTGCGGGAGTCCGCAACACAGCAGAAGGCGCAAGTGTGGGGGTATGCAGCGCAACAGAAGGCGCAGGTGTGGGGGTCCGCAGCGCAGCAGAAGGTGCAAGAGCAAAGGTACGCAGCGCAGCAGAAGGCGCAGGTGCTGGGGTCCATAGCGCAGCAGAAGGCGCAGGTGCGGAGCTGCGCAGTCCAAACACAGAAGAACTGCGGATATTCGCAGGTTTCTATTGGTGAAGTTGCAGACTTTTCTTAAAATATTTGTTGGCTACCTTTTATCTATTGCTGCAAAGTTCTGGTTTTAGATTACTGGTATTGATTTTCTGGTTACTGCATCCTGAGAAGTTATTGATTGACTCATTGGGTGACTGTAAAAGGAGATTGGTTGATTCACATGACTTGGTGATTATTTGATGTTCATGGATCCAGTTTGAAAATTTATGAAAAGTGGTCCTTGGAAGAAAAAAAGTAGGTCAGCACCTACGTACTAGTATTTCAGCTAATACAAGAGCTAAGGGGGTTGTAGCTCCCTTCTAGGAGAGACTGGAAAACGAGAGAGGGTCGTAGCTCTCAGCAGGTTGCAACCTGCGTACTAGTAAAGGACTGCACCAGTAGAAAATCATTGTAAAAGAAGTTTCTAATTGAAAGAATATAGAGACATATTGCAACAAGTCGTTTTCACCCACATTGGGTTTCCACCTTATATCTGGTGTTCTTTGGTGTGACTATCTGTTTTCTTTGTTCTTGCTCATTATTATATGGTACTGACATACAAATTAATGATCAATATCTGAAGAATAAATTAAAGTATAAATCTGGAAGATATATTGAAAAGAATTTAATAATACTAATTCACCCCCCCTCTCAGTATTATTTCCAACAATTGGTATCAGAGCAGGTCCTTCTGAAGAAGCTTGATCGCTTGAAGGAAGATCCATCATCATGAGCAACTACGAGAGAGAAGCATCTATCAGGCCACCAATTTTTGACGGCACAAACTTCGTATATTGGAAGGTAAGAGTTACTGCCTATCTTCAATCTCTTGGTACAGAAGTCTAGGACATCATAGATACAGGGTACACTTTTCCATCAGCAACTCCTATAGATCCGGCTGAGAAGAAGAAATATGAAACAAATGCAAAGGCTGTCAATACTCGATTAGGATGTCTATCTCAATCAGAATTCGTGAAGGTTATGTAGTATAAATCCGCAAAAGAAATATGGGACAAGATTGTTCCTAGCTATGAAGGAGATGAACAGGTAAAATGAGCAAAACCTCAAACCCTCAGAATTCAGTATGAAAATCAGAGAATGCACAATGATGAAAGTGTGGCTAACTATTTCCTTCGTGTAGATGAGATTGTTAATTGTATAAAAATTTTGGGTGAAGAAATAAAAGAGGCTGTTGTGGTTGAAAAGGATCTAAGATCTTTGTCCCCTAGGTTTGAATCTAAAGTTTCTGCAATAGAAGAGAAAGAGAATCTACGAAACCTTACCATGTCATAGCTGCACGGAATTCTGACTGCTTATGAAATGAGGAAACGAGGACCATCAGACAGGAGAGAAGCTGTCTTCAAGGCTTCAGGCAAAGGATATTACTATGAGTTAGGATACATGTGAGAAGAAGAAGAAGAATCAAATTTTGTCAAAAACCTTCAACAGGGTGCTGGACGATTCTGAGGTAAGTTACCTTTCAAATGCTTTGCTTGTGGAAGAGTCGGTCACTATGCTACCAAATGTCCTCATAAGGATAAGATTGACAAGGGGAAGGAACCTGTTAGATGGAACAAGAAACATAATGCAAATAAGAAAAGCTATTACACTCATGAGGATAATGATGGACTTTCAAATAGTGACGAAGATGAACGAGGTAATAATTATAAACTTTTAATGGATTTTTTAGATGATGATTACACGAATGCTATAGATGAAGAAGGTCTTTATGAAGAGATTTCTAAACTCAAAATTTGTTTAGAAGAGAAAAATGTGATTATTGATTCTCTGCAATGTCAACTGGCTGAAAGGGAAAAACATCATGGAAAATTGGAATGTGAAATTGTTGGTCTTAGAAAAGAGATTGAGAAAACAAAAGCTCTTAATCTTAAATTTGTTAAAGGATCTAAAACTCTGGATGAGATTATCAATGTGCAGCGTTCTCCACTAATCAAGACAGGTCTGGGATATAATGGAGAAGCATCTCAAGAATCCACCTCCAAAAGCTATCTTGATGCAGCAAGAAGGAGTGAGCAAAGGTCTAATAGAAATCATCAGGGACAGTTTACCTCAAGAATGAACAAAGACTAGCAAGAAAATCGGGGGCAATCTACCTTAAGGACAAATAGAAGCCACAACCAGCCACAGGTAAAAGCTTCCCAATTTGCCTCAAGAATGGATGTCAGTAGAAACTACAATCGGTTGGTTGATAGATTTGATAATCACAGGAGTTTCTTCAATGGCCAATGTTTCTCTTGCCATAACCTTGGTCACAAAGCAGCTCAATGTGTTGCCTATAAGACAATCATGACTATAGAAGCTCAAAAACAAAGAAGTATGACTGGAATCACGAAAAGGACCTATAACAACTTTTCCGCCCTTGAAAGTGAAATTGAATGTTCTATTTGTAATAACTTCGGTCATGAAGATTCTGAATGCAGGAGCAGGTTTCGAAAGACAACTCAGAAGGAACAAACCTCAAATTCCAGAACATGGAGAATGAAGTAACCACAACCAGAAAGATGTGGGATACCTTTATATGCAGAAGGACAGGAAAATCAATGGTACATCGATAGTGGATGTTTGAAGCATATGATAGGTGATAAAGAAAAACTTCAAGCATATAGTGCTTTAGAAAAGGGAAAGAAAGTTTCTTTTGCAAATGATACCCCTGCAGTCATAAAAGGAAAAGGCACTGTTTAGTTGAAAGAAAAAGTCAAAGCTGGAAATGTTTTGTATGTTGATGGCTTGAAGCATAATCTACTGAGTGTCAGTCAGATGTGTGATCAAGGAACTGAGGTAATATTTCGATCAAATGGATGTAGTGTTCGTGATCTTGATACAGGAAAAACAATTATCAAAGGCATAAGAACTCCAAATAATTTATACATATTTGAAGAAGGACAACAACAATGCTATTTGAGCAAAAATGATGAACACTGGTTATGGCACCGGAGGTTGGGGCATCTAAGCTTTTCACAGATAAGGAAAGCATGCAAGTACCAGGCAGTTCGTGGTCTTCCAGACATCAGAATTCCAGACAACACAATATGCAAATCATGTCAGTTTGGTAAGCAAACCAGAACTAACTTCCCTGAGAAGGAAGGATCAGCTAGCAGGCCACTTGAACTTGTCCATACTGATGTATGTGGCCCATCTAGGAAAAGGTCACCTCGAGGAGAAGAATATTTCATGACTTTTCTAGGATGTGTTGGATAGGACTTATGAAGCACAAAGATGAAGCCTTTGAAAAGTTCAAATCATTCAAAGCCTTGGTGGAGAACGAATTAGATCACAAAATCAAATGCCTCAGGTCTGGTAGAGGTGGGGAGTTTACCTTGAATGAATTTTTCGACTTCTGTGAAGAACATGGAATAAGAAGGGAATTCTCTACATCTAGGACTCCTCAGCAAAATGGAGTAGTGGAAAGGATGAATAGAACGGTTCAACAAATGGCTCGTGCTATGCTTGATGAGTCTGGAACTCCCACAACCTTTTGGGGTGAAGCTGCATTTGCTGCGGTTGTTATTCTCAACAAAACAAATGTCCAGGTGAACAACACTCAAACTCCTCATGAGCTCTGGTATGGTGAGACTCCTTCGGTAAAACATTTCAAAATTTTTGGAAGAAAATGCTATATTAAGAATAATGATGAACATCTTGGCAAATTTGAACCTAGAGCAGATGAAGGCATTCTCCTTGGTTATTCTCCCCACATCAAAGCATACAAGTGTTACAATAAAAGACTTGGAAGAATTGTTGACAACATTGATGTAGTGGTTGATGAAGAAGGAAACATTCCTAGGCAAGTAAATTATGAATATATCGAAGAGGATGAAGTCCATCCATCAAATCAGACTGATGATGAAAAAGAACCTCAAGAGGCACCAGAGGAAAAGATAAGGATAGAAGAGAAGACTCCATCTAGGTACGTTCAGAAGAATCATCTAGAATCTGAAATTTTGGGGCAGAAAGAGGTAGGTATACAAACAAGAAGAACAATTGCAGAAGCCTCAAGTTATTTGGCATTGCTATCCTCCACTGAACCACAAAATGTAAAATATGCATGCAAAGATGAATGCTAGGTCAAGGCAATGGATGAAGAACTTGAGCAAATCGAAAAGAATAACACTTGGGAGTTGGTTCCTAGACCAAAAGATAAGAATGTTATAGGGACAAAATGGATCTTTAAAAACAAGTTGAATGAAAATGGGGAAGTGATTAGAAACAAGGCCAGACTTGTTTGTAAAGGGTATGCTCAACAAGAAGGAATAGAATTTGAAGAAATTTTTGCTCCCGTTGCTAGACTTGAGGCCATCCAAATGTTCCTTGCTCTCTCAAGCTTTCAGAAGTTCAAAGTATTTCAAATGGATGTGAAATCAACCTTTCTGAATGGAGACTTAGAAGAAGAAGTATACATTGAGCAACCCGATGGTTTCATTCTTGGGAATGATCCAAATCTTGTATGTAGACTAAAAAAGGCTCTCTATGGTCTTAAACAGGCTCCAAGGGCTTGGTACTACCTTTTGGACAAATATCTTCATCAACAAAGTTTTTCAAAAGGATCAGCAGATAGCAATCTTTATATAAGAATTGAAAATGACAAATTGATAATACTTGTTGTGTATGTAGATGATATTATCTTTGGAAACAATGAAGAAGCTATGAGTCAAAGCTTTGCCTTGGTGATGCAGAAAGAATTCGAAATGTCTTTGCTTGGAGAACTGACATATTTTCTTGGATTGCAAATCCAACAAAATAAAGGCGATACCTTTTTGTCTCAAACCAAGTACCTCAAGCAGATTTTGAAGAAGTATGGCATGGAAGATTCAAAACCAGTATGTACACCTATGGTTACAGGATGCAGCCTCAGTGCAAATGATGAATCTGCAGTAGTGCATCAACCAACCTATAGATCCATGATTGGAAGTCTGCTTTATTTGATAGGTACCCGACCAGATAATGCACGCAATGGGAATAGTAGGAAGATTTCAGGAAAATCCAAAGGAAACTCATCTTTAGGCAGTTAAGAGAATCTTCAAGTACCTTCAAGGAACTCAAAACAATGGCTTATGGTATCCTAGAGATACAGATCTCACCCTTCATGCTTATACAGATGCAGATTGGGCTGGAAGCATAGATGTGTTAGGCCCCTATACTACTAGTGTAGACCCTTATTGTTATTAGTACAACCCACTTGTTATATTGATGTACCCATGTAGTGCCCATATTGCTACTATTGTGCCCCATAGAAGCCCACTATTGTTATTATTGTGCCCTTACATTATTATTGTTATGTCGGCTCTGATTATGTTATGACCCCTTAGACTCCTATATATAGAAAGGAGGTATTTTCATTTGTATCATCCAAGAATTGTTCATTTATGTAATGTAAAGGAGGTTGCCCCCTCGAAGAGGCTGAAGTCTAAGGCGTTGATCTATCTTTTCTTGAGCTGGTTTCATAACATTTGGTATCGGAGCTTTGGATTCTAGGGTTTCGCTACTCCAAACAGGTCATCGTGGAATTTTCGCTATAACTTTTTTTCTGCGATGTTTCAGAAGTTGAACACAAAACCCATTTGAGAAGAAATCATGTTGAACCTCGGCTCTAAATTTCATAGCTTTTCGTGCGATATTTTTGGAGATATGATTTGAGGAAGTTGGTCTTTTTGCAGATTCCTTAATTACATTCCAAAAAGGTGACCTGGGGAAAATTGTCATAACTTTCTCTCTGGGGATCGGATTGAGATTTCATAAGAAGGTACAGAAAGAGGATAGGCTGTAGTTTCTTTTATATATTTTTTAGAGCCAAATGTCGAAACAGTGACACGTGGCACTTCATACAAGTTCGCTCTTCTGGAAAGGTCTATAATCAGGTCATCTTGGGAGATTGTGCATAACTCTTTCTTGGAGAATCCAATTTGGATCAGACTGGTGGCATTGGAAAGAGGACACATAGGGCTACTAGAGTTCACAATTTTATAACTTAAAGATCTGAAAGTATAGAGTTACAGTCGTTTCAAGAACGAGCTCCTAAAATCAAGAAAAATCAAGATGAAGAAGTTTGACGGCAAGGATCCGGTAAATTGGATACTTCAGATGGAGCAATATTTTGATCTACATGGTGTACCACTATTACAAAAGGTATGTATTGCATCTTCATATTTAGAACCAGATCAATTTTTATGGTATGAAGGGCTTTGTTCTCGTAAACAACTTGTTACGTGGTCAATTTTCATGGAGGAAATGATAGCACATTATGAGGATACAAAGAGAAACACCTTCTTTAGAGCAACACCACAACAATCGGAAAGAGTAAGAGGGCTTTGTGACATATTAGAAAGCAAAATTATGGAAACCAGGAAGCATACCCCTCACAACTATAAAGATGGAAGTGTTGTTTCTCCTAGCCTTCCACAACCTACAAGGGTTACAACACAACAATTGGAAGAAAAAAGAGAAAAAGGGATTTGTTACAATTGTGATAGCAAATGCACTAAAGGTCATAAGTGTGCTGAGAAGAAATTATTTTACATAGAATATGAAGAGGAGGAAGAAAATGATCAAGAAACATCAAAAGAAGAAGATATACGCCAAGACCCCACCCCAGAGAAAGAAGAAATGAATCAGACGATATCTTGTAAAGCATTGGCAGGAATTACCACTCCTCAAACTCTCAAGATAGAACAATGTAAACTTTGAAACGGGAACTGATACTGTTACCCGTTTCGTAGAGATAGCAAAAAAATGACCCGATTTTCAAAAGTGGTGATGCAAAATACACATGTTTTTTTTAGAACATGGTTTTTGGAACTTTAATTTTTTTTCATGTTCAAGGATGCAATCAAGTTTTAGAATGGTAGTGATTTTCATGCTGATTTTAAAAAGTGAATATTCTGCATCACACTCTTTTTTTAAAAGACCTATTTTTTGACTTTTAATTTTCTAGTGTGTGAAATGTAAAAAATTATTTTCTAAATTTGATAGTTTTTGAAGTCGTCATTTTATTCATATTTTCTTGTTCTCTATTTTAATTTTTTTTTTTTTAGGGGGGTTTTTAATGTTTTGCGTTTTTAAATTAGAAAGTCGATAGTTTGAATTTTAGATAATGTACATATTTATACATCCTTAATTAATTTTTCAATCCACATGAAATAATTGTTTCTAAAAAACAACATTTTTTAACAATGGACATAAAAATAACCATTTTTAACATAAATATAACAAAAAAACTAAACGTTTTGATAATTTTTTGCTAGAATTAACATGTCAAAATCACAATTTTTATACAAAAATATTAACTAAAAATGGTCAAATAATAGTTTTTTTTATGAATTTCATGTCAAAAAAATAATAATAACAACTTTTTTTTCAAAAAATAATAATTAACTTAAAAATCAATGCGAAAATCACAAATTACAAATATTGAACACATAACAACTTTAATTCATTGATTATTCTTTTCATCAAATGCCAGAGTCAAAATATTGCAAAGCTTGATTTCCAGGTATAACTTAAATTTAATCAACAATGTCACGTAATCCAAACTCTTCGTCCTCTAGAGTTTCATCATTGTCATCTTCCACAATATTTTCTGCTTCCTTTTGCGCAATTTCCTCTTCTAATGGGTCTTTGATGTCTGCAAATCTCCCAATATATGTCTTTCCAAACATTCCATGTAATGGTGGTTGGGGTTCCTTTGCCTTTTTTGCCATACGTGATTCAATAAAGTCCCCTTTCTTCAATCCAATTTCTTGCATTTCATCTGGAAGAAATTGAAGAGCATTAATTCTTTGCTGAATGAAATTGCATTGTAATGGATCTTTCTCAATTGCAATGCAATTTCTTCCTTTTTGAAGGCAGCATGCTAGTGTTGTACCTAATTATCAAGCACAAAAAAATAATGAAGTAAATTAGTACAATGACATATTAATTAAAAAAAAGAACATATTGAAATTCAATTCCATGTGGCAAAACCTACCTGAGCCAAAAAATAAATCCAGAACCCAATCTCCTTCATTTGAACATATGTCTATAAGATAGTTAATCAATAATTGTGGTTTCTGATAAATGTTAACTATCTCTCCTTTCGTTTCTTTGTCTTCATATGTTAGTTTTCTCACAACAGCATCATAAGTCAGTATTTGGCTATGACTCTTTCTCTCCACCCGATTAAAAATCATAGACATATGGCTATCATATTTTGCCCAACTATCAATATGAATGAACTCACAGTCATTTATAAATTGTTGATCTTCATTGTTAAGAAGATTTGACTTTTGCCTGTAACATAAAATAGTAAAAGTTCAATTAACTTGTACATAAATGAATTTTTCAACATTAATCAAATATACCTTTAAACATCTTACCATGTAAGCTGCATCCTTGAATTTGATTTCCCCTTGAAGCTTGACAATACCATTGCCAATTGTGTGTCTGAATGAAATGTCACAAATCTCCATAATGGTGATGACGTCACTTCCATAAATCCCGCCACCAATTTATTAAAAGCTTGATAAGTATAAGGGTCACTATCATAGTAAATGTTTGGAATATTGAAACCATGGGGAATATCTGCAATAACCAGGGTATAATCCATTTTTGGTACGAGTTTAGCAATGTCTTCACAGTCGCCTTGTATTACTTGATATTGAATAGTGTCTAGCCCATTCCAAATGAAATGATTAAGAGTTGGATCAAGTACAACATTCTTAATACGTTGCTTTCTCAGTCTTTCAATCTTTATTTTTTCAATAAAAGTCTTGAAACTGTCTGGTGCTCCATTATCTCCTTTCTTCATCTTTTACCAAACAAACAAATGTATGTGTAAGTTTTAAATTAAAAATAGTACACAGATGATTAAAATCGAATGTATAAATCAAGTTACCTTTTTAAATGCAAGATAAAAAGCTTTTAATGTTGATGTAGAACTTGAATCTGGATAGTTGCGTACAACATCATCCCAACTATCTTCATTCAACAGTTTAACCATTTGTTCCTGAATTTTCATGTAAACTTTGTGACTGCATAGATAAAGTAAGAAAAAGTTAATATAATGATATGTATAACAAATACTACCAATAACAACATGTTTTATTTAAAAGATAACTATAATCCTGGAAATAAGTAAAAATAATTCAGCAAACTTACTTTTGAAATTCTTCAGACATTTCTTCCAATGATAATTCCCCTGACCTCACACGAGATAATATTGTTTTGACAATTTTTTCATCTTTCACTCCTTGCATCGCCCTCCAAGGCGTGATGGTCATATCGTCTGGAAGTTGCTTCAGTTCAGGAGCTGATTTATTGTTGCTACATATCAATGGCTTAGACTTTTTGACCCTCTGGTTTTTAATGCCAATGTCTTCCCACATGCTAAAAATGTCATCAATCAAATTCCAAATATCTCCAGTTCTAAATGCCAATTGGAAAATGTTATCAATACCTCTGAATAAATCGCTATATCTGCTGTCTTTTCCACCTTTTGAATTGGTTTTCTCTTCAATTTGATAGCCTATTTCCATACAACATTCCTTTCGGAAATCTGCAGTAATATTTATCTTATCCCCACCACATTTTTCTAGGAATTCACTATGAATAAATCTAACCTTTTGGATCAAAGTCATAGACATCCTATATTCATTATCTGAATTATGATCCAATGCCACTAACTTTGCTTCTGTTTCATTTAAACCAGCATAAATGACACATTTCATTGTTTCAAAACGTGGGTTATTAGGATATTCCTCCATCAATTGTCTTTGAGCTTCAACATAATGGTTCCCCCCAAGCACATAATAATTGTATTCAAAACATTTTGACTTATCAAATGCTTCTTCGTTGGGAACTTGAAGTGGATCAACAAGAAGCACATAATTAACCACATGAGCATATGGATTGTACCTCATCAATGTCTTCAAGTTGTGAACATGCAGATGATGTGGCTTTCTGATTTGATATTGGCATTGTCCGTCACTTGCCTTATAGGTTTGTCTGACATTTAACTGAAATGTACGACCACCATCAATTAAGTTTCTCTTTGTCAAATTCTGTCGAATGGCATTTTGTTTTGTTTTGATTATGCCATCATCTAAATCAGCTCCTGGTGTAATGATTTCTCTGCTTTCTTTTGAAGTTTCACTAGGTTCTTGACTGCTGGTAATGACTACTTCAAGATCTTCAACTCTACTTTTTTTCGTCATAACATTCTCAAGAGATCTATTCTTGGGCATTGTTACTTTTGGTCTTTTACGACCTTCTTCAGTTCCAATGTCATCTTCAGTAATGGCAACATATGCTTCATTGTCAATTTCAACTTCATCGTCCTCAAAAGTGACTTGTTTACCCTTGCTAGATTTACCCACCAGAGGCCTTTTTTTCTGATTCTTTGGATGTAGTTTTGTAGCATCATCAATTACTACATTTTCCATGTTTTCCATATCTTCTTCTGACACTGAGTAAAAATGGCTGACAACTTTCATGATATCATTCTCTATGTAATGAATGCCTCCCAACCTAATTGAACAGCTTTCAACAAAATTCTGCCAAACAAAATATCATATGTTAATATAAACAAAGTTAAAAAAATATAGCGAGACACTTTCAAAACGCAAAATAAAAATACAAATAACAATACTTACGATGTTTTGTGTCATCTCATTTACGATTTGTTTACACAACTTTGTAGATACCTCTCTCGTGTCATATAATGAATATGATAGTCGGTATTTAATCCTTTCATGTGACTTGGGAGCTTTTGTAAGTACGTAAACAATTTCAGTGTTTGTTACCGAACACATATCTATGACTCTTCCCTTCACCTCCAAATTTTCATTATTTTGGGATATATCAATGTATAGATATATATTCACAGTTGTGCTCTCTCTTTCTTTCACATACCAGACTCTTGATGGAAATTTCACCTCTTTTGAACTTTTCCAATCTGAGATTAGCTTCTTATCACTTGAAGCACTTGAAATATTTGTAGGCATGAGCTCAGGTGGAGTTCGTTCACCAATGTTTTTTGAAGATACACCTTTAAGACTCTTTGGTCCAGAAAGATTCACAGAAATTTTCCTTGATGCCATTTTCCTAAAAAAAAACACATAAATTAGTAAATAAAAAAACATATTAACTAAAATTAATAACAAAAATATACCATAAATTTTTTATTTGTATAATCAGAATTGCCCAGCCACCTCTAACGGGCAGGCGGGTCGATGGGAAAGCGGGAGGTCAGGTGAGGGATAATGAGGCTAAGTAGACATTTAGGCAAGTATGGGTGAGCCCCTACCCACGTGCCCCCCACAACCCCTAAGCTTCCTCCCTCCCCGCCCCTCACCCCACCCCCTACCGTCCCCCCACACCCTCGCCCCCAAAACCCCCATCCCCCGCCCCCAAACCCCCTACACCCCCCAACACCTCCCCGCGGCCGCCCCTCCCCACTGCGCCCACCACGCCCCACACCATCCCCCCCAACATCCCTGCGCCCTAACCCCCCCCCCCCCCCGCCCCGCCCCAAAACCCTTATCCCCCCCCTACACCCTACCCCTATCCCCCCCCCTACCCCACCCTACCCCTACCCCCCCTACCCTACCCTACCCCTACCCCCCCACCCGCCCCTACCCTACCCCACGCCGTCCCCACCCCCCACCCTATCCCCCCCGTCCCCACCCCCCCCATCCCCCCCATCCCCCCCCCCCCATCCCACCCCATCCCCCACCCATCCCACCCCGCCCACCCGCCCACCCGGCCCTCCCCGCCCTCACCCACCCTCACCCGTCCCTCCCCGCCCTCACCCACCCCGACCCGGCCCTCCCCGCCCTCACCCGCCCTCACCGGGCCCGCACCCGCCCCACCCCGCCCTCACACGCCCCCCACCCCGCCCTCACACGCCCCCACCCGGCCCTCCCCGCCCTCACCCGCCCCCCACCCGCCTCTCCCCGCCCTCACCCGGCCCTCACCCGCCCTCACCCGGCCCGCACCCGCCCCTCCCCGCCCTCACCCACCCCCCACCCGGCCGTCCCCGCCCTCACCCACCCGAGGGCCCCCCACCCGGCCCTCCCCGCCCTCACCCACCCGAGGGCGGGGAGGGCCGGGTGGGGGGCGGGTGAGGGTGGGGAGGGTCGGGTGGGGGGCGGGTGAGGGTGGGGAGGGTGGCGGGCGGGTCGGGTGAGGGCCGGGTGGGGGGCGGGTGAGGGTGGGGAGGGCCGGGTGGGGGGCGGGTGAGGGCGGGCAGGGGCGGGTGCGGGCCGGGTGAGGGTGGGGAGGGGCACGTGGGGGGCGGGTGAGGGCGGGGAGGGCCTGGTGGGGGGCAGGGAGGGGCGGGTGAGGGTGGGGAGGGGCAGGTGAGGGCCGAGTGAGGGCGGGGAGGACTGGGTGGGGGGCGGGTGAGGGCGGGGACGGCCGGGTGGGGGGCGGGGAGGGGCGGGTGAGGGTGGGTGAGGGCGGGGGAGGGGCCGGGTGAGGGTGGGTGGGCGGGGAGGGGGCGGGTGGGCAGGGAGGTGGGGGGTGGGGACGGGGGGGGGATGGGTGGTGGGTGGGGACGGGGTAGGGTAGGGTAGGGGGGTAGGGGTAGGGTGGGGTAGGGTAGGGTAGGGGCGGTAGGGGTAGGGTCGGGTAGGGGGGGTTGGGGTGGGGTAGGGTAGGGTAGGGGGCGGGATAGGGGTAGGGCGCGGGTAGGGTGTAGGGGGGGGGATAAGGGTTTTTGGGGGGGGTTAGGGCGCAGGGATGTTGGGGGTGGGGTGGGGTGCGGTGGCGTGGGGGGGGGGGGGGGTTAGGGCGCAGGGATGTTGGGGGGGATGGTGTGGGGCGTGGTGGGTGCAGTGGGGAGGAAGGGCCGCGGGGAGGTGTTGGGGGGTGTAGGGGGTTTGGCGGCAGGGGATGGGGGTTTTGGGGGCGGGTGGGGGCGGGGAGGGAGGAAGCTTAGGGGTTGTGGGGGGCGCGTGGGTAGGGGCTCACCCATACTTGCCTAAATGTCTACTTAGCCTCATTATTCCTCACCTGACCTCCCGCTTGCCCATCGACCCGCCTGCCCGTTAGAGGTGGCTGGGCAATTCTGATTATAAAAATAAAAAATTTATGGTATATTTTTGTTATTAATTTAAGTTAATATGTTTTTTTATTTGCTAATTTATGTGTTTTTTTTAGGAAAATGGCATCAAGGAAAATTTCTGTGAATCTTTCTGGACCAAAGAGTCTTAAAGGTGTATCTTCAAAAAACATTGGTGAACGAACTCCACCTGAGCTCATGCCTACAAATATTTCAAGTGCTTCAAGTGATAAGAAGCTAATCTCAGATTGGAAAAGTTCAAAAGAGGTGAAATTTCCATCAAGAGTCTGGTATGTGAAAGAAAGAGAGAGCACAATTGTGAATATATACCTATACATTGATATATCCCAAAATAATGAAAATTTGGAGGTGAAGGGAAGAGTCATAGATATGTGTTTGGTAACAAACACTGAAGTTGTTTACGTACTTACAAAAGCTCCCAAGTCACATGAAAGGATTAAATACCGACTATCATATTCATTATATGACACGAGAGAGGTATCTACAAAGTTGTGTAAACAAATCGTAAATGAGATGACACAAAACATCGTAAGTATTGTTATTTGTATTTTTATTTTGCGTTTTGAAAGTGTCTCGCTATATTTTTTTAACTTTGTTTATATTAACATATGATATTTTGTTTGGCAGAATTTTGTTGAAAGCTGTTCAATTAGGTTGGGAGGCATTCATTACATAGAGAATGATATCATGAAAGTTGTCAGCCATTTTTACTCAGTGTCAGAAGAAGATATGGAAAACATGGAAAATGTAGTAATTGATGATGCTACAAAACTACATCCAAAGAATCAGAAAAAAGGCCTCTGGTGGATAAATCTAGCAAGGGTAAACAAGTCACTTTTGAGGACGATGAAGTTGAAATTGACAATGAAGCATATGTTGCCATTACTGAAGATGACATTGGAACTGAAGAAGGTCGTAAAAGACCAAAAGTAACAATGCCCAAGAATAGATCTCTTGAGAATGTTATGACGAAAAAAAGTAGAGTTGAAGATCTTGAAGTAGTCATTACCAACAGTCAAGAACCTAGTGAAACTTCAAAAGAAAGCAGAGAAATCATTACACCAGGAGCTGATTTAGATGATGGCATAATTAAAACAAAACAAAATGCCATTCGACAGAATTTGACAAAGAGAAACTTAATTGATGGTGGTCGTACATTTCAGTTAAATGTCAGACAAACCTATAAGGCAAGTGAAGGACAATGCCAATATCGAATCAGAAAGCCACATCATCTGTATGTTCACAACTTGAAGACATTGATGAGGTACAATCCATATGCTCATGTGGTTAGTTATGTGCTTCTTGTTGATCCACTTCAAGTTCCCAACAAAGAAGCATTTGATAAGTCAAAATGTTTTGAATACAATTATTATGTGCTTGGGGGGAACCATTCTGTTGAAGCTCAAAGACAATTGATGGAGGAATATCCTAATAACCCACGTTTTGAAACAATGAAATGTGTCATTTATGCTGGTTTAAATGAAACAGAAGCAAAGTTAGTGGCATTGGATCATAATTCAGATAATGAATATAGGATGTCTATGCCTTTGATCCAAAAGGTTAGATTTATTCATAGTGAATTCCTAGAAAAATGTGGTGGGGATAAGATAAATATTACTGCAGATTTTCGAAAGGAATGTTGTATGGAAATAGGCTATCAAATTGAAGAGAAAACAAATTCAAAAGGTGGAAAATACAGCAGATATAGCGATTTATTCAGAGGTATTGATAACATTTTCCAATTGGCATTTAGAATTGGAGATATTTGGAATTTGATTGAATCGACCTGCTGCCGGTCAGGCGGGGCGGGGCGGCCCGGGGGTGGCGCTGTGCAGGGGGGCGGCCTGGGGGTGGCACTATGCGGGGGGGCGGCCCGACTGGCGGCGGGTCGATTCCAGGAATTGACCCGCCGTCGGTCGGGCGGGGCGGGGCGGCCCTGCGCGGGCGGATGGGGAGGCGGAGGGGGCCGGGGAGCGGCGGGGGAGGGGGAGGGGGAGGGGGAGGGGCGGGTGGGTGGGGGAGGGGGGGGGGGGCGCGGGTGGGCGGGGAGGGCCGGGTGGGGGGCGGGTGAGGGCGGGGAGGGCCGGGTGAGGGCCGGGTGGGGGGCGGGTGAGGGCCGGGTGAGGGCGGGCAGAGCCGGGTGGGGGCCGGGTGGGGGCGGGGAGGGGAGGGCTGGGTGGGGGCTGGGTGGGGGGCAGGTGAGGTCGGGGAGGGCGGGTGCGGGCCGGGGAGGGCGGGTGATGGTCGGGTGAGGGCCGGGTGGGTGGCGGGTGAGGGTGGGGGGGGCGGGTGGGGATGGGGTGGGGGGTGGGGATGGGGGGATGGGGCCGTGGGGGGGGGACGGGATGGGGGGGGGGATGGAGTAGGGTAGGGTAGGGGGATGGGGGGGGGTAGCGTAGGGTAGGGGGTAGGGTGGGGTAGGGTAGGGTAGGGGGATTGGGGGGGAGGACGGGGTAGGGTAGGGTAGGGGGATGGGGGGGGTAGGGCTAGGGGCAGAAGGGGGGGGGGGTAAGGGTGGGTAGGGGTAGGGGCAGAAGGGGGGGTGGGTAAGTGGGCACGGGGTAGGAGTTAGGGGGTGGGGCCCATGGGGCCGGCGTTAAGGAAGGGGGGGAGGAGTTGAGATTGGAGGGGAATGGGAATTAGGGGCTTGGAAAAATTATTAATTTAAAAAAAAAATCTTCTTCGACGTTAAATTAATTTAATATGAAAATTTTGAAAAAAAAATTGAACTTACCTTTCAATTGCAATAATTCTTCGTTGAATATGTTGTTGATAGCAATATAGCTGCTCCACAAATTCACGTCTTTCAACGAACTTCAGAAAACCTGGATGTGAGGTAAGTAATAGTGATAACGAAATTTAATATATAAGTGAAAATACGAAGATGTTTTTCTGTACATTTAATGTGGGATAATTTGTTTTAAATTATTATAAAGCGAATATTGTAGAGTTATTTTACAATGGATTGAATGTGGGATTAATTTGTTTTAGAATATATTATAAAAATTTAAAAAAAAATTAGTTGTTTAGTAAATATTATATACTTTAACTATAATTTGTTTTAAATTATTATAGAGCGAATATTGTAGAGTTATTTTACAATGGATTGAATGTGGGATTAATTTGTTTTAGAATATATTATAAAATATAAAAAAAAAAAAATTAGTTGTTTAGTAAATATTATATACTTTAACTATCAGAATAATTAATATAGAAGTTGTTGTTTACAATTTGAATTTCAGTGATTGATTTCATAAAAAAATTTAGCTTATGTTTTTTAATGAATTGTAGAATAAAATAATAAAGGTAAATAAATCTAACAAACTTTTGGAGGGAAATATTTTCACGAAAATTTTTGGAGGGAAATATTTTCGCGAAATTTTTTGGAGGGAATAATTTTGGAGGGAATATTTCATTCTTTAAGCTATATAATATTCTTAGGAGACTCCATTTGTATCATTCAACATCTTCTATTTGAAAGGGATGGATTGTTCTGATGGTGAAGTTTCGGTTTATACACCATTAACATCTTCATCGCGTAACAACTCTATTCATATTGATGAATATAGCGGGAATTCTTCCACTATGAATAGAAAGTCAGTTCTTCCACTTAGTCCCGATTCTAAGGACTATGAAAGTAGCAGTAATGAAGAGCATGATGGTGAAGTTCAAAAGAATGGAGTGTCACGATGTCCACTTAGTCCTAATTCTGAGGACTATGAGAGTAGCAGTTTTGAAGAGTGTGATGGTCAAGTTCAAAAGAATGGAGGGTTACGGTGCCCACTCAGTCCTAATTCTGAAGACTATGAGAGCAGTAGTTTTGATGTGCATGATGGTGAATTTCAAAATAATGGAGTGTCATGGTGTCCACTTAGTCCTAATTCTAAGGACTATGAGAGCAGCGGTGATGAAGTGCAGGATGATGATTTTCAAAAGAATGGAGTGTCAAAGTGTCCAGTTAGTCCTGATTCTAAGGACTACGAGAGCAGCAATGATGATGAGTGTGATAATGAATTTCAAAAGAATGGAGTGTCAAAGTGTCCAGTTAGTCCTGATTCTAAGGACTATGAGAGCAGCGATGATGAAGCGCGGGATGATGATTTTCAAAAGAATGGAGTGTCAAAGTGTCCAGTTAGTCCTGATTCTAAGGACTATGAGAGCAGTAGTGATGAAGCGCGGGATGATGATTTTCAAAAGATTGGAGTGTCAAAGTGTCCAGTTAGTCCTGATTCTAAGGACTATGAGAGCAGCAGTGATGAAGCGCGGGATGATGATTTTCAAAAGGTTGGAGTATCACAATGTCCTCTTAGTCCTGATTCTAAGGACTATGAGAGCAGCAGTGATGAAGCGCGGGATGATGATTTTCAAAAGATTGGAGTATCACAATGTCCTCTTAGTCCTGATTCTAAGGACTATGAGAGCAGCAGTGATGAAGCGTGGGATAATGATTTTCAAAAGATTGGAGTATCACAATCTCCTCTTAGTCCTGATTCTAAGGACTATGAGAGCAGCAGTGATGAAGCGCGGGATGATGATTTTCAAAAGATTGGAGTATCACAATCTCCTCTTAGTCCTGATTCTAAGGACTATGAGAGCAGCAGTGATGAAGAACAGGATGAGAGCAGCAGTGATGATCCAATGATGGAGATGTTGCCAAGAAATATTGTATCGAGGAGTAGGAGCAAACCTTTTCGTCTCAATGCAAACTATTCTAGTTATACAAGGGGTAGAACAGAATATCTGACGAGAAGAAGTTCTATCAGCGCTCTCATTTCAAGTGAATGTTGCTAAAAAAATTGCTTGAAACGTATGGATTTCACATTTGCATTAGAAAGCAGGAAGAGATATTTGTCAATGAATAAAAGCATGAAAAACTCATATTTAGTTGGCTGCATGCAATCTACATTGTCAGGTTATGATTATCATATTAGGAATTTATTATTGTGTAGAAAAGCTTTCAAAATGTTTCATTCAATTGGGAATTTTCGTCTCTCGAGAATTCAAGAAAATTTGGAAAAGGATCCCACATTTTATTCAGAAGTACGTTATAAAAGACAGTTTGGGCCATTATCAAATACTGCAATGTCATGGATGAAAGATTTCTTTTCAAAGCATGGAGAGTGTATGCCAAATAGAGAGACAATACATATTCCAGATAATTTTTCAAGACGAGAAATCTACAACTTATACAAAGAATATGCAGAAAGTGCTGAGGGACAGGGCCAATTTATTACATATCAATATTTTGTGAAGATATGGAAGAAAGAATTCAATAATGTTCGTATTCCTAAGAAGACAAGGATGGGGATTTGCAGTACATGTGCTTCTCTTAAATAAAAAAGGGACAAATGTGAAGGCTCAGAAAGAGGTAAGTGTTCATAACTTTTACTTTCAAAATTGTATAGTCATCAACTATGAAAACATATTTCTTAATAAATTTCTTTTATGTTGTGTAGATTTAATTGTCAAAGAACTTCAGGAGCATCGCGAACAACAAACAAATGAAAGGAAGAAGTTGTACAAGAATCGAAAGAATTTTTATGATAATCCAAATAAATATTTGGGTTTGATAATTGATGGTATGGACCAGAAGAAAACACTTTTACCACATTTTGTTCGCACACCCAAAAATATACAAGAGGAAAATTTTATTCAGTTTCACTTGGTCGGTTGTATGGTCTTCAATGGGAAAATGTTGCCAAGGGTGTACTTCACAGCTCCAAATATTCATAATGATGCAAATCTGACCATAACCATAATTCATGATGTGATTTCTCATTGGTCTGGTAATCTTCCTAAAGTTTTGTATCTACAATTGGACAACACTTGTTGTGAAAACAAAAATCAGGTTGTTTTTGGGTATCTGAACATGCTTGTTGAATTGAGAATTTTTCAAAAGGTAAAGGTTGGTTTCCTTCTTGTTGGGCACACTCATGACCATATTGATCAGATGTTCAGTCGTTTTTCAGTCACATTGAGGAGGAAGGAAGTTGGGAGCTTGCCATCACTAATTGAATGTATTAAGAAATCATACATGCCAGGGCCTGCTTTTGAAGTGTTGGAAGAAACTGTTGACATGCGAAGGTTTATTCTAGGATCATATGGTGAGGGGAAATGCATTGAACAACTTAATGATATTAGCTTCCAACATCAATTTCGTATAAAAAAAATTGATGGGAAAACACTAATATGGGGCAAGAAGTTTTCAACTACTACAGAATGGGCACCGTCATCAGGTTTGCAATTTTTGAAGTTCATTCCAGATCGTCCAATATTTGCATCAAAAATATTGTTATTACAATCGGTTGGTGAAGTTTAGAATGCACACAGACAGAATAGACATATAAATTATTCTGATTGCCTAGAAGAAATTAAAAAATGTATTAGATATACATATGAGTACTTTGACATTGCTAATTCAGTTTGGTGGGAGTCATTTTTCAATAATCAAAGTGATATCATTTCAACAACAACCAATGAAGATATACCTTTGAAAAATCCATTTATTTGGCCACAAAATGTGTCGAATGAACAAGAGGAAGTAAACATTGTTGAACAGCAACAAACTCAAGGTATTATTAATTCTTCACAGGCAATGGAAAGAGAGATGTATATTGGTTCCAGAAGGTCTCGTGCACAACGTGAAGCCATGGAAGACCTTTATAGGGGTTCAATACATGATATAAAGGAGGGTTGCATGATTGCAGTGCTAGCAGATGGAGATCCCAAAGGCTATCCATTTTGGGTTGCTAAAGTTATAAAGGTCTTTACAGAAAATGAGGATGTTACAAAGTGTTGAAGTACATCGGTATGCCACAAATACACACCCATTCAATGGTGTGTATAAGCCAGAGATGGTAGTTGACAAAAAAAATTGTGGAAAAATAAAAAGAAAGGGTACAAATATAAATCGCCGCCGCACAGACATATTACAATTGGAGGATGTTGACATACTTGTTTATGACTTCAATTTAACAAAGAGAGGAACTCTTCGCTTCAAGACGATAGAGATTCTGAAAAGGTTGTTACCAGAAGGAATAGTGTTGACATGGGAGTCTGCTGAAACCAGTCGTAGATCTAGAAGACTTTTGAAACCTGGAATGTTGGGCATGCATGTGGACTCAGATGGGGCACTAGTTGATGAAAGAGAAGAATATGGAACATCTTCGTCAGCATCTAGTCACTCATCTGAAGATGTGAATTATGATGGTGTGCAAGAAAATATGAGTGATTTTGAATAATTGTTTAAGACAGATTATATAACTGATGTATGCATCATATCTTCAAATAAAATTAATGTTTTCCATATGTTGTTAAATGAGAAGTTATGAAGCATTTTTATGTTGTTGGATTATGTCTTAAGTATGATAAATTTTATTGTTTAAATATCTACAATGCAATATCAAATTAGAGATATAATGTCTGTTTTATTCAGTATACAAATAAAGACTTTTGATTTCATTGACTGATATACTTTGTTCATAATGTCATGGTTTTTTAATTTTATAGTTGAAAAAATTTCAATTTCTTTTGTATCTACCATGGTGTGGTTGAAAACATGTTAAATTTATACTTAGGAAAGAAAAATGATATTCTACCAGAAACATTAATGTGTTTTTTCCTTAAAAATTAACTTTGTTTGAGACATAAAAAATTGGTTTTATTAGCATTTTTTAAAAAGTTTGAAAATTGACCCTAAAAAAAAAAAAAGGTTATTCCAGTAACATCACTTTCGTTTTGAAGCTATATTTTGCACGAAAATTTCGTAGTAAATTTTGTAGTCACCGCCATTTTTAAAACACGTTCAAAATTGGCACCTAAAAAAAAAACATCGTTCCAGTATACACACTTTTCGTTTTTAGCACTGTTTTTGATGTTTTTTTGGGGTTTTTGGGCCAGAGTTCCCGTTTTGAGTTTATAGTTCCCGTTTCAAAGTTTACATTGTTATAGAAGGACATATGAAGAAGAAAAAGGTGGAAGAAGTGAAAGATCACATCGAGAAAGAAGAAATGAATCCAACCATATCTTGTAATTCATTGGTCAAAATTACCACTCCTCAAACTATCAAGATACAAGGACATATCAAGAAGAAAAATGTTCAAGAAGTGAAAGATCACATCGAGCATCAAGAAATGAATCCGACCATATCTTGTAAAGGATTGGAAGAAATTACCACTCCTAAAACTCTAGATATAGAAGGACATATTAAGAAGAAAAAGGTTCAAGCAGTGAAAGATCACATCGAGCATCAACAACAAGTTATCCAACTTTTAAAGGATAACACCACTTCGGTGCAAAATCAAACGAAACAAAAGGTAGATCAACATTGTAGTGAAAAATGTTTTGATGTAGGTGATTGGGTATTTTTACTACTACATCTCAAGCAAGCTATTTATGAGAAGGAAATGTTACTACATGCACTTAAAAAATGGCGACCTTACCGAATGGGAAGACTCTTCAAGGATGAGGATGTGGAAGCATTGTTTGGTGTTATTTCTATTATCCAACCAGATTGAATAAACGAAGAAAGGGATGAATGGAAGAAGGATGAAGAAGTATGGCCACTTATACAAAAGTTGCAAAAGATCCCAATTCAAACAATATTGCCAGAAATTAAAGAGGAAGGAAAAATCATATTGGAACCTGGAGCAGTCACAGGAACAAGAACCCGAAAACTACAAAATCAATCAATTTCAGAGTATCTCATCAAGTGGAAAAACTTACCCGCTGAAGATTCCACATGGGAGGACAAGTGTTATGAAACCAACTCAAGAAAAGATAGAAAAGAAAGATCAACGCCTTAGAATTCAGCCTCTTCGAGGGGGAAACCTCCTTTACATTACATAAATGAACAATTCTTGGATGATACAAATGACAAAACCTCCTTTCTATATATAGGAGTCTAAGGAGTCACAATATAATCCAACCGACCTAAAAATAATAATATAAAGCCACAAAAATAACAATAGAGGGATTCTATGGGGCACAGAAATAACAATATGGGGGTAATAGGGGCACAACAATATAAATAAGGGGTATAACTACAATAGTAATGGGGTAATCACTAGTATTATAGGGACCCAACATGCCCCTCTCCTTCAAAAAAGTGTTGTCCTCAACGCTTGAGCAGTTCTGGATACTTCTGCATAAAATTCTCATCCTCCCATGTGGAATCTTCAGCGGATAAGTTCTTCCACTTGATAAGATACTCTGAAATTGATCGATTTCGTAGCTGTCGAGTTCTTGTTTCTGTGACTGCTTCCAGTTCCAATATAATTTTTCCTTCCTCGTCAAGTTCTGGCAATATTGTTTGAACTGGGAGCTTGTCGCCTATAACCTTCTTTAAACATGAAACATGGAAAACTGGGTGCAATCGAGAAGCTGCAGGAAGCTCCAATTTGTATGCCATAGTACCAATCTTTTCCAACACCTTGTACGGACCATAATACTTTGGTGATAATTTATTATCCTTCTTAGCTTGCTTTAGGGACATTTTCTTATATGGTTGTAGCCGTAGGAATACCCAATCACCTACATCAAAACTTCTTTCACTGCGATGTTGATCTGCCTGTTGTTTCATTCTATTTTGTGCCAACACGAGGTTATCCTTTAAGAGTTGGAGGACTTGTTGTTGATGTTCGATGTGATGTTCCACTGCCTGAACCTTAGAATTTTCTCTTAAATATGATGTGATTGATGGTGGTTGGTAACCATAAAGTGCCATAAATGGGGTCATTTTTGTTGCTGTATGGAAGGAAGTGTTATACCACCATTCAGCCAGAGGCAACCATTTGACCCATTGTGTCTGTTTATCAGATACAAAGCAACGAAGATATCCTTCCAAACATTTGTTTACTATCTCAGTTTGCCCATCAGATTGAGGATGATAAGATGAGCTATGAGCTAACTGAGTACCAAGACAAGAAAATAATTCTGTCCAAAAATTTCCAGTGAAAATGGGATCTCTGTCACTTACAATAATCTTTGGGTTTCCATGTAGCTTTTGAACTGTTTCCATAAATGCAGTAGAAACTGTACTGGCTTTAAATGGATGTGATAATGCACAAAAGTGTGCATACTTGGTAAGTCTGTCAACTACCACCATGATGACACTCTTTCCCTCAGACTTGGGTAAACCTGTGATAAAATCCATTGAAACCTCCTCCCAACGTTGGCTTGGAATGGATAAAGGTTGTAATAGACCCGGTGTCTTAATTGTTTCAACTTTATTTTGTTGGCAAACCAAACATTCCGCCACAAACTTTTGAATATCTGATTTAAGGCCATCCCAAAAAAATTCCTTCTTAACCCTGTGGTAAGTTTTTAAAAATCCTGAGTGCCCTCCTAAGGGAGAAGTGTGCAATTCCATAAGAATCTTTTGTTTTAGCTGGGAATTCTTACAGAGGTATAAGCGATCTTTGTACCATAACGAATCATTTTGCCAGCTAAATGTATCAGAAGTACTGGAATCTTGTTGTAGCTTTCGAATAAGTGCCCACACTTCTTCGTCATTCTTCCATTCCTCCTTTGCTTCGTTTATCCAATCTGGTTGGATAATAGAAATGGCACACAACAATGCTTCCATATCCTCATCCTTTCTTGAGAGTGCATCTGCCACCACATTTTGCTTCCCTTTTTTGTAGATGATTTCAAAGTCATAACCCAACATCTTTGTGACCCACTTTTGTTGCTCTTCAGAGGATAATCTTTGTTCTAAAAAGTATTTAAGGCTATCATGATCCGTTTTTACCTTGAAGTGTCTTCCCATTAGGTAGGGTCGCCATTTCTTAAGTGCATGGAGTATTGCCAACATTTCCTTCTCATAAATAGCTTTGCTTAAAAACTTTCCCTTGATTGGACGACTTTCAAAAGCAATGGGTCTTTCATCTTGCATTAGAACAGCACCAATTCCATTTCCTGAAGCATCACATTCCACAATAAAGGTTTTTGTGAAGTCCGGTGTAGCTAAGACCGGTGCTTGGCACATTGCCTCTTTAAGATGTTTAAAGGCCTTTGTTGCTTCCGGAGTCCATGAAAATGAATCTTTCTTCAATAATGTTGTTAGAGGTGCTGCTATTCTCCCATAATTCTTAACAAACTTGCGATAATACCCTGTCAACCCAAGAAATCCTCGCAGATGCTTTATGGATGTGGGGATTTTCCATTCCTTAATGGCTTTAATTTTGCTAGGGTCTACCTTAACTCCTTCATGAGATACAATATGACCCAAATATTCCACCTCCTGGACTCCAAAGAAACATTTGGATCTTTTTGCATATAATTGTTTCTCCTCCAATAGTTGTAGCACCTTGTCAACATGTTCAACATGATCCTTCCAAGACTTGCTGTAGATTAGTATATCATCAAAAAATACTAACACAAATTTTCTAAGGAATGGTTTGAAAATTGAATTCATCAAACCTTGAAATGTTGAAGGTGCATTGGTAAGGCCAAAAGGCATGACCAAAAATTCATAATGACCCTCATGAGTTCTAAATGCCATTTTCGGAATGTCTTCAATCTTCATTCTGATTTGATGATATCCTGAACGAAGATCCAACTTGGTGAAGTAAATTGATCCATGCAATTCATCCAGTAATTCATCAATGACAGGAATGGGGAACTTATCTTTAATAGTGAGCTTGTTGAGCTCCCTATAATCTGGACACATGCGCCATGATCCATCCTTCTTGTGCACCAATACTACTGGAGCTAGGAAAGAACTTTGACTCGGTTGAATTATACCAGCCTCTAGCATTTCTGCAACCATACGTTCAATTTCACTTTTTTGGACATATGGATATCTGTACGGCCTGATGTTTGGAGGAACACTTCCTGGAATCAGATGAATAGCATGATCATGATCACGCATAGGTGGGAGACCTTTGGGAGTCTCAAATACCTTGGAATGATTGTCCAGGACTTTTTGGAGATCTGGAGAAATAGATGATTCCAATGTGGAAACATCTAGCGAACATAATTGTGCAATTACACCTCTTTGCTCCTTTTTTAGAAGCTTTGTCATGCCATTAGAGCTGATTATCTTTCCTGGTTTCCCTGCAATACCCCTTAATTCAACTTCCTTTCCTTCCACAGAAAATTTCATGAAAAGTTCTTGAAAATTAAAAGCTATTGTACCCAAGGATTGTAGCCATTGGACTCCTAGTACAACATCAACACCTCCCATTGGAATGGAAAGCATTGGGCTAGTCAATACATATTCTCCCATGGATAGCTTGATATTATGGCACTTTCCAGAACAATTTATTGTTCCTCCATTTGCAATCATCACTTGACACTCTGGTGCTGGATATAGGAAGCAATTCAATTCTTTTGCTACCCTACAATGAATAAAATTGTGGGTGCTTCCTGAATCAATCAACACTATTACCTTTTTCTTCTTGATTTGTCCTTCTATCTTGATGGTTTGAGGAGTGGTAATTCCTGCCAATGCATTACAAGATATGGTCGGATTTATTTGTTCTTCATCTAGGCTTTGTTCCTGGAATATATCCTCTTCTTTTGACCTTTCTTGCTCCTTTTCTTCTTCCTCTTCACAATCTATGTAGAATAATTTCTTCTCAGCACACTTATGACCTTTTGTGTATTTGCTATCACAATTGTAACAAAGCCCTTTTGCTCTTTTTTCTTCCAATTGTTGTGGTGTCAACCTTGTAGGTTGTGGAAGACTATGGGCAACAACACTTCCGTCTTTATAGTTGTGAATGGTATGCTTCCTAGTTGCCATAATTTTGCTTTCCATTTTTCTTGCTAACCTGAATGCCTTCTCTAATGAATCAGGTTCCCAAAGGCGCACATCATGTTGGATATTATCCTTTAAAGACCCTATGAACACATCAATCCTATGCTCCTCTGGAATATCTTTTACCCTTATGTTCAATTTTTGGAACTCCTCAATGTGCTCCATTATTGAACCCTTTTGTTTGAGACTTATCAATTGGCTAAAAAAAGTGTTGCTTTTTGTATCCTCATAATGTGCTATCAATTCTTCCGTAAAAATTGCCCAAGTGATAAATTGTTTACGAGAACAAAGCCATTGATACCATACAAACTGATTTGGTTCCAAATATAAAGTTGCCATACGTACCTTTTGTGTGTTTTGCACATTATTGAGATCGAAGAATTGCTCCATCTGTAATATCCATGTGGCGGGATCCTTGCCATCAAACTTCCTCATATCGATTTTTGGAACATGGTGAGTCTTTGATCCAACATTAGAGTCTATGGAATCATGATTAACATTTCTTTTGTTCTCATCATGAGTTTCCTTTAGTACTCTTTCACCCTTAGTGACCATTTCTTGTAGCAACTTATTCATATTTATCTTCAATTCTTCCATCTTATCATCCATGCCATCAATTTTAGCGTCCATGCCATTCACCTTAGCTTCCATGCCATTCATCTTAGCTTCTACGCCTTTCTTTAAACAATCAATCTTAGCTTCTACACCTTTCTTAAACCATCCATCTTAGCTTCTACATCTTTCTTTAAACCATCCATCTTAGATTCTGTTCCTTTTTGTGCAAGGGACAGTTGTTGCACTTGGTCTTGTAATTTTGATATATCATGTTGCATTTCTTCCTCTTCTTCATGAGTCATGCTAGAGCTTTCAGGTTCCTTACTAGGTGTTTGCATTTTCTTTCCTCGGGGCATCAGTTACCGATAATAATGCTCTACTATGCCCTTTGAATTTCTTCAAAATAAATTTTCAAACCAAGCTTAAGCAAAAATTTAAAAAATTCTACACACCTTTTTTCACTTTGTAGGAGCTTGATATTGCCTCTGATGTATCTCTGTACTTTCCAATCATCTAGTTCTGAAATTGTGACCTGTAGTCTCTTTCTGTGTCCTCCTTCCAATGCCACCAGTCTGATCCAAATTGGATTCTCCAAGAAAGAGTTATGCACAATCTCCCAAGATGACCTGATTATAGACCTTTCCAGAAGAGTGAACTTGTATGAAGTGCCACGTGTACAATTTTCGACCTTTGGTTCTAAAAACGATATACAAGAAACTACAGTCCATCCTCTTTCTGTACCTTCTTATGAAATTTCAATCCGATCCCCAGAGAGAAAGTTATGACGATTTTCCCTAGGTCACCTGTTTTGAAAGTAATTCAGGAGTCTGCAAAAAGACCAACTTCCTCAGAGCATATCTCCGCAAATATTGCGCGAAAAGATCTGAAATTCGGACCCAAGGTTCAGCGCGATTTCTTCTCAAATGGGTGTTTTTTGCGACTTCTGAAATGTCACAGAAAAAAAGTTATAGCGAAAATTCCACGATGACCTGTTTGGAGCAGCGAAACCCTAGAATCCAAAGCTCTGATACCAAATGTTATGAAACCAGCTCAAGAAAATATAGAAAAGAAAGATCAACGCCTTAGAATTCAGCCTCTTCGATGGGGAAACCTCCTTTACATTACATAAATCAACAATTCTTGGATGATACAAATGACAAAACCTCCTTTCTATATATAGGAGTCTAAGGAGTCACAATATAATCCAGCCGACCTAACAATAATAATATAAAGCCACAAAAATGACAATAGAGGGATTCTATGGGGCACAGAAATAACAATATGGGGGTAATAGGGGCACAACAATATAAATAAGGGGTATAACTACAATAGTAATGGGGTAATCACTAGTATTATAGGGACCCAACAACAAGAATTTTATACAGAAGCATCAAGAACTACTCAAGTGTTGAGGACAACACTTTTTGAAGGAGAGGGGCATGTTAGGCCCCTATACTACTAGTGTAGCCCATTATTGTTATTAGTACAACCCACTTATTATATTGATGTACCCATGTAGTGCCCATATTGTTACTATTGTGCTCCATAGAAGCCCACTATTGTTATTATTGTGCCCTTACATTATTATTGTTATGTCAGCTCTGATTATGTTATGACACCTTAGACTCCTATATATAGAAAGGAGGTATTTTCATTTGTATCATCCAAGAATTGTTCATTTATGTAATGTAAAGGAGGTTGCCCCCTGTTGTGGGGAAAAATGCCTATTTAGGACGATCCTATCCACCTAAGGTGTGATAGCGCCTTAGCAACAAACGAATGCAGCTATCATGATTTCTTCCTTTATGAAATATGAAAGAGAGGAGATCGGCAGACTTACCGTTATCTTCCGGGTGTCCCTCGAACTAGATCCTCTTCTCTTTGTGTGTCCACAGCTACTCGCCTCCTCGCTCGATCACAAGAGAACAACTACCTGTGACAAGAGAGCAGCTACTTGCAACAAGAGAAGGACACAATACAAAGGCAAATATACATATTCATAAATGATTCAGGATTAGAAGTAAATCAAATATACTAATGCAATTACACAAAATACACTAGCATATAGGAAAGAATCAAGATAGCTTTATTGAAAGTAACAGTGTTCAGGAAGAGATACAACCCATAGGGCTCCAACCCATCATCTCCTTCCCAGCAGAATGGACTTCCTTCTTCAGCTCCTTTCAAAGCATAAACCCAATGTTTCTAGCCACAAACCAACAACAATTCCTTGCAAATACTAAATTCCAGCCTCCCTAGACCTCATGAGAGAGATCTATATATAGGGATATTGGAGAGAGGATGAGTCAGCTTGAGACTGGTCTGAGACTGACTAGTGTCCTCTCCCACTTCAGTTCTTGAGTCCACTTGGAGGTTCTTGCTTCCACTTGGAGATTTGGAACCTCTTACTCATCATCAGTCGAATTCCCTGATCCAAGTGTCATTTTGGGAGCTTCTTGGGCATTGACACCTTGAGGAATGACTGTGCCACTTGTCCAAACTCGCCCAGCGCAGGTAGCCTTCTTTGCAGTTGACATTCAACGTAGGTAGACAGTGGAGCAGTTGACATTCAGCGCAGATGCTCAGTGGAGCAGTTGACATGATCCAGAATTGCCTTGTTTTTGAGAGTTTTCAGGTGGAGAAATTTTGTGAATTGCTGTGGTTATTTGGCCTTGTTCCTCTAGGGGTAGGAACAACATGTTTAGGGACTTTGGATCCCTTGATTATTGACATTTCATGCTCAGTGATGCAAGGCACAAAAATGTCTATAACAGTTGCCCCCTAAAGTATGAGGCCGTTTATCGGGTGAAATGCTTTATCCAGGAGGGTCCGAAGTTCATCCATCTGCTGGGAGGAGACCTGTAATAAAATACAATACAATACATTATGATTCATTCTGCTTTCATGATCTAGCTGAGGCGGGCATTCCCATGCTCAGCTTTATAAATTCATTTTTGTACATAGAACAAACGATCGTCTGATGGTAGACTGATAATTTTGGTGAAAATTATCATCCTTTGAATAGGATGATCATCTGCTGCAATGATGTACATGTCAAATGTCTTTATATTTCCTGAATATATATCGCAGCCCGGATGGATGAAACTAGATCTGGGGTCTTCAAACTCGTTCGATCTTCACTCTAAGTACAAGTCGATCCATGTGAGAATTGTGCTGAAGTCGAACATGGAAAGACATCGCTTGATTACCGGTCAATGATGTAAACCGTTAACAAGCGCGAGAGGAATCACCGATAATGATAATGACCCTCAAGGTACTGCAGTACAATTCACGTGGTGTGAATAAAGGACTTGGAGTCGAACACCACGCAAAATCTTCTGGTCGAAGGTCATTGATGTATACCTGTCGCCGGAAGTGAGAAACTTGCCATTGAGGCATGCAAGCTTCAAAGTACTGAAGGGGTTGTTCCTAGATCAACTCCTTGGATAATGAGCTGATGTCGACAAGGAGCGATCCGTCAAAGGAGGGCCTTAATGAATCCCACATTAGTGACACGGAACGGAGCTAATGATTTTAATGGAGGTGAAAACAATCTGTGACATATGATTCAGGGTGGCGGTCATGAATGGATGAAGGATAATGTATGGCAGTGGATGGGACCTGGTTGACTCTTTCTGAACGACTTCTCTTGAACATATGGCGACACTGATACGATGGATCGGTAGCATTACCCCAAATATGGATGGTATGGCGAGACCATGGTGATGTGACCGGTGAATGAAACAACCCAACCCGAATGTGATACGGAGGAAAAGTGTCATGTTCAAGAGCGACCTGCTACCATCAAAGTTTTCTTGATCTTTCCCAATTTTTCCCCAGTCATTGCTGACCAGTACCTCTTTATTTTTGTCAAGCTTGAGGAGGATAACATATGCTTGTTCCATAACTTGCCCTTCAGGCAAGCCCATCGCTATGTTTTAATGAGCTTAGCGATAGGGAAACTCGTTCTTGTCTAAAGACAAGTTTGTCGCTATTTAATCATTTTAACGAGTCTAACGACAAGGAAAACTCGGTCCTTTTCATTTTTAGAGTGTCTGAAAAGGTACATAAAGTCAACTCCAAAATTCCTTTTTCGTCATCTAATCCCTTAAGTCCGAAAAAGTATAAAACAATACAAAAGGGATGAGTTTTCGATAACTTTAACGAGCCGAATAAAACAAGCGCTCGACCTTTTTGTGCAATAATCCCTCAGGTCCAAAAAGATTAAAATCTAGAGGAGGGATAGCTCTTCCGGTCCTTTAACGAGCTGGAAGGCCAAAACTCGGCAATCTTTTCATATTTTACGAGTCAGATGAAAAGAGCTTAAAGAAGACTCGTCTTTTGACGAACGAGTGATAAACAGGGATAGCAACTGATTCCAGGTACAGGTTGGAATTTTCCAATCACGGCAGTGTCACAAGGATGGCTAGGTGAAATCACTCTTCGCAGCTGTTCCTCAAAATGGGTAAACAATCATATGGAGGTGAACGATCGGCCAAATGAAAGTGGAGGTGGCAGGTGCAAACACGACCAAGGCTTTTATGGCTGATAAATTTACGATCACAGCGGTTATTTACCGGGATAGGTTCATTTTTTAGATAAAAATGAGCTTAAACTCTGGAGGAAACATTGCTCACTGCTTATATTTATTTTTTAACGAGCATGAAGACCGCGTTAAAACTGCTCGGATCTTGCGTTTATTTTTTAACGAGCATGAACTTTATGCTAAAACTGCTCGATTCTTGCGTTTATTTTTTAACGAGCATGAACTTTATGCTAAAACTGCTCGATGATAAGTTTGCATGCCCCCAGCATAACAACGCAAATCGAGGTGCATGCCCCCCAAGCTTCATTGCATTCAACTTGGTGGTTGGAATGAAGGTTTACCTTTGAGATTTGGAAAGGAGATTGTTTCATTTTTTAACGAGGTTGACACAGTAAAAGAACTATCCTCATGACTCCTTGTTTCATTTTTTAACGAGGTTGACACGAGATTAGAACCGTCCTCGGAGCCCACTGTATTTACAGTATTTCTATTAGGGCGATGATCCACGCTGACAAAATGTTTAGGAATCTTCCGAATCCATTAGATATAGAAGATTTCATATTGTAGGTTTCCACTGTGGCCACTTCCGCCAGATTATTTGCAGGCGGTAGGGCAAAAGTACCCATTAAGGCAGGGTCTTTTAGGAGACCTACTCCAATATTTTGAAGTGAATGATTGCTTCCATGGATCATTGGAATGCTTCCCGTAACTTGTGAACTGTCGGGGAGGAAATTTTGTTGGTCGACGACTGTAATTCCTCCTTGAAAGGGAAATGCAATCTTCCTGAAGTAGGTCGACACAACTGCAGCCATGGCATATATCCAGGGCCTTCCCAGTAGGATGTTGTAATCGAGGTTTCCATCAATTACTTCAACATCAATTCCTACTGTTTTTCCCCCTAGTTCAACTTGCAAGTTACTTAAAATCCCGTATGGAGTGTATGATCGTCCATAAAATGCTTTTAACGTCGTTGACGATCTCGACAAGGGTGGTGAGCATAAATTCTTCCAGCAACTCATCGACATAATACACGTAGATGCCCCCTCATCAATAATTGTTCGATGAACAGTTTTGTTGAGGGCTTTCACTTGAATAAGGAAAGCTAGTTGAGCTGGTAACTGAGGGTCATATCCTTTATGATCAAAGGCCACAAGATTGGAATCCCTTGGGCCAATCCCACCTATTGCTGATAATAAAGCTTGCTCTTGGGAGAGGCAATTTTGCGGTACCTCAAGTGTCGACATAGCGGACGGCGATTGGGCCAGGTCCTCTACTATATTATAATTCTGTGCTACTTTGGCACGAGGATTAAATGTCGATTTGTGTACTCCTCCCTTTGGCGACTTTATCATTGGTTCAAGAATGATGGGTGGCACAAATTCGGTCAAAGTTGTTGTCGAACTACTAGGTTGTTCATTAGCCTTGTTGTTCAACAGCTTTGGATTCCTGTAATCCTTATTCCTCGTCAAAGCATCATTTTGCTGCTTTGATACAGACAACATAAGCACTTGGGATCGGGAAGAATTTTGATTAGCAACCAGTTCGGTTCTCGGGCTTGGAAACGGATCAGTCAACACAGCTGAGGTTTTCGAACTCTTAAAGAATCTTTTAAGCTCAGCTTTGTATGGACAATCTGCTATCCAATGATCCTCATCGCATATATGACACCCCGTAGGGGGTTTCCTTTTTCTCCCTTTCTTTTTCTTCTTGCCCCCTGGTTGCTTCAGTCGTTTGCCCTTGTCGTCCGACACGACACTTACTTCTGAGGCAAGAAGTTCTTCATTTGCATTTTGACCGGAAATCTTACGGGCCTTTTTAGATACAGCCTTTATCGATTTCATGTCTGTTGCGCCAATCACGCCATCACCGGCATGATAGTCACTATTTGATTTAGGAGGAGGAGGAATTGAAAATTCCGGTCTAGGGGCGTCAGGTATTTTATCATAGAGCGTGCCAGATTGAGTATATACTAAGTCTAGATATTGTGCACGAGCAATAACTTGCTCCTCCGTTACGACTCCCCCCTTGGCCACATCTTCCGTTATGGCAGGAAGTAACGACTTTATAAACCATTCAGCTAATAGCTGATCTGGAACATAAGTCTTTACCATCCTGCGACGACGACGCCACTCATGTATATGATCGGATATATGTGTGGCCGTCGTCTGCTTGAAGTTGGTTAAGATTTCCGTTCCAGTTTCATACCTTATCGGTAATTGAAAATGGGTTAAGAAAGTCGTGGCTAGAGAATTGAAATTGTCGAAAGAGGCTCTAGGTAATTCAATATACCATTTAGCCGCTAGACCCGTCAATGTCCTCTGAAAAAGGCGAAGCCTTATCGAATCATCGTTCAGGGTGTTCGACGAACACCACAAATGAAAAGTCATGACGTGATTCGATGGGTCTTCACCTGGATTTCCATTGAATTTAGGAATGTCCGATGGAAGTTTATGCGGAATCGCTGGCCACCAAGGGGCATAAGCAATTGGATCATTCGTCAGCCGGTTTAGATCTGGTAATTCTAGAGTTGCTACAAAGGGCAATTGTTGATTCAGGTTAGGCGGAGCATACCCAGGATAAGATGGAATCGCCTGAGCAGTGGGTCTTTGCATACCAGCATAATGTATTTGATGCTGGCAACTTTGACAAGTTTGATGGGCATAACCGTTATTATACGGTTGCCCATTACTTACAAAGACTTGTTGCTCGGGTCCTTGATATGATTGCTGGAATTGCGGTTGTCGAGTTTGAACCAGCTCCGGTTGTTGGACCATTTGCTGTCGTCCAATACTGGATGATTGACCAAGATGAGGAGTCATAGTACTTGTTTTAGCCTGAGTCGCTCCAGATAAGGAGGTACTAACAGAAGGTTGTGATTGAGTTGTCGAGACAAGAGGCTGTTGTATGGAAACCTGAGAAACTTGGGGTTGACATACAACAGGTAGCGCTTGTACTTGCGACGCAATCAACATACCAGGTATAGTGGCAACATTCGACACAGGGTGGACTGGTTGCATTGAATATGCAACCCTTGGTTGCTGAGGCAGTATTGGTACCCATCCGCTGGATGTAATTCCAGTTTGACCTGAACTTTGTTGTAAACTCCCATATGGTTGTTCCCCGGGGGGGGGGGGGAACAATGAAAAAGCATACTGCCCTCCATAGGGTGGCAATCCAGTGCTTAAAGGATAGATTGGCCTTTGAAGACACATTGGATCAAGTTGTTGAGTTTCAACATAAGAAATACCAGATGATAATCCGGATGAAGAAATAGGAACTAACCATGTCGTCGAAACAGTCTCTGATTGGACTCCAGTTTGTTGTTGACAATTTGCCGGGACAGATGGTATACCAGCGAACATCGTTGGAGTAGCAGCAGGAGGTTCTGCTGCTGCTATGTCGGATGACACACTCCTGGATGTCGACGGTTGTTCAGACATATTTAGTCTATCCAAAAGATTTCCTAGCGATTCTACAAGAACTTTGTGATGAAGGTAGACTAACTTCGAAGATCAACGCCGGAATAAAGGGTGATTGTTCCGTTAAAAATAAATTGTTAACGACGCTTTTAGACACAACTTGCTTTTTCAGTTTTAAAGAGTCGAGAAAAAGCTAAAGATGACTCTAGTCTCCTTCGATGTTTTAACGAGCCCGAAGTGACAAATGCTCGGATGGACTTTTTCTGTTATAGAGTCTGAAAAAGGCCAAAAGAAACTGCTCTGGAGATCTAGGCAGAGGGTGTGCCAAACCTTTCGCAAAACCACAGAATACGTTTTACGGTACGGGTGGTCGATCTTTGTGAATGCTGTGTTCACTGCATTGCGATCAGTAGGGCGGCCGACACGGCTTCCTAAGGATAAAAGATATATGCCTATAGGGGTCTCCCAATATATACGCGACGGTACGTGGGAGCACAAGTCCGTATTAGTGCAATCGTCCCTCAGGAGGAATCACCCACCTTCTTAGAGATCGACAGTCACTACGTTTAACGACGCCGGAACACGTCTCTACCTAGACCTCTACGATGAGCGTTATGTTGTAAAGCGTTGTTAGGTTCATTCAATATATTTTAAGTTTATCTTTTTAAAGTTTGCCTTTCAAGGTTCACCACGAGATGTATGATACAAATTCCTAAATGCAGTCTAAGATGATAAGCAAGCTTTTCAATCTTTCAACTTTGAAAATCCTGGCTACTAAGGGAAAAGAGAGCGACTATCTTTTCTCAAAGAACAATCAACACACTCTAATGCACTTTCCTTAAATCCAACATGCAAACTTATCAAATGCAAAATGCACAATGCAGGTGTTTGTTTTCACTTTCTTAGTATAAATGCCTACAAAGAAAGCTTTTTGCACAAATTTGAATTCTCTTTTACAATGATCAAAAATAAACAAGTTCACTTTCTTCGAAATCAACAAGGGTAGAAGAGATTACAATCACTTTGCGATTTTCGAAATAAATACTCGTTTTGATACTTTGAAAAGAACAAATTCAAACCAATAAGCAAAAGTAAACTATAATCAATCTGAACAAACAGCCAATGAGCTCTCTTCTAAGATCACTTTCAATCAGATCTGAATCAAAGGCTACAGAAAGACTACTTTACTCAAGCAAAGGAAGACTGTAAATGACGCCACAAACACATAAAAACATTCACAATCTTTTTGTACAAAAATTGAGGCAGAATTCAGGCAAAGAAAAGGGTTATCAGACCAGCACCTACTTGGTTAAAGGCTGCAAAAAACAGAGATCAAAACAGGGCAAGAAAGGACAAAGAAACCCAGCTGCACAAGGCCACACTGGTTCAGCGCAGGTAGAACACTGTCAGTTTGACATTCAGCGCAGGTAGTCCCTTCGGGACCTGCGATGAAATGTAGACTGCCTTCACAGTGCCTGCAATGAAGAGAGAAACTCTCGTTTCTCTCGGTTTCTGGGTCACAAAATGCTAAAAAATCAACTGTTTCAGGCCAAATCAGAAACACAAGCAAGGTATAAACAGAGGGATGCTTTGATAGGGTACTAAAGACTATCACAAGGATCAATCAAATCATTTGTGGATCTAGTTTAAATCATAGACAAGTCCAACATACTGGATCAAAGCAGCAACTTTTACTTTGCATCCGGGAAAGATGCAGTTCAAGAGTTGCTGTCAAGTCTATGAAGTAAACAAATGACAGAAACACAAATGAAATGAATAAACAAGTTCTCCCCAGCAGAGTCGCCAATTTGTTGTGGGGAAAAATTCCTATTTAGGATGATCCTATCCACCTAAGGTGTGATAGCGCCTTAGCAACAAACGAATGCAGCTATCATGATTTCTTCCTTTATGAAATATGAAAGAGAGGAGATCGGCAGACTTACCGTTATCTTCCGGGTGTCCCTCGAACTAGATCCTCTTCTCTTTGTGTGTCCACAGCTACTCGCCTCCTCGCTCGATCACAAGAGAACAACTACCTGTGACAAGAGAGCAGCTACTTGCAACAAGAGAAGGACACAATACAAAGGCAAATATACATATTCATAAATGATTCAGGATTAGAAGTAAATCAAATATACTAATGCAATTACACAAAATACACCAGCATATAGGAAAGAATCAAGATAGCTTTAATGAAAGTAACAGTGTTCAGGAAGAGATACAACCCATAGGGCTCCAACCCAGCATCTCCTTCCCAGCAGAATGGACTTCCTTCTTCAGCTCCTTTCAAAGCATAAACCCAATGTTTCTAGCCACAAACCAACAACAATTCCTTGCAAATACTAAATTCCAGCCTCCCTAGACCTCATGAGAGAGATCTATATATAGGGATATTGGAGAGAGGATGAGTCAGCTTGAGACTGGTCTGAGACTGACTAGTGTCCTCTCCCACTTCAGTTCTTGAGTCCACTTGGAGATTTGGAACCTCTTACTCATCATCAGTCGAATTCCCTGATCCAAGTGTCATTTTGGAAGCTTCTTGGGCATTGACACCTTGAGGAATGATTGTGCCACTTGTCCAAACTCGCCCAGCGTAGGTAGCCTTCTTTGCAGTTGACATTCAACGCAGGTAGACAGTGGAGCAGTTGACATTCAGCGCAGATGCTCAGTGGAGCAGTTGACATGATCTAGAATTGCCTTGTTTTTGAGTGTTTTCAGGTGGAGAACTTTTGTGAATTGCTATGGTTATTTGGCCTTGTTCCTCTAGGGGTAGGAACAACATGTTTAGGGACTTTGGATCCCTTGATTATTGACATTTCATGCTCAGTGATGCAAGGCAAAAAAATGTCTATAACACCCCCTCGAAGAGGCTGAATTCTAAGGCGTTGATCTATATTTTCTTGAGCTGGTTTCATAACAAGATGACAGGAAAAGCACTAGTGGGGGTGCATTCTTCATGGGTTCCAGATTAGTATCTTGGTTCAGCAAGAAATAGAATTTCTTTATCTACAACTGAAGCAGAGTATGTGGCTGCTGCATCTTGTTGCACACAACTTCTTTGGATGATGCAAACCTTGCAGGACTTTCAAATCACTTGTACTCCACCTATCTCCATCCTATGTGATAATACAAGTGCTATCAGCATTTCAAAGAACCCAGACATGCATTCAAAGACCAAGCATATACCTATCAAATATCATTTTCTTCGGGAACAAGTGCTTGAACAAAAAGTCAAGTTGGAGTATGTTCCTTCTAAGGAACAAGTTGCTGATATACTCACCAAACCACTGCCCAGGGAGACCTTTGAATACCTCAGGCAAAAGCTGGGGGTAGTTGATACATCATCTTCTTGTTGAACCTTATCTGTTTTAGAGATTGTTGGTTGTACGCGAGTTTCATATGGGGCATACGCGTACATTCGCTGGTTTATGGATTGGTCAAAGACCATCTGGCATAGGTTCAGGGGGAGAATTTATTCTTCTAATAATACATTGTTGGCATTATTATAGAAGATCTTGGAGGAGAAAGTTCAGAAGGATGCTGATCTGAATATTGCTGCTAATGTTTTGTCTCTATGTCTTATATCTCTTTTGTCAAGGTCATTTATGGTGTATGGTGGATTATGGTTCTTCTTGAAGAAATTCTCTTTTACAGATCTGGCCTACAGTCAGGGGGAGCATGATCAGCATAGCAGAGTAGAGTTTTCAGCATGTTCTCAGGGGGAGCATAACCCTTTGCCCTTGATGACAAAGGGGGAGAATGACTTTGAGGATCTTGGGGTTGCCATCAAGTCCAAAGGGGGAGATTGTTTGCATTATGATTCAGGTTTGACGCTATGGCACAGGTGTTGTACTTGATGGCAACTCACTCAAGTGGCAAATCTCTATTTAGGCTCTCAAAATGATAGAAAATAAGGGGTTCGCAGGTTCACCGTTCAAAAGGTGCGGGTCCGTAGGCACGCCATTCACAAAGTGCGGTCATGTCCGCAGGTTATCCGAATAGAAGGTGCGGACCCCCAATACATGCACTTTCATGCAGAAAAAAGCGCACACACGTGGGAAATACTATGGTGGTCCATGGTATTTAGTCTGTCGTATATGATCATATGGTTTTGGTCCGTGATATAGCATCTAAATTAATGAACCCCGTTTTGGATCCCTTGTATTGGTTTTCGATGGTTTTGTCCCATGGTTTGGGTAAGGGCTTGCCTATAAAAAGGAAAGGAGATCACCTGGCTAGTCACTAGTGAAATTGGAATATCTTAAGATCTAAAATGTTGGGTGATCGGTTTGAAAAGCTAGATCTAAATCAAGGTAAAATCTATAAATTATAAGGCGGATCTATTGATAGGTCGTGATCTCTCTGGCACATGATTAGATCTGTGGATCTGACTGTCTGTGGCACATTGGAGGACTATTAATTTGGCTCTATTCGGAGGACTGCAGGCGATCCACAACATAGGTGCGGGGCTACGCAGTGCAGTAGAAGGCGCAAGTGCAGGGGTACGCAGCGCAGCAGAAGGCGCAAGTGTGGGGGTACGCAGCGCAGTAGAAGGCGCAAGTGCGGGGGTCTGCAGCACAGTAGAAGGTGCAGGAGCAGAGGTATGCAGCGCAGCAGAAGGCACAGGTGCGGGGGTCTGCAGCGCAGCAAAAGGCGCAGGTGCGGAGCTGCACAATCCAGACACAGAAAAACTGCGGATATTCACAGGTTTCTATTGGTGAAGTTATAGACTTTTCTTAAAATATTTGTTGGTTGCCTTTTATCTATTGCTACAGAGTTCTGGGTTTAGATTACTGGTATTGCTTTTCTGGTTACTACATTCTGAGAAGTTATTGGTTGACTCATTGGGTGATTGTAAAAGGAGATTGGTTGATTCACATGTACTTGATGATTATTTGATGTTCATGGATCCAGTTTGAAAATTTATGAAAAGTGGTCCTTGGAAGAAAAGAAGTAGGTCAGCACCTACGTACTAGTAGTTCAGATAGTACAAGAGCTAAGGGGGTTGTAGCTCCCTTCTAAGAGAGACTGGAAAATGAGAGAGGGTCGTAGCTCTCAACAGGTTGCAGCCTGCGTACTGGTAAAGGACTGCACCAGTACAAAATCATTGTAAAAGAAGTTTCTAATTGAAAGAAGATAGAGACATATTGCAGCAGGTGGTTTTCACCCACATTGGGTTTCCACCTTATATCTGGTGTTCTTTGGTGTGACTATCTGTTTTCCTTATTCTTGCTCATTATTATATGGTACTGACACACAAATTAATGATCAATATGTGAAGAAAAAATTAAAGTATAAATTTGGAAGATATATTGAAAATAATTTAATAATACTAATTCACGCCCCCGTCTCAGTATTATTTCCAACAACTCAAAGGTTTTCCTTGGCTATGATGAATAACATAAGAAAGTATTCACATAACCATTAAAATTAGCAAGTTGACATTGTGAAACACCAATTGCAATGTGTAAAAGGAGACTTTCAGGACATAGAAGTGAGAGTGAGATGCTAGAAGGAAAGTAATAGTACTATCCTAAGAGGGGCACATGAAAGAAATAAAATATTTGTTAGTTATATAGCTCAATAGTTCACATAGACACAATGACCATTAAAGAAAATACAACACACATTCAACAAGATAAGTACCAAAACCAATGAAGTAGTTCAATTTCCTTAGTACATATGAACAACACACATACCGCAACCATATAAAGAATAATATTACAATATTAATGATACATGCATGAAAATGTGTAGGATCATCGAGCTTCTGATTATTATGTGGAAGATCCAAGTACAAAGTTATAATGATGAGCCACTAGCTCCAATAGTCGAACATTAAGTCACTACTTGCTTCTCCAAGGAATGATCTTCTCTACTATGCTAAGCTAGAGAAGCCAAGACCAACTCTCCAAAGGCTAAGCCTTCAGAAATCCATTTTCTTGAGTTATGGGGTTTATTTTATAACAAGAGGAATGACCTTTCATATCCCCTATGACTCTTGAGTTACACTCACGACTCTTAGAATTCTATATGACTTTTGGACTTTTTCTAAAGGCTATTTTGTCCATATATGACTATGTGACTTTTCATATTCTACATATGAATCTTGGACTTCCACACATTAGATTTTGTCCTTTCCTTTTGATAACTAAATCATTACATGAAAAATGATGTGGCAAGACCCATGGACACACATTATATTGTGATGGAACTTGCATAAGTCACAACTTGAGATTGATGACATGGACTTCATGATGAGGTGGTAGTGCTAAGTTGTACCTCTTGCTACTTTGTCTTCAGTATTCATGAGAGATTTTTTTAGTACTTCATCATCATGAAATATTTTCTTTTTTCAACTTCACCCTCTAAAGGTTCCTAAATTAGTATGGAGTCTTCATGTGATCTTGATCTTTGATCTTTTTTCATAAGCTAGTGTCCCTTAATATTCTTTCTTGATGACTTCTTCATGGTTCCCCCTTCACAAGTGTCTTCTTGTATGATCTACTTTGCATCCTCCTTCAACATCATTGTGTCATGTCAAGATATAGTACCCATAGATGAAATTTACTCATTAAAAGACAACATCAGTGCGAAAATATCCTAATCTAACTCTCTTCGTTAATGCACTGGCTGATATAATACAAGGTACTGAGCTAAGGAGGAGGTTCAGGGATTGCATAGTACGCAATTCCAAGAGACAAGAGTGAGGCTCTGGTGATTGTGACTATGCAATGTGTAGCATATGGTGCTTAAAGAAGGAAGATTGAGAAGTTGAGGGAGTCAATGACATAGTGAGGTAGGATTTCCCACTGTGACTGCGCAATGTGTAGTTCAAGTGAGAGATAGGGAAATAGGATTGTGTAGTTGCATAGTTCAAGGAGACAAGGAGACAACTTGATGATTGAGACTGCATAATGCACACTAAGAGGCTCACTAGGAAGCAAGATTACACAATTATGAAGGGTAGGAGATAACAGTTGAGTGCTATGACTATGTAATGCATAGACCTTGGAGGCAGTGACTACACATTGTGAAGTTCCAAGAGGAAGGGATGCATGACTGGAGCTTACAATTGCGCAATGTGTAGTTCAAAGGGGCAAAGAGGGTCTAGGTTGTTCAAGTAGAAAATCTTCCAAAATTCGACTAAGTGTCGGACCAATGATGTTATCAACCTACTTTTCTCCCTAGGGTTAGTGCCTCTGAGACATCATGATGATTGACATTTTACTTGTTCCTCATACCTTCTTTTTCCAATCATGACACTTAGGTTCATGGATGATGACCTTATGAGACTGACTAGAGCCTTCTATTGGGTGTAGGAATTGCAATTAAACAAGCTCCTTTCAACACCTAATTTGTCAATGCGAGGTTTCATACACTTCGAAGCATAGCACAGGAAATGCCAAGAAATGATATGAACCTTCTATAATTGTATTCCTACTTCTTAAACCACAAACCTATAGAATCTAAAAGAATGATGATCAAGTGGCAAATGATACTTAAGGAAAGTCTGGTGCTGGAATAAATGAAAAGTACTTTTGCAGAAATTGAAATGGATTCCTAATTCATTGTGAACAATCTTAACTAATGAAATGACCCTTTATATTTACCTTTAGTGAGACAATGTGATAAATAAGTTATTCAGTGTATCTATATTCTTTAAAGATATTCCTGTCTGCACTAAACTATTGAACGTTGTGCTTTCACTGGAATGAGTTTTAGCTACTAAAAGGATGTTCTATACCTATACTAAAGTTTTGACCTGTGCAAGAGTTCTAAGTCTTCGGGCTAGAACACTCTGATCCTATACCAGATCTGAGGTTCATGCACTAGATAATCAATATTTCTGCACTTTGTTTCTAGATTACTTTCAAAAACTAAAAATTGCATTCAGTGAAATAAAGTGAAAAGAAAACATAATTTGAAAGTAAATTCTCACAAGTAGAAAGATGCTTAAACCAAACTTATATTCTAAATAGGAAATGATTTGCAAAAGTTTTAAAGTAAACCTTTCTTCTAAACAGAAAACCCTTCTATATGATTACATAAATCATCTGGTTGTGTAGATCATGCTCTTACTGAGATAGTTATGCATGTAATTTAGATATGCCCTTTAATGCTTTAAATCAAATGGTTCATTCAATAATTAATCATGAAATTCATTCCTTTCTTCGAAAGTGTTCAGTGCAAGCAGAGACCTATAAGTTACTACAACATTTGTTCCATATCCAACACAATTAAATATTAAGTAAATCTCAGATATTAATAATGCCCTTAGTTTTAGAATCAAACATAAATCTTGCATGAAGGAATAAAAGAAATCTTGCAAACAGAAAGGAATAAAAAACTTGTGAAACTGAACCAATGGAATCGACTTGTAGAATTAGAAATGAACTAGTATAGGCAGTGTGCTTGGACCGGAAGCGTGCTTGTACCGATCTTGCAAAAATTGAATCAATCATTAAAAGAAAACCTTATGAAAATTGAAATCAAATAATTCTAAGCCCGCACACCACAGATCTGTAACACAATAACTATAAATGAAATCAAACTTGTAACTTGTGAGAAAGATCAAAGTAAATAACAAATTCATACCTGCACTATAAACTAAATTAGCACACATTTAAAGAAAGGGAGAATGAGCTGGGTTGGTCGGGCCCTGGCCAGCCATCTCATTTCCTTGTTATGAAATTGAGAAACACAGTTGGTGAAAGATTCATCGCAACGCAAATAGAAAATGGAAATGCATACTAGAGCATTCCTTTATATTAGTTTCAAAAGGAAAAATACACCTTAGATCTGCAATCAAGCCTAGAGAGGCAATACTCCAAAATAACTACAGTCTTTTAACAAAATTTCACCATGGCATCGCTCCCTAATTCCTATTAGAATTTTACAATATATACAAGCCTTCAAGCATATGGCCGTAACAAAATCTCAACAGTAGCTTAACTAAGCCTTTCAGTTGTTTTACAAAATGCTAATCTAAGGTATTTGGCCTAGGTCATGATATTCATCCGTTGATTCCTCTCTCACTCCGAGGCCAACTCAAGGTCAACTGATCCTTTGCCAAATATATGCGTCAGTTGGTAAGCTGTCACGAGAGTGTAGGAATCCTCCAACTAGTGTAGGAATCCTACCTGCACTCAACCATGCTAACACAATGATTAATACATTTTCTTATCAAATACTTTAGGAAAGACAAATATTAGTTGCAAGGATAATTAAAGGTATAAAATGCATAAATAAATAATTAATTCCATGACAAACCTTTAAATACGAAAATACAAAGAGGGTGCAAGAATGTGCATGATTTTAGAGAAAAGTAAAGGAATGAATAGGTTCTTAGGTTGAAACAAAGGTTTTGGTCATGTGTCTAGAGTAGGATAAAGGTTAAAAAATAGGAAAATTTAGCCTACCAACATCCTCCTATCCCTATTTTGTTGTCTGTCCTCACACAACCTTTACCTGCTGTAAAATAACCAAAACAAGGGAGCCTTCTCTTAGTCCTGTATTTGTATGCTAATTCATGCTTTCATTGTCTTCCTTTTCTCACCTTGAACCTTCTTGAGCCATTTTGTCACCTTTCTAAGACGACCGTAGCACCTTGATGCCTGAAATTTCCATATCTTCACTTAGTGTTTTTTATCCTTCACTTCTCCTCCTAGCTCTATATTCTTCTATTTCTGCATTGTCCCTAATACTTTCAAAGCCCGGTTCAGTATCTCCAACCCATACATATGTTGCTTGAGCTCTTCTATTTGACAGTTTAGGTGGAGAGTGGGGTCTTCCTCAACGAATTCTTCTTGTGCAAGAGTTTTCTCAACAGTTGACTCCTCACCAGTGTCAGCATCATCAAGGTCGATATCGCCCTGATCATTATCAAGGTCGATATCACCTTGGTCATTATCAAGGTCGATATCACCCTGGTCATTATACTCCTACATTTCAATATCATGAAGGGTTTCAGTACCCTTCACTTCAACAGATTCCATTGGATCCTCTATCGGTCGTTATCTGCACTTACACTATGTGTCAGCATCATTTTCCTTTTCTTCATTTTTCCAAGCAAAACCAACAAGGATGTGTTGTATTCTTCATCAATATCCCCCTCGCTAATCACTATATTAGCCACAACATCCATAATCACTGTAAGGTTTTCTATGGCTGGTGAAGGAGGTGGGGAGTCGTCCAAATTGATTGGGGAAGTCGAATGAATGTGGGCTTCCTTCAAAGAGGAAGTCCTCTTGACCGAGGTTCAGGTCCTCCTTTTTTATGTATATGGGGTTTCAACAACGAGTTCTTGCTCCTCTGCCTACACTAACTCTTCTTTGTCTTTAGTGTTAGTAGGAAGTGGGGTTAGGGTTTCAAGCTTCCCCTTCCTGCTTTCACTCTTCTTACTTGACGATTTCCCTACACCTTTCTTTTGTAGCTCGTTCAAAAATGCTTCCCAGGTCATATTCTTGACCTCCAATTCCTTATTAATTAAAATTGTAATCAACCCATGATGGTATAATTTGCATGCAACTTGGCTCTCTTTACTTTTTTGCACTCCTTTTAACATTTTTTTCAAACTTCTTAGCATAAAATAAGGGAAAGTGATAAGTTTACCTGACTAAAAATGTAGCGACATCTGAATATGATATAAGAAGGTCAACGAGTAGCGAACCTCACAGGTGAGGAAATTTTGTAGTATGTAAAGAAGGTCTTTCCATTTTCCTTCCATGGTTTTGCGTGGTAGTCCTTTCTTCCAATCCATTTTTTGTTTTCTGTCGACCACAAACTGACGCCACTTCTTCTTCTCAATCTTCTCCTTTTTGAACAATTTCTCACCTTCTACTGGTAATCTCGTTGCTTTTGATATAGATTGTCCAGTTACTTCAAGTTCCAGTGATCCTACCTTGGCTCGGCTCCCATCAAAGGTCCAAGCCAACTCTAACACCATGGCTGGTCAAAGCCATTAAATTTCAGCAAAAATGGGAGGAATATGGATTCCTGCAATAGTGGAAGACTATTCCTGTACTCGACTATTTGTTCTAACTCTTTCGTGGAACAGGGTTCAATTCTCACAGGTGCCATCCTTAATTTAGTGAACCCTGTCTAAAAATTCTTCAGAAAAATATCACGGGCATTTAGGATCTCTGTCTAAACAAATATTATGATAACTAAGCTGTCTGATCGCGACTATATGGACCACTTCCTAATGGTCATGTTTCATCATTAAATGTAGACCTTGGGACAGATGCAATACATATAGGTTGTGGTGCAAGAAGAGATAATTATTGGTGAAGGCAACGGTTAAGGTGCCATGATTAATATGAGAATCATGCACAGTATGGTATAAGGTCAGGTCATCATTAATAGGTAACGAGATTTTACAAGAAGGTAAGTATGGTATGACAGGTTAAATTGTACACATCCCGCAATCACTTCATTATTTCACACAAGGTGTACATGGTACTTTAAAAAAAATAAGATTTCATAACTCAACTATACTTGTACTTAAAATATTTCCTTCCTATTTAGAAAATGATAAAACAAAGCTTAATCATAATAAAAATTATTGAATGCTAACAATCTAGAAGTTGTGCTATCATTCTACCGGCACACAATTTTCATGAAACAAGAGAAACTTTCCAGATGCACATTTTTGCACAAGGTATTCCTACACCATACTGCAATTTTTTTCATTAAATACCATTGTTCCTACACCAGGACATGTAATTTGGTACTTGGGAGTGCTTAGCAGTGTGGATTCCTGCACTGAACATTTTTGAACTCAAACATTTTTGCACCAAACATTCCTGCACTAAACACATATAAGCACACTAGGGATATTGTGGCCAAAAATTTCTGATAAAATTCATAGGCTGGATTCTGAAGGATTTTGCTTAATCATAGAGGTTTTATTCACCAGATTTTCTATATCAATACATGCCTTTTGATCTGCTTCATAAGCTTGAATCAGATTCTGCAATAAGATCCTTGAGGGAGAAAAGAAGTGGGAAAGGGGGTAAAGTTTCATAATGGGAAGGAAATTATGACAGGGAATTTCAAGATTGATACTACCAAGAGGGACATATAGAGAAAGGGATCTGGGAAAAAAAATATGGGAAAAAGAGGGAAGAACGAAATTAGATAGGGACAATTTCCATATGAATAAATGGGTGGTAAACTTTATGGGATAAAAAGAAGAAAAATAGAGGGAATTTTTCAAAAAAGGAAAATAGAAGAAGGGCTGAATTTCACCTCAAAAATTTCCGTCGATAGTGCAGAACCAAAAATAAATGCAGTAGGAATTGAGTGTTGCTTGCATAAAAATTTCCATGTCAATTGTCCAAAACTTGGATAAGGACTCAATTCTTGCACTTATAGACTTGCTTCTTCTTGGTGACAGTTAGCACATATAAAGATCAAGCAACATTCCCATTTTAGTAAAATTTCGATGTTCCTACCAGCATACTGGTTTTCAGGCTGATCCTTCTGTGAGCATGTCATCAAACTAATTTTCACAATCACATGAATTTTTTTTTTCTATTTTTAGTTTTTGTCATTTTTTTTCTTTTTATTTATTTATTTTTGAAAAGAGAGCATCATATTTGTAATAGGTTGGCATGGCCACCTACCATCTCTATCTCAAGTTTCCACTGTACTTGTTGCATGAAATCCTCCTTTGTGAGGGGTTGAAAATATACCTTGAGTCTATGCCCGTTCACAAGGAATACTGAATTTTTCCCATCAATAGTTTTGATCTCTACAACCCCATTCTCGAAAATTATGACTACTTCATAAGGTCCCATCCAATGTGTATGGAATTTCCCTATAAAATGTTTAAATCTAGAGTCATAAAGAAGTACCCAATCACATGGTTGGAACTGCTTCTTCCTGATAGACTTGTCATGCCACTTTTTGCATTGTTGTTGTACTAACACGTTTTGTTGAACAACATCTCTTCGAAATTCATCTAACTCATTTAACTATAATAGATGTTGTTGTTGTGCTTCTGAGAGATCTAATCCCAACTGAACTGTTGTTTGAAAGGTTTTTATCTGGAACTCTATCAGCAAAAGAACTTGTTTCCCATATACCAACTCATATGGTGTATGTCCTGTGCTATTCCGCCAAGTGGTTTGATAAGCCCATAAGGCTTTAGGTAACCGGCTGGCCCAATCCTTCCTATGTAGATTTATTGTTTTGGTGAGGATGGATTCGATCACCTTGTTGGTAGATTCCACCTAGCCATTTGCTTATGGGTGATACGGAGTGGACTTTCTATGCCGAATTTTGTATTGATCCATGACTTCTTGTACCATATTAGAAATAAACTGCGGTCCATTGTCAGTAACAATATCTCTAGGAACACCAAGTCTAGTAAAAATTTCACTAAAAAAAATTCAACAACAACTTTTTCTGTAGCAAAAGAAACAACTTTAGCCTCTACCCATTTTGTAACAAAATCAATGCAAACCAATATATGCTTTTTATTCATAGATGTTGGATTTATTGGTCCTACAAAATCAATAACCCATTTTTCAGAAGACTCAATCATAATCTGAGGACATAAAGGCATTTAGTTGGCTTGAATAGGTTAACCCATTCGATGATAGTTATCACATCGCTTGACATACTGTTTGGCATCCTTAAACAAAGAAGGCCAAATGTGTCCAACGCGTAAGATTTTATATGCAGTTCTCTTATTAACGAAGTGACCACCATAAGATTCATCATGGGCAAATTTCAATATATCAAACACTTCTTCCTCTCTTACACATCTATGAATGATAATATCTAGTCTAGTGTAAAAGAAGTCTCCTTAGACCCAAGAGTATGCAACACTTTTAATATGATATTCTGCTTATCACAAGTGGATAAGCAAGGTGGTGTTTTTCAGGTGGCTAAATAGTTAGCTATGTCATCAAACCATGGAGACTTTATTGACATAGAAAAAAGATGTTCGTCAGGAAAATCATCATCAACAGGAATTACTTCACCAGGATTATTCAATCTAGAAAGATAGTCATCTACAACATTATATTTTGTTGGTCTATCAACAATAGTAACATTAAATTCCTGTAACAATAGTGACCACCTAGTCACTCTACAACTAGTCAATGGTTTATTCATTAAATATTTTATTGCAAAAATGATTAGTATGCACAAAAATTCATATCCTATGATGTAGTGTCTAAAATTATTGATACCAAAAATTACGGCCAAAAACTCTTTCTCGATCATTGTATAGTTCAATTCAGTGAGTAAATTTTTTTTACTGATGAAGTAAATAGCATAGGATTGTTTGTTTTATTCTTGTCCTAAATCTACGCCGATAATGCTATCTAAGGTATCAGAGGAAATGTGGAATGGAAGGGACCAGTTGGGACTTCTCAAAACCAGTGCCTGCACTAATTTTTCCTTTAATGTCTCAAAAGACTGTTGGCAAGTTGTGGACTAGAGAAACTCACTATCCTTAGCTAACAATAGGAAAATGGGTGTAGCTATCCTAGAAAAGTTCTCAATGAATATCCTATAATAGCCCGCTTGTCCTAGGAATCCTCTTACTTCCCTTTGTGTTTTGGGTGCAGGAAGACACAAGATAACTTCTATTTTGGCCGGGTCTACTTGGATACCTTTGTTGGAAACCAGATGTTTAAGGAATACTCCTAATTTTCACATTAATCTAAACTTTTTATCACTCAAAGCAAGGTGAGCCTCTTGGTAACGTAAAAGAACTCTTTCTAAATTTTTGAGGGCTTCTTGAAATGAGTTACCAAGCACTAAAAAATCATCCATATAGATCTCAACAGACTTGAGATTAGCAAAAATGCCCAGCACAACGCTTTGAAAGGTGGTTAGGGAATTACATAGCCCAAAGGGAAGCACTTGGTAATAAAATGTACCCCATGGACATGTAAATGTGTTCTTATCTTGATCTCCAGGTGTGATCGGAATTTGGTTGTACCCACTGAAGCCATCTAAAAATGAAAAGTACTTTTTACCAACAAGGGTATCTAGCACCTGATCAATAAAAGGAAGGGGAAAGTAATCCTTAAGAGTGGATTTATTAAGTTCTTGATAATCAATGTAGATGTGCCATCGACCATCCTTTTCCAGGGCTATTACCAACGGGGAGACCCACTCGCTATCAGATATAGGATATATAAAGTTAGCATCTAAGATTTTTTGTAATTCTTCTTTCATAACATCTCTTAGTGTAGGGTTCATGCACCTTTGGGGTTGATGAACAGGTCAGGATCCCTCTTGAATATAAATATGGTGAGTACAGGTTTCAAGAGGTATGCCTTTCATGTCCTCGTAACTACATCCAAAGGCATCAAGGTGATCATGCATCAAATCAACACGCTGCTCTCATTGAGATGAGTCCAAGTCTAAACTGATATGTAAGGATTTGCTTGGACTAATTTCAACAAGAGTAGTGTTAGGCTCAAGAGTGCAGGAAGATGCTACTAAGACTGGTGATGAGGAGGGTTGAGAATCAAAATTTTCTTGAAAATCTAGACAAAATATTTGACAAAACATGTCAAAATTAGGCATTGTGTCAAAATTATTCAAGAAATCTTGTAATTCACCCTCTTGTCTAGACTTTGTACAATGGTGGATCAAAGAAACAAGTTGATTCTCCTCATCATTGTCATCATAATCTAACCACAAGGTGTCCTTGAGCTCTTGAATAGATCTAGCAAGCAGGTATAAGGTGAATTTCTTCCTAGAGTCTCCATGTGAAATATACATGTCACCAGAGCGGCATCTAAGGTAAGCATTAGCGGTGGCAAGCCATGGTTGCCCCAGGATCAAGGGATGTCCAACCATACGATTTTTTGGCTGAAGGACAATAACATTTGCATGGTATTCCCAGGAGTCTATGGAGACAACCACATCATCCATTACACCTTTTGGATTGATTTTTGATCTTTCTGCAAGTTCAAGCATAATAGGGGTAGGATGAATATGAACCAACTCAAGCTGATCCATGGTTTGCCTAGTCATGACATTGATGGTCACACCCAGGTATATTAACACATTGGAGACAAGGATACCACCTATTTGAATAGAGACAACCATGTTTTCAGGATCAATATACTTTTCCATTTGTGCACATCCTGTCATTAACTTGGTTTCTCGACCAAAAAATTGAATGGTCTAAGGTTCTTCTCTCTTTCTTCTTGTCTTTTTGAGACATATTTCCCTAATGATCATTGTACAGATGGGGACTCTCTAATAGCTTGAAGCAAAGTTACCTTTATGCAAAGATTCCTCATCTCAAATTCCAGACTGGACTCAGGGTCACTACTCTCCATAACTAGCCTCTCTAGGTAGGGAGGCCAGTTTGAAGAAGATGGTAACTCTGATGGTGCAGGAATGGGTTGAATGGTTTCATTCTTCTTCAAATGATCAAGAGTTTCCTACTCATTTTTTTCCTCAATGATCACCATGGCCTGAGTTTTTCTAGTTTAATTACCCTTCTTGATCTCAATTGAAGCTCGTGTATCCCAATCGGCAAGGTTTGATGAATAGGAGAAGGGGGTGGTTTAACAGAATGGATCGATTGCACTGACTTATTATTAGGATTCGGTACCAGTTGAGCAAGCAGTTGGGGTGGTCGAAAAGGTTATGGTAAAGTTAATGGTTGCATCGGTTAACTTTGCTGAGTTAAGGGAGGAAAGGATGGTTGTGACATATGGTGAGGCTCATATGTAGGAGGATATGACGACATATGTTCAGGATAGGACTAATGTGAATGGTTTGACCCTCTCCATCCTTATTGCCAGGATTGACGGGGTTGCCCATACTGATAATGGTTCCCATGCTGCCAAGGTTTAGAGTGTTGAGTGCTATAATAGGAATATGGATGTGCATTATGACCAAAAAAATGTGGTGGAGGTTCGGGAACCATACGTGCACCTACCTGAGGCCAATTTCTCCATGCTCCCATGGCATGTAATGGTTTAGGTTCAGAATGCTCCTTTGTAAATATAGCTTTTAATCCTGGTATGGAGGGACATTTCTCAGTGGCATGGTTCTCTGTACAAATTACACATTTTAAATTAGCAGGCCATTCTCTTAAAAGATTCTTTTTCCTACATTTAGGACAAAAAATAAACAAAGGCTCTTGTTCATCTACTAGTTTCTATTGAATTTTTAAAGAGTCAATTTTCTTGCTAATAGTATTCACTATCTCAATTTTCATATTTTCCATTTTTTTCTCCAAGCCATAATCATAGCATTTGTAGATCCAAGTTTACTAGTTTTATTTCGATTTCCTCTATTGGATCTAGATTGATTCCTTGAAAATTTCCTGCACAAGTCACAAATTTGGTCAAAAGCTTTCTGAGCAATATCCCCTTGTCCTAATAAATTCAAATTATGCCTAGAATCTTCATTAATTTCACGTAAGAACAAGGTCCTGATAGTACTTATGTCCAATTTGTGTTTCAACCTCTAGAGGATATATAAAAATATCTCTAAGTAATCCTCCAAGGTCTCATCATCACCTTGCACAATGGTAAAGATCTTGTCCTGCATTTCTCTAGTTTTACAATATTCCTGGTATTTAGTCAAAAACACCCTCTTCATTTGGTCCCAAGAAGTTATAGTTCTCCCTCCGAGTCCCATGAACCAGTGCAAGGCTGAGTCCTTGAGAGTTGCAGGGAATAACTTTAATTTTTGGGCATCTGAAGAGTAATCATATCTTCTAAATATGATATCAAACTAAAAAAAAACGAATCATGATCTTCATGCACCTTACCATAGAAATGAGGGAGAGCCGACGGTGGGATGTTCTTCATTTGAGTAATTGTTTCAGGATCCACTATTGGAAATCCAAAGGTGGATTGTTCATCAATTACCTGATTCTCATCAGTCCCCTCAACATGATCCTTGTGCTCTGCCATTTTTGTTCGCTTGATCAAACCACTCTCATTAAAGTGAGAAGGTTGATTGTGGTTCAAATTGGTCTCTGGAGCATGAATAGTTTCCATCTTTCCCCTCTTATGTTGTGTCACACCTAAACTGTTGTTTCCAGAATCCAAGTTGATAGTTCCTACGTGATGAGTTTGTGTCTATTTGTACTTTATGCCTGAAAAAGAAGGTCTAATATGAGAAAAAGTTTCAGATTTATCAGCGTTCCCTTGGTCCTTATTTGGCTTTAGTCCTCTACCCCTTTTAGGCATTCATTTCAAAAAAGAAAACAAAAGAAAAAAAAAAGACAAAACATTTTAAATTTACAAAAAATAAACTTAAATTAAATGCCACAAATGAGTAAATAAATCGGCACTACGAAATCCTTCAATAATAGAAGCACATTGAAAAAAAATAAAATAAGTCTTACCCCTACTGCAAAGGAAAGAAAACAAGAAAGTTCTTACCAATCGTTAGAAATGCCTCCCCAGTAACGGTGCCAAAATGTTGGGTGCATGAATTGCAATTAAGCAAGCTCCTTTCAACACTTAATTTGTCAACCATGGATTTTGTACACTTCGAGGCATAGCATAGGAAATGCCAAGAAATGATATGAACCTTCTCTAATTTTATTCCTACTTCTTAAACCAAAAACTTACAGAATCTAAAAGAATGATGATAAAGCGACAATTGATACTCAAGGAAAGTCTGGTGATGGAATAAATGAAAAGTACTTTTGTAGAAACTGAAATGGATTCCTAATTCATTGTGAACAATATTAACTACTGAAATGACCCTTTATATTTACCTTCAGTGAGATAGTGTGATAAATAAGTTTTTCAGTGTATTTTTCTTCTTTAAAGATATTCTTGCTTGCATTAAACTATTATTCCTACACTACAACAACGTTCCTGTACCAGAATGGTGTGCCTGCAATGGAATAAGGTTTAGCTATTGGAATGATTTTTTGTACCTGTACTAAAGTTTTGACCTTTGTGCAGGATTTCTAAGTCTCTGGGATAGAACACTCTGATCCTGTACCGGATCTGAGGTTCCTGCACCAGATAATCAATATTTCTGCACTCGATTTCTAGATTACTTTCAAAAAATAAAAAGTGCATTGAGTGAAATAAAGTGCAAAGAAAATAGAATTTGAAAGTAAATTCTCACAGGAAGAAATATGCTTAAACCAAACTTAGATTCTAAACAAGAAATGATTTGCAAAAGTTTTAAAGTAAATCTTTCTTTTAAATAGAAAACCCTTCTATATGATTACAGAAACCATTTGGTTGTGTAGATCAGGATTTTCTTGAGATAGTTATGCATATAATTTAGATCTTCATTTTAATGCTTTAACTCAGAGGTTTCATTCAATAATTAATCATGAAATTCAATCATTTCTTTGAAAGTGTTCAGTGCAAGCACAAACCTGTAAGTTACTACAACGTTTGTTCTAATTCCCTTAGTTTTAGAAACAAACATCAATCTTGCATGAAGGAATAAAAGAACTCTTGCAAATATAAAGGAATAAAATACTTGCGAAACTAAACCAATGCAATCGACTTGCAGAATCAGAAATGCACTGGTATAGGAAGCATGCTTAGATAGGCAGCATGCTTGAAATGCACTGGTATAGGAAGCATGCTTAGATAGGTAGCATGCTTGTATAGATCTTGTAGAAATGCAATCAATCATTAAAATAAAATCTTATGTAAATTGAAATAAAATACTTCTAATCCTACACACCACAGATCCATAACACAATAACTATAAACGAAATCAAACATGTAACTTGTGAGAAAGATCAAAGTAAATAGTGAATTCATGCCTGCACTCTAAAATAAGGGAAAACGAGTTGGGTTGGTTAGGCCTTGGCCAACTAGCTCACTCCCCTATTAATAAATCGAGAAATGCAGTTGGTCAAAGATTCATCACAATGCAAATAAAAAACAAAACTCCATACTCGCACATTCCTTTATATTAGTTTCAGAAGAAAAAATACATCTTGGATCTGCAATCCAGCCCAGAGAGGCGATACTCCAAAATAACTATAGTATTTTAAAAAAAATTCACCATGGCATCGCTCCCTAATTCCTATCAAAATTTTACAATATATACAAGCCTTCAAGCGTACGAATGTAACAAAATCTCAATAGTAGCTTAACTAAGCCTTTTAGTTGTTTAAAAAAATGCTAATCTAAGGTATCTGGCCAAGGTCATGATCTTCATCCGTTGATTTCTCTCCCGCTCCGAGCCCAACTCGAGGTCAACTGATCCTTTTCCAAAGATATGCGTCGGTTGGTGAGTTGTCATGAGAGTGCAGGAATCTGCTAGCTGGTGCAGGAATCCTACCTGCACTTGACCATGCTAACACAATGATTAATACATTTTCTTATCAAATACTTTAGGAAAGACAAATATTAGTTGCAAGGATACTTAACGGTATAAAATCCATAAATAAATAATTAAGTCCATGACAAACCTTTAAATATGAAAATACAAAGAGGGTGCAAGAATGTGCATGATTTTAGAGAAAAGTACAGGAATGAATAGGTTCTTAGGTTGAAATAGAGGTTTCGGTCCTCGGTCCTATGTCTAGAGTAGGATAAAGGTTAAAAAATAGGAAAATTTAGCCTACCAACACCTTCCAGATGCTTGCATCATTACCTTATGGGAGCAACTGAGTCTTTTCCTCTTTGTTTTGTGCCTATGACTAGGGAATCTTTCTAGAGTCTCATGGTTCCTAGGAGATCAGTTCGACTCATCACTTATTTGAGTTGGCTAGGGCTTATCATTGAGAAGCTTCCATAACTTCTCATTGTCCTAAGCATCCACATTCATCCTCTTAGGAGCTCTCTTCATCCTATTTATACTAGAACACTTGAGAGGGCCAGGCTAGCAAAAGTCTTCAATATACAAAGTTTATGCTTTAGTGTCAAATTCTTGTAGAGAGAGAGAGATTTTGCGAGAGTCATGTTGTTGGAGTCCATATTTTTCTTGTTGTAGTGGGGAGACTCTGCCAGATTTTGGAGAGGTGACTTAAGAGAAGGTATATTTCTACTTTGATCTGGGATTAATATAAATTCATGTTCCTTCCCTATATCTACATGTCTGCCAAATTTTTTTTACTATTTCGATGATGTTTTCAGCTAATGATATTCTAAGGAATATCTCTTGTCCTCCTTGAATGTTTGTGATTGTGTACAAGTATTGATATTGAGTTTGGACGAAGTAGATCATTTGAATAAAGAGCTAGGATTCTGCAACAAACTCAAAACCCTTCATCGATCTACAAGGTGGCAAGGTGCATGATTTTTCTTTATAACATCTAGAACTATTTATATGTTGTGTGTTTAAGCATTGGATTGGGATTAATCTATCTATCCATTAGTCATGTTACTTTTTTTATCTAGTGATCCTTTCAAGCAGAGGATTGTGAAGAAATAACTCCTTGCATAATTCATTGCAACAAGTGAGGAAAAGATGAAACCAAGGTAGGAATTGAACATGATCGCACACTCAAAACAATCAAGGACACAATATTGAATAGTCAATGCTTAGAATCAACATGATCCCCTTAACGTGATGACAAAAGAACATCCTCCTCCAAGTGCGACACTTAGGATACACTTTGTGATGACAATGACGACACTAGTACAACAATGCATAAAACTTTGGGAATGTGTCTAATGCATGTCTTTATGATAGATGGAACACAATAGTGCAAGAGAATGTGTCAAAACTACCATTCAAGAATGTACAAATGGTTCCCTTTGATTAGATGCAACACTTCCCTAACCACAAGACGAAACTTGCGAAAGTAAGAGAAAAATGCAAACGACACTTGAAAAGGCTTAAAGAAAATGAAAGCGAAACATTCCAGAGTGAAGATAACATGAAAATGAAACTTTTTAAAGTGAAAGCAAGAAAAAATGATAGTCGCAGATTCGAAAATGATGTTAGTGGAAATTGAAGCACACAAAAGTGACAGTTGAGAAAACTCACTCGAGATATGATACAATCACACCAACAGTGAGGGAACTGTCAATAGATAGTGCATAATAATTTTTGTCATGTGTTACATAATATATTGTGCTTACGGATTGCACAGTCACTATCATTAGTGATCTCACAAGCCTTACCTTTAAGAGTTGTACAATGCATATCTAATCTTGCATAGGAAGATATGTGTTTGGGAATTCATCAGAGGAAAAAAATGTGTGAGAAAGTGACTTTGACACTTAGAAGAAGAATTAATAATTTGAAAAGCATTAGATGATGATGAAGTGACCATGGGATGATAGACCATAAGAACCTCAGTAGGCTCCAAAATTCAAGCATAAGAAAATTTTTGGAGAGTTTTTGTTGCAGCGACAACACTTGGAGACACACAGGTAGAACTCAATCTTCTCTGCTCAGGTTTCATGTTTAAGTGAAAGTATCAATATTTCAGGAAATATTGATTTTTCATGTGGATTGCCTCAACTTTTCCACTTATCCCAGTTAAAGATATAACCCCTTTTATTCCTTGCTCAATTTGAAACACATCAACATAAAACTAGTCATACTTCAACCTTTCAATAGCGGAGAAGGATAATAAGTATACCGAGATTTTTTAAGCACCTTCCCCAATGTTGCTCCACTACCAACGAGCTTAAATAGTACCTCAATAGAGTCACCTCAAGGAGACACAAACATTTCTTCGATTCTAGCAGGCCTGTTCAATACCCCGACAAAGTTGATTGCTTCAATGCTCTGCACAGGAAGCCTTTCTCTTCTTCACCCTTCACTTTATTTTCTTAATGAAATTCTTTTAGCATTTATTGAATATTTATAATATGGGTCGAAGAGGGATCCTAACTTATTAAGAGTAGGAGAGGTTGTTCCTTGATCAAGGGATTTGAAAGATTATTTAAGTTAATATGCTCATTTTAAAGTTGTCCTCCTTTCCCTTTTCTACTTGGTTGAGTCAACATGTTAAAACACCATTCAATACATGGCTAAGTTAGAATGAAGATCCTAATAAGGATACAGGCTTGATAGTTTGACCAAAGGCTTTTTCAGGCTTGTGTTTTGTCTTGCTTTATATCACCTTTTACTTGAAAATCCCTCATGATTTTGTTTAGTTTGAATGGTTATTGTCATGGTTTCATTCATTCTTGGAGACAATAAAGTAAGTATTTTCTATTTTCCATGATTCCTTGTTTTAAAGAGATTTAAACATTAAAATCATAATTAATAATAGTTCATGTGTTTGTAGGTTTAAAATTAGTTGATTACCTTTTTATGCATATGCGAACAGGCCTTGATCCTGCACTCACCTCCTTATACTATGCATTAGATTCTTGCACCAATTGGGATTCTTGCACTATTTTATTATAAGTTATAGACTTCCCACACTCTGAAGGGTTCTTGCACCATGCATCAAGTTCCTGCACTCACATTCCTGCACTAGAGTCAAAGAATGCGTAGACTACTTCAATTATTCAAATTTGGAGGACATTACTTACCTGGCAATTTGAATATCAGTTCGAGGATATTTTGGGAAATGCTTGTTGGTCAACATCACAATTAGTTTTCACCACCAGTAACATACCAAGAAAAGAGGAGCCATTTACCAAAATAGTCCCTCATGTACCAGATTCAACTCCTCTATTTGAAATTTAGTTGCACCAGAACTAGATCTGACTTTTATCCATGGAAAATTGTTACAATTTGTAATTTGTTCCTTCTGTATTTGATTGGCTTGATAATAGCCCAATTTACAATGTAAAGATCTATATAAACTAAAATATGGGCTTGAGCCCAAGGGAAGATGATTACGTGAGTATAGTCAATCTGTCGATTTCTACCTATGTTTGTTGGAGTCTGATCTTTGCCTGCACCATGTAAAGATTGAGCTTTCAAAGATTAATTGAAGCACTTCACGTTAAGTTTTGTTTTATTTTTTATGATTATAATCTCCATGTGAACTAAATCGTTGATAGAGGGTGTGAGCTGGCTGGGTTGGCCGCCAAACCATCTTGACACCACTCTGATTTGATGACATTAGGATATGTTATGATTCCTTGAGTGAGTATATTGAATCTATCATTTACTGTGTGAATGGTGTGCATACAACTATACCAGAGGACTTTATTTCCAAAATGTTTTTCTTATCAGTCTTTCTTAATTGATGTCATGCTTTGAACATACCGTTGGGGAGATTGGTTTTTTGCATTGAATGAATTTTTATAGCAAATTATTTATTGATTACGTGTCATTTCTTTCAGATTAGTGTGTCTTTCCTTCCATGGATTGTGATTATTATGTTGGTTGGCATTTTTTTTCTTGAGATTCTGTTACTTGATCTTAATTTCACAACTTCATGTTATGAACCTTTTTATAAATACAGTTTTTTCTATTTCCTAATTGCATCATGGCACACAAGTTATGTGATTTCTATCTATCGAATTGTTTGAATTCCAAATGCTTTTTAAAATGAGATTTCACCTCTAGTGCTAGTTTTTATTGCGTAATATTAATCTCTAGGCCTTCCAAATTTGGTTTAAATATAATGAGAACTTGTGACCTCGTATTCCAGAAATACAAGACTTATTCCTCTTTAATTTAATTGGAATGGTTGTGATTTGGAGTAAATATGTATAGATTGAGAATAAATGCATGAATAAATTGAATTTTAAACAACTCTAAAGTTGCATACTTATTTGTTCAATGCATACTTGTTTGTATATTAGGGACAAAGGTCTCATATTTCTGTTATTGATCATTTATAATCAAGGTTGAGAGAATTTATTGATGGATGAAAACCCTATCATACTTAAGGTTGGAAGAGCATGGTTCTAGCATTCATTTGGTTTCTTCTTTTATTCATGTTGTACTTGTTTCCTATAGGCAGTCCTTGGATGCAAAAACTATGCCAGGAAACCAACTCAACCAGCCTTTAGGTTCAAGCTGGCCCTTGAACCAGAGGGGGCTCCCTTAGTTGTTATGAGGCTTTGTTTAACGTTTTTCACCTGTCACTGAACAACAACCTTTGAAGCACAATGGCTAGATTTATGGTTTTAATTGGGGGTGGTAGATGATCAATGGAAATTCCTATTTATGATTTAAAGGCTCTCTTACAGGGTTCCTTTTGAAAGTGTCAACTTCAAGCCTGACAGAATGACTTGATTTGTATAAGAATTTGGCAGAAGAACGTAAGTAGATTCCTAATAATTAAGTAGCCAGACTGATTACTTAACAACTAGGAAGATTTGGATTCATGTAGAAGATTTCTACAGCCTGACAAAACATATTCAGGAGAAAATAAAAGGACAAACAATAACCAATTTCAAAGAGGAGGTAGATCAATCAGACAATATGCTATACTAATCTCTTTGAACAATTATAAATCTGCAGGGGATTTCATAGCGATTGAAACACAATATGTTCTTACCCAGGTCTTCTATAATGTTGTGAACATGTGTAGAAAACAGACATGGAAATACTGGAAAAACATACAAGAAACACAAAATTTTGTCAAACCAGAGCCATAAGGCTTTCATTAGAAATCAAATAAGAGAAGCTATTATAAAGTGTAGAGTCTTGGCATCAAAAGCCCATACCAATTACTTCAATTGATGAAGTATTTATACAAATTCTAAACTAAAATATCTTGAAAAAATATCAAGATTTATTTACAAATATCTTAAATTGTTTTACACAAATAGAACTGAAATATAGGACATTAAAAACTAATGTATCTACTTGGCACTATCATTATGCATTTCTGTTTACAAAAAAGAGAAATTTGAATTGAATTGCAAATCTTAGTTGATGAGGTGACCTAACTGTCTTAGAGCATTTTCCTCCCGAAATTCTGTAAAATAGGGTCGCGTCATGCCTTTGTATATCTCAATCAGAGATATTTCTGTAAAAAATGAGAGAGGTTATTATAGATTAATATGTTATTGAGATAAAAGTCTCTCAGTTTCCCAAACTTTGGCTCCAGTTGTTCACAATACTTTCTGCAAAACGATGTCTAAAAAGGAATTTGCACAATCCGAAAAACAGGCTTTGAAGATGTACTTGTATCTTTGAATATGTAATAGATGTGTAAAATTTGAAGTAGGTTACTGTACTTTAGCATCTTAAGAATCATCTTTTATTGGCCACAATCTATTCTACAAAAATATGACTAAATAGGAAAAATTCAAGAACATATGTCTTCAAAGTTTCTTTAAAATTTCCCAAACCATAAGAGTTGTTACAAAAGGGGGAGAATTTTCGTTAATAAGGATGTTGGAAGAAAAAACCTCTTTCCGTTTCTTAAAATTCATTCTTATGGGTTCAGAAATCATGTTTTAAATCAATGCAGTGCATAGGAAAAAATAAGTTTCAATTGACCATGAGACAGGCAATCGAATGGGAGCATTGTGGCGCAACAGGCAACTGACATGGTGAAGTTTTATTGGATGAAGGGTAGCAAATGGATGATGTGGTAGATGAAGTGGAATGAATGCGGCAAAGATAAGTGGCATTGGTTGAGTAGATAGAGGAAGTGGCATGAGAGCGGACGTGGACGATGACGTGGGAGCGACGGTAAATGGTTGGATGAAAACCACGTTTGGGAGTAAGTTCGGGTGGTAAGATATTTCAGGATTTTAAGTTCAGAAACACTAGGATGAGGGAGAAGTAGTTTTGGAGGGTGGTTTTAGAAACCTTCCATTTCGGAGCCCCCCCCGACGATAAAGTTCGAACGGCAAGTAAGGGCCGAGGAGAGATGTGGGCCATCAGATCTCGAGGGAGTATGCGAGATGTGAGATAAAATGAATGGGGTTTAATGAAATGATGGAATACCCAGTGGGGCTGGTGGAAATTATTTAATGAAATGTGGGTAATGAATTATTTAAATGCAACGAGATTTGGTGGGGTCGAAAACTAAGACTTGGCCCACTTTAAACATAAAATTAATGTTTTAAATAAATCGCTTAATAAAAATATAAACTTATATATTTTTATTAAAAATAATTTATTTAAAAATTAAAATTATATAAATAAATCATCCGAAAGCATAAAATTTATATATGCACTTAGTATTTAACTCAGAAGGAATGGAAATTTCACACTGAAAATTTTTAATTTTCAGTGTGTCAAAATATGTTACAACATCGACTCCAATGGGGATTGCGTCCCCCTGTGGGATGCAGAGAACAAGCAGATCAATTGCCTTTAGCATTGGGCATGGAGTCATACTATAAACCTGATTATCAACCATCATTTGCCATATCGAACTCTCCTAGGTGAACCCTATCATTTGAATAGCCTACTAGTGCAGACTGCAACCTGTAATTGTGAAATGCAACCATATGCCAGCACTAATCCAGATACTCTTTTTACACTGAAATCTGAAACTTGAAAACTGTTGAAGTGAAACAACTGACACTGTAAGTGGAAATAAGCACAAGAGTTCCTAATTCATAGGCTATGGAGTTAATCAGTTAATGCCTTGGAAGTCATTGCACTCAACCAAACCAAACTTAATACTGCAATCTTGAAATATAACTGAAACAATTGTAGATTTACTACATCTTGAATCGAAAAGTAGATAATCAATCCCACACCTCTATCTAACTGAACTGAAAAAATTTACACTGTTAGGTGTAATTTTCTTTCCAATGTAACCAAGCACGGAGTGTATTTATTGACGAACCACGTTGCCAACAGCTGAAAATCTGAAGATTATACTCAATATGAACATAAACTCCAATGGAAAACCTATACTCACAAGTGTACTTTAAAAGTTACATCCTTTGTAGACATTTTATATTTCTGATCAAGGCTGAGAGGAATATACATATACTGCTTACTGCAAGTATCAAAAAACCTCACATAGCAGTAAAGGAAACTAAGATTTCAAAACAGGAGTGGGATCGGTAATCCAGTGGAATCGCCATCCAACAACGTGGAGTCGCCAGGTGAAAATAATGCAACCAATACAAATGCCTATTCTTTGTTCACTAGCAAGAAATATATCTAAACTTTATCATTCCCCAGAGAAAGATCTTTACTTTTCTCCCCGGCAACAAAGCCAAATATTGTACCTATTTCCCTTAGGTAGTCCTTGGCTGCAAAAACTATGATAGGAAACCAACTCAACCAGCCATTAGGTTCAAGCTGGCCCTTGAACCAGAGGGGGATCCCTCAGTTGTTATGATGCTTTGTTTAACGCTATTCACCAGTCACTGAACAACAACCTTTGAAGCCTAATGGCCAGATTTATGGTTTTAATTGGGTGTGGTAGACAATCAATGACAATTCCTATTTATGATTTAAAGGCTCTCTCATAGGGTTCGTTTTGAAAGGGTCAGGTTCCAACCTGGTAGAATGACTTGATTTGTATAAGAATTTGGCAAAATAATGTAAGGATATTCCTAATAATTGAGTAGCTGGACTGATTACTTAACAACTAGGAAGATTTGGATGCGTGTAGAATATTTCTACAGCCCGACAAAACATATTCAGGAGAAAATAGAAGGACAAACAATAACCAATTTCAAAGAGGAGCTAGATCAGACAGACAATCTACTATACTAATCTTTTTGAACAATTATAAATCTGCAGGGGATTTCAGAGAGATTGAAACACAATATGTTCTTACCCAGGTCTTCTATAATACTATGAACATGTGTAGAAAATAGATATGGAAATACTAGAAAAACATACAAGAAACACAAAATTTTGTCAAACCAGAGCCATAAGGCTTTCATTAGAAATAAAATAAGAGAATCTATTACAAAGTGTAGAGTCTTGGCATCAAAAACCCACACCAATTACTTCAATTGATGAAGTATTTATACAAATTCTAAACAAAAAGATCTTGAAAACATATAAAGATTTATTTACAAATATCTTAAGTTGTTTTACACAAATAGAACTGAAATATAGGACATTAAAAACTAATGTATCTACTTGGCACTATCATTATGCATTTCTGTTTACAAAAAAGAGATTTTTGAATTGAATTGCAACTCTTAGTTAATGAGGTGACCTAACTGTCTTTGAGAATTTTCCTCCCAAAATCCTGCGAAATAGGGTCACATCATGCCTTTATATATCTCAGCCAAAGATAGTTCTGTAAAACTTGAGAGAGGTTATTATAGATTAATATGTTCTTGAGATAAATGTATATTCATTTCTGAAACTTCAGCTCCATCTGTTCACAATACTTTCTGCCAAAAGATGTCTAAAAAGGAATTTACACAGTCCGAAAAATACGCTGTGAAGATGTACTTGTATCTCTGATTCTATAAAAGTTGTGTAAAATATGAAGTATGTTATTTTACTTTAGCATCGTATAAACACAAAACTCCTTCAGTTTCTCAAGAATCATCTTTTATTGGCCACAATCTGTTCTAAAAACATATGACTAAACAGGAAAAATTCGGGAACATATGTCTTCAAAGTTTCTTTAAAATCTCCCAACCCATAGGAGTTGTTACAAAACTAGGAGAGGTTTTTGTTAATAAGGATGTTGGTAGAAAAAACCTCTTTCCGTTTCTTAAAGTTCATTCTTATGGGTTCGGAAACCATGTTTTAAATCAATGCAGTGTATAGGAAAAAACATAGTTTCAATTGACCATGAGACAAGCAATCGAATGGGAGTGTTGTGGCGCAACAGGAAACTACATGGTGAAGTTTTATTGGATGAAGGGCAAAAAATGGATGATGTGGTCGATGAAGTGGAATGAATGCGGCGGAGGTAAGTGGCAATGGTTGATTAAACAGAGGAAGTGACATGGGAGCGGACGTGGACGATGACGTGGGAGCGGCGGTAAATGGTTGGATGAAAACTGCATTCGAGAGTAAGTTTAGGAGGTAAGTTGTTTTAGGAGTTTAAGTCCTGAAGGACTAGGATGGGGGAGAAGCAGCTTTGGAGGGTAGTTTCAAAAACTACCCATTTCGGACCCCCCGATAAAGTTCAGATGACAAATAAGGGCCGAGGAGAGATGTGGGCCATTGGACCTCGGGGGAGTATGCGGGATGTGAGATAAAATGAATGGGGTTTAATGAAGTGACGAGATACCTAGTGGGGCTGGTGGAAATTATTTAATGGAATGTGGGTAATGAATTATTTAAATGAAACAGGATTTGGTGGGGTCGACAACTAAGGCTTGGCCCACTTTAAACATAACATTAAGGTTTTAAATAAATATTTTTAATAAAAATATAAACTTATATATTTTTATTAAAAATAATTTATTTAAAAATTAAAATTATATAATTAAATCATCCGAAAGCATAAAATTTATATATGCCCTCAGTATTTAACTCAGAAGGAATGGCAATTTCACACTGAAATTTTTTAATTTTCAGTGCGTTGAAATATGTTACAACAATTCCCATAAGCAGAGATTTTCTTCCCCAATATCATTTGCAAGGCATTTTTCTATTCAAACCCAAGCAAGGAGAGCGAGAGTGTTTCTTGTTTCAACCTTGTCCACACAATATGCTTACACATTAAACGTATTTAATAATGATTGATGATGATTTTAGTAAATATGAGCTTAATTTCTTAAAGGATTTTGTTACAGAGAGATGAAATAGACAAAATTAGTACAAATTAGAGTCTTGTTCTTTTCTCTAAATCTGCTTTACATAGAGAATGGTGTGAATTGATCTTGAATTTCTTCAGCATTTATAGTCTACCTTTTTAATGGTGTTCAAGCATTGTTTGGTTTCCAATCAAACAATAGTTAGGATTTACCTTCTGTCTGCCAGTAATTAGGATTTCCTTTTGTAATTACTAATAGTGAAGGTTTGTCTTTTGTTTTCCAAATGTTAGATTGAGGTTTGTTTTCAACTGTCAGGATTGGTGTTTATGCTTTCTCAAGTTTCCTTTAAAGTGCAGGATTCAATTTAATTTGTTGAGATTGATGTGCAAGATAGACTAAAATTTTATTTGTAGGTTGCTGGGGGCTCTCTCTGGAATTTCCAGTGTTGTGCCTCGAAGTTTACAAATGCTTGGATTGATAGGTAAATGTTAGTTTTTTTATACGCCTGATATTTTGGCATCATTTCCGAGGAGGCACTGAGGGGATAGACCCTCGTAACCTACTACAGTTTGGTTTTCTTTCCACCTAGTTTCTCTTGCAAGTTTTTGTTCTTTGAATTTATTTCTCTCCTGCATATATTTCCTGTTTTAAGGTTTTTCATTTCCTAGGTGTTGTAATAACCCCCCTATATATATTAATCCATGTGATAATAGAATATACTAGTTGTCTTGTTGAGAACAGGAAAATTGTATTTTGAAGAATCATCTAATGAGGAGTTTTGATGCTGCTACAAAGACCTACAAATGATCCACTGAAGAACTCACAAGTGCAGAATTTAATATTTTGCTTGAACATAAAAATAATATTATTAAACCTTTGATTTCAACATTGAATTATTTGCAGGAAGAACAAAAAAAGGATGAAGAGCCACTGTTGATCTATTGTACCAGTTTTATGAAGAAGCACTTCCTTGGAAAGTGTCCACGTAGTAGCCTAAAAGTTTGCAGAATTTGTGAAGAGGCTCATGCAACAGAAGATTGCCAATCATTGCCATAATTACTAAAGATACTCAAGAAATCAAGTAAGGAATCAAATCAATTTCCAGGTATAAATCAAAACTTATCATCATTCAATACTTGGATTAATGCTTATTCTCCTGAGCAGGTTCCTAAACAGATTTATAATCCTGCATTTCCATGGAAAATTTTTAGTCCTCCTCCAATTGAATACCCTGCTTCATGTCTGTAGTGGCCCTCTCCCTGGATCTCATCCTTGAGCTAGATATCCCCACGTCCTCAAGAATGGTTTGGATATTTTTCTCTAGGGCAGTATTTCATGCAAAATTAATTACTTAATCAACAAAAAGAATCACAATTTTCACTCAATGCACTACCAAGTCATCCTCCTCCATGGTCCCAACTACCTATGCAACCTTACCTTAATCCATACCCTATCTCTTATCATAATCCATGCCCTAGCCCTAATCCATGCCCTATCCCTAATCCATTCCCTAGCCTTTATACTCATCCATACCCTAAACCTAATCCTAAACCTAGTCCTCACTCTAATTCAAACCCTAGACCTAGCCCTAGTCAAAATGCTAATTCAAACCCTAGACCTAAAACTAGTCAAAACTCTAATTCAAACCCTAGGCCTAACCCTAGTCAAAACACTAATTCAAACCCTAGACCTAAGCCTAGTCAAAACTTTAATTCAAACCCTAGACCTAACCCTAGTGCAAACCTTAGTTCCAAACCTAACCCAAACCATATCCTAAGCCCTAATCCAAACCAACAGGTTGAACAACAATTTAAAACACCTATTCTTCATGTTCACTCCCCTATTGAGTATAATGATATATATTCAAGGTTGGGGGAAGAGGTGAGTTTGGAAACATCTCCTATCACTACAGAACATTCACCTTAGGAAGAAAATTTGATTCAAATACCATTGGAGGATAAATCTTCAATTAGAACATGTTCCAAAATTGTTGTTGAAACTCAAAACCCTAGAATCTCCCTCAACCATTCTTGTGAATCTAAAAAGAAAATATTTGTGCCCAAATTTGAGGGATTTTTCTTTGGTCTTTCACCTAATTCATTATTCTTCCAAGAGAGTGTTCATCAAGCTGTGAAAGATATGTATGAGTTGGAAAATTATAAATATGTGGACCCCATTGAATCTTGGTTTCAGGAAGTTGTTATCACACCTGATTCCCTCATCATTTGACAACTCTTGGTACCATATCAATTAAAGCAGTTGGTTGTTCATACCCTGATATGTCTTTAATTTTATTCTTTAAAACTAAGTGTGAGTATATTTATCATTCTATTACACACATGGCTACATTGGAAGTACTCCTACACTTGAAGGAGATATTCCTCTCTAAATTAGGGTAGGGTAGTATAAGAGCAAAGAATAAAAATTTCATTTGAAATAAAATTGTTAGAACAACATTCTTGAAATTTATGTCATTAAGCACTCATGTGGTAAGACTTCTCATAAGAAATTCACTCTTAATGCCTCATATTTTATATAGTGACTTTGATTATTGATTGATATTATTGATTGGGCCAGTTATCAGTATTTTTATAGTTATGTTTAATACTTTACATTCATAATATTAAAAACGTACTTTTGGCCTATTCATTCTAACGAACTATCATCCAAGAAATATTTTCAAGTTTCTCTTTGAAGGTATTGATAAAAATCCTCATATGGTGGACCTCTCCTATAAAATCCCAATGAGCTCTCATGAGAACCCTAACATGATCAACTCGAGGAATCTTTTAGTCATTATCTGAGATGTTTTATTTAAAATGAGTATTTAGGGTAGAAGATGTTGGGTAAAAGTAATTGCTTAATAAATAAATAAAACAACTAATCACCTAGAAATTAATTATCAACCCGAGGAGCATATTTTTATTTCAAGGTAATCAAAAAAATATATTCATAAAAAATACCAACAACTAAGAATAGTTCTATATTTTTGTTCTATACTATCAAGCTCATTCAACAAGAAATAAAATGTAAGACTTGAATAATAAATCCAAAATTAAAAAGAAGAAAGTAAATGACATGAAAAACAATTATGCTAATCACACAATTTGAATCATTGCTAAATTGAACCACACATTTCTGAATTGGAAATTTAATCTATTGCACCCAACATAATTCAAATGCTAATCTAGAGCAGTAAATTAAATGAAATATAGAAATTGCAGGAAACAACAAATCTAGAAAATGCAGCAGCCAACAAATTAATTTGAATAAAAGGAAATTTACTTTAAAGAACAATGATTGAAATTCAAAGAATCAAGCACATAATTAAAGTATTTTAGATGCACAAGGTAGCTCCTCATCCAAGGTAGTGGGCCTAACTGCCCAAGACTCAGTTCCGCCTTGAGAAATAACTCAAATCAAATTACAGATAACAGATGTAGGACTCAATGGATAGCTTCCTTCATTAAAATATATGAGAGAAATAATTACATAAAATTGAAGTTCTTAGCTTTGCCTCCAATTGAACAATTTTTCATCTCTCATCTCTCATCCCTTATGTCATCTCCTACATCCTATCTAATAATTGTCCATCTCCTATCTCTTAATTATTGTTAGAAATAATACTGAGAGGGGGGGTGAATCAGTATTATTAGATCGATAATTTAATTTTCCAAATAGATTTGTATACGCTACTTCAGCTAAGTGAACTAGCATGTATACGTGACTGTACTTAAGGCAACTAGTGTATACGCAAAGAACTTTTGATTTACCCAATTTATCATGCATTGAACTTTAACTAGTATGTTAGAGATTTATTAGGTAGTGCAGTAAAATTAGAATAAAGCATCACACATAAGAAACACACATGAACACCAAGATATAAGGTGGAAACCTAATGTGGGTGAAAACCACCTGTTATTGTCATCTCTGTCTTCTTTTAATAATAAGAAAATCTGTTTACAATTTTGTACTGGTGCAGATTTATACCAGTACGCAAGCTTCTACCTGCAGAAGGTTACAACCTTCTCTCATTCTCCAGCTTCTCTTGGAAGGGAGCTACAGCCCCCTAACTCTTGTACTAGCCGATATGTTTACTAGTATGTAGGTTGCAACCTATAGAAGGGTATGACCTTCTTTCTTCCTCCACGGACCATGTTTCATAAATTTTCAGACTGGATCCATCAACAACATCATAACTGTAATTCAATCATCATATACATTTTCATCAACCAATCACTTTCTAAACCAACCAAAACCGAATCAATCAATCACTTTAACAACCCATCAATCTGATCATTCAGAATACTGTCACCAGAATATAGTAACCAGAACCCAGAACTATGCAACAACAAACAGAAACAACTAAAACATATTTTATAAGGTATACTCTACTTCCATGTGTCGAACCTGTGTGTATATGCACTTTTCTCAAATCCAACCAATGTATACATCTACAAATATTAATTCATAATTCTACAACTATTCCAAACTTCAGTTATACCAAGATCATAGTATTTACAGAACAACACATGTGTCATAATAGGCATGATAAAACCATATTAATTTAATTCATTTAAAGCCTTAAGATCCCAATCCATCATTAGATCTTATCCTCCATCAACCGCTAATGTTCATCCCTGGTTCAGATCAAGCACAACACCATAAGCCAATAACCTGCATACTAGATCTCACACTTAATCAGATATTCGATACTTGCACACCTGGCCTAATGATCTTCTCCTCCTTTTATAGTTTTAGGCCTTTCTCAATACCATGGACCAAAACCACTTAGGACCAATACCTTGGACCAAATACCTAGGGTCAATACGTCGGATCAGATTCCTTGGACCAATAACATGGATCAAAATACCATGGACCAAATACCTTCTACCAAAAACTTAGTTTTCCAAGATATATGTGCTTTTCCTTCTGTGAAAGTGCATGTGTACATATATGCTACTTGTGTTCAGTGAACTTACATGTATACGCAACTTGGTCAAGGTGAACCTGCATATACTAGCCTTTCTTCATTCTTTGTAGTCTGATCTATAATTCTTTGTTGTTAACCTGCTGTACTGTGACCTTTCATCTGAGTGAGTTGCCATCAAGGACAACACCTATATCATAATGCCAACAATCTCCCCCTTTGGACTTGATGGCAACAACAACACCAAGTCACTCTCCCCCTTTGACATCAAGGGAAAAGGGTCATGCTCCCCCTGAGTACATGCTGAATTCTTTGATATGTTGAAATGTACTGATTGAGCTCCCATGATTGAGTCCATGCTCCCCCTGAGCACTAGCAAAGTCTGCAAGAAGATTTTCTAAAAGAATAACATGACTCTATAAATCAACTATGTGAGGATGACCTTCCTATCACCAATGACTCATACATCCATCTCCCAACCAAGTGGGGATATACCAAATTTGACTCATCCACCCAACCAAGTGGGGATATACCAATTGTTTATACATGACAAAAACAAGAAATATTACATCATCCATCCCATGCATAGTGGGGTTACAAATTAGGTCTTTTCATGACCTTTACATTAAATGATATACATGAAATTTATAATAAGGACAACTGATCTAAACAAGACCATGATAGTCATCAGCAACTATCATGCACCATATATGATCTACACCATCAACAACATCAGGATAAATAGCCTGTATATTTCCATCATCAAAAGAGTCTCCTGAATCAAAACAATTATGTAGATCTATACCAAAATCTTCTAAGATAATTCCAACAATGCATTATTAGAAGCATATGCTCCCCCTGAAACTGTGCTAGGTGATCACTGTCAGATCTGATTATTGCATAAATCAGTAAGAAATATCAAGGCATCATCATCAATCAGATATACATCAAGTTATCAACAACTTATGAGGACCAACATATTTCCACATGTTATCAGTAGATTGTAACAAAGCAGATAATTGATAGAACCATATCAGACCCCTTTTTCCTCAGTCTAGCCCACTGCTTTTCCTCAAACCAACATATACATGACTGTGCCCATAGAAACTCGCATATGTACGCAACTACACTTCATGAAACTCGCATATAACAACCTTTCTTTGAAAAATGGGATTTAACAGCAGGATGATGCAACAACTACTCCCATCTTTTGTCTGAGATATTCAAATGTCTCTCTGAGCAGTGGTTTAATGAATATATCAACAACCTATTCTTTGGAGGGAACATACTCCAATTTGACCTTTTGTTCAAGCACTTTTTCACGTAGAAAATGATATTTGATGGGTATGTGCTTGGTCTTGGAGTGCATGACTGGATTCTTTGAAATATTAATGGCACTTGTATTATCACATAGAATGGAGATGGGTGGAGTACACGTGATCTGAATGTCTTGCAAGGTTTGCATCATCTAAAGTGGTTGTGTGCAACAAGATGCAGCAACCACATATTTTGCTTCAGTTGTAGATAATGCAATTGAACTTTGTTTCTTGCTAAACCAAGACACTAACCTAGAACCCATATAGAATGCACCACCACTAGTGCTTTTTCTGTCATCAACACTTCCTGCCCAATCTGCATCTATATATGCATGAAGAGTAAGACCTGTATCTCTAGGATACCATAAACTAAAGTCCTGTGTTTCTTGAAGATATTTGAAAATCATTTTGACTACGTGAGGGTGTGATTCCTTTGGATTTGCTTGGAATCTTCCAACTATTCCTACTGCATGCATGATGTCAGGTCAGGTACCTATTAGATAAAGCAGACTGCCAATCATGTATCTGTAAGTTGGTTGATGTACTGTTGTTGATTCATCATTTGAGCTGAGACTGCATCCTATTACCATTGGGGTACATACTAGTTTAGAATTTTCCATGCCATACTTTTTCAAGATCTATTTGAGATATTTGGTTTGTGAAAGAAAAATACCATCTTTATTTTGTTGAACTTGTAGACCAAGAAAATAGGTAAGCTCACCAAGCAAGGACATTTCAAATTCTTGCTGCATTACTGAAGCAAAATTCTAACTCATGGATTATTAATTGCTACCAAAAATGATATCATCAACATACACAACAATTATTAGCAATTTATTAGTGTCAATCTTTGTATATAGATTGTTATCTGCTGACCCCTTTGAAAAACCCTGTTGGTGGAGATATTTGTCAAGACGGTAATACCAAGCCCTTGGAGCCTATTTTAGACCATAGAGAGCCTTTCTGAGTCTGCATACAAGTTTTGCATCATTTCCAAGAATGAATCCTTTTGGTTGTTCAATATAGACTTCTTCTTCTAAGTCTCCATTAAGGAAGGAAACTTTTACATCCATTTGGTATACTTTGAATTTCTGAAAACTAGAAAGAGCAAGAAACATCCTTATGGCTTCAAGTCTAGCAACAAGTGAAAAAGTTTCTTCAAAATCTATACCTTCTTATTGAGCATATCCTTTACAAACAAGTGTAGCCTTGTTTCTAATAACTTATCATTTTCATCCAGCTTGTTTTTGATATCCATTTAGTTCCTATGATATTCTTATCATGAGGTCTAGGAACTAATTCCCAAGTATTATTCTTTTCAATTTTCTCAAGTTCTTCATTCATGGCCTTGACCCAAAATTCATCTTTTCATGCTTCATTTACATTTTTAGGTTCGATGGATGATAGTAATGTTAGATAGCTTAAGGTTTCTGTAATAGTTCTTCTTGTTTGTACACTTGCCTCTTTTTCCCCTAAAATTTGAGTTTCTGGATGATTTTTCTGAACATACCTAGACAGAGTATTTTCTTCTACCATTATCTCTTCTTCTGGTGCTTCATTAGTTTCTTCCTCAAAATCATTGTGATTTGATGTGGGAAAATAATCCCAATCTTCTTCATTGTCATAATCTTCAGTTTTTCTCTGTTTTGGATTTTTGCATGCTTCATCAACTACAACATCAATACTTTATGCTATCACAAAATATGACCTTGATAGCTTGTTGATCAAGTAGACTCTAAGTAACTCTTTCAAACCAATATTTGGTTGAGGCTTAGCCTCCTCAACCTGATAGGGCTCTCTCAATAGGTTTAAGATTTTTGATTAATGATTAGATGGCTAACTCTAGGAACAAATGTACAGATGTATAACTGATTGACTGGTTGAATCAAATATTAACAAATATCTATTGGGATATGGAGTCAATATGATCTTTAACAAAACAACATGATTAGAAAAACATGGAAGTCAAGGCACTTAGAGTTTAGGTTTATAAATAAAACAATGACACAATGAAACAACACAGTTTACAAGCATGTGAAGGAAGTTAGAACATTTTCCAATGAATTCTAAGTATCACAAGCTCATACCACTGCAAATAAGTAATTGAACAAGGCCATAAGAGCATCAAACACATAATATCCTTGTGAATCTTGAGTAGTCAAACTGAGCTCTGTATTAAGTATAAAAACCACAATTACTTACAATAACACAACTTTCCCTTTGCTAATGAAAATTACCAACCCTCTGTGGAATTCGATTCTCAAGCTTTATATAGAGTTTGACATCCTTGGATACTATGATCCACCTTTAAATGAATTTGAATTCCTAACTTTGACACCTATCTTTTCATAAAACAAACTACTTAATTACAACTTAACAACTAGCTGTCTTTAAGAGTCCTAATACAAATAGGAGTGAAACTCCTAAATCATGATTTTAACAACCTTATATAGGACTTAAATACATTATTTAATCAGTTTCCAACCCATGTCTTCAAGCTTGATGATGTCCATAGTGTTGTTGCAAAACCTGCTGAGTCATGACCTAACTGTCCTGAAAACTAGGAGACAGAGTTCCTCCTTTTAAGGCCCTTAATCCTTAATGCCTATCTTCAAACAGTTTTGCTAGTGTACATGTGGCATGCATTAATAATCCATAGAAGCTTCATTTGTCCACCTATGCAAGAAAACGAATCTCGAATAGATGAACAAGAGAATAAAACATGACTGTGCTACGTAAATACTTGTTTTTGTAGCACAAATTTTATATTACTTATGGAATACTTCTTTGAACCATTTTGCATCACTGTCATCTGAAAATTCATCAATGATCCTCATATGTCTACTAGCAATCATCAAACTTGGAATTTATCAGACCTTACCTTCGAAATACATCCATAAGGTGCTAAATGGTCACCTTCAGCAGTTTCGTAGCGCGCTATGAAACTGCTGTGTATGCTCTTTTTCAACACGGCCTTCAAAAATTTGTAGTTTGGGAATTTTTTTCAAAATTTCATAAAGACTGATATGATTACTAAGAATCAAATCAACTTACCGTTATGAGATGTTATTCTTCACATATGTTCTTCTCTTTTATGCCAAAATTGTCCTATAAATTTATCATTTTCTGCACTGTTTTTATCTGAAAAATAGTTGTTGAGACAGAGCCTATATCTTTTAATCCCTGATAGCTGTTAAAAAAATGGAGGAAATTTTTGTAGATAATAATTTTTATAAGAAAAACCTCTCTCATTTTTTTGAAAACCAGCGTCAATTGTCCAGAACCTGCATTATAAAATCATGTATAAAACAACAAAATTCAGAATCCTACAAATAGGCCTCAAAGGAAACTTCGAATTTCAAAATTGGTAATACCTGGGTGAAATTTGAAATAGGTTTTTGTTCCCCATTATTTTCCTAGAAAAAAAATCCTTCAGATTTTTGAAACTCATCTTCATTTTCCTGAAAATTCCTTTTGAAACCAACAACTCAAAACAGTCCAAGAAACACACAAATCCCCTTACAGCTCCTGGTAGAAATACATGTAACCTGTCTGGATGGAAGCTTGTGTGAAAATGAGGTCGTCCATGATAGCCTTATTTTTATCCTTTTATATTCATGGCAATTTCCCTTTATAACCCAAACTGCCCTCTTAAAAATATGACAGTTGCAAAGAACTTTTTGGACAACAAGCTATTTGTCACACAATTAACTTTTCAAAGGTGACAGCTGACTGATACATGCAAAGGTTGAAAAGTAAATGACAAAGAGGAGCTTGGGTAACTTTTTTAAGGATTTATATTCGAATGTGGAGAGAAAGGTGACAAAATGTGGGAGTGGAAAGCAACAGCCACTTCATCAACCAATAAAAATAACTCTGCTTTTCTTGAAAAAGAAGGCTGCACTCCTGAGCTTATACTTTTGATCCTTGATAGTTGTTACAAAAATGGAGGAGGTTTTTGTAGGCAAGGATGTTTATAAGAATTTTTTTTTTCATTTTTCAAAATGAGTTTTCAATTTCTCAGGAACCCCCTTAGAAGTTGACTACTAAAAACAAAACAACAAGGTTTTTTGTCTCATAGGCTGTTTTCGTAGTGCAAATCACCTTTTTTGAACTAGCTGTGCTACGAAATTGCAGATTCCTGTGTATGCTCTTTTTTCAACATAGTTTTCAACATTGTTAAAGATATGGGTTCTAAACAGCATGTGAAACTTCTAGGACATGGAACAAGGCTGATTTAAATTTATTTGGATATGAAAATGACACTCTTAACCTATCACCTACCCATTATCAAGACTAAAATGACCTTTAGACCTCCTTGAAATCATGACCAAAAGCAGAGTTGACACAATGATGTTTTTTTGAAAATTTTTGGGTGATAACAGTGGCTCCACTAGGGATAGTGTGCCCCAGTGGTACAATAAGAATCGGTAGCTCCAGTGCTGCTATCCATCCTTTAGAATAAAACTCTGAAATTCTGCCCAATCTGCTCCTCAAGCTTTAATGATTTCCATAAGAGGAACTCAAACTGCACCTAAAAAATGCTCAATCAACCTACTCTGAGCTTATTTGTACATTCCTACCTACCCTAGTAGCTGAAACCTCCATTTGTAGCTCAAGGAACATGAAACTTCCAATGAAGCCAGTCAATGATTTGATCTGACACTAGAATCTCTTGTCTATGCTTGAAGCAAAAATAAACATGATACTGAAATAACCAAGGCAGCATGAGATGTAACTGATCTTCAAGATGAAAATATAAATGGAAATCTGAATAGTAAATCTTTTCCATGTAATCAGTTATAGGGTCAAAAAAGACATGATTAGTTTGATGATCATCATAACATTCTATATCTTCAAACAACTGATTCTCAGCCACACAAGATTCCTTTGATATGCTATCCAACTACTTTTCTGAATGATTCCCACAAAAAATGTAATTTTCCTCATTATTATGATCATTCATTGATGTAAGTTGCTGCAAAGTATGACATAAAAAATCAACCTTTTCCTTTGCCTGAGGGTTATAAAAGCTATCTTCCAGTATTTCTTCTTGGTGTTTGCAATGATTTTCATACTCTTTATGATCAAAATATTGGCAAGTTTGTTGCATCTTTACATTAATCTCAGAGGATGTAACATGGTTTTCATAAGTGAACCCCTGCTGATTTTCATGTTGCATTTCATGGGATGTTATCCTTTCTTCTTGGTGTTGAAATGTATTGTTATGAAGAGCCTCTAAAATTTCTTCATCCATGAATTCATTATCATCATAACAATCCTCCAAATATTGAATAAAACTCATAGAATGTTTACAACAATCTTTGAGCAGCAATAAAGATGGATGAAACTCTTTATACATCTCGTAGAATACATCATGGAAATTAGCAAATGAATATAATGAACCATTTTCCAAGCCTTTATACCAAGACCATGCTTTTCCTTCTAAAGTGGTCATAAACATCTTCATGAGACATTCATCAGGGAACTGAACCTTAAGACTATGTACATGTATATGGATCCTAACCAAATGAAGAGAAACATTGTCTTTCTTTTCATCTTTGAATATTGGAAGATCATCTAACCATTCAACCTTTGGCATAGGATTTGGAAAACCAGGGATATGAGACCATTTCATAGGGGCATACCTGGCATTCATTCTTGCAATAGCACTCACTTTGAAACTTCATCAAGCTATTGATCTTCTAGCAGTGGATTCATCTTCCAATTTTTATTTTATGTGTGGAGTCGCCAAGGTAGATGCAGCCTCAAACAACTTCCTAAGCTCCTGCTACCTTCAGAAGTTCGGCTGCTTGATTTTGGGAATGAGTAATCTTTAGGCTCCCGACAGATGCACCAAAATGTTATCACAAAATCTAACCTTGATAGGCTGTTGATCAAGTACACTTCGAGTAACTCTTTCAAACCAATCTTTTGGTTGAGGCTTAACCTCCCCAACCTGAGAGTGTTCTCTCAATAGGTTTAAGATTTTTGATTAATGATTAGATGGCTAACTCTAGGAACAAATGGATAGATGTATCACTGAATGACTGGTTGAATCAAAGATTAGAAAATATATATTGGGCTATGGAGTCAATATGATCTTTAACAAAACAACATGATCAGCAAAACATGGAAGTCAAGGCACTTAGAGTTTAGGTTTATAAATAAAATAGTAACACAATGAAACAACACAATTTACAAGCATGTGAAGGAAGTTAGTGCATTTTCCAATGAATTCTAAGTATCACAAGCTCATACCACTGCAAATAAGTAATTTAACAAGGCCATAAGAGCATCAAACACATAAACTCCTTGTGAATCTTGAGTAGTCAAACTGATCTCTGTATTAAGTATAAAAACTGCAGTTACTTACAATAACGCAATTTTCCCTTTGCTAATGAAAATTACCAGCCCCCTATGGAATTCGATTCTCAATCCTTATATAGAGTTTTACATCCTTGGATACTATGATCCACCTTTAGAGGAATTCGAATTCCTAACTTTGACACCTATCTTTTCATAAAACAAACTACTTAATTACAACTTGACAGCTAGTTGTCTTTAAGAGTCCTAATACAAATAGGAGTGAAACTCCTAAATCATGCTTTTAAAAACCTTATCTATGACTTCAATACATTCTTTAATCAGCTGCCAACCCATGTCTTCGAGCTTGATGATGTCCATAGTGTTGTTGCAAAACCTGCTGAGTCATGACCTAATTGTCCTGAAAACTAGGAGACAGAGTTCCTCCTTTTAAGGCCCTTAATCCTTAATGCCTATCTTCAAACAGTTTTACTAGTGTACATGTGGCATGCATTAATAATCCATAGAAACTTCATTTGTCCACCTGTGCAAGAAAGGGAATCTCGAATAGATGAACAAGAGAATAAAACATGATTGTGCTACGTAAATAGCCTGTTTTTGTAGCACAACTTTTATATTACTTATGGAATACTTCTTTGAACCATTCTGCATCACTGCCATCTGAAACTTCATCAATGATCCTCATATGTCTACCAAAAATCATCAAACTTGGAATTTATCAGACCTTACCTTCGAAATACATCCATAAGGTGCTAAATGGTCACCTTCAGCAGTTTCGTAGCGCGCTACGAAACTACTGTGTATGCTCTTTTTCAACACGGCCTTCAAAAATCTGTAGTTTGGGAATTTTTTCAAAATTTCATAAAGACTGATATGATCACCAAGAATCAAAACAACTTACCCTTATGAGATGTTCTTCTTCACAGATGTTCTTCTCTTTTATGCCAAAACTGTCCTATAAATTTATCATTTTCTGCACTGTTTTTATCTGAAAAATAGTTGTTGAGACAGAGCCTATATCTTTTGATCCCTGATATTTGTTACAAAAATGGAGGAGGTTTTTGTATATAAGAATTTTTATTATAAAAACCTCTCTCATTTTTTTGAAAACTAGCTTCAGTTGTTCGGAATCTGCATTATAAAATCATGTATAAAACATGAAAATTCAGAATCCTGCAAATAGGTCTCAAAGGAAACTTCGAATCTCCAAATTGGTAGCACCTGGGAGAAATTTGAAAGAGGTTTTTGTTCCTCATTATGTTCCTAGAAGAAACCTCCTTCCGATTTTTGAAAATCATCTTCATTTTCCTGAAAATTTCTTTTGAAACCAACAACTCAAAACAGCCCAAGAAACACACAAATCCCCTTGCAGCTCCTGGTAGAAATACATGTAACCTGTCTAGATGAAAGCTTGTGTGAAGGTGAGATCATCCATGATAGCCTTATTTTTATTCTTTCATCTTCATGGCAATTTCCATTTATAACCCAAACTGCCCTCTTAAAAATATGACAGTTGTAAAGAAATTTTTGGACAGCAAGCTATTTGTCACACAGTTAACTTTTCAAAGGTGACAACTGACTGATACATGAAAAGGTTCAAAAATAAATGATAGGGAGGATATTGGGTAAAATTTTTAAGGAATGATATTCGAATGTGGAGAGAAAGGTGACAAAATGAGGGAGTGGAAAGAAACAGCCACTTCATCAACCAATAAAAATAACTCTGCTTTTCCTGAAAAAAGAAGGTTGCACTCCTGATCTTATATCTTTTGATCCTTGATAGCTGTTACAAAAATGGAGGAGGTTTCTATAGGTAAGGATGTTTATAAGAAAAGCCTCTTTCATTTTTCAAAAATGAGTTTTAAATTTCTTAGGAACCCCCTTGGAAGTTGACTACTAAAAACAGAACAACAGGGTTTTTTGTCTCATAGTGCACTACGAAATTAGCTTTTTTCGTAGCGCAAATCACCTTTTTTGAACTAGCTGTGCTACAAAATTGTGGATTCCTATGTATGCTCTTTTTTCAACACAGTTTTCAAAATGGTTAAAGATATGGGTTCTAAACAGCATGTGAGACTTCTAGGACATGGAACAAGGCTAATTTAAATTTATTTGGATATGAAAATGAGATTCTTAACCTATCACCTACCCATTATCAAGACTAAAATGACCTTTAGACCTCCTTGAAATCATGACCAGAAGCAGAGTTGACACAATGATGTTTTTTTGAAAATTTTTGGGTGATAACACTTTCAACAATTTTCCCAAGTCTTTTATAAGAACATTTATATCCTTTACTTCGAGAAGAGCAATCAAGAAGAATACCTTCATCTACTATGGGCTCAAACTTACCAAATTTTTCATCATTCCTTTTGATATAGCATTTTCTTCCAAAAACTTTAAATTATTGTAATGTAGGAGTCTTACCATACCAAAGTTCTTGTGGAGTTTGAGTGCTATTTACCCGAACATTTGCTTGGTTGAGAATAGTTACAACGATGAATGCAGCTTCACCCCAGAATGTTGTAGGAGTTCCAGATTCATCTAGCATAGCTCAAGCCATTTGTTGAACAGTTCTGTTCATTCTTTCTACCACTCCATTTTGCTGAGGCGTCCTTGTGGTGGAGAACTGCCTTTTTATTCCATGTTGTTAACAAAAGTCAAAGAAGTCATCCGAGGTAAATTCCCCTCCTTGATCAGATCTGGGGCATTTGATTTTGCGATCTGATTCATTTTCAACCAAAGCTTTGAAGGCTTTGAACTTTTAAAATGCTTCATCTTTATGCTTTAGAAGACCTATCCAATACATTCTGGAAAAATTATCAATGAACAATATAAAGTATTCTTCTCCACGAGGTGAACGTTTCCCTGATGGTCCACATAAATCAGTATGAACAAGTTCAAGAGGCTTACTAGCTAACCCTTCTTTTTCAATGAAGTGAGATATGGTTTGCTCACCGAATTGACATGGTTTGCATATTGTATTTTCAAGAATGCTAATATCTGGAAGATCACAAACAACTTGGAATCTGCATGCTTTTCTTATTTAAGAAAAGCTTAGATGTCTCAATCTTCTATGCCATAAGCCAATTTTCATCATTTTTTCTTAGATAGCATTGTTGTTGTCCTCCCTTGAGTATGTATAAGTTGTTTGGAGTTATTGTACCTTTGATCATGGTTTCTCCTATATCAAGCTCACGAACAACACATCAGTTTGGGCGAAACACCACTTCATTTCCTTGACCATACATTTGATTGACACTCAATAGGTTATGCTTTAGACCATCTACAAACATAACATTCCCAGCTTTAACCTCTTCTTTCAAGAAAATAGAGCCTTTACCTTTTATGACAGCAGGAGTGTCGTTTCCAAATGAGACGTTCTTTTCCTTTTCTAAGGCATTATATGAGTGAAGTTTTTCTTTGTCACTTGTCATGTGTTTTGAGCATCCACTGTCGATGTACCACTAATTTTCTTGCCCTTCTACATACAAGGCTATACCACATCTTTCTGTTTGAGGTTCTTTCTTTCTCCATATTTTTGGATTTAATGGAGCTTTCTCCTTTTGAGATATTCACCAAAATTTATTCCTGCATTCAGATTCTTCATGGCCAAAGTTGTTACAGATTGAGCATTCTATTTCATTTTCAAGAAGAGAAAAGTTATTATAGGAACTTTTATTAATCCCTATCACATTCCTTTGATTTCATGCTTCTCTAGTCATGATGGTTTTGTAAGCAACACATTGAGTAGCTTTGTGTCCAAAATTATGACATGAGAAACATTGACCATTAAATAAGTTCTTGCGATTATCGAATCTATTGACCTGGTGATTGTAGTTTCTATTAATATTCATCTTTGAAGCAAATTAAGGATGATTTACCTAAGGTTGGTTGTAGCTTCTGTTCATCCTTGAAGCAAATTGAGCCTGATTTACCTGGTGATCTGCTTTATGCCTTTGTTGATGATTGTCATATTGTTCACTGTTCTTTGCTGCATCAAGATAGCTTTTAGTGGAGGTTGACGGCTTCTGTGATTGAGATGCTTCTTTAGTATATCCAAGACCTGTCTTTATCAGAGGAGAATGCTTCACTTTGATAATTTCATTTAAGGTTTCTGATCCTTTAGCAAATCTAAGATTGAGAGATTTTGTTTTCTCAATATCCTTTCTTAGACCCACAATTTCACATTCTAGTTTTTCATTGTGTTTTTCTCTTTCAGCAAGTTGGTATGTCAAGGTATCTATAATCATATTCTTTTCTTCTAAATAGATTTTGAGTTTAGATATTTCTTCATGAAGGTCATCTTCTTCTAAAGCATCCCAAAAATTATCATCTTCATAAGCCATTAGAAGTCTATAGTCATTAATATTTTCATCTTCCTTACTATTTGATAAACCATCGCTATCTTCATGAGTATAGTAACTCTTTTTACTTACACTTTGTTTTCTATTCCATTTTTGCAGATTCCTTCCCTTTATCATATTTATCTTTATGAGGACATTTGGCAGCGTAATGACTAACTCTACCATAGGCAAAACATTTGAAAGGTAGTTTACCTCTAAATCTTCTGGAACCCTGTTGAAGCTTCTTGACAAATTTTACTTCATCTTATTCTTCTGAAATATGTCCTTATTCATTGAGTTCTTCCTTTCCTTTTGCTGAAGCTTTAAATACGGCTTCTCTCTTATCTGATGGGCCTCCTTTTCTCATCTCAAAGGCAGTTAAGATTCCGTGAAGCTGTGTCATAGTGATAGTCTGTAGATCCAGTTTTTCTTCTATGTCATATACTTTTGATTCAAATTTAGTAGACAACGATCTTAAAACTTTCTCAACTAAGGTAACTTCCTTTATCTCTTCACCTAGATTTTTCACGCAATTTACAACCTCATATATACGTAAGAAGTAACTAGCTATACTTTCATCATTGTGCATCTTAAGAGTTTTATATTGAATTCTGAGAGTTTGCAGTTTAGCATGTTTTACCTGAGAGTTTCCTTCATAGATTAGAACTATTTTGTCCCATATTTCTTTGGCTGATTTGAGCTGCATAACTTTGACAAACTCCCATTGTGACAGAATTTCCAATAATGTATTGATAGCCCTGGCATTGGTTTCATATTGCTTTTTTCCTGTCGTATCTGTAGGAATTGTTGATGGAAATGTATATCCTCCTTCCACAATTTCCCAAACATCTATTCCAAGTGATTGTATATAGGTTGTGGTTCTTATATTCCAATAAACAAAGTTTTTCCCATCAAAGTTTGGCAGTCTGATGTATCCCATGCTTTCTTGATTACTCATGATGATGGATCTCCCTTCAAGCGATCAAGCTTCTTTTGAAGGACCTACTCTGATACCAATTGTTGGAAATAATACTGAGAGGGGGGGTGAATCAGTATTATTAGATCAATAATTTAATTTTCCAAATAGATTTGTATATGCTACTTCAGCTAAGTGAACTATCATGTATACGCGACTATACTTAAGGCAACCGGCATATATACAAAGAACGTTTGATTTACCCAATTTATCATGCATTGAAATTTAACCAGTATATCAGAGATTTATTAGATAGTGCAGTAAAAGCAGAATAAAGCATCACACATAAGCAACACACATGAACACCAAGATATAAGGTGGAAACCCAATGTGGGTGAAAACCACCTACTGCTGTCATCTCTATCTTCTTTTAATAATAAGAAAATATGTTTACAATTTTGTACTGGTGTAGACTTATACCAGTACGCAGGCTTCTACCTACAGAAGGTTACAACCTTCTCTCATTCTCCAGCTTCTCCTGGAAGGGAGCTACAACCCCCTAACTCTTGTACTAGCTGATACATTTACTAATATGTAGGTTATGACCTACAGAAGGCTACGAACTTCTTTCTTCCTCCATGGACCACGTTTCATAAATTTTTAGGCTGGATCCATCAACAACATCATAAATGTAATTCAATCATCAAATACATTTGCATCAACCAATCACTTTCTAAACCAACCACAACCGAATCGATCAATCACTTTGACAACCCATCAATCTGATCATTCAGAATAGTGTCACCAGAATATAGTAACCAGAACCCAAACTAGAACCCAGAACTCTGCAACAGCAAACAGAAACAACTGAAACATATTTATAAGGTATACGCTACTTCCATGTGTCTAACCTACATGTATACGTGATTTTCTCAAAGTCAACGAGCGTATACGTCTAAAAATATTAATTCATAATTCTGCAACTATTCCAGACTTCAGTTATACCCAGATCATAATATTTACAGAACAACACATGCGTGAGTATACAGATCTAGAATAGGCATGATCAAACCATATAAATATAATTCATTTCAAGCCTTAAGATCCCAATCCATCATTAGATCTTATCCTCCATCAACTGCTAAGGTTCATCCCTGGTTTAGATCAAGAATAGCACCATAAGCCAATAACCTGCATAAAACATCTCACACTTCATTAGATATTCTATGCTTGCACACCTGGCCTAATGATCTTCTCCTCCTTTTATAGTTTTAGGCCTTTCTCAATACCATGGACCAAAACCACTTAGGACCAATACCTTGGACCAAATACCTAGGGTCAATACCTCTGACCAAATACCTTGGACCAATACCATGGATCAAAATACCATGGACCAAAAACTTAGTTTTCCAAGATATACGTGCTTTTCCTTCTGTGAAAGTGTGTGTGTATGTATATGCTACTTGTGTTCAATGAACCTATGTATACCTCTCTTTCTTCATTCTTTGTAGTCTGATATGCAATTCTTTGTTGTTAACCTACTATACTATGACCTTTCATCTGAGTGAGTTGCCATCAAGGACAACACTTGTATCATAATGCCAACAATTATTCCCCAATTATCCCCCACCTCTTTGATCTCTGTTTTCATTTAAATACACGGAGACCAAAGGCAAGTTACAATAAAGTTGATTACAGAATTATTTCCATTACAATTTTGGATTGATTAATAATCTCAATAAATAATATCAGACTTGAAAGATATTTCCATCATGATTCAGTTGGAACAAGTCAAATTTGATATTGCAATTAAGAGAATTTGGAAAACGGACGCAACAACAAATATGAGAAAATAATCTTCAGAGAACCTTGCTTTTCTCTCAATCCAAGCCAAATTTTGGAAAACTACTCATTCCAAAACTGATTTGGTCCATTCTGCACAAAACCTATGTCTCGAATTTTCCATATTCATCTTCATTTTCCCGAAACGTCCAACGCAAAAATATCACTTCTTATCCCAGTGAATTTTTGAGTTGGAATATTTGATTATGAGCTAAAAATAAAATTTGCAATCTAGAAAACATCTTGGAGGCTAAAATCGCGAGTGATGTTATAACAAATTCATTAATAAATATCATTGGAAAAATAATGCATAATAATCTTCAATATATTAAAAATAAATGAGAAAATACAGTATTTATCTATAAGAGCATAAATAATTATAAAATGGAATTATATGATAACTTATGATAAACGATGTGATAAAGAATGGTAGAAATGGATGAAATAGTGTTGGGTAGCGGAGGTCCCGCATAACGGTTTTGGGCCAGAAAGCCCAAGAAGTAGGATTAAATTATTGTAAAAACTCGGAAGTATGCAGAGCGCGAATTATAATAGGATTGAGTCAAAGGGTAGTCCGCCCAGAAATAATGTAAAGAAATATAAATAGAGTCGGCCTACATAGGGATCTTGGGCCAAGGAAGGGTATAAATAGAGAGCGGCTCTATGAGGGAAAGGCAGCTCTCGTTGGAATATGAAATGTAATGGTTTTTTGAAGCAAATAGTCTAAAAGCGTCTGTAAGTCCGAGTCGAGGGTTGGGGTAGTAGGTAAAGGCTATGCAACTGAGTGTGCAGAGGCCTGGAAAGTCTGCAGCTGTGTGCGTAGACCCCTGTAGCTAAGCGCGCAGGGCAGATCTAGATGTATTGGTGAAGAGTAATAATAAAGATAAGTTACTTCTGTAATTTTGTGTTATCGTGCATCTGACTTTATGATTTACCTTTCTATATCTGTTTAAATATGAATGTGATGAATGTATGTGAATCTGGGTTCATTTGAAGTACATGAATGGTTAAACTTGTTAAATGTTTTCTTAAAGACCCTGCTAAGAAAATCTGATATGCTCCATTAATTAGATTAGATCAGTAATCAGCTTAGTAATAGAAAGTGGAAGTTGCTCTGGGTCCGGATCTGTGCGACTGCAGAGCGGTGCGAAGCAATAGAAGGGTATTCGCATCCCCTAAACCACATCTTGACAACCCAAGGGTGCAGAAACCTAGTTCTAGCACCCTCTCTTGCTACCTCGGGTGAGACCTTAGTTCACGCTCCGCGGGCTGTTGCCGAAAGGGCTGGTAGCTGCGGGATTTGTTTGGCTAAATAACTCTTTTGAACCTGGGTCAGGCCCATATAAGCTAAAAAATGGTTTATAAAAAGCTACGCCCAGATCACGACTCCAATGGAATAGTTACTGAAGAAGGATGCTACGTATTGTTGGAACAGGGAATGTAACAAAAACCTGGAAACGCTTAAGGAAAAAATGGCCTCTGCCCCTATCTTGGTCTTTCCAAAGTGGGACGTTGAATTTCATGTACATGTTGACACGTCGAGTATCGTGTTGGGTATGGTACTCACTTAAGAAGGAGCCGAGGAGATTGATCACCCAATTGCGTTCGCAAGTCGCAGGTTGTCCAAAGTAGAAAAGAATTACTCTACTATTGAGCGAGAGGGATTGGAGATGGTATACGTGCTCTAAAAGTTCCACCACTATCTGCTTGGATGAAATTTTAAGATGTATACTGATCACTCTGCGCTCAAGTACCTAGTGAATAAGCCTGTGTTGGGGGGGTGCATCTGTCGATGGTTGTTGTTGTTTCAAGAATATGACTTTGAGGTTATTGTAAAGCCGGGACATCATAATGCAGGTCCAGATCACTTGTCCCAAATTGAGACCAGCGAAGAACCAATAAATCTAGAGGAGGGACTCCCAGACGCCCAATTATATGTCGTGTGCATTGCAAATGGCTACTTTGAAGATATAATCCACTTTTTAACGATGACCACTATGCCACAGGGGTATTTTGTCCAGCAAAAGAAGGAATTGGTGATACGCGCAGCAGATTTTACCCTAATTGCAGGCCACCTGTACAAGATGGGAAACGATGAAATATTGTGCAGATATGTACCAAAATTCAAGCGTGGACAAATCCTAGCCAAAGCACATGGAGGGGTTGCTGGCAGACATTATGTGGGCCACACCACAGCCTAGAAGATTCTTCACACTAGATTATGGTGGTCCACTCTACATCAAGATTCGAAAGCATATTGTCCGGCTTGCGATGTATGTCAACGGATGGGCAAACCATCGTGAAGGGATGAAATGCCACTTTAGCCACAGATGATGCTACAGCCATTTGAGAAATGGGCGATCGACTTCGTTAGGCCTATCGAACCATGAGGAAAGATGGGCGCGCGCTATATCGTCACTGCGACTAAGTATTTGACTCGATGGGCCGAGGCACAGCCAGTTAAGGATTACACGATTGCAACAACAACAAAATTCTTGTTCGAGAACGTACTGACCAGGTTTGGCTGCCCCAAAATTCTCATGAGTGATAGGGGAACGCATTTTCTGAATGAAATGATCAGCACACTCACTGAGGAATTCTAGATATATCACCAACAAAGTACGCCCTACCATCTGCAAGCAAATGGGACCATTGAGGCATTCAACAAAATTTTGGAGATCACGTTGACTAAGGTCTGTAATGCGTGACAAAATGACTAGGACTTGCGCATCCCTATTGTGCTATGGGCATACCGAACTACGTGCAAGAAGCTGACCGGCCAGACACCATTTCGCTTAGTATATGGCAAGGAGGTCGTTATGCCTGTGGAATATATTGTGCCTAGCTTGCGGATCGTGGCAATTACAGGTATGGTAGACCGCGAGGCATTGGAAGATAGGCTTGCACAGCTAGAAGAATTGGAGGAGGAATGGTTTCTGGCTATATTCCATCAGCAGGTACAAAAATAGAGCGAGAAAGTGTGGCACGATCACCATATGAAGGTGCACACCTTTAAGGAGAATGATCTAGTATTGCTTTATGACAGTAAGTTCGAAAAATTCCCAGGTAAACTCTGCATGCACTGGTTGGGACCTTATGTCATCAAAGAAGTTACCTATGGGGGAGCAGTTCAGCGGGCTAAACTCAATGGAGACACCTTCCTAGGAAGAGTGAATGGCAGTCGCCTAAAGCTCTACATGGGTAGGCTAACTACCTGACTAGCCATAAAGAAGATAGTCTCATTGCTCCACCCACTTGAAAGAGAGCGTGGGATGAAAAAGCAGCCCGGGGGACAGATGCACGAGTACCACGATGCGTGTACATTGGACCAAACACTAGGGCCACAGTTGCGTGAGAAGGATCACATGGATGCACTGATAACAATAATGATGACTGTTGATATCACTATTCATGACAAGATTTCTGCATTATGGAAAAAGGGAGCGGGTAGCGGGCAATTAAGAGAAACAATACAAGCTGGATATGGAATGAGCTACCATAGGTTTTACACGAGAAGTTTACATGAATTGGAACAGGTGGAAATTAGTGCATTTGAAATTCACATGACTTATAAATCACTGAGGGGAATCTACTGGGTGGCCTACACTTCGAAAACCCAGATGGAGCTGTTCATTATATCTGCACAAGGCATGTGCCCAAAGGTAGTGATCTGGACGATGGAGAAGCAGGACTCTTTAAGGAGTATGGTGGTGACAGTTACGGGCATCCCGTAGACTGCATCATCACCAGTTGTTATTAGGAAAACTAGTGTCTATTCAGAGATGCTAGTCCCACTAAGACGGGTAGCTATCTTAGAAACAAACAAACTAAAGTTACTTGTGTTTTCCTTTACGAGAGATAGATGAGAAAGAATTAGAGAGTACCAACCTCAGTCTCTCTCTTGGCTCCTTGCTTGTTTCCTTTCCCCTTTGACAGAATCTCTCCACTTCTTCCTTACTTGTCTCACTTCAAAGAGCACCTGTAGAGTCAAAGAAACATAATACCATCAAAGCATAGAGATCTATCACCATAAACAATATAGGATCAGATTTATATTAACCATACAAATGCATATATCAATACAAGATTCAGAGATATACAAGAATATGGTGGAAAACTCAAATAGCTTTATTGATAGAAGTAGTAGAAGAGAGGATTACAACCCATTGGTCTAACCCAACACCATCCTCCCAGCATGAAAGGCCTCTTCACCTCATACAAAGAAAGATCACCCAATAATGTCTTCAAAGAGAAACCAACAGCACTTCCTTGCAAATTACAAAATTCCAGCCTTTGGATCTCTGGGATGAGTGATCCATATATAGATGTTTGCAGGGGGGTGAGTCAGCTTCTGGGATTTTGATTAGTGTCATCTCTCTAATAGTTCTTGGTTCCACTTGGAGATTTCATGATCCCTTACTCATCCTTGGGCGAATTCAGAGAGGCAAGTGTCAAATGAGCAGCTTCTAGAAGATTCTCAGGGTCTCCACCTAGCAATCTGCTTGTGCCATTTGTCTGCTCTCACTCATTGCACCCTACAGAAGGGCTTTCTAGTATGCATCACACTTTTTGCATGTGGCAGGTGAGATGCATCGCACCCTTAACACTAGGTAGTCTGTATGGTCCTTCTTTGACCAGTTCTGAGTAGTTTCTCATGGAGAACTTCTGGGAGATGATGTAATCTGCTGACCATGCTCCTTTAGGGTATGAAATAACACTTTTAGGGACTTAGAATTGTTAAGGGATAAATTCCCCTAGGGTCTTGGGTTGATACCCTAGCAGATCAGAGGTTGTCTATACAGAGAAACACACATTCCATACATCCATAATGCTAATATAAGCAAACTATACGATAAGGGGCGTACCTGGGGGTCCTTCATTTGGGAATATCCTACTAGGGTCCAAACCCTCTTGGAGTTCCTTTTGCTCCTTCAACCTGCAAAACAATGATTTCAAGAAAGTACAGTAGTATATGGACTAAACATCATAATGAAATCATCTTCATAATATATTGAAAGGTAGTTAGTTATGCAATTAAACAACCATTCATATATGAATCATAACATGGATATCATAAACATGAAGAAGATTTATATCAAGAACAAAGACAAGTGTTTCTTTTATTATAGACAAATAAAGTACAGAAAGGAATAATTTCACCAAATTTGTCCTTTCGCAGGCTCCAAGCGAAACCATCCTTCAGATTCGTCCAGTCTCAAGCCTTTAACAAACTCCTTCCATGACTTACTCCATGATATCTCAAGTAGTAGATAGACATCATCACACAAGGAAACAAGGGTTTCCTGTAAATGGGGAAAGTGTAGGAGGCACTAGGATCTTCAGACCTGGTCAGGGAAATCTCAGCATATTAACATTTCTCTCTCTTCTCTCCTCCTTTAGGCCTTCCCATTAACCTTTTTATACTTCTCCCAAAGTAGTTTTTTAGTTGGGAATTCGTTGGGAACAGTTGGGCCATGGGCACTAACAGGTAATCAGCAGGTAAAATCCGCGATCCTCGCTTGAAATTAAGGAGATTTAATTTTTTTAAGTGTTTTAAAACATATACGCGGGTTGGGTATACACAGACCTGCTTACACACGCATTTAGCTCAGGTCAATGTCGTGTATAGGGAATAAAACACTGTTTTTTAAATTTTGGACTAGGTCTAGAAGGAGGGGTTGCCCTAGGCCATGAGTGCAGCATCACAAACATCAAAAGTGAGGTTTGGAGCTATAACAAGAATCCCTTGGTTTATGGACATATGTGATTGGGGTTGCAGTGCCCAAATATGTCTATAACAGTTGCCCCCTAAAGCATGAGGTCGTAAATCATTTTGATGTCGGGTGAAATGCTTTATCATGAGGATCCGAGGTTTTTCGAACGGGAAGGTGACCTGTAATAAGATACAATACAATACATTATCTTCATAATATTTTCATGATCTAGCTGAGGCGGGCATTCCCATGCTCAACTTTATAAATTCATTTTCATGTACATAGGACAAAAAACTGTCTGTGTAGCAGACCGATGATTCTAGTAGAGCCATCATCCTTTAGTTTGGATGATTATCTGTGCCGCAATGATGTACATTTGATGTCTTTATTTTCCTGAATATATTGCAGCCCGGATGGATGAAACTAGATCTGGAGTCTTCAAAACGCGTTCAATCTTCGCCCAAAGTACAAGTCGGTCCATGTGAAAAGATGTTCTAATGTCGAACACGGAAAGACATCACCTAATTACCAGCCAATGATGTAAGCTGTTAACAGGCGCGAGAGGAATCATCGATGATGAGGATGACCCTCAAGGTACTGTAGTACAATTCATGTGGTGTGAATACATGAGTCAATGTCGAACACCACACAAAATCTTTTGGTCGAAGGCCATTAATGTAAACCTGTCACCGGAAGTGAGAAACTTGCCATTGAGGCATGCAAGCTTCAAAGTACTGAAAAGGTTGTTCTTGGATAATGAGCTGATGTCGAAAAGAAGTGACCCGTCATAGGAGGGAATTAATGAATCCAAAATCTACGACACGAAACGGAGCAAATGATTTTGTGGAGGTGAAAACGTACTGACGATACAAGGTTCAGGGTGGCGGTCATGAAAGAATGAAGAATGAAGGTATTGTAGTGGATGAGACACAAGCTGGGTAGGTGAATTCTCTGAGTGACTTCTCTTGAACATATCGGCAACACTGAAATGGATTGGTAGCGTTAACCCCAAAAGTGGATGGTACCAGGGACCAATGGTAATATGACCAGTGAACAGAATAACCCAACCTGACTCAATCATGGTGATGGAGTAAAAGTGTCATGTTCAAGAGCAACCTGCTACCAATAAAGTTTCTTCAAGTTTTCTTCCCAATTTTCCCCAGTCATTTCTGACTAGTACCTCTTTATTTTTGTCAAGCTTGAGGAGGATAACATATGCTTGTTCTATAATTTTCCCTTCGGGCAAACCTATCGCTATGTTTTAATGAGCCTAGCGATAGTGAGACTCGCTCTTGTCTGAATGGAAAAGTTTGTCGCTATTGTTTTAACGAGTTTAACAACAAGGATAACTCAGTTCTTTTCAATTTTAGAGAGTATGAAAAGAGACGGAAAGGAAACTCCAATATTTCTTTTTCGTAATATAATCCCTTAAGTCTGAAAAAGTATAAAACACTGCGAAAGGGATGACTTTTCGATAGTTTTAACGAGCCGAACAAGACAAACGCTCGATCTTTTTGTGTAATAATCCCTTAGGTCCAAAAAGATTAAAATCTAGAGGAGGGATGCACTTCCAATCACTTTAACGAGCCGGAGAGGCCAATTTCTCAGCAATCTTTTCATACTTTACGAGTCAGATGAAAAGAGCTTAAAGGAGACTTGTTTTTTGAGGAACGAGTGATGTTTTCGAATAGCAGTTGGTTCCAGGTAATGTTTGGAACTTTTCAGTCACGGCAGTGTAAAGAAGGTGGCTAATAGGATCACTCATCACAGTCGTTCCTCAAAAAGGGAAAACAATCAAATGGAGGCGTATGATTGGCTAAAAAAGAGTGGAGGTGATGGTAAGAACACGACCAAGGCTCAAAAGCTGATAACAATGCGATCACAATGGTTATTTATTGAAGGTGGGTTCATTTTTTAACGAGCTTAAACTCTGGTGGAACATATGCTCATTACTAGGTTTATTTTTTAACAAGCTTGAACTTCGGGTAAAACTGCTCGTGATAGTGGTCATTGATATTCGACTCACTGTGAACACTATGTTCTTTTGACATACTACCTATTCAATTGCTTCATCAAACTGACTAAAAATGAGAATACATGCTTGAAAAATGAGTTAAAAAACTAATACCCTACTTAAATTACGTGAAAAGTAACTTAAAAGTAGTTTTTACCCCTCATTTTACCATTTCATTTGGATTTGTGATTGTTGGAGCTCTGGAGGTGTTTTCCCCCTTGAATTTCTTCAGTTGATTTTGGGAGATTCCGTGGACAATTTTTTGCACCGTCTGGACCAAGTAGGAGCTAAACCTGAGCTCTTCAATTGCATTCTTTCCTTTTTGAATTCTGAGCATGTTTTCCTGCTTTTTTGGGCCTTTGGGATTTGAATATTTCGTTCTACCCCCATCGCACCTAGTATACAAAGAAAGGTGCGATGCATCCTAGGCTAACCACTAGCCAGTTAGTATGCATCCCACCCGGTACACAACTAGGGTGCAATAGGCGCAAGGAGGAAAACTTTTGCACTGATTTTTCATGGAAATTTTGCTTGTTTTTTGCCGAATCAGGATCCTAATTCTTCTCTTGTTTGATTTTCAGAGATTCATCAGAGCAAAATGGTTGTTACATGGTGTGAACGTGAGCATGAAGAAGAGGACATGGTTGCCTTACATGATCCAGGTACGGTAACCGCATTGCAAAACTGTGGCTTGCTCAAGTTCTTCCGCATATCTAGCATGAGGCAACAAATCAACTTGTTGCAATATTTCCTCTATGCATGGGATCCTACCAACCAAGTGTTCCAGATTAGAGGCAAATCCATCCCCTTAACTGTTGAGGACATATACTTCTTGATCGGTTTATCGAGGCATGGTTCCCCTCTCTCACTATCAGGTTTATCCTGTGGGGGCAAATCCGTGAGGGATTATATTCGCTGATACTGTAGAGAAGGATCTCAACCGAGCAAGGACGGCAAGATCAATATCCGAGATGTCACCAACCAGTCCTTGAGGACTATTTTATTCACCTTTGCTAGATTGGCTGGTAGCACGGCCCTTCACTTAGCCAATAGGTCCTATATGCAGTACGCCTTGGAATGCCTAGAACCCAAGGTATTCAACTGGTTTGATGTAGTACTTCTAGTGATAAAAGAACAGCTTACCAAGGTGAAAAATGGAAGATCAAAGAACTTTAGCTATGGTTCTATTCTGACCGCTTTCGCCTTGGAGAAGATCCCACTGATGCAGCCACAATACATATCACTTGGCCTACTACCACAGACTAAGCCACGGATGCAGAGATGGGTTGACCTTATGGCCAGACATGCTGGTCAATCGCAGGTTTCATTCTCTGATGCTTTCTTCAAGTGGTTCAACCGTCAGCAGATGGTTTATGCCGAGTGTCCGTATGCTGGGACGGATTTTCGGGGTGACCCAAATTTGGTGTTGCCGGTTGGCGAGCAGTGGGGTGTCATAGGTAAAAATCTCTGACCATATCTCTGTTTATTTCTTCTATAATGTTCTTGTGATTTTCACATGTTTATCAAGACTAATCAAAACTCATGTGCTCATGCAGATATTGGGCCAGTGCAACCAGCAGTGTGCCTGAGAGTAGAAGCTGCTGTTCCAGTAGGAGAGGCTGTAGGGAGGGCCGTCCTTCGCAATCTGGATGTAGCTGAGACTCTTTTAGTGTTGTAGGAATAGATTGAGGGTCTCACCCTTGGTATTCCGGATGTGAGGACCGATGAGCTGCCTCTGAGATTACAACGCCATATCACTGACGTGCCAAGCCAATGGACTGGGCTCTTACACATGATTGCACAGGCGGTGACTTGTTATCACCAGCACCATTAGACTAGGGTGCCCCCTCGCATTTTTGAGTTTTTGGGTCATATGACCGATTTTGTCCTGGACACAGAAAACTATGTACAAACTATAAACAGTTATATATATTTTTGATTTTCGGAGCTTTATTTTGGTGAAGTTATATGATCCTGATGCAAATATTGACGAAATTCTTTTCTTTTACAAATGTTGCAAATGTCTATCTAACACATAATTTGCTAATGAATTAGCTAATGTGTTTAAGTTTCTGGAAATATTTTGATATTGAATAGAATCAAACTACCTTTCCAAAATCTTGACCCTTAGTAACATATGATAGATAGCTGGATTCCGAACGGAATAGAAGTCGGTAAGCTGTAGAATGACGAGTTGTGATTCTAGCCTAACGACAAGTTGTTGTATGCCATGCGCGATGGCATCAAAGAGGAGCTCTATCAATGCACTGTATTTAGCGATGTTGTTCATTGATCAACCACTACACACCCCTCTGAAACTCACTAACTCACCGCTTGGATCAAAGATGGCCCAAGCTGTAGAAGATAGATTCCGCGTACTACGACTTGCTCCGTCAGCATATCCAACAAATGATTCCAATAGGTTCGACATCTGCAACAAAAATGCGAAAGTGGATTACCTAAACAAAACAATCACTTTTAACGAAAACAAAAATGTAACAAAATCATATGAAGAGGTTACTATGCTGAGTCAAGCATAGTAACGCTTAAGGTACAACCCGTTTCGGGGTTGCGACAATGGAATCCCATCGTAATCTACTAGCTCGTAGGCTCCTTTTGCTAATACACACTTAACAATATAGGGACCCATCCACAAAGACTAGAACTTACCTGCTCCCAATTTATCGGATTCCTGATTGTAAAGCAAGACCAGGTCACCTTCTGAGAAAACGCGGGGTTTGACATTCTTTTCAAATTGTGCTTTGACTTGTTTCTTATGTGCTTCGTTAGCCAAGGCGGCATCACGACAGGTTTCATCCAGTTGGATTAACTCTAAGAAATGAGCCTCTTCCTCTGAAGTTTCAGGGAGGAGGTCAATTGTGAGCTTGAGAGACGAAATTTTGCACTGAACTGGTAAGATCACTTCCAGGCCATACACCAGCTAAAAGGGCATAAACCCGATCGCATTTCTCACCAATTTCTGGTATGCCCACAAGGCTGAGTACAGGATTAGGTTCCAAATCTGTTTATGGACTCCAATCATCCTTTGCAGCATGTGCTTCAGGACTTTGTTGATCGCCTCAACTTTCCCGTTAGCTTACGGATAATATGGAGTAGAGCTGTCGTGGGACAGTCCTAATTTGGCAGCCAATTCAACCATCATGTGATTGCGGAGATGTGATCCATGATCTATGACTACAGCTTGTGGAATGCCAAATCTGGAGACTACATGATTGAAAAAGAAAAGAGCGGCCATTTCGCCGCTATTGTTTAATGTAGGCATCGCCTCGGCCCATTTCATAAAATAGGCAACTGTGACTATGATATACCCATGCCCCCCGGCTGAGGTGGGGTTACATGTCATGAAATCTATGCCCCATTTGGTGAATGGCCCAACATAAACTACTGGCTGCAGAGGTGCGGGTGGTATTCTGGTTTTGCAGTCGAATATTTGACAAGCATGGCAACTTCTGACTGCGGTTATGCAATCTTTGAACATTGTTGGCCAGAAGTATCCTACTTGTAAAATCTTTTGTGCCATAGCATAACCAGATTGATGCCCCCCACATGCGCCTGAATGACAATCATTCATGACTTTTTCGGCCTCCTCATGGGTGAGGCACCTTCGCAGAACTGTATCGACACCATGACGATAAAGTGTATCACCGACGATCATGTAGTCTTTTGCTTGGTATTGAGTACGTCACTGTTCTGAGCGAGAGGTATTAGACCTATATGTTTGGGCTTGGAGATAGATGATTATATCTCCATACCATGAATCGCTTGAAGATATCAGAAACAAAGATTCGTCCACAATTGTTTCTTTGGATGTTGAATCGTTGGATGATGACGGGAAATCACATAGTAACTTCGCAAAAACCAGAGCTTTATTTGATTTGGATTTTACGAATTACAGATCAAACTTTTGCAAAATTGCTATCCACTTCGAATATTTTCCCCCAAGCGAATGTCGCGACAAGATGTAAGTCATGGGGTTGCAATCTGACAAAACGGTAGTTTTTCGAAAGAGAACATAGTGTCAAAATCTTTGTATTGCTTGAACAGCTGCGAGAGCAAACTTTTCAACATAGGAGTACTTGCTTTCTATATCATTTAAGTTTTGACTTAAATAATAAACAGGATGCTCAATTCCATTGTTTTCTTGAACTGAAACCATTGCGATGGTCGTATCCAGATACAGGTTAAAGTATCTTTGATAATCAGGAGCATACATTAATGATGCTTTTATTAGGGATTCCTTTAGAGCATCAAAGGAAGCTTGCGCAACCTGATCCCAGTTGAAGGGTACTTCTTTTTTCAACAAACGCGTATAACCTTTAGCAAGTTCAGTGTAATTTGGAATGAACCTCCTCAAAAAGTTCGCTTTCCCTTGGAGTTTCTGAATCTGAAGCAAATTTGAAGGTGGAGGCAAATCGATGATTTCCTAAACCTTGCATGGGTTGAGGCAAATTTCGTCCTTTGAAACTACAAAGCCAAGTAAACGACCAGCACTGACACAAAACACACACTTGTGCGGATTGAGTCTTCCCCAGCGGAGTCGCCATTTTGTTATTGGGAAAAATAGTGTCCATTTAGAGCTGCTAGTCCCACTAAGATGGGTAGCTATCTTAGAAACAAACAAACTAAAGTTACTTGTGTTTTCCTTTACGAGAGATAGATGAAAAGGAAGCATAGAGTACCAACCTCAATCTTTCGCTTGGCTCCTTGCTTGTTTCCTTTCCCCTTTGACAGAATCTCACCACTTCTTCCTTATTTGTCTCGCTTCAAAGAGCACCTGTAGAGTCAAAGCAGCGTAATACCATCAAAGCATAGAGATCCATCACCATAAACAATATAGGATTAGATGTATATTAACCATACAAATGCATATATCAATACAAGATTCAAAGATATACAAGAATATGGAGGAAAACTCAAATAGCTTTAATGATAGAAGTAGTAGAAGATAGGATTACAACCCATTGGTCTAACCCAGCGCCATCCTCCCAGCATGAAGCCCTCTTCACCTCATACAAAGCAAGATCACCCAACAATGTCTTCAAAGAGAAACCAACATCACTTCCTTGCAAATTACAAAATTCTAGCCTTTGGATCTCTGGGATGAGGGATCCATATATAGATGTTTGCATAGGGGTGATTCAGCTTTTGGGATTTTGATTAGTGTCATCTCTCTTATAGTTCATGGTTCCACTTGGAGATTTCATGATCCCTTACTCATCCTTGGGTGAAATCAGAGAGGCAAGTGTCAAATGAGCAACTTCTAGAAGATTCTTAGGGTCTCCACCTAGCAAACTACTTGTGCCATTTGTTTGCTCTCGCTCATCGTACCCTACAAAAGGGCTTTCCAGTATGCATCACACTTTTTGCATGTGGTAGGTGAGATGCATCACACCCTTAACACTGGGCATTTTGTATGGTCCTGCTCTGACCAGTTTTGAATAGTTTTTCATGGAGAACTTCTGGGAGATGATGTAATCAGCTGACCTTGCTCCTTTAGGGTATGAAACAACACTTTTAGGGACTTATAATCCCTTGGTTTATGGACATATGTGATTGGGGTTGCAGTGCCCAAATATGTCTATAACACCAATAGGGGATGTACGAGAAAAGAGGGAACATGAAGCAGAATTGGTCCAGATGTCGTCGCCTCACCCAGGGGCAGGTCAGTGCACTACAACAGAACAATGAAAGGATGGACAGACGGTGACCATGGGTAGATATGCAGTTAATAATTCGTCTCTCATGTCCCTCGAAGATTTGGATCTTGTGGATAGCAGCCAGGGTCTTGCAAAATTGCAACACAAGCTGCAGAAAACGGTGCAAATAGAAGATACGAAGGTCAGAAGTGGCTGTGATGGTACCAAGAGGTCCCGTATGCGGCTCCCCCATTCATGCTAAAATCCTATGAGGGGGTGTTCTATGTTAACTGAGCAGAGCAGAATGAGCATCATCAGTTGCGAGACATGGTAGAAAGACTAAAGAAGGAGTTGGATGAAACGTTGCAGGAGACAATGAATGAGCAGTAGGACAACGAGTGCCACTCAAAGGGAGGTGAACCACGAAGCCAAGGCAGAGCATCTAGCCACACCGGTGAGTGACTCAGGATGAGTCACAATTATTATGTTGGGGGACTGTTGGGTAGCGGAGGTCCCACGTAACGGTTTTGGGGCAGAAAGCCCAAGAAGTAGGATTAAATTATTGTAAAAACTCCGAAGTATGCGGAGTGCCAATTATAATAGGATTGAGTCAAAGGGTAGTCCACCCAGAAATAATGTAAAGAAACATAAATAGATTCAGTCCGCATAGGGATCGCCGGCCAAGGAAGGGTATAAATAGAGCGCGGCTCTATGAGGGAAAGGCAACTCTTGTTGGAATATGAAATGTAATGGGTTTTTGAAGAAAATAGTTTGAAAGCGTCTGTAAGTCCGAGTCAAGGGTCGGGGTAGTAGGTAGAGGCTCTGCAGCTGAGTGCGCAGGGCAGATCTGGATGTATTGGTGAAGAATAATAATAAATATAAGTTGCTTCTGTAATTCTATGTTATCACGTGTCCGACTTTATGATTTACCTTTCTATATCTGTTTAAATATGAATGTGATGAATGTATTTGAATCTGGGTTCATTTTAAGTACGCGAATGGTTAAACTTGTTAAATGTTTGCTTAAATACCCTGCTAAGAAAATCTGATATGCTCCATTAATTAGATTAGATCACCAATCAGCACGGTAATAGAAAGTGGAAGTTGCTCTGGGTCCGGATCTGTGCGACTGCAAAGCAGCACAAAGTAATAGAAGGGTATGCGCGTCCCCTAAACTACATCTTGACAGACCAAGGGTGTGGAAACCTAGTTCCAAAACCCTCCCCTGCTACCTTGGGTGAGATCTCAGTTAGTGCTCCACATATTGTTGCCGAAAGGGCCGGTAGCTGTGGGATTTGTTTGGCTAAATAACTCTTCTGAACCTGGGTCAGGCCCATATAATCCAACAAATAGACATTAAAAAATGATAATAATAATGAAAAATTATTGGCCCAAGATACCCCAAACTGAATATGTTGCATGTCCTCATGCAACCTAAAGCCTTTGTATCAACCAATCTATAATACAAAAATGTTCATCCCAACTCATGAAATTCATGGAACAAATGACTTCTTCCTCAAATAATGAATATTCAATTTTATCAATGTTGATGAAGGCATAACAATTTTCACATTGACTTTCTACTATATGTATATGAAGTTGTAGCAAAATATGATATAAGTAATGACAAACTTCATTTTCTCAAAAAATACAAACCATATTTTGCTGAAATTTTGCAAGCAGATTTCTACTATATTTATGCTTCTCTAATCCAAAAATGAGATCGTTTTGATGCACATATAATGAGATATAAGGAAAACGGCTGTAGGTGACAGTGCATAATTTCTGAAATTTTACAAACTAATTTAACTTGAATATTTATGGGTTTGTGTATTTTAATGATACCTCTTTGTGGTCCAAAAATCACAAGAATTCAGTTCATAGTTTTAAAGATATACGCAAATCAATTTCTGCACTGTATAAAAATGAAATTGCATGCCTTATTTTGGGAAATGCTTGTTGGTCAACATCGCACTTAGTTTTCACCACTAGTCATAGACCGAGAAAAGAGGATCCATTTACTAAAACAGTCCCTCATGTACTAAATTCAACTCCTCTTTTTGAAATTTAGTTGCACCAGAACTAGATCTAACTTTAATCCATGGAAAACTGTTATGATTTGTAATTTGTTCCCCATGTATTCGATTGGCTTGTTAATAGCCCATTTGTAATGTAAAGATCTATATAAACTGAAAGATGGGATTGAGCCTGAGGGGAGACGGTTCTAATGTAACATTACATGAGTATATTCAATCTGTGGATCACTCCCTCTATTTGTTGGATTCTGATCTTTGCATGCATCATGTAAAGACTGAAATTTCAAATATTAATCGAAGTAATTCACACTAGGTTCTTTTTTACATTTTATTATTATAATATCTGTGTCAACTAAATCATTGATAGAGGGTGCGTACTGGTTGGGTTGGCTGCCAGACCAGATCGACACCACTTTGTTTGATAGGATTAAGATATGTTATGATTCCTTGAGTGAGTATATTGAATTATCATTTATAGTGTGAACAATGTGCGTACAACTAGATCAGGGGATTTTCTTTCCAAAACATTTTTCCTATCAGTCTTCTTGATCGATGCCATGCTTTGAACGTACCACTGAGAAGATTTCTTTTGTGCACCGAATGAATTTTAATAGCAAATTCTTTATTGATTACGTGTCATTTCTTTTAGATTAGTGTATCTTTCCTTCCACTGATTGTGTTGATTATGTTGGTCGGTAGTTTGTTTTCTTGAGACTTTGTTACTTGATCTTAATTTTACAACTTCATGTTATGAACCTTTTGCTAAATACCGATATTTATATTTCCTAATTGCATGATGGCGCACAAGGTATGTGATTTCCATCTATCGAACTTGCTCGAATTCCAAATGCTTTATTTTATGAGATTTTGCATCTACTAGTTTTGTTTGCATAATATTAATCTCTTGGCCTTCCAAAATTGGTTTAGATCTGATGGGAACTTGTGACCTCGTATTCCAGAAATACAAGACTTATTCCTATCTTTTGATTTCTCTTTAATTGGAATGGTTATGATCTGAAGTAAATATGTATGGATTGAGAATCGATGCATGGATAAATTGAAATCTAAACAACTCTGAAGTTGTATACGTATTTGTTCAATGCATACTCATTTGTACATTAGGGACAAAGGTCTCATATTTCTGTTATTGATCATTTATAATCATGGTTGAGAGAATTTTTGGATGGTTGAAAAATATATCATACTTAAGGTTGGAAGATCATGGCTCTAGCAGTGATTTTGTTTCTTCTTTTATTCCCATAAGAAAATATTTTCTTCCTCAATATCATTTGCAATGTAGTTGTTTATTCAAACCCATACAAGGAGAGTGAAAGTGTTTTCTATTTCGACCTTATCCACAAAATATGCTTACACATTAAACATATTTAATAATGATTGATGATGCTTTTAGTAAATCAGATCTTAATTTCTTAAAGGATTTTGTTACACAGAGGTGAATTAGACATAATTAGTACAAATTAGAGTCATGTTCTTTTCTTTAAGTCTGCTTTACATAGAGAATGGTATGAATTGATCTTGAATTTATTTCAGCATTTACAATATACCTTTTAATGTTGTTCAGGAATTGCAGGGTTTCCAGTCAAAAAATAGTTAGGATTTACCTTTTGTCTGCCAATAATTAGGATTTCCTTTTTCAATTGATAATAGTGCAGGTTTGTCTTTTGTTTTCCAAATGTTAGATTGAGGTTTGTTTTCAACTGTAAATATTGGGGTTTATGCTTTCTCAAGTTTCTTTTGAAATGCAGGATTCAATTTAATTTGTTGAGATTGATGCATAAGATAGACTAGAATTTGATTTGTAGGTTGTTGGGGGATCTCTCTAGCATTTCCAGTGTTGTCCCTCAAAGTTTATGAACTCCCAGATTGACAATTAAATGTTAGGCTATTTATTACACCTAAAAAGATTTCCATCTGGAACGAATCATATTTTTCGTTCAAACATCATCGACTTAAAAGATATGTAAACCTAAATGGAGAAGAGGTAACATATTATCCAATCATTGTTTGTCTTCATAGTTCCCTTTTAAAATTTTACCACATTGTCCTTTTGAGCAAGAGAGAGCAGTTTTCATGCAATGCCTTATTGAATAAAATGAAAAAGAAAAGACTGGACACAACCTAAAAACAAGATCAAAAGAACAAGTGATGGAGAACTGAACTGAAAACAACATGCACGACAAAAATACGAAAATAAAATAAATGTATAGACTAAATGCAGAGAAAGTGCATAATGAGTATGCATGGATACTAGATTGCAGCTAGACCTACTCTTAACCTAACCAACTAGAAGTTTAGGGCTAATTATAATTAAATTTATAGTGTAACCACTATAATTTCTCCCAGCCTGCAACCACAAAGATACAACATTTAAATTAGATATAATATAATGTGGAACAAAAAATGTAAGATCTTAAATAGCTTGCACAATAGATATAAGGTCTTTTCTAGATATAGAAAGATGGGCAATCCTTAACCAAACTACAACCTTACCTTTTCGATGATAATGAAAATGATATAAAACTTAAAGGCTTCATGTGAATGAATCTTCATCTTTATTGTATTTCTTAGCAAGAATCAATAAAGGTCAAATCTTGTTGTTGAAAAAGGGGCTCGCTAAGTAAGATGCTTCCAGACAATCATAGATTCGATCATGAAATTCAAAATCATCCTCTTGAAAACCTTGAAATATTTTAGAAGATAAATTTTCAATTAATGGCATGGAATCTAGATGATAATCTTGTAAGGGATGATGAATCTGATCATATTCAAAGGTCTTGTCAAGATAATGAGCACCTGACATAGAAATTAGTGAAGGTTGAAGTGCCTTCAACTGCTTGAAAAGTATTTGGGTAGTGCAATGATAAACCATAAAGATCACATGATGTGAAACAAATAGTATCAAATATATTAGTGGGAAAATGATCAATTAGATGTCCTGACTCTTTTGAAGGGATGCACTTTTTAGATAAATGGCAAGTGTGGGATTGCCTGCTACCTGGTTGGTCTTGCTAGTCGGATAATCGTAGTAATTCTAGAGCTAATATGTGCACCAATTCTTGACTCTTTGGAAGGGATGCATTTTTTAGACAAGAGGTCGGCATGGGATTGCCCGCCACCTAGTTGACCCTACTAGTAGTCATATGCTTGTCTAAATATTAAGCCATGCATGTCTATATATAGATGACAATTGCTAGGAACAAAACTATGATTAGATGGACCGCTTAAGGCATAAGATTCTCGGTTAGAAAATAACAAAGATAAATCAGTTTGAACAACTTTACAAATTCTTTTATTAATAGAATCATCTTCCTCACAAGTTGAGTGTGATAATCCATTTCCTTGGAACTGGTTGCAAATTAAACTAGCATCACAATCATTGAAAGATTTGAAAAGGAATGCAAATATAGTAAACACATGAAACCAATCAAGATACAGTGAGTGAAGAGGAATTTGATTCACCAAATAACTCATGCATTTACTAGAACTCAAGAGGATTTTAGGTGTGATGAAGAAAACTATTAGCAATATAACATTCACAAGAAAATATAGGAGTTGACTATCCTTGAATGTATCTGATAGACATGATTCATTTGGCCAAAGATAATCTTTGAAATGATCAACTTCACAACTCCATGCTTCCATGAAAGATATACACTACAAAATTGAGTTTGGTACAAGAGTTTTTCAAAGATATGAATCAATTGAAATATAGTCTTCAATCCAATCAGAAACCAAATCTTGAAAGTTAGAAATACTATATATGAAATACCAAACATATTTCAAGAAGGAATTTACATCTAGAGAAATCATACAAAGACAAGAATTTTGTGAGCAAATACAGACCTGAATTAGTTTTAGGATCTTACCAAAGTCACAAGATCTTGAAATAATCATCAATGGAAGTTGAAGTGCCTCAACTTCCTGAAAGTCTCAAAAATTTCAAGGATTGTAAAATCACATTTTGAATATTGAATTAGATCATGCATGGTGTGTGGATATTTAATACCAGTAATTTCAATAAACCCACTACTATCCAAATGGAAACCATCTCTATCATTGATTTAGTTGGATTTTACAACTTCAACAACTAGATTACTCAAGTCAAAAGATTCTTCTAATTGAACATCTAAGGATGGATAGATTGGATCAATCTCATGAGTAACTCGAACATAAGAATTTTCTTCATGTAAGACTAGCAATTACAAGGGATATAATGTATACTCAATGATTTAATTGTTTCCATTTTAATCATGGATGACCTCACTACCTTGTGTCAATTCAAAATCCAACTCATTAGATGATGAACTTGAAGAACATGAATTATGCTCTTCCCAAGTTATGTAGGGCACAAAGGATATGGAGATGAAGAGGAAGTTTCCATAAGAACATCTTCTTTCACCGAATCATATGCTAGATCTAATTCTTTCAAATCAAAATATTATAGAGAAACCAAAATATCAGTTGCTGCACTTGGGAATTCATCATCATACACATCAACAGAATCATCGTCATCAAAATGATGGTTGCCAAAAACTATAGATTTATTAAGAAAATTAACTTCATTCAATTGACTACTAAGATTAGTAGATTGAAAATCATCCAAGAATGAAGGAACACTATCTTCACATAGAGGGATCTGAAAAAGAGAAGAAATATTGAAAGAATCTTCACTTTTATGCTCCTATACTTGTGAAATGTGAATAAATTGCACCTGTTCACTACTTGGATTGGTAAACAGAAAATAAAAAGAGTTTGAAAGAGGTTGATCGAGTAGATCAAGGGTAAAGGGGTTACGAGCATGAGATGATAGAGGAGGAGAAGCATCCCTTCAATAGGTCACACTATCAATTAAATGAAATTCAAGATTTGAGTTATGCGTATTAATACCATCTTGAAAAGTCAAGGGATTGGTCTTCACCTTACATTCAAAGTTTTCCTGGATGAGATATCAGATAAATGGATTAGCAATCCAATTTATAGATTTCCCAATACCAACATCGAAAGGAGGAGGAGAAAGGATAAAAGGAGTGGTAGATTCCTCCATTGAAACTAGAGATGTGTCATTATTAATGAAAGTTGGGAGAGAACTATTCACTAAGGATTAAAATTCATATTGCTTCGAGGATATATGAACCAAATACTCAAAATTTTCTTTAAATAAATCCAAACCAATATCTTCCTCAGGAAAATCAAAACATAGGTGAAGGAATCTATTAGAAAAATCCTAAATTGATTCATTAAGATCCATTTTTAGTTGATTCATTCTTTTAAAAACATCTTGGTAATCATACCTATCAAATTATTGCTGAAGCTCCTTGAGGAATTTATCAAATGAATGGATGGAAGTAGATGGTAAGGTATGACACCATCGGTTAACTTGATCTTCAAGGGTGAGAGATAAATCACACAAGCAACATCTTGACAATCAATTTCATAAAATTCATAAAAACAAAACAAATTAGATGTATGATCGATTTGGATATTTCACCTTCACCATCAAACTTTAATTGAGGATAAAGAGGCTCATTGGGGATTACAAGATGACTGATGGATCTATTGGAAAAAAAATCTAGAAGTATGATTTGAGGATGAGGGATTCAAGATAAGAGATTCAAAATGAACTCAATGGGCATAACTTTTCATCTGGCCATCCTTCAAGTGCCAATTGTTGATGGTGTTGGAAATCCATCAACCAAGTGGGGTCTCTCTGAGGTAAAGTCCCAATGGGACCTCACACCATTTGGAGTAGGGTCCCCATTTAGTGTATCAACCTGACCACCATAACTCAAAGGTTTGCCCCAGCTATAATGAATAACATAAGAGATTATGCACATAACCTTTGAAATCAATAAGTAAGTTGACATTATGAAACACCAATTGCAATGTCTAAAAGGATACTTTCATCAAAGGGAAGTGAGAGTGAATCTCTAAAATGAGAGTAATACTATTATCCTAAGATAGGCACACAAGAGCAAGAAAATATTGGTTAGTTATCTAGCAAAATAGTTCACATAGACACAATGAAAATTAAAGAAAATACAACACACATTCAACAAGATAAGTACCAAAGCCAATGAAGTAGTTCAATTTACGTACATATGAACAAAACACATACCCTAAACATATAAATAATAGTATTATGGTATTCACGATACATGCATGCAAATGTGTAGGCTCATTGAGCTTTTGATTATTAGGTGAAATATCCAAATACATAGTTATAATGGTGAGCCACTAGCTCCAATAGTGGAACATTAAGTCACTTCTTTCTCCTCCAAAGCATGATCTTCTCTCCTATGCTAAGTTGGAGAAGCCAAGGCTAGCTCTCCAAAGGGTAAGCCTCCAAAAATCCCTTTTCTTGAGTTATGAGGTTTCTTTTATAACAAGAAGAATGACCTTTCATATCCCTTATGACTCTTGAGTTACCCTCATGACTCTTGGACTTCTAATGTGACCTTTGGACTTTTGTATGAATTTTTGACTTTTCCTAAAGACTCTTTTGTCCATATATGACTATGTGACTTGTCATATTCCACATGTAACTCTTGGACTTCCACACATTAAATTTATTCCTTTCCTTTTAATAACTACATCATCACATGCACAAATCATGTGGCAAGATAAATGGAAACACATGACACTATGATGAAACTTGCATAACTCACAACTTGACAATGATGACATGGACTTCATGATGAGGTGGCAGTGCCAAGATGTTCCTCTTGCTACTTTGTCTTTAATATTCATGAGAGATTTTTTCAGTACTTCATGTTCATGAAAAATTTTCTTTGTTCTTAATATTCACCCTCCAAAGGGGCCTGAATTAGTATGGAGTCTTCATGTGATCATGATCTTCGTTCATATGTCGTAATCTAGTGTCCCTTCATCTTCTTGCTTGATGACTTCTTAACAATTCCCGCTTCACAAGTAGATTCTCGTATGATATCCTTTGCATCCTCCTTGAACATCATCCTATCAAGTCAAGTTATAGTACCTATAGATGAAATTAACTCATGACAAGGTGAAATGAGTACAAAAAACTCCTAATCTAACTCTCTTCATGTATGCACTCATTGATATGGAACAAGGAACTGGGATGAGGAGGAGGCTTAGGGATTGTGCAGTGTGAAGTTAAAAGAGGAAAGAATGAGGCTCTGTTGTATGTGAATATGCAATGCATAACATCTATGGGTAAGAAAAGGAAGATTGCACAGTTGAGGTAGTCAACGACACAATGACGTAGGTTTTCCCACTGTGACTACGCAATGCGTAGTTCAAGAGTGAGATTGAGAAACATTGCATAGTTCAAGGAGACAGGGCAACAATATTTCACATAGTTCAAGGAGACATAGAGACATCTTGATGACTGAGACTGCGTAATGTGCAACAAGAGGTTGCCTGGGAAGAAAGACTGTGTAATTATGAAGGGAAAGAGGAAAGAATTGATCATTGTAATTATGGCGTGTGCATTGCTTGGAGGCAGTGACTATGAATTTTATAGTTCCAAGAAGCAGGGATGAATGACTGGAGCTTACAACTACACAATGCATAATTTAGAGAGGTAGAGAGGGTCCAGGTTAGTCAGGTAGAAGAAATTCTAGAATTTGATTAAGTGTAGGACTAGTGAGGTGGAGATGAAACCAAGGTAGGACTTGAACATGATCACACACTCAAAAAAATTATCGACACAACATTGAACACTCAACACTCAAAATCAACATGATACCCTTAATGTTATGAAAAAACAACATCCTCCTCCAAGTGCAACATTTAGGATACACTTTGCAACAACAATGATGACAACAACACAAAAATGCATAAAACTTGGGGAATGTGTCTAATGCATGTGTTTATGGTAGATGAAAGACAATAGTATAGGATAATGCATTAGAACTTCCCTTCAATAATGTACAAATGACTCCTTTTGACTAGATGCGACACTTCTCTAACCACAAGATGACACTTGTGAAAGTAAGAGAAAAGTGCAAACGACACTTGCAAAGTGTTTAAATATGTAACTAGGCTCAGTCCTCATAATGTCTATTGTAATCATGATTTTATGTATTTGATGAAAACAAAAAAAGGAATTTACTATTTTCATTCTTGATGCATGGGTTTCATTCTCAAGGTAAACTTATTTGTAGATCAAGCACCCATTGAGTGCTTCTAGGTTTGTCATAGAAATATGAAGTTAAATACATGTAAGACCCCTTTGGGAAATTTGTATTTTGTAAAAGAAATTTATTTGAGTCATAAAAGACCCTCCAAGACCTTGTAAACGAGCTACAACAAGTGGGACTACATGAAATATCAAGTCCACCACATGGAGGCAATTTGTACCCCTGAAAAGCCTATATATAAGAAGGAACTCAACCTCTTTTGGACACAATACAAGAAAATTTGATATCCTCAAGAAAGAAGCTAGAAAAGAATAAAAATAAAGGATAAGAAGAAGAAGATCAAGATCGAAATTTCAAACCTCTCTCTCTCTTGTGTTAGGGTTTCTAAACTTGTTGGGCAAGTCGAAATTGCAAAATTTACTAGACAATTCGAAATTGCAGAAGTTATTGGGCAAGTCGAAATTGAAGAAGTTGTTGGGAAATCAAAATTGTAGAGGTTGCTGGAAATTTGTTGAAGGTCAAAGTTTTTGGAAAGTTGTTGGTGTCGAAGTTGTTAGAGTCAAATTTATTGTTTTAAGGTCAAATTTTGTTGCTATAAGTTTTGTAAGAAAAGCTCATCAAGAAAGAAGGTTGACTTGGTCTTGGAGGGGTCTTTGTCAAGGGCCTTAGGTCTTCGAATTCGTCATTTGAAGATTCTAAGAAGAGAAGAATTCTTGTGGGTTTTACTCTCAAGAGGAGAGGTTTCAGCCTGGGCTAGCAGCCTACATTTTTTGTCCTCTTGTCTCTTTGATCTTCATTGCTTGGCAGTTGTTTGATGATAGAAAACACAATAATAGTCAATTTAGAGAAGAATCTAATCAAGTTAAGTAAAATAAGTCTCACCTCTACTTGGAAGAAGCAAGTGTCTCTTTGATAGTCTACATTACACCTTGTGTGGGATCCATTATTTCGAAGGATGATAGTATGGTGACAAAGAAGTGTAGCATGTCAAGATGGTTGAAGTACTTTCATCTTCAAGCAAGGAAAGGAAGTTGTTGAAGAAAGTCTAGATGACCACGTAAAGGAAGAGGTATGTATAAATTTGGTAATAGAGAGATAAATACATGTCATCATATGGTTGCATATAGAATGATAATTTTCGATCTCATAAGTATTATCAAAGAAGAAGGATCTCTTCTATTAGAACAATGCATGAAGGCATGTAGACAATGTGCCTTGAACTCTTCTACTGATTGATTAGATGAAATCAAAATAATATGACCTCATATGGAATATGAGGTGGTTGGAAACTATGGTTCCTATGATGAAGGAACTATGTATAGACGTTCCTAGGGAAACAATATGTGAAGAAAGGAAGAAGAGTTTATGAAAGATGCAACTATAGTCATGTAATATAATATAAGTAATCAACATCCGATAAATAGAAGAATTAGCTATGATATCTTCATGGAAGAAGAAGGTATGTAGACCCTGAGATGTATAATGGAAAAGGAAGACCTTGGTAATATATGTCTCATAGATGGGTTCATACACGTACATGATGTTGATGTTGCAAGAAGTTGATTTCATGATGAAAGGCCATCATTGAAAAATTAACTTTTATTTTATGTTCATTTTAATTTTTTAACAACATCTGGTTAGGTTAAACATGCTACCAAAAGAGAGTTGTAGATGTCAGCTACAAATAGTACTCATGAGATTGGCTGGTATATGCTAAAAGAAACATGACTTGGAAGAGGTAGTTGTATGAATAAAAGCCAGATGTGGACTAGAAGATCACTTTCCTGTGAAGAGAAGGATGACATGACTATTGTTTCAACGTTATGGTTTGTTGAAGGTAAAGTGATGGAGAAGATGGTTGATTCTCTATGAAGAATATCTAGAAGATGAAGGCTCCATAATGAATAAGTTGAATTTCATGACATCAAAATAGAAGCTTTACAAGCATCTCATAGTAACAAGATCTCCACCAAAGAGCAGATAGTTGTTGTTGGAAACAAGTCCCTAGTTGAGAGGGAGCTTGGGCAAGTCCCTTGTTAAAAGGGAGCTTGGGAATATTCATTTTATAGGATTGAGTATATCTTCCCTGGTTGAGAGGGAGAGATAGACACATCGATCTTGTCTTCATGTTATGAAGAAAGAATAGAGGATTGGGTATGCAACTAGTTTCTGATACTATTGGGTACGACATCCAATAGGTAAGAGTATTTGAAAGGGAAATTCCTTGAGTATGTGTTATTCGAAGACAGGAATTGTCCTAGAAGGAAATACCTTGTGAACATTCGAGTGGGGTATGTGATTTAAGATACAATAATGATGGTGCATATAAGTCATTGTCTCATCAACATTATGCTCTGATCTTGTGGAAGGATAGAGTTGTTAGTCAAGGTCTTGATATGTGAAATGTTGGTTGATATAATGAGATGTAATAAGATAAGCTGAAATAATAGCTTATGAGATGGCTTACCAATCTGACTCTTCTTATGAGAATTCTTCAATATGATAATGTCCAAGTACCATGTATGGACTGTGAATACCTCCCTAATTAAGAGGGAGTGTTGAAGTATGTAACTAGGCTCGGTCATCATAATGTCTATTGTAATCATGATTTTATGTATTTTATGAAAAGAGAAAAAAGAAATTAATTATTTTTATTATGGATGCATGGGTTTCATGCTCAAGGTAAATTTATTTGTAGGTAAAGCACCCATTGAGTGCTTCAAGGTTTGTCATAGAATTAGGAAGTCGAAAGAGTCATTGTCACACATGTAACACCCATTTTGGCTTCTTATTTGATGTAAAATAGATTTATTTGTGTCATAAAAAACCCTTGAAGACCTTGTTAACGAGCTACAACAAGTCGACCTACATTAAAGATAAAGACAAAATCATGGAGGTAATTTGTACCATTGGAAAGCCTATATAAGAAGGAACTTGACCTCATTTGGACAAGCAAGTTCAATATCCTCAAGAAAGAAGATGGAAAATAATGAAAATCAAGGAAAAGAAGAAGAAGAGAAAAATAAAAGTTTTAGACCCCTCTCTCTCTTTCTCTCTTTCTCATGTTATGATTTCTAAATTTGTTGGGCAAATCGAAATTGCAAAATTTGCTAGGCAAGTCGAAACTGTGAAAGTTGTTTGACAAGTCAAAATTGTAGAATTTATTGTGCAAGTGGAAATTGCAGAAGTTGTTGGGCAAGTAAAAATTGCAGAAGTTGATGGATAAGTTAAAATTGCAGAAGTTAATGAGAAAGTTGAAATTGTAGAAGTTGCTAGAAAGTTTCTAGTGGTTGAAGTTGCTGGAAAGTTGTTGGAGAAGTTGTTGGGGTCAAAGTTGTTGCTGGAAGTTCAAAGTTTGTTGTTATAAGCTGTGTAAGGAAATATCATCAAGAATGAATGTTGACTTGGTCTTGGAGGGGTCTTTTTCAAGAGTATTAAAATGTGGAATTCGTCATTTGAAGATTCTATAAGAAGAGAATAATTCTTGTTGGTTTTCCTCTCAAGATGAGAGGTTTTGGCCCTAACTAACAACCTACATTTTGTGTCCTTTTGTCTCTTTGATCTTCATTTTTTTGTAGTTGTTTGATGATAGAAAACACAATAATAATCAAGTTAAAGAAGAATCTAATAAAGTTAAGTAAAAATACATCACAAGTAGTTATCTAAGTAAGAGAAATCACGTAATCTAGCTTCCCCTTTATTTATCAACACAAAGGATTAAAGAAAATGAAAGTGACACATGTTAGAGCAAAGATAACATGAAAACGACACTTTTGAAAGTGAACTCAAGAAAAAACAATAGTTGCGAATGCGAAAATGGCACTAATGGAAATCAAAGTGCATAAAAGCGACAATCATGCAAGCTCACACGAGAGATGATACAATCACAACAAACATGAGGGAATTTTCAATAGAGAGTGTGCACTAATTGTCCTCATGTGTCGCATGGTATACTATGCTTATGGATTGTACAGTCACTGTCACTAATGATCGCACAAGACTTACCTTCAAGAGTTGTGCAATGCCTATCTAATCTTGCATATAAATATGTGTGTTTGTGAATTCATCGAAGACAGAACGTGTGTGAGAAAGTAACTTTGACACTTATAAGAAGACTTATTACTTTGCAAAGCATTAGATGACCATGAAGTGACCATGGGGCAATAGATCATAAGATCCTTTGTAACCTCCAAAATTCAAGCATAAGCAAAATTTTGGAGGGTGTTTGTCACAACGACAACAACTTCTTGGCTGCAAATGAATAACATGGTCGTGATATTGAGAAGGTGGAATATTGTTAGGCATCTTTCAAAATACCTTAGAATGACTATTGATAACTTTTTATAGATCCACTAGACTAGAGGATATAGATGTTTGAATATATAATTAACACAATTGTGCATTTACACCTTGGTTTCCATTTTTTAGTAATTTTGTCATTCTATTAGAGCTTGTCACTTTACTGGGTTTCCATTGTATACCTCTAATATCAATTTCCTTTTCCTTCTATGAAAAATTTTATGAAAAGATCTTGAAAATTAAGGCCCTTTGTTCCCATTGATTGTAACCATTGAACCCCTAATGAAAAATCAACTCGACCCATTTGGATTGCAATCATGGGAGTATTCAACAAATACTACCTCATATTCATCTTAATACTACGACACTTCCCTGCACAATTTATGGTACCTCCATCTACTATCATTAGTTAGAATTATGGTGATAAATATACAATGAGATAAATCTTTTTTTCCATTTTTAATTGATGAAGTTATGGCTACTACCTCAATCAGTCAATATTGTTTTCTTTTTCTTTCTGATATATCCTTATAACTTGAAGTTGTTAAATTGGAATCTCAGTGACAAATTTCCTCCATTGGAAAATCTTCCTCATTAAGGAAAGACCCTTCTAGCCCTTGGAAGAATTTAATTTGTTTAAGGAAAATTATAATTTTTTTATGGAAACCCACATGTGCAAAAAATGATAGGTCAACCCTAAAAGGAAATTGGACACCCTTGGATGGCTATAAATACAAGTCAAGTGAACCTCATTTGGAGGCAATGATCAAGCATTCTCTTCTTCTCTCTTCTTTGGTTTGGCTTGCAAAAGTCTGAAGTTGGTTCAAGGAAATTGGTTCGTACATGTCCAAAATTGTAGGGTCTGATGCTTGCACATGAAGATTGGGGTTTTGGTCCATAGTCGCAAGGATGCTACAAACAAATTTTAGTTATGGTTTCTCACATGCAAGCCTGTGTATGCAACCGAGACACTTCAGCCACACACATGATCATTTGTTGCGTGCAACCATGAATTATGGTTTCTTCTGATAGGAGATTGCATATTCATGTGACAATTGATTGAAGTTAACCAAATTTGACTATAGATGATCACAAGCTGAGAAAGTTATCTCTGATCAATATTATTGTTGGGCCCATATTTTTGGATATTTTTTGGTTGGTTTTGATGGATAGTTTTGTGATTTAAGAAATGGAATATTGTACTCTCTCATTGTTGAAAATTCTATGACAATATAATAAGAAGAATAATTTGAAAGGGTTTTTTCCCTTGTGGGGTTTTTCCCTAGTCTCCAACCAATCCTAATGTCTCTATGCGTGAATGTTTTTCTTCTATTATTATTTTATGTTCCATTGCATTGATGATGATATTTTTCTTTCTATATAATTGCATATTTTTCTAATAATGTTATGATGTTGTGGGGTGAATTCAATATGTAAACAATGAAATCCAATTATCAAAGAAAAGAACAATATAACCCTAAGAAAAATTAATATGGTATCAAAGTTGGGCTGAAGAGAAGTCATTAAAGATCACCCCTATGAAGACACCACTGATGGGAGAAAGAGAAGATGGAGGAAACCTAAAAGGATTCTAGGGTTTTAAGGAAACCCTAGTAAATATGGTTATTATGGTTTGATGGATTATATGAGGTTAAGGTTTGGAAGAAAACCTAGAATATGAAAAATGTTTGAGTTATACAGTCTTGAAACCCTAGCATGATCAATGAGAATTTATTCTAGCACTTGTGACAATTTCACTGTAACCGTAGATGGGCTAGTCTCAATTAGGCCTAGTTGTTGATGAAGATGATTAGAAATATTGAAGGGAACATTTATATATGGATAAATGGACAATAATAACTCTTGAGGGCTAGCTCAAGAAGGAGATGATCACTTCTCATTAAAGATAAGTACATTTTATATTTGTGTTATTTCTTTGTGATACTAGACTTACAGTTTTGATTATTTCTTATACTTCCTACATGAATATTTGAGTATGTGAATAGTTCTAACCTCTAAATGAGATGTGATAAGCAAATCCTTCTTGAGGATCATCGAAGTTGTAGGAAGAGAAGAGCTAGTGCTAGAAAAGGAAAAATATACCAATGAAAAATAAATGTTACAAGTTGATAATGTATCCAAATATTACAAGGTATGTATAGGATATTGTTTTAGTGTTATAGCTGCAATATTGGATGGAAAATTAAGCCCTAAGGTATAATGAGAATATCACCTTCATAAATGATTATTGCATGCATATGAAAGTAAGTTTGATTTCTGATATATGTGATATATTGACGCACTTGATATTTGGAAAGTATCTTACATTTTAAACATGGTGAATTTCCTAATTTTATAAAGTAGGCTAGAAACAAATATATGATAACTTGATACTATTGTTAATGCTTGTGATGATCATGGTAACCCCATTGATAGAAGTGTGACAATTGTTGAGAAATATGGGGGCAACAACTATAGGTGATTTCTCTTCTTTTATAACTGTTGGTGGTGTATATTTTATTTTCTTGTTTAACTTCTTCATTCATTTGATTATTATTATTATACTCTTCATCAAATAGATACCAAACCATAAAGAACAATAAGACAAAGGACGCAAGATATAGGTGATAAACCAAGGTCAAAACCTCTCTAATATGAGAGGAAAACCCAAGAGAAATATTCTTCTTATATAATCTCCAGTTGACGAATTCCAAGACCTAGACCCTTGACAAAGACTTATAGTTAAAGATACCTCCAAGGCCAAGTATAATTTCTTTCTTATATAAGTTTCTTCTCATAATGTCGACCCAAGTCAAAATTGTCCTTTAAGCCTTTGGACTTGTAATGATGACTGGAACTTCGACCCTCTAAGTCTGCAATTCTCAACCTATCTGTAGCTACTACAACTCTTGCACGTGTAAGTGGATTATGGGTAGAATGATCTCTTATTACATTTTCTTGGTGGTCTCCCTTCTCTTCATCAATTAATCCTTCATATCAGTTTATAATGAGCCCAAACTTTGACTGCAATAGGTGATATTTCTACAATTGTATGAAGCCCTAATTGCCTCACACATGTGGAAGAGAATAATCCAGAAAATAGAGCCACAAGTTCTTCAATATTCTTTCTTCTATTTCTCCTTATATTCGTTTGAATTTAGACTTCCTTTTTCTTCCTTGATCAAACTCCTTCTTTCTTGATTTATTGTCTCACTGAGATAGACCAAGGGATCCTTTATATAGGCATTTTGTCCCTTTCATTAGGCTGACTTGTGGTTGTCTCCAAGCCAACTTGTTGCTTCATGAAGTCGACTTTATGCGTTCTTCTTTGATAAGGTATTGGAGGGTATTTTGACTCTACTTGACTCAAATAAATTTTAATTTTCAATATGTGATATTCCCAAATGGGTCTTCAATACATGACAATGACTCATTTGACTTTTAGACCAAATGTCAAGCCATAGAATCTCTCAATGGGAGCTTGACCTAAAATAAAAATCCTTGAGCTTGAAACCCATGGCTCAAACATAACAAGAATACTTTTATTTTCCTTCTTTATATCAATTACATAAAATCATGATTACATATGTCATTATGAGGACCAAACCTAGTTACACAATTCAACACTTCCTCTTAACTAAGGAAGTATTCATAATCCATACAAGGTACTTGGACATTCTCAATCTGAAAAATTCTCATAAGAAGAGTCATATTGGCAACCCATATGTTTAGCATCATATCAACCAACATTGTCACATAGCAAAGCCTTTACTAGCAACTCTATCACTCCACAACATCAAAGCACAATGTTATCAAGACCAATGATTTATATACACCTTCATCATTTTCTCTCAAGGAATATACCCACCCAGGTGTTCACAGGGTATGTCCTCTCGAGACTATTCTTATCTTGGATTCCCATTCATCAAATAATATCAGTCCTTTACGACTACTCTTATCTTAGATGCCCTACCACATCCTCAAAGAGTATTAGATTCCAGATGCTTACCCAATCCTCCATTATTTCTTCCCAAGTGAAGATAAGAATGATGTGTCTATCTCTCCCTCTCAACTTAGGGAGGATATGCCCATTACTATGAAGGAATGTACCCAAGTTCCCTCTCAACTAGGGAATTGTCCAATCTCCCTCTTAGCTAGGGACTTGATTCCAAGTTTCTTAATCAGAAACTTACTTCTAGGCTGCCTCTTAACTAGGGACCTGTTTTTAATAGAAATTATTTCTTCCTTGGTGGAGATCATGAGAGCTTCAACTTCTTGTAGAGCTACTCCATTTGATGTCATGAATTTCCTTCTCAATATTAGGGAGCCTTCATCTTTTGGAACTTCTTTCTATAGCTTTGGTTATCCATCACTTTCCTTCTTGAATTATGTCAGTCATATCATCCTTCCTTTCATCGAAAACTGATCTATTAGACCATATCTGGCTTTTCCTAATACAACTACCTTTTCTACATCATGTATCCTTCAATAAATTTCATCCTTCTACATGAGTACCAGTTGTAGATGACATCCACACCTCTCTCTTGGTAGCCCTATATTAGCCCATCCACTTATTGTTCAAAAATCAGAAATGAACATCAAATAAAAAATTACCTTTTGTGATGGCCCTTCATCATGACATCTACCAATATCAACATCATGCATACATATTGACACATCTCCAAGATATTCAATATCAAGGGTCTTCTTTGTTTACTAAGGTCTTAATACCTTTCCCTTGGAGATATCATGGCTAATTCTTGCAGTTATCAGATATTGGTTTTCTTTTCTGAGTGACCATAGTTGCATCTTCCATGATCTCTTCTTTCTTTCTTCACATATTTTCTCTCCAGGAACTTCTATTCAGAGTTACTACATCCTTGTCAACCACGTCATATTCCATATGAGGACATATTATGTTGATTTCATCTAGACAATATGTGACCCATGCCTTCTGTTATCACTCAAGAAAAAATATTTTAAATTTTGAACATCAATTTTTTAAATTTGTCAAAGGGTTGGTGTCAATTTTCTATTTTAGTCTATCATTGGTCTCATATCTCACATGAATATCATATGTCCAAACTCATTTCAAAGTTCATATGTGCTACGGAACTGTCTAGGTGATTTCGTAGCGCAAAACATCGATTTTGCACTGACTGCGTTACAAAATCAGGGATTCATGCTGATCCATAGCAAATCTCACCCAGTTGTCATATTTATCAAAATCCGCTATGTTTACATCAACAGTTGTCAGCTTATACACTTCGTCTATCATATCCAAACACTTATCTTCATCATTAGGTTGTTAGGTGTCTTGGCACTGGCACATGTTTGCAGTTGTTACTGAGAAGGAGACAAAGGGTTTTGTTTACGATCTGAATGCATTTAATGGAAAGTTTCTTGCTAGCATCAATCAAAAGATTCAGTTATACAAATGGGAGCTCCGTGATGATGGTTCAAGAGAGTTGCAGTCTGAATGTGGCCATCATGGTCATATTCAAAGACCGCACTTAAACGTTTCAGTTGGCGATACATTATTATTGATGAAGCACATCGAATAAAGAATGAAAATTCACTTCTTGCAAAGACTATGAGAATCTACAGCACCAACTACAGGCTTCTTATAACTGGCACACCTCTTCAAAACAACCTTCACGAACTCTGGTTTCTTCTCAATTTCTTACTTCCAGAAATTTTTAGTTCTGCTGAAACTTTTGATGACTGGTTCCAAATATCAGCTGACAATGACCAACAAGAAGTGGTTCAACAACTTCATAAGGTTCTTCGACCATTTCTTCTACGGAGACTGAAGTCAGATGTTGAAAAGGGTCTGCCTCCTAAAAAGGAAACCATATTGAAAGTTGGAATGTCACAAATGCAAAAGCAATTTTACTGGGCATTGCTTCAAAAAGACTTGGATGTTGTGAATGTTAGAGGAGAGCGTAAGCGCCTTTTGAATATAGCCATGCAATTGAGGAAGTGCTGCAACCATCCATATCTCTTTCAGGGTGCTGAGCCAGGTCCACCATACACCACTGGAGACCATCTAATCACCAATGCGGGAAAAATGGTTCTTTTGGATAAGTTGCTTCCAAAACTGAAGGACCGTGATTCCAGAGTTCTTATTTTTTCACAGATGACAAGACTGTTGGACATTCTGGAGGATTATTGTATGTTCCGTGGATATCAGTATTGTTGAATTGATGGGAATACTTCAGGAGAGGATCGTGATGCTTCCATAGATTCTTTCAATCAAGAAGGGAGTGAAAAGTTTATTTTCTTGCTTTCAACCAGAGCTGGAGGCCTTGGTATTAACCTTGCCACAACAGATGTGGTCATTTTGTATGACAGTGACTGGAATCCACAAGTTGATCTACAAGCCCAGGATCGTGCACATAGAATTGGACAGAAGAAAGAAGTTCAAGTTTTCCGCTTTTGTACAGAGTACACTATAGAGGAAAAGGTGATTGAAAGGGCTTATAAGAAGCTTGCACTTGATGCATTGGTCATACAACAAGGACGTCTAGCAGAACAAAAAACTGTAAACAAGGATGAGTTGTTGCAGATGGTGAGGTTTGGTGCAGAAATGGTATTTAGCTCCAAAGATAGCACCATAACTGATGAAGATATTGACCGAATTATTGCGAAAGGCGAGGAGGCTACAGCAGAGCTGGATGCAAAGATGAAGAAGTTCACAGAAGATTGCAATCACTGGAAACATGTGGACTTACAAACTTGACTTCACTTAGTTAAAAAAAAAAGAGCAATGCAATAACTGCATCAGGCTTGTGTGCCTTAGCTGGTCTTGTGAACTTGACAAGTCTGGATCTGGTGATGTGCTCAGGGATTCATGGTGGATTGGTGCATCTAAAAAGGGCTTACAAAAATAGAAGCATTGAACATTGGATGGTGCAATTGTATAAAGAACTCAGATATCAAACCTCTGGCTGGGCTTACAAACTTGAAGGAGCTGCAAACTTATCGAAATAAAGTCGCAGATTCAGGCATTGTTTATGTAGGCTGTCCGGTGACTGTGGCATGCATGGATACAATTTCAGGTCTTGTTGCTTTGACATATCTCAACATAAAGTCATGCTGTATAACTGATGCTGGAAGCTAAAAGCTGAAGAACTTTTGAATTGAAAGACTCTGAACATGGCCTATAACAATATTACACATGCTGGCCTAGTACATCTAATGGTCATTATTCATAGCCAGTTTGGTTCATGATGCCTCAGACAGCTTAGAGGAGATGCAGTTAAGCCAACAGAAAAAATCTCCTTAAGGAAGTCACACAGCAAGTAAGGTTATGTTCCAAATTTTGAAATTTTGATGGTTTTCCTTATTGCATTTTTTCTTGAAGAATCATATATCCCCACTCAGTTTTGAAAAGCTTTGGAGCAGTTGAAAAGAATATTTAAATATAAGGAAGCTCAAGATAGCAAATTTTTGGTATTAAGCTATGTTTTAGTGATTACACAGCAGTTTCGTAGCGCGCTACGAAACTGCTGAAGATGATGCCTAATGCACAACAGTTTCGTAGCGCACTACGAAATTGTTGTAGCTACATAATTAAAACTCAGTCAACCAATTTTGAGGGACCGAGGGGAAAGTTTTGAAAAATGAATCTCTTCAAAGGATCATGTAACAGGTGTCAACATTCAACAAGGGAAAAACAGGTGGAGGAAACATATATTTGAACTCTAAACCTTTTGTTATAAAGTGATCATAGTTACTACAGTTCATGATATGTCGGATAGCTTGGATGAGGTTTTTTCTTCACACATGGGAAAGGTCGACAACACATAAAGGACGTGGCACTTTAATACATTTTTGTATAATCAAAAGAGAAGGACATGGTTCATTGGTTTCGAATATCTTTGAGGAAAACCAAAAGCAAATAAACAGGGGCAGTTTCCTACTTTTTAGGAGAAATTGAGAAGATGTAACATTAAGGGCCAGCAGGCAGCTACAAACACCTACCACATCCAAACTAAAAGAGACCACTTGTCAAAGAACGAGAATTAATTGTAATTAAGGCTGTTATTAGCATGATATGGAGTTAGACTCCTATTTGCCTTAGATCTCTAAAAAGTCTAGTTAGCAGTTTGTTACGTTTAATAGGTAGTTAAAGTTTGAATAGGTGCCATAAGAAGTAGAATTCGAGTTCCCCTCATGTTGGAGGAGGAATCTCAGCCTTGTAAAAGAATTCTATATATAGGAGAAAGAGAAATGTACCAGGGGTTGGAAATTTATTAAAAAAGCTCTGATATTTGGCTTTATGTAAAGACTCTGTTTTAGTAATACAAGATTGGCTTTGCTTCTCAGGACTCAGGAGGGATTCGATATTCAGAATGTGTTGTATTGTTCTTTTCCCAATATTTGCAGCGGTATGAATGTGTAATCACTTAGAACTCACTCATGGTGCTCTAATTTCCTGTATACATTCATAGACTGTGTGGTCCTATATGTTTCTGGTATGTTCTAAATGTGTTGAATCCTGAATGCCTTGACTTCTATGTAAGGTTGATACCTTTGTTATACTGAAATGATGTTGACTCCATAAGCCCAATGGATAGTTTCTAATTGTGTTTCCACCAGTCACATTTTACCTTTGTTTCACAAGAGTTAGCCATCTTAATCATAATCAAAAACATTAATCCTTTGAGAGAGCCCTCTCTATTTGGGGAGGCTAAGCCTCAACCTAAAGTAGGTTTGAAATAGTTACTCAAAGTCTGCCTGATCACAGTAGCCTATCAGGGCCTGATTTTGAGATAACACCTTCATGCATTCTTCCAACGAAAGATATCCATTTCCTTTGATCATACTCATGAGGTAGAGTATCTATCCCTGTTATCTGCAAATATATGATGACATGACCTATCTTATCAAACATATGCATAAACACCTTCCTTCTTTTGGTCTTATAGACTTCCTTCAACAACGTCTTTTGATTGAGAGTACTTCAACCAACTCGACATGCTACATTCCTCTATTATCATACCATCATTCTTTCAAGCAATGATTCCCATCTAAGGTGGAATTCTTTAGTGAGACAGTTTATTCTTCCAAGAGATGAACCTTATAATGAAGATTCCAATGGAGGATATTGATTATCCTCATTTTTAAATGCTCCTTTCCAGTGATGTATGATAATTTGTATACTAGATGACTTTATTCTACTCATAAGTACTACTGATTCTTTCAATGGGTTTTGCAAGAGCTACTTCCTTCTAATGATGACTTCCATAGACTTATAATTCAACTGTTTTTCAAGCTTCTTATGCTGATTTCAAGAGCTCTTGCTTCAATGGTATGTAATAATGATGCCATCTCCTAAATGATGCATCCTTTCATAATGATTTTCTTCTTGACTGTAATGGTGGAGGCATTTTTTGCCCTTATCTCCATGTTGCGGAGATCCAAAAATCCATAGTTATAGAAATTCCTTCTTCCATAATGTTTCTTAGAATATAGGTTTAGCCTATCCATATTTAATTCTTTTACTTGTAATATTTATTGACAAACACCCCAAGGATAGTATACGATACCAAAATATGATGCCAATATTTCTAGGGTTTTCATGCAATTAAGAGGTCATCCTAGGGCTTCTAAAGTTCAAACCCTAGATCAAATTTTATTCCTTATGTCATGCTAGGGTTTATCCCTTCCCTGGATTTCTAACAAACCCTGGAATCATATTTTCAACCCTAAAACATAAAATATATACCATACATACCTTATGGTTACTTACCTTTGTTGTGATGACTTGCAATTCTGGATGCCATCTTCATTGATGTGAGATATTCTTCACTGTAATCATCTATTCCTTCATTCAAGTATATTATTACAAAGCCCTTATTCACTGTCCATACTACTTCACAGGTCTTCACACAAAACTGATAGCTACAAGTTCAACAATATTTTTAATGATGGTACAATACCAACATTTGCTTGATGACTTAGAATGCTTCAGGTTTGCTTCCTTAGTTCTTTCAAGATTCTTCACAGTGAATGGATATCTTCCAAAAGTTAGATCCTTCTATGGTATTCTCTTTTATTGATCGATTTTCCAGAGAACAAATATATATGATCTTGGTTAATGCATTTTTTGTTCCACAAGGACTTGATCACCATAGGAGTGAAATTTAAAATTAGAGTGAAGTGGATTTGTCACAAGGACATATCTTAGAGATAGGATTTATGCTATCACAGAGATGGAGGGATCTTATGTATGCCCAGAAGAGGATCTGATATTTAGGAACAAATATTGACTATGCTTCCTTTTAGAATTTCCTTTATCACTTTTTGCTAGGAGACTTCAACTCTTGAATGAGGAAAATAATTGTACTTACTTCAGAGTCTCAGTTTTGTAGTTTCTACTATAGATTTTACTTCTCAAAATGATGAAAATAGTCCTTCTATGATGCCCAAAAGCTCATTTTCTTTGTCAACATATTTTGACCTTTTTATAGTGGAAGGATTAGGTCTTCATCCTCCTAGGTGAACATACCTATATGTATGCATGCCTTTATGGAATATAGCCTTTTTGTTCCATCTTGTAGTGAATTTGTCTTTCAAAATATCTTGATGGTTATACTTCTTCATTGCCTCTATAATAGATCTAGTAATAGAATTAAGCCCATACTTTGACCATGTCCACTTGGAGATGTCTTTGAATTCGACCATTAAGTAGCTCTTCTTTAGGATTCAATGTTCTTCTTGATGTCTTCTGCTTTCGTTGATCCTTATTTTAATGCTTCAATCCTTGAGTGTCCTTTACTAATATTCCTTTCCTTTCCTTATCTCGTTACCTTAGATTTGATACCATGTTTAGAAATATGGGGGCAACAAGTGTAGGTGATCTCTCTTCTTTGATAACTATTTGAGGTGTATTTTTACTTTTCTTGTTTAGCTTCTTCTTTGATTTGATTATTATTATTATACTCTTCAAAAAAAAACTACAAAACCATAAAGAAAAATAATAAAAGGTACAAAATATATAGGCAATCATCCAAGGTCAAAACCTCTCCAATATGAGAGGAAAACCCATGAGAAATCTTATTCTTATAGAATCTCTAATTGAAGAATTCCAAGACCTAGACCCTTGAAAAATACTTCTAGTCAAAGACATCTCCAAGACCAAGTAAAATTTCTTTCTTCTAGAAGTTTCTTCTCACAATGTTAGCCTAAGTTAAACTTATCCTTTAAGCCTTCAGGCTTGTAATGATGACTGTAACTTCGGCCCTCTAAGTCTACAATTCTTGACTTGTCTACAACTACTGCAATTCTTGCACATGTGAATGGATTATGGTTAGAATGATATCTTATTCCCTTTGCTTGGTGGTTTCCCTTCTCTTCATCAATTCAACCTTTAGATCAGTTTATAAGGAGGCCAAAATTTGACTATAATTTGTGATCTTTCTGCAATTGTATGAATCCCTAATTTCCTCGCATGTGTGGAAGAGAATAACCCAGAAAATAGACCCACAAGTGCTTTAATATTCTTCCTTCCATTTCTTCTTATCTTCTCTTGCATTTAGACTTCCTTTTTCTTCCTTGATCGAAGTCTTTCTTTCATGATTTATTGTCTCCTTTACATAGGCCGAGGTCTCCTTTATATATGCATTCTATCCCATTCATTAGGTTGAATTGTGGTTGTCTCTAGGATGACTTGTTGCTTCATGATGCCGACTTGATGCTTACCTCTTTGACAAGGTCTTGGATGCTCTTTTGACTCTATTTAACTCAAATAAATTTTCTTTTACAATATGTGATATGCTCAAATGTGTCTTCAATACATGAATATGACTCATTTGAGTTGTAGACCAAATGTCATGCCCTAGAAGCTCTCAATGGGAGCTTGATCTAAAATAAAATTCCTTGAGCATGAAACAATGCCTAAAACATAACAACAATAATTATATTTTAATTCTTTACATCAATTACATAAAATCATGATTACATGTAATTATGAAGACCGAACCTATTTACATGTTTCAACAATAATAAGATTTCTACTCAAGATATTCTTATTGATCTAAGATAGGCTTTGATAAGCTTAGTAATTTTGACAATCTCACAAAAAAGGATGCCTTGACTTGATGATTGAGTAAAGAAGTGATGTTGTGATTATGATCCTTAAAGTATGAAGAGGACATATTTATATGACTCTAGCCTTTGATGAATATTTAATGACATGTTCATATGTGACAATGAAGCAAGTTGATTTGTTATGGCTATGATACATATATGTCTGAGAATCTAATATATTTTGATGATCTGATAGTTTTGTTGATGCATGATAGTATTATTATAGACAAGTTGATGTCTTGATGATGATTGAATAAGCCTCCATTAGACGGACAAACTCTCCATGAGATCACAACACCTATTACTGTTTGCAAAATAAAAGACTCTTGATTATTGAAGCAAGGTTTTTGGACATGAACAAATGATCGTTTGGCTTTCTCCTAGTCCAATCCCAAACCATTGGGTGAAAGGCTTAAGGGTGTAGCTATAGGCCTCCCAACCACACAGAAGAAGGCTTATGGGTGCAATTGAGCCTTTAGGATTCAAAAACTAAAATCTTGTGCATGAAATCAGGAGAACACCATGTATATAACAAATCTAAAGACATGAAGTAGATGATAGAGAGTTCTATGGATAGAGAAGTTAAGGAACAATGAGGTCTACATAATGTTTGACTTGTTGAAAAAATGTGAATGTATTGACTTATCTTGTGTTTATAAGGGTTTGTAGTATGCGATGATTTTTATCCTGAATGAATGAATGGAATAAACTTACATTTCTTGTCCTTGGTGCATGCATCAGAAATAAAATATATTATGATCATATATGTAAACAATGAAATACAATTAACAAAGAAAATAAAAATATAGCCCTAAGGAAAACTGTTGTTGGGAAAAGTATCCAATACGGAATGACCCTATCCCACTCTAAGGGTGATAGTACCTCAGCAACAATCAAAGCAAAGCTATTCGAGATTACTTCTTTATGAGATGTAAGAGAGGAGAGAAAGAGATCCACTAACCGATGTCTTCCGCTAATGATTGATCCAATCTTCTCTCTTTGCTGCTTGCTCCCAGCTCCTTGCTCTTTCACTGGCCCAGCTACACCAAGATCCTGCAAAATGGCAAGAGAGGGAAACTACAAGAAGTATACATTCATAATTGATTCAAGGATTAGAATAAATCAAATACACAAGTATAACAATACACCATTGAGACACATGCATATAGAAGAACCTCAAATGCTTTATTAATGGAAGAAGTAAAGTTCAGGAAGTGATACAACCATAAAAGGCCCAATCCAGCATCACCTCCCAGCAGAAAGAAATCTCCTCTTCACCTCCTTCAAAGCAAATCACCCAATAGTTCTATACTCAAACCAACAGCACTTCCTTACATTCACAAGATTCCAGCCTCCCTAGACCTCATGAGAGAGCTCTATATATAGGAGTTTTGGAGAAAGGATGAGTCAGCTTGTAGCTGGCATGAAGCTGACTAGTGTCCTCTCCCACTTCAGTTATTCTTCAGTTCTTGAGTCCACTTGGAGGTTCTTGCTTCCACTTGGAGATCTAGACCCTCTTACTCATCACCAGTCGAATTCTCTGATCCAAGTGTCATTTTGGAAGCTTCCTGGGCATTGACACCTTGAGGAATGACTGTGCCACTTGGCCAAACTCGCCCAGCGCAGGTAGCCTTCTTTGCAGTTGACATTCAGCACAGGTACACAGTGGAGCAGTTGACATTCAGCGCAGATGCTCAGTGGAGCAGTTGACATGATCCAGAATTAGCTTGTTTTTTAGTGTTTTCAGGTGGAGAACTGATATTCAGTGCTGTGGTTTGCTGACCTTGTTCCTCTAGGGGTAGGAACAACATGTTTAGGGACTTTGGATCCCTTAGATTATTGACATTTCATGCTTCATGCTGTAAGGCACAAAAATGTCTATAACAGTTGCCCCCTAAAGTATGAGGTCGTTTATCGGGTGAAATGCTTTATCAGGAGGATCCGAAGTTCATTCAATCGCTGAGAGGTGACCTGTAATAAAATACAATACAATACATTATGATTCATTCTGCTTTCATGATCTAGCTGAGGCGGGCATTCCCATGCTCAGCTTTATAAATTCATTTTGGTACATATAACAGACGATCGTCTGATAGTAGACTAATAATTCTCTGCTGAAATTATCATCCTTTGAGTAGGATGATCATCTGCTGTAATGATGTACATGTCAAATGTCTTTATATTTCCTGAATATATATCGCAGCCCGGATGGATGAAACTAGATCCGGGGTCTTCAAACTCGTTCGATCTTCACTCTAAGTACAAGTCGATCCATGTGAGAATTGCACTGAAGTCGAACATGGAAAGACATCGCTTGATTACCGGTCAATGATGTAGACCGTTAACAAGCGCGAGAGGAATCACCGATAATGATAATGACCCTCAAGGTACTGCAGCACAATTCATGTGGTGTGAATAAAGGACTTGGCGTCGAACACCACGCAAAATCTTCTGGTCGAAGGTCATTGATGTATACCTGTCGCCGGAAGTGAGAAACTTGCCATTGAGGCATGCAAGCTTCAAAGTACTGAGGGGGCTGTTCCTAGATCAACTTCTTGGAGAATGAGCTGAAGTCGACAAGAAGTGATCCGTCAAAGGAGGGCCTTAATGAATCCCACATCAGTGACACGGAACGGAGCTAATGATTTTAGTGGAGGTGAAAAAAATCTGTGACATATGATTCAAGGTGGCGATCATGGATGGATGAAGGATAATGTATGGCAGTGGATGGGACACGGTTGACTCTTTCTGAACAACATCTCTTGAACATATAACGACACTAATGCGATGGATCGGTAGCATTACCCCAAATGTGGATGGTTTGGCGAGACCATGGTGATGAGACCGGTGAATGAAACAACCCAACCCGATGTGATACGGAGGAAAAGTGTCATGTTCAAGAGCGACTTGCTACCATTAAAGCTTTGAGGTTCTCCCAATTTTTCCCCAGTCATTTCTGACCAGTATCTCTTTATTTTTGTCAAGCTTGAGGAGGATAACATATGCTTGTTCTATAACCTGCCCTTCGGGCAAGCCCATCGCTATGTTTTAACGAGCCTAGCGATAGGGAAACTCGTTCTCGTCTAAAGACAAGTTTGTCGCTATTTAATCATTTTAACGAGTCTAACGACAAGGAAAACTCGGTCCTTTTCATTTTTAGAGAGTCTGAAAAGGTACAGAAAGTTAACTCCAAAATTCCTTTTCCGTCATCTAATCCCTTAAGTCCGAAAAAGTATAAAACAATACAGAAGGGATGAGTTTTCGATAATTTTAACGAGCCGAATAAAACAAGCGCTCGACCTTTTTGTGTAATAATCCCTTAGGTCCAAAAAGATTAAAATCTAGAGGAGGGATAGCTCTTCTGGTCACTTTAACGAGCTAGAAGGCCAAAACTCGGCAAACTTTTCATATTTTACGAGTCAGATGAAAAGAGCTCAAAGAAGACTCGTCTTTTGAGGAACGAGTGATAAACAGGGATAGCAGCAAATTCCAGGTACAGGTTGGAATTTTCCAATCACGGCAGTGTCACAAGGATGGCTAGGTGAAATCACTCTTCGCAGCTGTTCCTCAAAATAGGTAAACAATCATATGGAGGTGAACGATCGGCCAAATGGAATGGAGGTGGCAGGTGCAAAACACGACCAAGGCTTTTATGGCTAATAAATTTACGATCACAAAGGTTATTTACCGGAAATAGGTTCATTTTTTATTTTAAAATGAGCTTAAACGCTGGTGGAAACATTTGCTCATTACTTATGTTTATTTTTTAATGAGCATGAAGTCCGCGTTAAAACTGCTCAGATCTCGCTTTTCTATTTTTTAACGAGCATAAATTCCGCGGTAAAACTGCTCGATTATACCAGTCATAAGATAAGAATGTCTCCTGTGAGATAGCTATTTTTTATGGAGCTTTATCTCACGAAGCTATGCTCCTAATTTGGCAAATTTTGACCTTTGCCCCACATCCTTTCTTTATGTAAGTTAGGAAACGACTAATCCAAAAAACAGGTAAATAACCGCTCTTTGCTTACACTCCAAAAGGTTTGCATGCCCCCAGGTCCAAAGTACAATTTCAAGGCTGCCCCTACTTATCCATCAAAACATTTGTTTTAAAGGGTGAGGCTTACCTCTTTTAGGTTACCCAAAGATTGTTCTGTTAATCTTTCAAACTGAACACTTCTTCGGCGATGCCTACCGAAATAGACAAAGGTGGGTGAAAAGCAGATTATTTCACTCACATAACTTTGACAAAAGAATCTTGTTCCAGAACAACCCCTCTTCCTTCTTTCGGACGGGGTACGGACTAGTCATATTCTCCCGCGGAAATTCTACCTTATACCCAGGGTTTTTTCTGCCCAAAACAGACCAGGATGCATGCCCCCCGGGTTCCAGTCCCATCTTTCCGAATCACTCGCACTCATGGGGAAGAAGGACTGGGGGTGGAGACATTTCTTGATTGAATAGACCATTCAGGGTTGGTATGTGACTATTTGCGATGCGTGATCCCGGAAATGAAAGTTGGTCTACGAGCTTGACCATTCTTCCTTCGTGTGGAAAACACATTACTCTAAAGAGTGAGGAGACTATTGCTCCCATGCAATATATATAGTCTCGTCCAAGGAGTAGGTTATAATCCAAGGGTCCTTGAACGACCATCACGTTCATTTGAACGGTCTTCCCTTTCAATGTAACAGGCACATTGGGGAGGATCCCTAATGGTCGACTGGTTCCTTTATCGAAACCCGAGAGATTTCTTATCTCAGGCAAAAGTGCCGGGGAACCCAGTGCTTTCCAAGCAATAGAGGAAAGGATACTCACAGATGCCCCTTCATCAATGATAGTTCCAGCCATTACCATTCTGTAGATTTGGACTATGATTCTGAATGGTATACTGGCTGGTAACCGGGGTCTGCCTAGTTGGTTCCAATCAAAGGACACAACCAGGTTGCTTGGTGGTGGGACCGAATACACGGCCGGATATGACCCTGACGATGTTCCTTCCTACGATAAAGGAATGGGCGCATTGCCCTGATGCCCATCAGAGTCGGTGTTGATGAAAAGAATCTGGACGGTGTCATCCTTATTCTCTTCAGTGAGGGTGTCATTTGAAGATGAATCTTCATTGACGGTGTCATTTGAAGATGAAACCTATGAAGGCAGAACCGGGTCAACTGCCGTTTCGACCTTTGGACTTTCGTCCGGTCTGGATTCAGTAGGTTCATTTTCAATGACTGACGCTTCAGCTGACCACTTGAGCGGGCCAGCTGTATTTTCAACCAACGAAGGACTTGGCACGAGTTTTTTGTATCCAGGAGGAAGTCTCAACGGTGAAACTGGGCGATCTTCCAAAACTCTCTTCGCTTCGTCTAAGAAGGGACAACGGTGGATGGCGTGATCGCCTTCACACAGTCTGCAGGGGGATCTTGTTCCCCCTCTTTGTCTTGAACCTTCACTTTCGCTGGTTGACGGTAAGCATTCAACATGACTATCAGAGGTTGATGCTCCCGAATTGTGCAACCGAGGGGACCAGTCCCTTAGTATCCGGGGAATATAGGGACAATCTCTATGGAAGTGGTCTCCTCTACATATGACACATGGCGATTTAGGCCCGGTCTGTGCTGTGTGTGGATTTTTGTCAGATGTCTTTTGCTTGCCCCCAGTCACCTTAGGCTCCTTCTTCTTCTTCTCTTTCTTCTTCTTCTCCTTCTTCTCCATGGGAGCTTGGCTTTTTCCGGCTCTACCTTGCGAAGATGAAGGATTGCAGGAAGAGTTATAGGAAGTAGAAGGCTGGTGGGCAGCTCTAGACTGATCTAACTGTTGACTCGACTGTTCAGGAACCATGGTGTTCTGAACTACATTGGTTGAGAATAGCCAAATAGGCAGGCCAATTGTCAGTCCTGGAAGCGATAATGTGGCCATGTGGGGCGCACCAACTTCTCCCCAAGAGGAGAAAGGACTAGGATTTCCATCATGTGGAATTCCTTGGTTGGAGCATTCCATGTTCTCAACCTACAGATCAACGCAGGAATAGGAGGTGATTATGTTTCGTTTAAAATAAATTTTATAACGACGCTTTAGACACAACTTGCTTTTTCATTTTTTAAGAGTCGAGAAAAAGCTAAAGATGACTCTAGTCTCCTTCGATGTTTTAACGAGCCCGAAGTGACAAATGCTCGGATGGACTTTTTCAGTTATAGAGTTTGAAAAAGGCCAAAAGAAACTACTCTGGAGTTCTAGGCAGAGGGTGTGCCAAACTTTTCGCAAAACCACAGAATACGTTTTACGGTACGAGTGGTCGATCTTCGTGAATGCTGTGTTCACTGCATTGCGATCAGTAGGGCGGCCGACACGGTTTCCTATGGATAAAGGCTTTGTTCCTATAGGGGTCTCCCAATATATACGCGACGGCACGTGGGAGCACAAGTCCGTATTGATACTTATCGTTTCACCGTGGAGGAATCACCCAACCACTCAACGCTAAGATATCACGTTTAACGACGCCGGAACACGTCTCTAGCTTAGACCTCTATGTGTTTGCGTTATGTTTCAATGCGTTGTTATGTAAATTCAATTTATTTTAAGGTTGATCTTGTTTAGCAGTTTGCCTTTATGGATCACCACGAGATGTATAGTAACACTCCTAAATGCAGTCTAAGATGATAAGCAAGCTTTTCAATCTTTCAACTTTGAAAATATTAACTACTGAGGGAAAAGAAAGACATCATCTTTTCACACAGATCATAGAGCACACACTAATGCACTTTTCCCTAAATCAACATGCAAACTGTCACAATGCATATGCACAATGCAGGTATTTCTTTTCTCTTTCTTAATGTTGATGTAATACAAAAAGAAAGTTGTTGTATAATTTCAAATTCAATTTCAAGTGAAAGCAAACAAGCTTGTCCAAAATCAAAAGACACCTTAAGATTTACTTGTTTCGACACTAGAAATATATAAATTCAAACCATATGACGAAAGCAAAAGCTCAATCAGCTATGAACAGCAAATAAACTAACTCTTAAGATCAAAACGACACTTATCACAGGTCTAGATCTAAGAGGCCACAACAAGACTAGTTCACTTTCGTTACGGGAAACTGTAAATGATATAAGAAATACACAAAGAACAAATACAGTTTCTTTATACAACCGAGGCGGAATAGTGGCAAGGAAAGTTGGTTTCAGATAGGTACATTGACTGATAACAGGCTGCAAAAACAAGGATGAAAACAGGGCAATAAACAGCAGGGAACCCCAGTAGCACAATGCCAAACTGGTTCAGCGCAGGTGGTACACTGTCAGTTTGACATTCAGCGCAGGTAGTCCCTTCGGGATCTGCGCTGAAATGCAGACTGCCTTCACAGTGCCTGCACTGAAGAGATAAACTTTCGTTTTTCTCAGTTTCCGGGTCACAGATTGCTAAAAAATTCACAGTTTTTGGCCAAATCAGAAGCTATCAATCAAGTACACACTAAGGGATGAAAAGGAGGATGAAAAGCTATCACTAAGAGCTATTCAGAGTCCTTGTGGATCAGCTCTTCAAATCATAAACATGCCCAGAAACTGAGCTAGAGTAGCTGTCCTCTACTTTGCATTTGAAAGATCCAAATGCAGTTCGATTCGGTACTCCCTGTGTTTATGAAATGAATAGCAAAAACACAAACAACCAACAAGATACGATCCCCAGCGGAGTCGCCAATTTGTTGTTGGGAAAAGTATCCAATACAGAATGACCCTATCCCACTCTAAGGGTGATAGTACCTCAACAACAATCAAAGCAAAGCTATTCGAGATTACTTCTTTATGAGATGTAAGAGAGGAGAGAAAGAGATCCACTAACCGATGTCTTCCGCTAATGATTGATCCAATCTTCTCTCTTTGCTGCTTGCTCCCAGCTCCTTGCTCTTTCACTGGCCCAGCTACACCAAGATCCTGCAAAATGGCAAGAGAGGGAAACTACAAGAAGCATACATTCATAATTGATTCAAGGATTAGAATAAATCAAATACACAAGTATAACAATACACCATTGAGACACATGCATATAGAAGAACCTCAAATGCTTTATTAATGGAAGAAGTAAAGTTCAGGAAGTGATACAACCATAAAAGGCCCAATCCAGCATCACCTCCCAGCAGAAAGAAATCTCCTCTTCACCTCCTTCAAAGCAAATCACCCAATAGTTCTATACTCAAACCAACATCACTTCCTTACATTCACAAGATTCCAGCCTCCCTAGACCTCATGAGAGAGCTCTATATATAGGAGTTTTGGAGAAAGGATGAGTCAGCTTGTAGCTGGCATGAAGCTGACTAGTGTCCTCTCCCACTTCAGTTATTCTTCAGTTCTTGAGTCCACTTGGAGGTTCTTGCTTCCACTTGGAGATCTAGACCCTCTTACTCATCACCAGTCGAATTCTTTGATCCAAGTGTCATTTTGGAAGCTTCCTGGGCATTGACACCTTGAGGAATGACTGTGCCACTTGGCCAAACTCGCCCAGCGCAGGTAGCCTTCTTTGCAGTTGACATTCAGTGCAGGTACATAGTGGAGCAGTTGACATTTAGCGCATATGCTCAGTGGAGCAGTTGACATGATCCAGAATTAGCTTGTTTTTGAGTGTTTTCAGGTGGAGAACTGATATTCAGTGCTGTGGTTTGCTGACCTTGTTCCTATAGGGGTAGGAACAACATGTTTAGGGACTTTGGATCCCTTATATTATTGACATTTCATGCTTCATGCTGTAAGGCACAAAAATGTCTATAACGAAAACTAACAAGGGTTTATGGAGAATTGATGGCAACCATTGCATGACAAGGGATTGTTGGAATAGTCTCCTCAATTTGTAGATCTTGTGAAGGTTCCACTCGTTGATCTTCTTGATCTTCATAGTCTATGTAGAATAATTTTTTCTCATTAAATTTATGCCCCTTATTGTACTTGGTTTCAAAATTGAAACATAGGCCATTCTCTCTTCTTTCATCCATTTGCTGGGTTAATATTGCTGGTTTAGGAAAGGGGACATGGTTTTCTTTATTATTATTAGTGACCAATTTTATAGTGGCATATATTTTTACTTTCAACTTTCCTTGTCATATTGAAATCATGCTCTAGAGATTTAGGTTCAAATAGACACACCTTATGTTGGATTCTTTTCTTTAAAGTTCCCATAAATAGGTATAACAAATTATCCTCTAAAATATTATTTATTCTAAGACTCAACTTTTGGAATTATTGATTGTGCTTTGTAACAAAATGGTTTTGTTCAAGATTTACCAATTGAATAAATAATATATTGTGCTTAATATCTGCATAATGTGCTATGAATTCCCTTGTAAAAATTGACAAATATTATAGTCAAATCCTTTTTATTTTCACAACCATTGATATCATAAGTGTTATTCTTGTTGTAAAAACATGGATGAAGTTATGGTTAACTTTTATAGAATGACCGCTTGATGTAGATCAAAGCATCGTTCCATTTGAGATATCCATGTTATAGGATCATTATCATCAAATTTCCTCATATCGATCTTCAGAATTTAGTAGTTCCTTGGTGTTGACTTGAAGCCTTGATAATGTGGATCTTGGATTGAAAATTCAAGATTATGGTTATGTGTTTCAATATTTGTGCTCTCTAATCGTGATAAAATATTTCCCCAAGGTAATTTAGTTCAACACAATGATTCTCCTTATTATCATTATTTTCTTGGATCTCAATATTCCTATTAAGAAGACTCTCCAAGAGAAGATTTTCCATGGCATTCATAGATTTTTATATTGCTTTCTAGTTTTCATTCATCTTTTTTCTATCTTTTCCTTATTATCAATCATCTTATTTTTTAGTCTTCATTTATTTTCATTCATCTTCTTTTCTATTTCTTCATTATTTACATTCATCTTCCTTTTTATTCCTTCCTTATTTTCATTCATCTTCTTTTCCATTTTCTTTTAAGTTTTTCTTGAGAACTTGATAAATCCATTCTTTCCAACACACTACTATCCATTCCATTAACGTTCTTATCAAATTGAGATGACCTAAATTCTAAGTATTCACTTTTTTCATGATTCAAGGATGAACCTTTAGTAGGTTTAATTGGTGTAGTGCCTTTCTTTGGAAGCATGCTGGAAAATAATATTAATACTCCTCTTTATCACATTTTTCAGTCTGAAAATCAAAATGAATCTTCTAATCAATAGTTAGGTTACTTGTAAGTTCATACCTTTAAAACCTTAATTTGGAGAATCTTTGTATGGATAGATTTTTTCTTTCTATATCTCTACGATGGATTTGGAATTTTGATTTGTAATACTTTGATATGTCTTTTCTGTAATTCCATAGGCGTGACTAGAATTTGATGTGTCAAGTGAACATTATGGTAACTTTTCCAAAACTTGTTGATTTTTTTTCCTCTTTCCACGAACAAACTTATATAACATTCCATGCATCCAATTCTTCAAATAAAATTATGAAATTGACCCTATGGTCCTTCTCTATGTCTCATAATATCCCTCAATATTTCACAGTATGAAAGTCCCACAAAAGAAGATATGGAAAAAATAACAAGATGACACGTGTAAAATTTATTTTAGGATTGTTGAAAAACCCTAACTCCCAAAGGATATAAGTCCACAAGTATAGCAAACCAAATTTTGAAATTTTAACTAGATGTTTTTTGAGATTTCTCCTCAATATGATCTAAGTTTCACTATCTGAATTCTCCCAGAAAAAAGGTTATTGAAAAATTTCCAAACTAACCTATTTGGAACTAATTTTAGGAGCATTTAGGAACCTTGAATTACAACAAATATCCAAAGTTATAGTGAAACAAGATCTAACATTTGAACTGGATTTTCATGGAGATTTATCCTCAATGTGGTTCAAGTTTCACAACTTGAAACCTCCTACAAAAAATGTTATGGAAAAAATTCTGAACTGGCCTATTTGAGACTAACTTTAGGAACATCTAGGAACCCTATTAAACCCCTTACAACATATCTATAAAAATGTAGCAATCCAAGATCTAAAATTTGAGCCACATGTTGCTTGATATTTCTTCTCTATTCTCCCAGTTTCAATGTCTAAAATCTCACAAAAAAATGTTTTAGTGAAAATGCCACAATGACTTATTTAAGGCAACAAAACGCTAGGATCATGTGTTCTTATACCAAATGTTATGAATGTTGTGGCTTTTAAATGATAAGAAACCAACAATTATAGTCCTATTTGAGGGAGAAACTTCATTTTACAATGAATACAATGTACAATACAATATTTGATGGTCCCTAAGTCTAGGTCTCTTTGGTATATATATATATATATATGAGACAAATGGTATAATTATAATAAAATGAGACCATGAGAGATTCTAGCCACCACAAAAATATAAAAATAGAAATATAATAGCTCAATATCTAGGGATTAATAAGGAATTTTATAGTTAGATGGACCATATATAATGCTTACCATGCCCACATTTGGATTTGATGGTTTTTCAATGTTTTAGCACATGGATCATGTTTTTACATGACTTCTTGTTATTTATATACGAGAATTTTTTGTATTGCTGCTTTGTATTCACATAATTGAGCTCAATAGTCCCATTGATCTACTTTTTAGTCATTAATTGGGCCTCAAAATGTTTATCTTATTTTATCTGCATATATTTTTTTTCCTATCATGGGAAATCTTCCAGTTCTATTTAATTTTTACCATTTGCTTGAGAAAGTCTGGCCCAACATGGCCCTATCCAGTGGGTTGTCCTAACCCATAAATGTTTTTCATTTTAGTCATTATAATTTCTCAAATGGGCTCATATTCAAGGATGTGTAATGTTCATTGTTGTATGCAAATTGAACTAGATGCAAATATTTTCATCATTTCAATGGTTTTTCCGTCACATATATCTTGAAATATCCTCAATCACTTGATCGACCCTCTCATTTTGTACATTTGATTCTAGATGATATGCCTTGGTGAAGTTGGAAATCCTCCCAAATCCTTTGAATAATCTCTTCCAAAAGTTGGAAGTGAACTTCAGATCCTTGTTTGAAATGACCGCCTAAGGCATTTCATGTAGCCTTGCAATTTATTTCATGTATATCTCTGCAACTTTGGGTGCCTTACGTGTTGACTTCACTAAGACAAAATGAAAATAATTAGTAACCACTACCACCATGATGGAATAGTGCTACCTCATAGTTCTTTATAGTTTTCTAATGAACTTAATGGATACAACCTCCCACTTCTACTTAGAGATGGGTATGAGCTAATAGTTCTCTTCGATGTCTATGTTTAGCCTTAACTTTTTGCCACCTTAAACACTTGACTATATATTTTTACACTTCTCTTTTAATACTTATTTCTCTCTTGCCTTGGTACCCTGGATGATCACATAGGGTACATTGTGCATCTCATTCAATGCCATCATTTTAAGATCTCATAATTTTGGAATGTAAGTTTTGGTTTTTTTTTATTATGGGGAATTCATCGTCACTCAACTCATAGTCTTCATACTTGGGTTGCAATTATTCTTTTGTAATCTTTCTTTAATTTGTGCATAATGCTTGATGATCTCTATTTCGAACCTTTGAAATTCTAGGTTTTAGATTAGACTTGAATTGACTAATGGTTGGAGCATGCATTTCATGAATTCTTCCATTGAGTGCATCAACCACCTTGTTTTCCTTCCTTTTTATGTGCTTGATTTCAAAATCATATATAACTAAAATATTTAGCCACTTGATTTGCCTTGCATTTAAAATTGGCTATCCAAATAAATGTCTCAAACCACTATGGTATTTTTTGTTGGAAATATTGTTGTCATTGATGCCAAAGACAAGAGGAGACTATAGTTGTCCAAGATAAAGATTGCAAGATGAAGATTATTGGAAAGATTGTTTGGATACCCTATCTTTGTAGGTCATTTTACTCTGACCTAGCTCAAATGGATCATACGATATGTGGTTGAAAAAATTATTCCAGGATTTTTCCAACGCTATATAGCATTACCTTCTAACTCCATAAAAATGAGGAAATATGAAAGATTCTCTTAAGGTGGCCCGGTTGGAAAGTACAAGTTGACTTAGCTAGTTTTACAAGTTCGCTTTATAAGTGAATGCTAATACATTATAAATAAAGGACATATGAGTGCATTTGAAGATCGTCTAAGTAAGAAGAGATTTGAGGTGTGCAAGTGAAGTTGGGAAACACTCTTTGGGGTTTTAAAGGTGGAGAAAAAATGTGATTTGTGGAGTGAAGAGCCATCTTGGCATTTTCGCTATAATCTATTTTCCGAAATGTTTCAAATTGTGAAATATTCAGGAGACAAATGTAATATCACTAGATACTTGTGGTAAACAATTCAAACTCTATTCCACTATAATTTCATAGATAAGTCCTATGGAAATTAAGGTTTTGAATAATCATGATATCCAAATAGGTTAATATGTAGAAATAACTTTAAATTAGAAAATAACAAAGACAAAACAAATAACAAGATAATAATCGTAATCTCAAACCCTCATTAAAAAACACTACTAGCCCTTATTAAAAAACAACTACTCAACCTTAAGTAAATTAAAACTTATTTATTGACACCAATCCAATTAAATTTTCCATTTTTAGTAAAACCAACCCAATCAAGCAAATTACCATTGAATGAATACTATACATATTTTCTATGCCCTAAAGGTAATCAGAAGATTCCATCTCATTTAAGATTATTACAAACGACACTTACATTTCCCTATTTATATCCATATATAATACCTTGACATAAGTATTTAACCATCATATCTTGAGTTCCTAACTTGCATGAGCTCACCCTAAGGATTTTCTTGCTACCAACTTAAAAGGAAAACCCAACTAACAAACCCAAAAGAGTCCATGAAGAGCATAAAAATATCAAGTTGATATACATGTATGGCGTTAGGTGAGATTTCTAATATTCCATTAGAACTTTGGATTTGTGTGTCCCTTTGACATTAAGGTAAGTGGGAACTACCTGTCCTATAAAGCTTCCCTTCCTAAATGCAACCGTATTCCATGTCTTATATGGACATTACCTTCTCATACATCATGCTGGTACTCTGGGTTTTACACCCACCAACCTGAAAAGCCATGACATTCGTACATAAACTAACCATATTCAGTACCTGTTGGCTATGCTATGTTATGCTAGAGGCTTCCAACAGGAATATTTATCATATAACTTTATTATGTGCTAGCATTTAGTGGCCGTGCATTGTAATAAATATAAATGAATTTTTGATATTGTGCAAGTTGTGTTTTGGAAATTTTGGTTAGTGTTTGTGATTTTTTGGGGCTAAATTTTGATTTTTATTATCTAAAATGGTTTTGATTATATAAATTTAGTATTTTGGAAATTTTTATAATTTTAGATATCATTAAATTTTAAATAATTAAATAGAAAAATATATAAAAAAAATTCTTAAAATTTATAACAAATAAATTATTTTGTTTAAAAAAATGTTTTTAATTAAATTTCTGAATTTATATAAATTGTTGCGGAGATGGATCTTTTGTCTCACAAACAGAAAGATCTTATACACCAATTTGCTGTGTAACCATAACCTTAAAATTAAATAATAATAATAATAATCATTTCTAAACCTATACAACATTATACGACATTTTATCAAATGTTAAATCTTGATTGTGGAACCTGCAGACACTTTTGAACATTCAATTAATATTCTGGAGCTTTCCTAAAAGCAAGCTTTAAGGTCTTGATAGAACGTCTTTTCCGTTTGGAACCTTACACAACAGCTAGGTCCCATTTAAATTTTACATTTATAACAAATTTAAATATAAAAGGCGCTGTAAAATAACCTTACAAAACAGGTAGGTCCCATTTAAATTTTACACTTATAACAAATTTAAATTTAAACATAAAACACGCTGTGTATACATTATCCATGATCAACAATTTCGGGTGTAGCGAATAGTAATTCCAATTGTCAATGAATTTTTTTCAATAAGATGCACTTAAAATGCTGAAGTGGAAGATACGTTATGACATTTGATTAATAATATTTGTTAATCTAAATAAATAAAATATGGAATTTATACTAATTAAAAAGTAACAGAAGCAATGACTTGATTGTCAGGGTTATTATAAAAGGTGAGGTTGGTAAAGGAAAAGATATTAACAGTTTAATGGGCAATTGTAAAAGATAAAATATAAGCCATTAAATTATAATATTATAGGAAGTTTTTTTTTTAAAGGAAAAACTAAATTATGAGAAGGATTTTCATTTATATATATATATATATATATATATATATATATATATATATATATATATATATATGCATATAATTTAGTTGGTATGTTTTGTAAAATTTAAATTAGAATATATGTGAATTTTTTTTTTTTTTTAATTTAAAATTAAAATTAGTTTTGATTTTTTTGTGATTTTTGTTTTAATATATTTGTAATGAATAATATTGCTTAATTTAATTAAATGTGATATAATTTTTTTTCATAAAAATAAAAATATAAGAGAATTTTTTTGCTTGTTGAGCTTGGAGTATCAATAAATTAAAGATGCCTTTTAGTTAACCAACATATTAATATAGAAATCCTTTCACTCTTATATATATCTTGATGATTTTATTGTCAATTGGATTTTGGACTAACCTAACACAAACGAATTCGCAACCCCCATTCTAAGCCGAGTTCCAGAACTCTTTGGTGAGTAATGGGTATGAAAAATGTGTTTTAAGAGAGCCCAACAAATATTGGCAATGTTGCAATCCATAATTGGCACTGAGTAATGGGCATGAAAAAATCATTTTAACAGAGCCCAAAACATATTGGCAATGTTCCAATCCATGATTGATGGTTTTCTAGGCATGTTTGGGTACCGAAAACATTGTATAAACGCTCAAAACAATGCAAAAAATTTCGCACTAGGAAATCACAACTCTTTGCTCATGAAATTGTTGCTCTAGACACCCATGTGTCTAACTTCTTTATTTTCTTGGCTTGTCCCTTTGTTACTAGAGAATCTTTCCCACAAATCTACTAATTGATTTGTGACAGACAACAATTATCCACTTGTCTTATCCTAATGACCTAAACACACACACACACACACACACACACACACACACACACACACACACTTGTATAAATGTAAATGGATGTCGAAATAGATGCTCACATTCTCACTGAAGGTTGATCCTAGCTTGGCTTGTGTGGTTCAATCTCTAGGATCCCTTATTCTTGCCTCTAACACATGTTTTCAACAAACATAGACTATAAGCATATCCAAATTCTATCTCCTTATGCAAATGTTAGTCACATTCTTCTATATAAACAAAGATAGATACATTCATTTATGTGTAATAACAAAGAAATGAAATGGAGGAAAACATTAACATTATATTAAACAATAGTTGATCCATGTTATACAAAGAATGAATTGAAAGTCATGAAAGGAAATGAAACATACCCAAATATATATAACAGATATATATTGAAAACCCAACTTCTATTAATAAATAAAATAATAGAATATTGAACACATATTAGCTAGAACGTTAGTAGCTATCTTTGAAGAGACAGAGATGTCATCTACATGCATTTGTAGAAATTTATTACAAGAGGCTAAATGAATGGCCTTTTAACTTAAAAAAAAAAAGAAACCCTAGAGGTCCAAAGCCATAACCCTATAAGATGAAGTGCCAAAAAATTTACACACTTTGAGGTAGTTCATACATTAACTTACTGGGGCGCTACTTTTGCATACAATATATGTTTGTGGTGCATAATATCTTGTTGGAAAGAAAAATTTGAGGATTTCAACTTTTGGCTAGGGCTAGTGCATGCCATGGCAACCCCTTGCCCCTCAAATGGCTAAAAAATCATCACTTAAGGCCTCAAAATAGTCCTGAAAACTTGGGACCTAATACAAAATAGAAAAATTGCTAAGAATATAGAAAATCATTAAGTTAATGGAAGAGGTGGGTGGCCAATGATATCCAATTGGATCAGCCTCCCCTCCCTGGGAAGAAATGGTCTCCATTGCATAATGTCCTCTCATCAAATGAGGAAACTTCTACTGAACTTGGAACATGGTGATTCACTTGCCTTGGTGAAGAAGCCACCCTGCTTTGACAACGTGATAGATTTGTATGTTTTGTTAGTGGGAATCCTTCATTTTGGTACCCATGATCGAATCCACTATAGCATGTTAAATGCAATTAGGATTGATCTTGATGGGGAAAATTGATCGACTGCCTTTGATGTATCTAACAATGGTGGAAATTATGGTCAAAGTAACTCCACATTAAATATTGGGTGCAAGTTATTAGTTTGAATTTTACTCAAAAGCAAAGGAGTTGTTTCTCCACAGATATCACCTCTAGATCCATCAAACAATGTGATGATAAGAAAATTCAACCCCAAGTAGCTACACTACCACCATCCATATACATATTAGACACAAACAAAGGAAGTGTTCATACCTCAACCCTCACAGATTGGTGTAGATTATGAAAATACCTTGTCATTGAAGATTATTCTCCTAACAAAATACCCCACTCCAATTGCTAGACCCGAGTTCCTATACACAAGCACAAACATACAAAGACAATGCTTGCCTCTGTGGAAGGAAGATTAGCTTATAAAATAAAAATTCAATATAGAATCCTGATGAAGATTTCCACATCATAAACAAGACAATGGAAGGGAAAGGATTTGTATTCATATCAGTATATGAAGTGCAAGACACAATATACTTGGTGCAAATATAATATCCTCTCCAATCCTCGACACCACCCTTACCTCAAGTTATAAGAAGACTCAATTCATCTCACATGCAAGGAAAGTTCTCACATAAATCCACCAACATCACTAGAATATTCTCTCTCTCCACCTCTCCCCTTGAGAGGGTCTTATTATATAGAATTTTTCTTGAACTTGGGAGGATGTATCTTTATACTAAGGGCCATAAGAAGTTGAAAAATTCCCTAATAATTTACCCCCGACAAACTCAGGAACAAATGGGTTAATCTTATCTCCTTGGGAGTAACTTATTCTAGAAATTTGACCTCCAATGCTACCATTCCAAAGACATGTTATATACTCAAGTGTCAGGCCATTCCACTGCAATGGATTAATGGGCGATGGGATGAAATTCCTTGGGAGCAATGGGCTAGTAAAGGAGCACAATAAAGTAGGAAGAAGGATGCATTCATACCATCAACTGAGGGAGGCTAAGATAGGATTCCTCTATTTGACATAAGGTGGGAAAAAAGGGGTATAATAGATGCCCCCTATTACATGATGTTAGAAGAGACATTGATGGTCAAAATTCATTACGAAAACATGTAACAAAATGTGAGGAAGGAGTCAATACCTGTTCGAGAATCTAATCCCAACCACCTGCTAGGTGTTAAAAATTTCCATCCAAGTGTCCCAGTTCAGTTTCAGTTAGTCGAGTTTAGTTCAGTCTCACTGCAATCATTTATTGTTGATGTCTCCAATGTGATCTTATTTAGCGGATTTGTAATATTGAGAACAAAAATCCTCTACTCCACATTGTTATTTTTTTGTCATGGTATCAGAGCCTGACCTGTGTAAGACTCCTTGAGAGCAACAAAGATCAAGAAGCTAGTGAGGGCCAAAAAGTAAGGACAATATCAATTCCCTCAGCTCGAAAGAACGACATATTTAAAAAGAAAAAATTATGCCCAAAGCATCCATGCTCAAAGGCACAGGTGCGTTGACCCTTCCAAACTTATGATGTTGACAATTTTTGCATTTCACTGTAGCCCACCTCCGTCGAAAAGAGAACTAACGACATTTCAACTATAAGCGAGCACGAGGTTCAGGTTCCGTCATATCAAAGTTTAAATCATTTTCCCTGAGTAAAATTTGGAGCATGAGCAACTGAAGTTTCCAAAACAAAGGGTACACAAATCCAAAGTCCAATAGAAAGTGCTTTATTCATAAAGAATTAAAGGGCCCATCGTAATATGTTATAAGGCTCATGGTATTTTGAAAGCCTTATATTTTATTTTTATTTTTAAGTTTTTATTTTAAAAAAGGGACTTTGTTGAAGTGTTCTTCTCAAAAAAGGATGCACATATATATTTTTTTGAAGATAAAATGGTTTATGAAAGTTTTTGTAAGCATTTCCTTTGTAAAAAAGTTGTAGACTCATTTGTTTGTGAAAACCAAGAAACAATGGCATTTTTATTTTAGTTAGATGCGACGTCTATAATGTGTTTTTCTTGTCGATTCATAGTAAGTCTACACTCAACAAATGGAAAATCCAACACGCTAAGAAAGTCAAAGTGACACCATAAGATGTTTGAGCTTTTTTTTTTCTGATGAGAAGAAACAACTAGAATGAATGAAGCAAAGACAACCAAAGAGGCCTGGGGTACCCTTAAAAGGAGTTTTCGTGTAAGGGGGAGTAATCCAGTTGAAGATGAAGGATTTGGTGAATTCCATTGCTCTCATCCACAAGTGGATGAGGAGTAAATATTTGTTATGAAACCAGCTCACAAAAAGATAGAAAAGATAGATGAACGCCTTAGAAATAAGCCTCTTCGAGGGGACAACCTCCTTTACATTACACAGATGAACAATTCTTGGATGATTCAAATGACAAAACCTCCTTTCTATATATAGGATTATATGGGGCACAATAATAATAGTAAGGGATACAACGACAATAGTAATGGGGGGATCACTAATATTATAGGGACCTAACATGCCCCTCTCCTTCAAAAAAGTGTTGTCCTCAACACTTTAGTAGTTATGGATGCTTTTGTATAAAATTATCATCCTCCCATGTGGAATCTTCAATGGGTAAGTTTTTCCACTTGATGAGATACTCTGAAATTGATCCATTTCGTAGCTGTCGAGTTCTTGTTTCTTTGACTGCTTCAGGGTCCAATATGATTTCTCCTTCCTCATCAAGTTCTAGCAATATTTTCTAAACTGGAAGCTTGTCACCTATAACCTTCTTTAAGCATGAAACATGGAAAAATGGGTGCACTCGAGAAGCTGCTGGAAGCTCCAATTTGTATGCCATAGTACCTATCTTTTGCAACACCTTTTATGGACCATAATACTTTGGTGATAATTTGTTATCCTTCTTAGCTTGCTTGAGGGACATTTGTTTATATGGTTGTAGCCGTAGGAATACCCAATCACCTACATCAAAACTTCTTTCGCTACGATGTTGATTTGCCTGCTGTTTCATTCTATTATGTGCCAAGGTGAGTTTATCCTTTAAGATTTGGAGAACTTGTTGTTGATGCTCAATGTGATCTTCCACTGCTTGAACCTTAGAATTTTCTCTTAAATATGATGTGATGGATTGTGGATGATATCCATAAAGTTCCATAAATGGGGTCATTTTTGTTGCAGTATGGAAGGAAGTGTTATACCACCATTCAACCACAAGCAACCATTTGACCCATTGTGTCTATTTATCAGATACAAAGAAACGAAGATATCCTTCCAAACATTTGTTTACTATCTTAGTTTTCCCATCAGATTGAGGATGATAAGATGAGCTATGAGCTAACTGAGTACCAAGACAAGAAAATAAATCTGTCCAAAAATTTCCAGTGAAAATGGGATCTCTGTCACTTACAATAATCTTTGGGTTTCTATGTAGCTTTTGAATTGTTTCCATAAATGCAGTAGAAACTGTACTCACTTTAAATGGATGAGATAATGCACAAAAGTGTGCATACTTGGTAAGTCTGTCCACTACCACCATGATAACACTCTTTCCTTTGGACTTGGGTAAACCAGTGATAAAATCCATTGAAACCTCCTCCCAACATTGGCTTGGAATGGATAAAGGTTGTAATAGTCCTTGAGTCTTAATTGTTTCAACTTTATTTTGTTGGTAAACCAAACATTCCGCCACAAACTTTTGAATATCCGATTTAAGGCCATCCCAAAAAAAATCCTTCTTAACCCTATGGTAGGTTTTTAGAAATTATGAGTGCCCTCCTAAGGGAGAGGTGTGCAATTCCCTAAGAATCTTTTGTTTGAGTTGGGAATTCTTACATAGGTATACCTGATCCTTTTACCATAACGAATCATTTTTCCAAATAAATGTATCATATGTATTGGGATCTTGTTGTATCTTTTGGATGAGTGCCCACACTTCCTCGTCATTCTTCCATTCATCCCTTGCTTTGTTTAACCAATCTGGCTGGATAATAGAAATAGCTCAAAGAAATGATTCCACATCCTCATCCTTTCTCGAGAGTGCATCTACCACAACATTTTGCTTCCCTTTTTTGTAGATGATTTCAAAGTCATAACCCAACATCTTTGTGACCCATTTTTGCTACTCTTCTGAAGATAATCTTTGTTCTAAAAAGTATTTAAGACTATCATGATCTGTTTTTACCTTGAAGTGTCTTCCCATTAGGTAGGGTCGCCATTTCTTAAGTGTATGTAGTATTCCCAACATTTCCTTCTCATAAATATCTTTGTGTAAATACTTTCCTTTGATTGGAAGACTTTCGAAAGCAATGGGTCTTTCTTCTTGCATTAAAACAACACTGATTCCATTTCCCAAGGCATCACATTCCACAATAAAAGTTTTTGTGAAGTCCGGTGTAGCTAAGACTGGTGCTTGGCACATTGCCTCTTTAATATGTTCAAAGGCCTTCATTGCTTTTGGAGTCCATGAAAATGCATCTTTCATCAATAATGTTGTTAGAGGTGCTGCTATTCTCCTATAATTCTTAACAAACTTGCGATAATACCTTGTTAACTCGAGAAATCCTCGTAGATGCTTTATGGATGTGGGGATTTTCCATTCCTTAATGGTTTTAATTTTGCTAGGGTCTACCTTAACACCTTCATGAGATACAATATGACCCAGATATTCCACCTCTTGTACTCCAAAGAAACATTTGGAGATTTTTGCATATAATTGTTTCTCCTCCAATAGTTTGAGCACCATGTCAACATGTTGGACATGATCCTTCCAAGACTTGCTATAGATTAATATATCATCAAAAAATACTAACACAATTTTTCTAAGGAAGGGTTTGAAAATGGAATTCATCAAACTTTGAAATGTAGAAGGTGCATTAGTAAGGCCAACAGGCATGACCAAAAATTCATAATGACCCTCATGAGTTCTAAATGTTGTTTTTGGAATGTCTTCAGTCTTCATTCTGATTTGATGATATCCTGAACAAATATCCAACTTGGTGAAGCAAATTGATCCATGAAATTCATCCAATAATTCATCAATGACAAGAATGGGAAATTTATCTTTAATAGTGAGCTTGTTGAGCTCCCCATAATCTGGACACATGTGCCATGATCCATCCTTCTTGCGAACTAATACTACTGGAGCAGAGAAAGAACTTTGACTAGGTTGAATTATACCAGCCTCTAGCATTTCTGTAACCAAACGTCCAATTTCACTCTTTTGGGCATAGGGATATCTGTACGGCCTAATGTTTGGAGGAAAAATTCCTGGAATCAAATGAATAGCATGATCATGATCACGAATAGGTGGGAGACCTTTGGGAGTCTCAAATACCTTCGAATGATTGTTCAAGGCTTTTTGGAGATCTAGAGAAATAGATGATTTCTATGTGGGAACCTCTAGTGAATATAATTGTGCAATTAGACCTCATTGTTCCTTCTTTAGAATCTTTGTCATACCGTTAGAGCTGATTATCTTTCCTGGTTTCCCTTCAAGACCCCTTAATTCAACTTCCTTTCCTTCCACAAAAAATTTCATGAAAATCAAAAGCTATTGTACCCAAGGATTGTAGCCATTGGACTCCTATTAAAACATCATCACCACCCATTGGAATGGAAGGCATTAGGCTATTCAATACATATTCTCCCATGGATAACTTGATATTATGGCACTTTCCAGAGAAATTTATGGTTCCTCCACTTGCAACCATCACTTGATGTTATAGACATTTTTGTGCCTTACAGCATGAAGCATGAAATGTCCATAATCTAAGGGATCCAAAGTCCCTAAACATGTTGTTCCTACCCCTAGAGGAACAAGGCCAACAAACCACAGCACTGAACAAAAGTTCTCCACCTGAAAACACTCAAAAACAAGGCAATTCTAGATCATGTCAACTGCTCCACTGAGCATCTGCGCTGAATGTCAAGTGCTCCACTGTCTACCTGCGTTGAATGTCAACTGCAAAGAAGGCTACCTGCGCTGGGCGAGATTGGACATGTGGCAGAGTCATTCCTCAAGGTGTCAATGCCCAGGAAGCTTCCAAAATGACACTTGGATCAGGGAATTCGACTGGTGATGAGTAAGAGGTTCTAGATCTCCAAGTGGAAGCAAGAACCTCCAAGTGGACTCAAGAACTGAAGAATAACTGAAGTGAGAGAGGACACTAGTCAGCTTCATGCCAGCCTCAAGTTGACTCATCCTTTCTCCAAAACTCCTATATATAGATCTCTCTCATGAGGTCTAGGGGGGCTGGAATCTTGTGAATGTAAAGAATTGCTGTTGGTTTGAGTTTAGAACTATTGGGTGATTTGCTTTGAAGGAGGTGAAGAGGAGATTTCTTTCTGCTGGGAAGGTGATGCTGGATTGGGCCTCTTATGGTTGTATCACTTCCTGAACCTTACTTCTTCCATTAATAAAGCATTTGAGGTTCTTCTATATGCATGTGTTGCAATGGTGTTGTTATACTTGTGTATTTGATTTATTCTAATCCTTGAATCAATTATGAATGTATGCTTCTTGTAGTTTCCCTCTCTTGCCATTTTGCAGGATCTTGGTGTAGCTGGGCCAGTGAAAGAGCAAGGAGCTGAGGGCAAGAAGCAAGGAGAGAAGATTGGATCAACCATTAGCGAAAGACATCGGTTAGTGGATCTCTTTCTCCCCTCTTTTACATCTCATAAAGAAGTAATCTCAGATAGCTTTGCTTTGATTGTTGCTAAGGAACTATCACCCTTAGAGTGGGATAGGGTCATTCCGTATTGGATACTTTTCCCAACAACAAATTGGCGACTCCACTGGGGATCGTATCTTGTTGGTTGTTTGTGTTTTTGCTATTCATTTCCTAAACACCGGGAGTACCGAATCGAATTGCATTTGGATCTTTCAAATGCAAAGTAGAGGGCAGCTACTCTAGCTCAGTTTCTGGGCATGTTTATGATTTGAAGAGCTGATCCACAAGGACTCTGAACAGCTCTTAGTGATAGCTTTTCATCCTCCTTTGAACTTTGAATCACCCTTAGAGTGGGATAGGGTCATTATGTATTGGATACTTTTCCCAACAACACTTGACACTTTGGTGCTGGATATAGGAAGAAATTCAATTCCTTTGCTATCTTACAATGAATAAAATTATGGGTACTTGCCAAATCAATAAACACTATTACCTTTCTCTTCTTGATATGTCCTTCTATCTTGATAGTTTGAGGAGTGGTAATTCCAGCCAATGCATTACAAGATATGTTCGGATTAATTTCTTCTTTATCTAGGGTTTGTTCCTCGAGTATATCCTCTTCTTTTGACATTTCTTGTTCCTTTTCTTCCTCATCTTCATAATCTATGTAGAATAATTTCTTCTCAGCACACTTATGACCTTTAGTGTATTTGATATCACAACTGTAACAAAGCCCTTTTGCTCTTTTTTCTTCCAATTTTTGTGGTGTCAACCTTGTAGGTTGTGGAAGGCTAGGGGCAGAAACACTTCCATCTTTATAGTTGTGAGTGGTAGGCTTACTGGTTGCCATAATTTTGCTTTCCATTTTTCTTGCTAACCTGAATGCCTTCTCTAATGAATCATGTTCCCAAAGGCGAACCTCATGTTGGATATTATCCTTTAAAGTACCTATGAACACATCAATCCTATGCTCCTTTGGAATATCTTTTACTCTTATGTTCAATTTTTGGAAGTCCTCAATGTGCTCCATCATTAAACCCTTTTGTTTGAGATTTATCATTTGGCTAAAAAAGGTATTGCTTTATGTATCCTCATAATGTGCTATCATTTCTTCTGTAAAAATTGCCCAAGTGACAATTTGTTTACGAGAGAAAAGCCATTGATACCATACAAATTGATTTGGTTCCAAATATAAAGTTGCAATATGTACCTTTTGTGTGTTTTTCACATTATGGAGATCGAAAAATTGCTCCATCTGTAGTATCCATGTTCTGGGATCCTTACCATCAAACTTCCTCATATCGAATTTTGGAACATGGTGGGTCTTCAATCCAACATTAGAGACTATGAAATCATGATTAACATTTATTTTGTTCTCGTCAGGAGTTTCCTTTACTACCCTTTCACCATTAGTGACCATTTCTTGTAGCAACTTATTCAAATTTATCTTCAATTCTTCCATCTTATCGTCCATGCCATTCATCTTAGCATCCATCTTAGCATCCATGCCATCCATATTAGCTTCCACGCCATCCATCTTACTTTCCATGCCGTCCATATTAACTTCCACGTCATTCATCTTAGCTTCTACGCCTTTCTTTAAACCATCCATCTTAGCTTCTACATCTTTCTTTAAACCATCCATCTTATTTTCTATTACCTTTTGTGCGAGTGAAATTTGTTGCACTTGGTTTCGTAATATTGATATATCATGTTGCATTTTTTCCTCTTCTTCATGAGTGATGCTAGAGCTTTCATGTTGCTTACTAGGTGTTTCCATTTTCTTTCTTCGGGGCATCAATTCCTGATAATAATGATTCACTATGCCCTTTGAATTCCTTCAAACTAATTTTTCAAACCAAACTTATGAAAAAATTTGAAAAATACACACCTTTTTTCACTTGTAGGAGCTTGATATTGAATCTGATGTACCTTTGTAATTTTGGATCTCCCAGTTCTGAAATCATGATCTACAGTAGCCCTCTACGTCCTCTTTCCAATGCCACCACTCTGATCAAAATTTGATTCTCCAAGGAAGAGTTATGCCAAATCTCCCATGATGACCTAATTATAGACTAGTTCAGTAGAGCGAACTTGTATGACGTGACACGTGTCACTGTTTTAACCCTAGTACCCGAAACTGATACACAGAAAACTAGAGTCCGTCCTCTTTCTAAAACTTCTTACGAGATTTCAATATAATGCTCAAAACAAAAGTTATGATGATTTTCCCTAGGTCACCTATTTGGAATGTAATTCGGGAGTCTACAAAAACATCAACTTCCTGAGATCATATCTCCGCAAATATAGCAAGAAAAGCTCTGAAATTTGGACCCGAAGTTCAGAACTATTTCAGCCCAAATGGATTTTTTCAGCTTCTGAAACATTGCAGAAAAAAGTTATAGCGAAAATGTCACGATGACCTGTTTGGGCGAAACACTAGAATCCAAAGCTCTGATACCAAATGTTATGAAACCAACTCGCAAAAAGATAGAAAAGATAGATGAACACCTTAGAAATAAGCCTCTTTGAAGGGGCAACCTCCTTTACATTACACAAATGAACAATTCTTGGATGATTCAAATGACAAAACCTCCTTTCTATATATAGGAGTCTACGAGGTCGGAATATAACCAAGCCGACCTAACAATAATAATATAGAGGCACAAAAATAACAATAGAGGGATTATATGGGGCACAATAATAACAATATGGGGACAATAGGGGCACAATAATAACAATAAGGGATACAATGACAATAGTAATGGGGGGATCACTAATATTATAAGGACCTAACAATAGTTTATAGTAGAAGTGGAGAAGGTGCACATAGATGCTTGTGAGCCCACTATGAACAACCACAAGTGGACAAAAACTTGGTGATTCCAATAACAGAGCTTGTTGATGACAACTTGGTGATTTCAGCAATAGAGCTTACTGATAAGAATTTGGTGAATCCAGTAATGGAGCTTGCTTATGATAGTGAAGTTTCCATTGGAGTAGCCAGTGATATGGTTAATCCAAAAATTATATTTGTTGATGTAAACTTTGATGAAGATTTGTTGACTAAAGATGAGTGGTTGCAGATGATGAAACAAGAACATCATATTGAGATTATGCTATTTGGTAAGATAATCCCACTTGAATCTGAAATCAAGTGGAAGAAAACCTATTTGCAGTAGCACAAGTTAGTAAAAAAAGGCAAAGAGACAAAGATAAAGACAAAGCCAAAGAAAGAAGCCCACAAAGAGAAAAAGAGACAGAAGTAGAGATAGTGAAGGAAGCACAACATGAGAAAGCTCTCATTGCATAGCATAAGGAACAAAACCTATGCGTTTCTGTAGATATTTTTACACTTACCATTGATTCCAATTGTGCAGGTAAACATGACAATTATGAAGAAGAGTTAAATTTCCTTGAGGCAGGGTTTACAACACCATGTCTAGATGAGGTCGACATAGAAGTTGCAGATATGAATGTTGAAGGAATCATGCATGATGAAAACATCAATGAAATTTCCAGGTATTTGATTCCTGAAGAAATATAATTTTATTCTCATTTGATGTTGCAGCAAATTGATGATGAAGATCACACAACAAAAGATGACATGTGGCAAAAGTCCATATACAATCCAATTTTTGAAGTAGTCTAGGACATGCTTAGACAATCTAGAATAATGGAAGACTGCACCAAAAAATGATGAGACTGATTTTTGAATGATACAAAAAAAATAAAAAACTGAAACAATTTAGAGGCTACATGATATGGCAGAAAATGAAATTATATATATATTTTTTAAATTGTAAGCCTAGCTGAGACATAGACCAAACGACATCTTAATTGAATTTTTATGTGGTTGAAATTAAGGGGGAGTGTTGAAAAATCTAATTCCAACCCCCTAATAAGTGTCAAAATTGCCCATCCAAGTTTCCCAATCCAATTTCATTTAGTCTAGTTTAGTTCAGTCTCACTGCAGTCATTTATTGTTGATGTCTCTAATGTAATCTTATTTAGATGATTTGTAATATTGAGAAGAACAATCCTCTGCTCCACAGTCTTCATTTTTTGTCAATACCAAAAGATCAAATTGTAGCCACATTATGATTCATAAAGTGTTAAGGATATTCCATTAAACAATTTGTCAGAAGATATATGATTAAAAAATATACTTAAAAATCCTGAAATCTACACTTTGTGGGTTTATTTCTTTTTAGATTTATGGATTTGTAAATGATTGTTTATTGTGTATGCATGCAAAATATAATTATGTAAAAAATAGAAATCAATGAAATAAAAACTCACAAATCATGATTTACAAAGGATATAACCTCAAAAACCCATTTGGGAGGAAACCCAACTCAAAGGTGAAAATGGTCTACTTTCTTTCTCTGAATAGAAAGTGGTTGAGAGTACAAAGAAGTAAGGCATGTGGCCCATGGGATACTACAGTGCACAAATTATCTTTGTGTGCTCTCTCCCTATCCCTCTCGGCTACTATGCTTGTCTATGGAACAAATACACTTGAAAACAATGGAACCTCTCTCCTCCCAGTGTCCCAATTATAACACAACCCTATAGCCAACTAGTGGTTAGGTTTGACTCCTTCAACTCTTAAATAGAGTTACATTATGTAATATTATAGTCTTCTTCATTATGGCCATGTTTATAGCTCATTTTCCATGAATAATTGGGGCTGATGCGGCATCCTCTCAAAGACATTGGCCAAAACAAGAAGGTCAACATCCAAGTGACACAAAGTTTTCATACAAAATTTCATTGAGGCAATTCCACATTATAGAGGAAACAATTTGCCCCAAAAAAATGTCATTCGACACTTGAAAATGCTCTCGAAAGGTTTCAGACTCTAATTTTCCAAATTGGGTTCCCCTAGTAAATATGGTTGTGTGAGATAATTCTTCCGCTTTTTCCACTCCATGAGAATTAATATGGATGAAAAACAATATAATGATCCATTTCAGAACACATCTCCCCATTTTTTAAGCCTTTTGTTCCCCAAAAGCTTCTACTAAATGAGGCAAGGAAATTTTTCCTCCACCTTCTCTCGAGTGTACCATTTAGCTTTTCCTAGAAGTTGTCCTTTCAACCCAATCTACCAAAGGTAATGTTGCCCCTATCTTGTAGTTATGGACCTCTTCTACAAAATTCTATCCTTTGACAACAATACCTAATGTTTGGTGCCAAATCCTTTATAGAAGGTAGGACCTATTCCTCTTCTTGATCTAGCATGGAAGGCTCATATAGTTTTAGAGTCTACATTCACCATATAGTAATGTGCATGTGTGGGGGTAGACTGATTCTATAAATTTTATATCCCACCTTTTCTAGTATCTCAAAAGAACCATACTACAAAGATTTTATTTTCTTACCAAGACCCTATAACTGCTCCTTGTTTAATTGTAACCATACTCTATCTCACACCTTGAACGAATTCTTTATTTTTCCTATGACTTTCGCAATGTCTCCTTTACTTGTATATGGATTTTCCAGGTCTTCTCAAAAGAAAAATTCTACCCTTAAGGCATCCCCTGTAAGATCCTCCCTTACTCCTCCTTGCTACCCATATGTAATATCCAAAGGTGAAGGTGGAAAATATCCAAAACAAGTTTAAAATGAGAACTTACTAGTAGAAGTGTGGATTTCTCTATGGTAAGAGGGATGTATATATACCATATTTTCATCTTAATCCTTCATATGCTTATGATTTAACCCCTCAAAAGCTACACCAAAGTCTTGTTGACTACTTTTTCTTTACCATCTATCTATGGATGGAATGTTGTATACCTCATTAACTTTGTGTCTATATTCTCCCACAATGTAGTCCAAAATGCACTGATAAATAGTGTGCCCTTGTCTAAAATGATGGTGCCTGGTATCCCAAATGGCACTCAGACTTATCTAATCAACATGTTTTCCACTTATTACCCACGAATGGTCTTTTTATAGGGCATTATAGCACACATATTATTGAACCTATTAACTACCATGAGAAGGTAGTCATGCACATTCGTAATTGTTAGTAAACACCCCATAAATTCCATGGAAATTCTTTCCGAAGGATGAGTGGGTATAGGTAAGGGATGATATAAACCTTGTTTCCTGTTACTAGGTTTATTGGTACAACAAATCATGAACCATTTTAAGAACCTAGATACATGTTCTTGCATCTTGGGCCAATACACATACCCTTGCAAGTTGGCCACTGTTTTCCCTACACCAAAGTGCCCTGCAACCTTGGAGGTGTGAGCCTCTCTAATCAGTTGCAACCACTCACCTTTAGGAACACATAGCTTATCCAACTTGTAGAGTAACCCATCCTAGAGTTGGTATTCAATGACGTTGTCACCATTGTGCACATAAATATGGTTTTGCAAATTCTAAAACACTCCCTTGAATTCCTCATCCTCTAAATATGCCTCTCTATATGCATCATGGGTGTTAACACGAAAAAATCATACAATCTAGATGACACCCAGAGCAATCCAATAGAACATACAAGTGAAGACTTTCTAGCTTGAAAACATCATGAAATATAAAAATCAAATGTTGTCGAAAGGTTTGAGTCATAAAGTCTACCCATGGAGGCCATCCAAAGGTAGAAATTAGCAACTCCACGACTTTTTATTCGATAGCTACGTGGTCCAACAAAAGTATGAATCAATAGTTTGGGACCACTTCACACACTTGGAATTGGGATTCCATGACATGTACCACCCAAGGAAAGTCAATTTCGAGTCTACTTGGATACATATAGCCCCCAAGGGATACTCCTGTCCTACTCATAACTCATTTTCTCATTAAGAAACTAAGGGAGGGAGGAGGAGTTCAAAATTCCATATAAACAGGCCATTGGAAGACTGAGAGCAAGAAGAAGTAAAGCATTGTTATGTTGACAAAATTGCTCCACAACAATCCAACATTTAATTGAGAAGAGGATTTCACCATTGAGAGAGTCTTCATACTTCTTTGAGAGAGAGAGGAAGCTTGCAAGGAGATTGAAGAAAGAAAATTATTTGTTAAGGATTTGTGAGTACCATTGCTCATACAATTCTCTCCAAGTGTTTGGAATTTATCTAGTGTATCTCTTCTACTTTCAACAATCGGTAAAGGGAGCCATTTTCCTAATTTTTTTTTACTTGTTTGCTTCTATAAACTTTGTACAATTTGTTATCTAGCATAGTTTTTAGTTTATGTTTATGTATGGAATGCTTCCATTATTTCAATGCTTTGTTATTTAAGTTGTCCACTAACAACAACCAATTACTTGTTTACTCCTTGTAGGTAGCAACCAACTCCAAGGAAAGTGGTTTTGGTACTCCATAACAACAGGAAAACCATAACAAGATGGTGACTCCACTAATTGTCTTTCTTTGATATAACAATTGTTTTTGCAAGACCTTTCACTATGTATTTCACTCAATTGTGTCTTTGTAAGTTCTGTGTAATTTTTGCAGGCCCCTAGAACCTATTTTCAGCCACAGAAATTCATTCCTTTACATTTTTCCGTCGATCGCACAACATTTTTCGCAGACAGACACATGGTTCATGTGCCTATACATAGGAAGACTTGTGTGGTTTACAGAGAGAACAAAAAACCATTATAAGTTTTTTTTCCTGGGTGATAGGAAACCTTTAGTGAATTGCCTTCACCTTTGCAATTTTTTTTACAGTTAGTTTATATTGTTTAATTTCTATACTTATCAATATTAGTAGGGTAATTTCTTAGTCTTTTCTTTTACAATTTTTTTTCATCCTACTATAGCTTAATTAAGGGAAGAGTAAGTGGCCATAATCCACACATATATTTCAATTTATTTTGCTATTTGTTTCAAGTCACATAACTTAATTAGGAGGAAAGTAAGTGGCCCATAATCAACATCATTTTTACTAACTAAAACATTTTTATTTTTTTAATATTTGGGACTAGGAACAAGCGTTATTACAGAAAGGGAGTAACCCCTGCTTCCCTTGCATCTTTTAGACAATCCTGGGCTTACATCTAAAACATTTCTTAACACATTTGGTTTTTTCTTCTCCCTATATCCTCACATAAAATAATTAGGAAAGAAGTAAGTGTCCCATCATCCACACATGATTTTTTTTCTTGCAAGGAACAATCAAAACATAGCATAATTAGGATATTTGTAAAAGATCACTGCATGTCTCCATTGCCTCACATTTTTGTATGCTCACAAGTTCAGTTTCACACACTAAACACCCCACACACTAAACTATTATAAACTTGGTTTCAAAGGGAATCCATTTTTAGGAGACTTTGTACTTATTTTATTATAGGTTAAATTTTCACACCATAAGTGAAGTAATACTCCTTAAAAGAAACCATAACATTGAACACATGAAATTCCCTACAGGGGCCATAATTTAATTTATAGTTTAGATTAGGACCATTGGGGGTAGACATCCCATAAGCAGCCATGGTTATGTTACATTTTCTAACATAGAAGTTTTCTTTTAGGATGCTTAAAATCCTTCACCATCTCAAGAAAAATACTTCTCAGGCACGCCGAAGAACCGATTCAGAGGGGGTTCGACTTAGGTCCCAATGCATGTGGTACTATGTGGGGCTACTTGACCTGCATAGTGCTCAGTAGTGATGAATAATTACCAAGAAGTTAAATAATCAACTACCTCTGTGAGATGAAGGTATCCTAGTGGCCAAGATTTAGGTAATCTTTCCCTATAGGTGGAGGTGTGGGAAGCACTAAAACCTCATCATTACCTTGGTTTCTTCTTTGGCTATTGGAAAGTGTCGCCTATTATTTCAGGACATTGCCTTAGTACCCATCAAAAGATATCTTTGCAAGGCCTAGTTAATGTGAGAGAAGAAAAGACATATAGGTATTATATGATTTTTATCATACGTAAGCAAACAAAAATCCTTTTTTGATTGATTGATCACATAGTATAACTTAAAGGGAAAATAACCATTTATTTTTTGCTTTTTTTAATGTTTGTGATTTAATTTCTTAGATACATATCATCCTCTCACCCATAAGTAGCATATTCCATTTATTGACACCACAGGGGACACCACAACACCTCATCGCTTTAGGCACTTCCAAAATCTACCCCCATTGTTGGGAGGTGTACCATGTCTCTTGCCATTTAGGCAAAGAAGACATCACATAACCACTGTCATTGGTTCATATTTTATTGGAGACACTTTGATTTGGACTCCTCCCCCTAAAAGTACTCCTTTCACTACCCCGCAAGGGAGTCCTCACACCACCCCTTTAGGGAGCCCACACACTACCCCTTCAGACAGTCCACACATTACCCCTTTGGGTAGCCCATCTCACACAACCCCATAGGGAACTCCTTTGTGATTCATTGCTAAAAATAATTTTGCAATGGAAAATAAAGGCCCAGTTTTAGCATCCCTAAATATCCCAGATCTTAGCAAGTTAACTAATGACCCCATTTCTCATAGCTAGAATTGGCCCCATATTCCAACCAAGCTACCTTCAGATAATACCAAAATTTGAGGGGAAACAGGGAGAAGATCCATGAAACCATATAATGACTTTTCATATGTGGATCTCATCTATGATCATCACAGATGAATCAATTCACCTACAAATTTTTCAATGCACCCTCACTGGGCCTAGGGCGAAGTGGTACATAAGCCAAGCCTCTAGTTCCCGTGCAACCTTTGACTCTATAGCTAGGTCATTTCTCACTTTTTTTCAGCTCACAATATGTCAAGGCACTGGCCTTGAATTGTTTATCCATTTATGGAAGACTTATTCTCTACATATCTCAAACCATGTCCATGAATGGATCAAATGTCATAGCCCATGCAAGGTACAGGTAGACGAGGACCTCATTCTTGACTTGTTTTTGAAATATTTCACAACACAAATCTCAAAAGACATGGCTAGAACATTCCCAAAAAATCAGGAAGAGGCTACCAATAAAGCTCAACAATTTGAGCTAATTTATACTCAGTCTAGATACCTCTATCATGTCCTTCCAAATTCCCCTTGGCTGATGTCTTTTAGACTAGAAACACTAGGAGAATCAAGTGTTGCAGATGGTTTGATCGACATTGTAGCCCAAAATCAACCCATAAACACTTTTACCATGGCCCAAAAAAATTACCATCCATATAGTACCAAACCCGTAGCACAACGATTATCCAGCATGGGATATTATACCAATCCATCTACACACTCGCAAAACCATGCTATGAAAAAGGGTCAATATCCGATCATGCAAGGGAGTCAATATCCTCCCATGCAAGGTGGTCAGTGCACCCCACATACGAGAGATATAGTTTCCACCCCCCAAAGAACCTACACCAACAAGGGCCAAGGGAATCCCTAATACCCTTTTACTGCATCCCAGCATAATCAACCCCAACACAACCTAACATTGGGGTTAATTTTGTGCGACCCTCTTTCTCACAATGAAAACTATTTGTTGAACGACCGAATACAACAAACTCACAAAATTCCAACAAAAATAAAGGAAAGAACAAACCAAAACCTAGATATGGGGGCAACAAATAGCAACCTTCATGACCACCAACTGGGGGAAATCCCCCTAGTCGAAACAAAAAACAAGGCCCAAACCATAACAGTTCAAAAAATTGTAACAAGAACGCTAGTCTAAGGAATAATCGTGCTTGTGCTATTTGTGGGGAATATGGCCATTGCACCCACCACTACCCTCAACTCCCAGAGTTGAAAAGGATGAAAGATACTATGGGGTAGGGCGGGCCACACCAACAAATTACCATTATGTAGGAACCTTTCCCCCATCAGGGAGTAGTGAATACCCAACATTGAACTCCCCAGTAGTAGCATCAAAATCCCCTTGGAGGGAATTCCATGGATGCCACCAATCATGACATCTACATGGTAGAAGAGGAATTTCTCTTGCAAACACAAAAGAGGGATTATGGAACCCCTCTAGAAACCAATTCTTTAACATCAATCACCGCTACAACTATGACCCATGTGACCTTGCCTCAAACCCCCTTTGAAACCATCCCACATACAACCAAAGGGCCACTTCATCGAGCAGGGTTTATGTCAAAGGTAGCTCATAGTTACAATATCATGGATGATCTAGCCCAATTCCCATCTACCATGTTAGCACTGGAAGTTTTGCAGAATTTAGAAACCCAACAAAAAGCCCTTCATTCCACATTAGGATCCATCGACCTAGTCAATTCTTGTCTGATAGACTTTGACTTGGATAGCACTATCCCACACCTTCCATCAATCATCACCTTCCAGATTCCAATCACCATTCGTAACTTCAATGTACATCATTGTAATTTTTAAGAGGGGGCATCTACTTGCATCATGTCAAAGTTTGTTTGGGAGAAGATCATGGAAAATTTTAGGGGCTAATATTCATAGGTGGGCTAATTTTCCATGATTTTGCTGAAAAAAAGATTTGCCAATTTCCATTTTTTATAAAAATGATTCACCCAATTTTTACAATATAAAATTATTTTACCATAAAAATTGTTGAAATTATATAAAGAGTACTTATAAAATCATTATAAATTTGAATAATTTTACAAATACATCATTGAACATTTTATAATTTGCATATTAGGGACTAGTGAGATTCACCACTTTTTTTAAACTTCAAGATAATTTTCCATCCTTAAAGTTTTCCCTGGAAAAATTTGGGTTCTCCCCATGGGGGCTTCAATGAGGAAGCAATACCATATCATGTGCATTCATATTGGGGGATGTAAATTGAGGAAAATATTACATACTATATTGAGCATATAATAGGGGGTAAAGGGGTTTTATATTGTCAGGTATAAAAACATGGAGCAAGTTAATGAAACAATATAAAGGGGTATACAAAATGCTAATGAAAAATGGATACCTATAATATCTAATGAAAGTAGGGGTCTTTTAAATTGGGAAAGTATATTGGGTCTGTATTGGTAAGGGGTTAAATAATGTGATTTTTAGAGGTATTTTCCAATATGTAGTCAAATTAAGGGTATTTTTTAGTATGCCATGGACACATGTGCTATGTCAAAGGTTCATTAAGTGAAGCCCCCATGGTTCTCCTGAACTAAAACCATCACCCATTACACTTAGAGCATACGACGGGCAACCATAAGCCCCCATAGGACTTTTTCAGGATGTACCAATAGAACTTGCCGGAAAAACCATTCTCATTGACATAGAAGTCCTTGATGCCCAACTTGATTAGAACATCTTATTGGGTTATAGCTACATGTATGTTATGATTGTGGTGGCATCTTCTGTATTCTATATCATGATGTTCCCCCATGATAGGAAAATTGTTACAGTAGATCAACTCACTTGCGATGAGAAATTCCCAATGGGGTGTTACCTTTCGTAGGATCCCACAGAGAGTTGATTATTTTTTTACTGAAACAACCCCAAGGATATTCAAACTCTCATCATTACTTGGCACATACCTTGGAGACCCACCTATATTAGAGCATCCCCCTTTGGCCCCAGGGTGCATGATGAGTTCATCAAACATACAACAATCCTAGGAACCAGTTCCAGACACCCCTAGTGCTATGGTTACTAAATCAACATTACTACCTTACACTATCACTCAAATACCCTTCTTATATCCACCACATGGTTTTGTTTCACACCAAGTCATGGAAACCCTCACATTACCGAATATGGCTTTAGCAATACCTGTCTAGCATCTAGCCCCATAAGCCATGTCTGCACACTAAGGTATTATCTTGACAGGCATCATTCCTGTAGCCCCCTCTTAGGAAACTACCCCAATCGAGCTACACCAACGTCAACACCAGCATGTGCTAACAATATGGATAAGAAAAAATGAATGAAGTTAGAGGCCTCAAACACTGCCTCACCTAGGATACCACCACCCTGTGATTTATATGAAGTAGTAGGACACCCTACTAACTTGTGCCTAGAATTAGAAGATTTAAAAGCCCTACTTGATGCCCCAACAATGTCAGTAGCCCACCTCTACCCTCAGGAGGAAAGGCCACCCCAACATGAAATAAGACATTACGCACTAACCATGCATGTGCTATATGCATGGAGTACGCATATTACACTCATTACTGTCCCAGAATTCCTCATTATTAAGATGCATTGGGAGCCCTTGCTCATACCAATACCACAACCAAATTGATTCCCACTACATCAGTGACACACGATGGGTCCAAAACCATTTTTTGTGTCTTTAAGGAAGAAACTTGATGCTTAGATTCCTCTTACACCCATGGTCACACAAACTCCCATCATATAAGGAGGCAACCAAAATTAGTGACACCTCAACCTACCTCCATCTGCGCCTTATGTGATGAACCTAGACATATGATTAACCAGTGTCATGATTTGCAAGAACTTAGGAAATGGTACCAGGTCCCAAAGATGTCCCTAGCAATAGACCCAAGCACAAATGCCATACCTGATGCATTTGTATGTAAAACGATCATACTTGGTTTCACCCAACCCTTCCCCGATTTCGCGATGCATTGGATCTTCTGCACCAATATAATGTTGGGACCTCGACATATACCTAAATAGATACCCAATCCTAGAACAATCCACGATGGACACCCCTCACCAACACCTCAACAATCCCATCATCGATAGCTAAGTGAGATGCCACAACACAAACCATATATCACGCTAGTACCAACGGCTACCCTCAGGAACCCATAAGAGAAATATTAACACCACCTAGTGTTGAGGATAGACAATGCCATATATGATTCATTTCCTTGACTATAGGAACCTTGATTCATTTTGTCTTCTCATCATTTTTTGGTATCGATACTGCTACACCCATCACAGAGGTGGTGACACCCACAACTGTGCAGAACCATGGAATCTACGCATTGTCAACATCACTGGGTGATCTGAATGGAAATCCACCCATGGTAATGAATCGAATGGAAATCTACCAATGGTATTTACCCATGGTAATGTAACTCAAAAACGTTACAAATAACGAGCCTCTTTTTGTAGGAGGACGGATCATCCAACACAATGTAGTTTCAACAATCTTTTGTTGATCTAATAAAAAGTTAGATTCTAATTTGTTTTCTAGTTTGGGTTTACTTTCTTTATTTTCCTTCCCCGTAATAACTCAAACCTTGTGGCCCTCCCCAAGATTCTCAGTAGAATGTAGTTGCAACTATCATTTTCTAATATAATAAAATTTAGTTCATGATTGATTTTCTGGTTTAGGTTACCTTTGTTCTTTTCTTAATGTGGCAAGATCTTGGGGCCCTCCCCAATATCCAGATCAGTGGTATCAGAGCGGGTTATGATTCCATGAAAATGGGGACCTTAAGGGTTTCTACTAGAAGTTCTCATATCTTCTCATAATTCTTCATTGCAAACATTTGTGGAATCATGGTAGAAATCGATCCATAATGGCAGTAGTTTTTCTCATCACACGTTTTGGCTTCACCACACAACTGTGTTACAGTATCCCTGTCACCGCCATAAATACCATGGTGATGAAGGTGTTAATGGAATGGAATGGCTTATTTATGTATTATGTTATGGTTTACTTCTGAGATAAATTCAGTGCTTGGTGATAAGGGTGTGGTATTAGCAACTACTCCAACGCCTGCATCCACCAAGTCTACGACACCTGGAGCCAGCTCAGCCCATTAGAACCCATCAAATCCAATGAAGAATAACAAGAGGATTCCATTGTCCAAAATTTTGTGGCTTGTAAGGGGTTTGGTGGCACTAATATTTGTAACAATTATATTCACCTCGTTGCAGATGAGGTAGGATGGGAAGGATGTCTTTGACATCAAGGATTACATGTTACCTACTTGCAAATAATCTTTTTCACCTTCATCTGGTGGAATTGAGCATGATTACCAGGTGATTCGACCGAGGTTGCAATGACGCTTGTTCACTATGAAAAAAAATGATCCTCCCCCAGTTGAACAAAGGTGAAATCGAGCTGACCCTAAAAGTGATCTCCATGAGAAGCCCCTACAATTTCCCAATTTTTGGCCTCAGACACAACAACGCCCTCTGGAATGCCCTCAATGCCCATGGTAACAGCATTTTCCTGGAGGAGGACTCCAAATGGCTATGACAAATTCAGAAATTCCAACCCAGAATGAATGCACATCACAACCAATAGTAAACGAGGATGTCTAGCGATGATGCTCTGTTGTAGAACTACAGAAGAAGTTGATCCTCCTACAACTGCATCCGACCCTTGTGGTCCTCCAAGTGCGAGATTTTTCTCACCAATTTACACGTGCTCATCTATGATATGAAGTGGGACATCGTCATAATTGATGGTCCCCGTGGTTTCTTCGGCACCGCACTGGGGAGAATTTCCGCCATTTTCATGGCAGTCATGATGGCTAGGAACAGGAAGAATGAAGGATCCACAAATATTTTCCTTCATGATGTTCATAGGAGAGTGGAGAAAATGTATTTCCAGGAGTTCTTGTGCAGCAGCAAACTAGTGGGATCTTTAGGGAGGCTTTAGCATTTTAGGGTTTCCCCATCATCCAGAGTGAATCCCACCAACTATGTAACTAGAAATGGCACTGATGGCTTATCCTTATGCATCGACATCTACATGATCATCAAAACCTTCGAGAAGTGATACACCATGACTACAAATCTAAGAATCATGGTGCAACCCTTTGTGAAGGATTATCTTGGGGCTAACAAGGTTCTTCGAACAAAGCTGTAGGTTTTCAGGAGTGAGCAAGCTACTCATTTTGTGAAGAAACTTGGTGTGCTCATTGGGAATTTGAAGAAAGCAACAGTGGAAGTGAAGTTTGGTGATAAAATTCATAAGCTTGGCCTTAGAGAGCAAGAGACAGTTTATCCTTTCCTACGCCTCTGCACATGCGTTGCACAAATTATGACAAACATAATCCATAGAAGATTCAAAGTTTATATCAAGCAACTACTTTGTCCCTTTGTTGACAAGTTTTTGACAAACGAAAATATGGTTGCAACTAGGTATATGCCTAGTGTTTTAATTTTAATTTTTTTATCCTATTTGATATTTGTGGTTTTCAACTAGAGGACATTTCTTATGATTACATATGAATCTTGAGAACACTTGAAGACTTTCTTGGTTGATGCATTTGTCAAAATTTTACTTCATGATTATTACTTTTCAACCAGCACCACCGAGCCATTTTATTATTTGTCAACCAACACCACTATATCCCAATATTATCATCATGACCTCCAATAGTCTTTAACACCTTTAGACCATCTTTTACCCTTAGATGAAGATATTTTGGATGCCATGACAGAGCCATAATTTCCTTGGGACGTTATGCATCACCACTCTTTCTTATTACTGAAGAAAACATTCTCACCTATTGAGGCACCAAGTCACAACATCTGTACATTAGAAACCTGATGGGATGGGGCCCCCTGGGTCAGTTTTTCGATTAAGATGACCCAAGTTTTGGTACAGTTAGTGTAAATAATGTAAAGTATCCTCAATTTGTGGATGCGGAGTGTGCAGATGAATAGGAGTCAAAGGGGTTTATCCCTTTTTTTATGTAAAGTTTGAGTCGGTTTTGAAATTCACCCATGATCCGCGGACCATGGAATTGTATGAAAAATGATATAAATAGGTGTGTCTTAGAGAGTCTAAGGAAATGAAGAGTAGAATGGATGGGAGGTGATAGCGAGAAGAAGTGGGTAGCACAGTAGAAGAAAGGCTCTGCAACTGAGTGCACAGAGGCCTAGGTAGAATCTGCAGCTGAGTGTGCAGACCCCTGCAACTGTGTGCACAGGGTAGTTTTGAGTCTATAACCTTGAATTGAAGATAAATAAAGATAGTTTTCAAAGAATTCTTGCGTATTTCTATTCATTTCTGTTAATGCTATATATTGTCAATGAATTATGTGTTTTATGAAATATTGATTGAATGTTATGTGATTTTCTTGAATAAATGTTAATGAGGGGCACAATACATGTATAAGTACTTTCGTGAAGACTCTGATGAATTCTATGATGTTTATTAATAACTTATGTAAATCTGCACGAACCATAATTTAGGACTGCTCTCTGATATGCATAAGTGGAAAAATTGAATGTTAAAGGTCTGCAAGGATGGATCATAGATCTTCACAAAGGTCTTAAGGCTATTTAACAAAGTTGCACTGATGAGCCCTAAGAGTGTATTGATATGCGAAAAGGTAGATTTGAAGAGCTGAAAGACATCACACTAGTCTTTGGATACAAAAACTTGGTTCTTACATCCCCCCACACTACTTCGGGTGAGACTGCAACCTGCGCTACGCAAGTTTTTGCTGAAAGGGCTAGTAGTGTAGGGCTTTGTTGGTTGGTGCAACTAACTCTAAACTTGGGTCAAGACCCCCTAAGCCGACAATTGATTCCATTGTCAAGACCGAGATTTCCTTGAAAAATATGTGTGATGTTGCATCATTGGAATTAAACCAAGATAGAAATTAAAAAGTGGTTGGATCGGAAGATTCATGAGTTTGCGGCACAAGAAAACAAGAATCCGTGCTTGTCAAAGGAAGAGTGGTTGAACAGGTATCTGTATACAGATATACATGAGATATTATTCTACTCTTTTCCCATTGAACTGTATGAGTGGTTAGCTACATTTAACAAACAACCAAGGAAGGTGGAAGCTTGATAATCCTATAGTGTGTACTTCAGAATTAGTGCGACGACTAGAAGCTTCTGAAAACAAGATCACATGGGCTGTCGACCGTATTTTGGGAGGATTTGTTACAGAATTTGCAGTTGATACCTCAGTTAGCTATAGCAAAGTGGAGCGACGACTTTTTAAAGGACCGCAAGGTAAGTACTTAATATCATTGAATACTTGGATTAAAATGTTATTATGTGAAAAATGGGTGATGCCATTACCTTGATTTTCAGATCTACACGAAGTGGATGATTCTTTAGAAACTACGAAGGATCAGGACTGGAGTATAGTCCATTGATTGGACCTCCTCTAAGTGATGACGAAGGGGTGGAACAAACTCCACCGCAAAGCATTGTTTAGCTAATCACTCAGGGGATTCCTTGATTAAATCATCCGTCCGCTCCACCTTTGCCTCCACCTCCACCGCATACACCTTCACCCACACCTCCACCTCCACCACCACCATTCAACATGGTGAACACAATGAAGCTACTGATTTTCAAGGGCATAGTGAGTGAACATACAGAGCAATTTTGGTTTGTTCCAAATATTATGTGGATAGTGCAACATATTACTAATGACAATATAAAGAAGGCACAGTTGGTTACCACTCTATAGGATCACATGCTAACTTGGTATATTAAGTATGGTTCTGATAATCCTCTTGCATCGCTATTAGAGACTAAAGAGACTTTAAACAAGGAGTTTAGTAAGCCTAAGTCTGAGTCACACTTAGTAATTAGATTCAAAGAAATCATGATGAGGGTCGATGAGACGTCTTGGGAATTAGATCAAAGGTTGAAGTGCTATATTTTAGAGGCTAACATGCAGCTCACAGATAGTCAGCATCACAAATGGTTTATAGCTTCGCTTCTCCCCACCTGAGAATTTATCTGTCACAACAGAAGATAGGAATGCAGGAAGAAGCCTTGGAAATCATGATGAGGTTACGTGCATCACCTATTCAGGATGCCACCTTGGGGGTACAACATATCTACTCTTGAATTACAGAGCCTACACCTAGAATTACAAAGTTTGAACAAAATACAAGGACACTAAACCAGAAGTGCGCATGGAAGTCTGGTGTTTGAAGTGCAAGGGTCAAGGGCATGATAAATACCAATGTCTCGTGTATGCGAATTATATTACAAGAGGGGGACCAATTCCCTTGAAGCTAGAAGCCTCAGTAGGGTTGAGTGTGGGGGCTGTGCTATGGTGTGCTATTTGTCAAGTTATTGGGAAACATGTGATGAATAATTTCCATTTACTTCAAAATTTCGTCCAAACACCTTAGCAATTGTTCTGTAACTTCTGCAAATTTGTGGGCCATGATGAACGCCACTGTCGAAGCTATGAGCTAATGATGGAAAGAACACCTGCATACCAGATGCAAGAAGAAACTCGGCCTCCAGATCAGGGTGCACAGAGGTTATCAGGGACGTGAATGGAGCCAAAGAGGAGGAGGACCTGGTAGAGGCCAGGGTCAGATTATCTGTTAAAACTGCAGACAACCAGGGCACTATGCACGAGAGTGCCAGAATCAAACGTTCCCATCATGTCAATAATACAGCCAGTTTGACCATACTATAGAAGAGTGCCCAATGCTGATAGCTAAAATGCAAGAGAAGAAAGCAAAACCTCAGTAGCCTAAGTAGAACTTATAGATGATGAGAGTTGAGCCAAGCGAGGACAATCAAAGCATGAATATAGTGCCGAGAAGTGGAATAACGACTGGTGATGATAAAGGAAAACAACCTGAAGAGGACGGATGGATTCGCAAAGTGCCAGAGAAAGAAGCTGGCTTTGATCTAAACCGCACTAAGGAAACTTTTATGGAAGCCAAGAAAAGCTTCACCTCAGGAAGCCAGGACAATGTGCAAGAAACTAGCATGCCTGCACAAAGGTTGATCCCTCTGTACTCACTACATTTTTGGAGACCTGCATAAAACAGCTGCGAGATAGCAAAGTTATGCAAGGGCTGCAAGAATTAATAAACAAATGTGCCGCAAAGAGAAGGTCCCTGATGGACACTGGGTGGTTAGAAAAATTGGCAAAAATAAGGCACGAATAGGGCGCGAGATGAGGCTCACCGCACATATGGGTGATTATGAGATGGACTGGGTCATCTTGGACCTGGGGTCTGATGCGAACGTATTACCAAAACAAACATGGAAAAGAATGGGGAGCCCTATGTTGCAGTGGTCTCAAATTCAACTCAGAATGGTGAACCAACAGAAAATCATCCCCATGGGACGATTATATGGAGTAACAGTTGATATCGAAGGTGCGAGCGTGATGGATGACTTTGAGGTTATAGAGATTGTCGATGACAGTAATCCATACCCTGCGCTCCTGGAAATTGACTGGGCCATTGATATGAATGGGGTAATCAATTTGAAGAAAGGACAATGTCGTTTGGAAGAAAATCACTTCGGGTTATAGTACCATTAGACCCTGCAGAAGGGGCACGATATACTGAAACAGTCCACGATTATGAAGGAAGTGATGATGAACTGGATCACATCTACAAAATAATAGCATGAGATTAGGACTGGATCAATCCAATAGGGGATGGTAGGATTGCATGGGATTGGGAGAGTTCATGCCCTAATTATTCAGACAAGGAGTTAGAACATTGCCAGAATTGCTTGCAGGAAGTGTCTACATTGCGATGCAATATGATGACAAATTCGTTGCATTGTTTTTCATTGGAGGTGAGGAAATAACCCTATTATGATGGTTTAATTGGTGTTGATCTGTTTTTAGATGAATTTGAGCGTGAAGTCCCTGAGGATCATCGCTTCCAAGCATTAGAGTTGGCACTACGTGCTACTCCTGCATGATTGTGGAGTACGCATAAGGATAGTTTTGTTGGATGGTGAGATTACATAAGAATGATGAAGTTGCGGTTTGGGTGTGTTAACACCAGAATGACTGAGAAATATAATGGAAGGGATGATCCACATGATCACCTGGAAAAATGAACTAAAGAATGGGGGACAGAACCGCAACCAGAGTGGGTACACATATTTTTCCATACTTTGGATCAATTCCCATGAATTGGTATCTAGAAAGGGAGCTCTGCCATGGCACCGTGGAATGGGATATATTGAATGAAGGGTTCTTATTGACCTTCAGCTTTGAATATGGCTTCGAAAGTGTCGATGAAGTGCTACAAGAAATTAAGGCAGTTATCTTCATAACACCGCCGAAACCTATGGAATGGACCCAACCAGATTGGAGCACCCAGTTGCGCCATGCGTTGGAATGCTATAATGTGACCACTGAAGAGGAGGATGAAGATCCAAGAAACATTAATATTGCAGAGGAAAAATGGCATCGTGAAGTCAAAGGCCCACAAATAGAAAACCTGGACATCTCCGCGCCATTGAAGACAAAGAAAGTAAACATTGTCATTGAAGGAGAACCAAAGTTCATGAAGATTGGAGATTATTGGGATGACGCTACCGTGGATAAAGTTGCTAAGTTACTCATGAATACCAGGATCTCTTCCCTAGTAAGTTTTCAGATTTGAAGGGCATAGTTGGCGATTTTGGCATTATGAATATCACTATGAAGCCAAATGTGAAGCCTATTAAACAGAGGTCATATGGCCTTAATCCTAAATATAAGGAAAAGGTTTGTCAAGTGCTAGATGAGATGCTGGAGGCAGGCATCATAGAACCAGTTGAAGAATCCGATTGGGTGAGCCCTATGGTGGTTCAAGAGAAGAAACAAAAAGGTGAAATAAGGAGTTGCGTAGATCTATGGAAGCTTAATGATGCGTGTGTCCACGACCCATTCCCAACGTCGTTTACAAATGAAGTGTTAGATAATGTTGGAGGCCAGGAAACCTATTCCTTTACTTATGGGTTTTCTGGGTATCACCAGATTAAGATCGTGCCCGAGGATATGAGAAAAATGATCTTCGTGATGGAATGGGGTTGTTTTCAATACATTGTGATGTTGTTTTGGCTTAAGAATACACCTGCGATATTTTCCTGCGTAGTCATAGTAGCATCCAAGGAGTTCATTCATAAGTTCCTGGAAGTTTACTTTGATGACTGGACGATGTTTGGATTAGTGAAGCGCCATGTAGCAAGTCTGCGCCTGATGTTAAATACATGTCGCAGATACCATATCACGTTGAATTTGAAGAAATGCATATTCTGTGTTCCCTTTGGGAACTTGCTGGATCACGTGGTGTGCAAGCAAGGGTTGATGGTGGACCCTGCAAAGATTATGGTAATTGTGTATTTGGAGGCCCCAAGGAACGAAAATAAGCTACACGCGATGCTAGGACATATAGGATATTATAGAAAATGCATCAAATCTTATGCTCAAATTACTATGCCCATGGAGAAACTACTGAAGAAGGACGCAACATTATGTTGGGAAAAATAATGTCAGCACAACCTAGATGTATTGAAAGAAAAGATGGTGACTGTGCTGATTTTGGTATTCCTTGATTGGAAAAAGGAGTTCCACTGGATGCTTCTTACACTGTGTTGGGTGAAGTACTAGCGCAGGCCGGTGAAGGAGAAATGTACCATCCTATAGCTTTTGCTAGTACAAAGTTATCGAAGGTCGAGAAGAATTATTCAATGACTAAACGCGAAGGATTGGCCATGGTGTACGGATTGCAAAAATTCAGGGATTATCTGTTAGGAGGACATTTTAAGATTACACAGAGCATTTTTCCTTGAAATACTTGGTCAATAAGCCTATGTTGGGGGGGAAGATCTGCAGATGGTTGCTATTATTCCAAGAGTATGACTTTGAAGTCATTGTGAAGCCAAGAAGGTTAAACGCGGGACCTGACCATTTGTCATGGATCAAAACAAGAGAGGAGCCTAATAATCTGGAGGAGGAGTTGCCAGATGTGCAACTCTTTGTGGTGCGCGTATCAGATGATCATTTTTCTGACATTATTCACTTCTTGACTACAGGGATGGCATCAAAAGGATATACAAGTCATCAGAAAAAGGAATTAGTAGTGCATGCGGTTGATTTTTTAGTCATTGGGAGACATCTATATAAATGGGTGTAGAAGAATTCTTGCGAAGATATGTGCCAAACTTTGAATGGGATAGCATTTCTCTGAAGCTCATGGGGGAGCCATGGGAGGTCATTATGCAGGCAAGGCAACTGTGAAAAATATTTTGTGCCCAGGTCTATGGTGGCCTACGTTGCACAAGGATTCGAAGGTGTATTATAAGGCATGCGATGCATGTCAAAGAACTGGCAGACAATTGCAATGGGATGAGTTACCACTACATCCTCAAGTATCTTTTTAGCCATTTGAGAAGTGGGTGATTATTTTTGTTGGGCCAATTCAGCCCCCGAGAAATAAAATAGGTGCGCGTTATATTATCACCGTGATGGAATATCTAACCAAATGGGTGGAACAACAACCGATTAAGGATTGTATAGGGGCTACAACAACAAAGTTTTTGTTTGAGTATGTCTTAACCAGATTAGGCTGCCCAAACGTGTTGATGAGTGATAGGGGTACACACTTTATGAACGAGACGATCAGCGCATTGACTAAAGAATTCTAGGCATACCATTAGAAGAGTACATCATATCACCCTTAGGCCAATGGGATCATTGAAGTGTTCAATAAGATTTTGGAAAACACATTGATGAAGATCTGGAATACGCATCACAATGATTGGGATGTGCACGTACCTACGGTACTATGGGCTTACATGACTACTTGTAAAAAGCTAACAGGGCAAATGTCATTCCGAATAGTATATGGGGTCGAAGTTGTAATGTCGATGGAGTACATTGTGCCTAGTTTGCGCATAGGAGTCCTGATGGATATGGCGGTGTTGAAGCCCCGAAAATTGGGTTGACAACAAGGGGGATACCCGCCCAGTCCGGACCTTGGTTGGTAGCTCCTTATCCATTTGGTATAGCGGGTCCGACTGGGGATAATGGGACCAGTTTCCCAATCTAAGGGTGTGTGTGTGTGCAGAGTTGGATGATGCTGATCTAAGAGTTCTAATCTAAGCTACTTTAATCTAATTCTATGCTATTGTAGTCTAATGAAAATAGCACATCTAATCTATGATAACCCGGGATGTATTTCTTCTATTATGCGATCTAAAGAGATTTCAAATAATAACAGGTAATAAAGATCATTCAGCTATCATAAGAATGGAAATCAATTAAGATGAACCACTTTGCATAAAAATTTAGGCAAAACAGTTGTGAGCAACATATCGCATAATAAGTTATTCATATATCAAACATAAATAAATGGCTCCACCGTACAAAAGTGCCAAATGGTAACTCAAACATTCATGCAATAACATAGAAACAACTAAAAATTGTATATCACTTTAAGAATATAAGCAAAAATGGCCAAGAGATAAAAGTACCATTTATGACTGGTCCTACTCATAAGCTTCAAGAAACAATGATTTATCTCTCCTTGTTCTAATATCTACCAAGAGTACAGAAGTGCAACATCAGTAGCAGATATCAAATGCAAACATCAATAAACCTTGATCCATTCATTCATCAAAACCTCTTCTGAAGGGTATAAAAGTGCATGTTCTGAGGACAATTTTTTGACAAATTTCTCTGGACCCTTCTCTAAATGCATGAGAAGGGTTTAAATACTACTTCTAATTCTAATAATAGTTTATTTACAAAATTTAGGATGCGGTTTTCAAATGACCGTCCTTTTTCTAATCTAATTTTTAAGTAAAAACAACATTCAAAATTAAGCTACTTCTGTATCTGGTCTTTAAAGCTGCATGCATTCAGCATTGGTTTAAGGAGAGTCGGATGGCTGACTTCTGCTTTGAGCTGGGCTGAGAAAACGGAATCTACGAGAGCTGGTACCACTTTTTCGGCCACATTTGTGATACATTTCACAGTCATCCATTGATTATGTAGCTTCACCAAGTATGCCCAGTAACATTCCCAATTTAACCTGTTTAGTGCTTGGATTGATTTTCCCTTTTCTTGCGCCTTCTGCTTCCATTCTGCTTCTAGTTGTAGTTTATTTGGTAAATACCCCGGGGTGGTCTCTGTGATTAAATTTTCTCTGTGCAAATTCTCATTTACACAGTCGATTGAATGCTTTCTGCCATGGCCGCTATTTCTGCTGCTTGTTCTGCCTCCCTGATTTGATCATCCCACTTGTTGAAGAGCAACTCTTTATGATTCTCATTTATCCTGGGTGCGCCTGCTCTTTTTCCCTCGTCTTCATCCTGCCAAGCCAAGTACTCCGTCACTCGTTTGTCAATCTGATCATAGTCACTTCGTAAGTCGACCACTTGATTGGTGATCTTATCACTCATTTCGCAATAATAATTCCACTGTGATATCTTTTGTCCCAACACTTCCTGTTGCTGCAGTAGTTGTTCATTCAAGGCAATAGATTCTGAAATAAACTCTGTAAGTTTAGGGTCGTCTCTATGCATCTCTTGTACATCCTGCAACTGTTTTCCCTTTTCATCCAAACTTCTTTGATAACCTATTTGCATTTGCTGGAAGTCTTCCTGCAACTTTTCAAGCTGTTTGCGTGCCTCATTATTAGCATTGGCTTGTTGCAATTGTAGTTGCAGTACCTGTATCTAATTTTCTTGCTCTTTCAACAATTGCTGTACTTCTGACGCTTTGTCAATAGTCGCAGAGGCATACGCCCCTGCGATCTGAGACAGTTTGGTGAGATTTTCAGTCGGATTACTGGCAGGATCTTTCCATAGGACGTCTAATTGCTCAGCATCCTGAGAAAGTGTATTTTCTAACTTCCTCTTTTTTCTCTGTCTTCTTACAACTGCTTTATGTTGGGGACTATAAAATATGTCCAGAGGGGGAATTTCTTCTACATTCAGTAGAAGCTCAAGAGATGGAGCGATAGGAATATGCTCTGTTTCTGTGACATTGCTGACTTTGGTTGAGCCCACCTCTTGTGCTACCTGTGTATTGCTCACAAGTGCTTTTGGGGCTTTTCCTTCAAGATTGATCAGTTCGTAGAAGGTTTCCCATTCCTTATCTAATTCTATTGTGACGGGTGGTGCTTCAATGACGAGAGGGGGGACATCTCTTTGCGGGGAGGCGATAACCTGCTGTTGTGGAAGTTCGATTGACTGAGTGGTGTCTTTAGCTGATTCTTTGTTCCTATCTTGGTTGTTTTCAGATCTTTTAGAATGTTCAGGCATCTCTTGTACAATCTTAGATTTAGATCTGGAAGTGCTTGAATTCCCACTGAGGCTAACGCTTGGAGTTGGTTCTCTGGCAGATAGTCGCAGCCTTTCTAGAGGAACACTGGCTAGTCTTCTTTCCCTGTATACCATGAATTTTTGGAGGTCATCTGGAGATAATTGCGATTGGGCTTCCCACAAAATTTCCTGAAGTGAGCTTTTACTCTGAAATATATCATCAAATAAATCCTTTTTTGCAACGAACACTTTTATCTTGACTGTCGTTGTGAAATTCTGGGCAACCTCATTTGGGTCAAATGGTCTTGCCGGGAATTTAAATAATTGGAGACATGCCATATTCTGTATTTCGGTGAACGCTTGACCTACATCGAACAATGAAAAGGCCCCACAAGCCACAGGAAACTGTGGCCATATGGCCTTCTTTTTGTCTTTTAGGTCTTTAGTTAGGCCGCCTTCTGAACAGGTTTGATATGCAATTTCTCGAGCCAGAAGTTTGTCAGGGATATACAAAGGTAGGACATGAGGGGGGACGGTGCTTCCAAATACTCTAATATAGGTGAACCATTCTTCTCCGAACAATCTTGCGATGGGGATGATATCTATCTGTGCCTCAGGTGAGCACCTTGGGGGGTCTTTGTCATACATCATTCTATACAAGGGTAAGATAAGCCCGTGACAAATTTGGTAGAAATGTGGAATGAACTGAGAATCCCATAATATCTTATGATAAACATGGATGGGTAATGGGTCCTGAGTTGTCCATTTCCAACCCATAATGGGAAATTTAGACACATAACAAATAGAATCCATAACATATGCGGATAGGTAAAAAGGAGGATAGATCCTTTGAGACATGGATCTTTTAGACCGGTAATTGACAATAGCCGTGAATAGGTTATCAGAAAAGATCTTGGCCCAATCTACAATAACGGCATTTGTGGCAGCATCTATTAATGGTAACCATTCAGATGAAAACTTATTGATATCTGGCATCCCAAACAATCTACAAAGCATGGCCGTAGCAAAACAATACGGAGAGGTGAGGGAACCAGTGCTGTACATACCGTTTTTGTCTTTCTTGAGCGGTTCATCTTTTCTGGACCAATCTTTGGTGGTCTCTGATAGGTTTGGGTTCTCCTCCACAAATTTTTCAACGAATTGTGCATTGTAAGTCACTTGCGGTTCAGGAAGATGATACATGAGCTTTAAATCTTGTGCGGAGAATGACCCGATGAGCCCATGTCCTTGAATCTTGAATTGTCTGTTGTTCATTTCTGCGTCGTCAAGTATCCACTTGATCATATCCGTATATGGGAGAATTTTTGGCCTTGCTGCTATCCGATGATGGAATGAGCATGCTAGTTCTTCTAAGGATGCTTCGGAAGAGCCGTGTGAGTCTGAGACAGCGGTAACCTTCATTATTCTGAGGTTTTCTTCTTCAAGCAGTCTGTACATGCTTTCCCACATCGATATCCCTACGTCTCTGTTACAAGCTGTGTCTGTATATAAAGGTGCCATTTCCTTCACCTCAGAGCCCTGAGCTTTATTTTTCTTTCCCATTTCTTCCTGTGTATGGCTTTGTATCATCCTTCGTTCTCCGTTCCTGCAGCTCACAAGTGAAATGGAAATGGTTGATCAAGAAAGGTGATGGGAGAGTCTTAAATGCAGCAGATATATCAAGTATGCCACCTTACGTGAAGTAATTCTTTGCAAAAGCACGCGTCTACATTTTATTAATAGATGACAACTAATTCCTTTATTATCATTATAAGCGCATGATCTTGAGTCAGATTATGGTAAGTGGCTTTTCTTGAATAGCGTGCCCGGAAGATTCGTGATCGAGTGATTTTTCGATTTGGTTCGCAATCATCGCAGATCATGACATTGCATTATTGCACTATCGCGCTCTCGCACCGACTCACAAATATAACATCGCAGAGTTGATTTGGCTTAATATCGCAACCATCATTTTATCGCGATATTGCAACATCGCAGATCGCAGAAGTTTTATGCCTGCCAAATTTTGTTAGCTCATTCCCTGCGATATGCGATCTTGCGATCGGTGTTATCGCAAATCGGAAAATCTTGAAGTTTTTTCTTATTAGCATTACTTTATTACGATGCGATATATTGCTTAGTATGAGAATCTTGCACATACCGGGATTATACCCAAATGGAGGTGCTTTTCTATCATTTTATGATGCGGCTTTTAAAAGATTTTTTCCTTATCATAAACTTAGGTTTTAAAGTATTGAAAAGATCTTCCTAAGCTTACGATGGTAACCTTATTTTGAAGAAAGGAAACTCTTGCTTTTCCTAAATTTTAACTAAGGGTCCCCATTCATTTAGTATTTTGGACAACACTTAAATGAAAAAAGGGGGGTTGTTGCTGGCCACAACAATTGGCGATTCACTTGGGAGAACCAGTTATCTCTGATTTTCTATTGAACTTTTCAAATTTCCAAAACAATTTTTTTTTAGAAAATTAAACTTTATTATAAAAAGATAAAGCGCATTATACTCCAAACTGTCAATGATATTTTGTTCCAACCTCTTTCTATTTTAATTATTTGCTTCCTCAGCTTGTCCTTGCATTTACATAAGCCATTACTTGGTCTTGTAAAGATAAAATAAGGTCTTCCCTATGTACCAGTTTTTTTAAATATGCTCATTTGTCGTAGGTAGAGCCTCTGCTACCAGCAGGCGTTCATAGCCTCGACAGGGTTACCTATTACCCAGTAATGATCCTTTATCCTGCTTAAGGTGATCTACAACTTTCAAAGAAAAACCCATATTGACACTTTTTCCTTTTTTATTCTTAAAGAACAATGTCTTGGTTTGGTAGCCAAATTATGACACAGTCATTCACTTGATTTACACTTTTGCTGAACAAGCTGGCTCGTGATGAGACCCCTTGTCTTTTGATCTCAACAATCTTAAGTCGTTGCCCTATTTTGGTGGACAGTAATGGCAAAGACAACAAGTTATAATATCTGTGATCATGATAAGCCGGCTCGTGATGGGACCTCTTATTCTTCAAGATATAGTGTATCCTTGGGTTGTTTCTCTAAATGCTGCGATTTTCTTTAGCAGAGAGGAAGTCATTTTTTTCCTTAAGAAAGCTCTGGATGACAATAATAGAGTTTTTGGAAATAGTTGTTCTACAGGGAATCCTCATTTTGTTATTGATACCTTTCATTGTATTGATATAAAACAATTTCTTCACTAAGATTGCTTTCATCAAATTTCTTGAAGTTGAAACTAGTATCATATCCGGGTTAAAGTTTTTAACTGTATCTACTAATAATAAAGATCAAGTTTCCAAAAGATCTGCTATTTATACAAGCAGAAGTTCAAAATCTGATAGAGAAATAGTGTCTTTAGTAAATGTCAAACGCTGTTAACCACAACAAATTTTATTAGGGAGAAAAATATTTAAAGAAATGAGAGGTAACTATCCCCTTGGATTATGTACATGATAGGGATAATTTCTTCTCTTATTTTGCCTACCAACATTTAAAAATTAAATTATCCACCTAATAACCTAGCTAAACTACCCCTATTTCTATTCTAACTATACACAGAAAAATTGACTAGGTAAAATGATATTTCCAGTGCAACCATCTTTTCATTTTTATTCCTACACGTATGTACCTTTTAAACATCAGTGTTAAGAATAAAACTTTTCTTGGACTGTGAACATTGAATGTAGGATTAGAAAGTGTAACTTCAGTCGGAATTCCGCCTGAAATTTCTTTCTTATGAAATCTTCTTTCCAATTGGATACCTATTGGATCATAAAAATCAGGATGAATTTCTGTTATGGATTGGTGATCATGTAATAGGAAAGATGACAAGCCAGGTTGCGAATATGATTTTTTAGTTTTAATGGCCTGTAATCTACTATGCGTTAAAGTCAAGCTTTTAGCAATTTCTCGTAAAAGGAAAGTTTCCACATATAAATCACTAAATAAATCAATGAAGAATAGATGGAAATTTCTCGAAAGAGATTTATCAATTAACGTGAATTGCTGGCAAGTTTCCAAAAATACTTTCTTTCGTTGATGATGTTTTGGATGACATAGAAGTTTCTTCTGAAAGGCTGATATTGATTGATCTTGGAATTTAAAAAGTTCTGTATTTCCTTGACACAATTTAGTTTTCCCAAATGGTAATACATCTCTTGAATGTTCTTTGATAAGGTGCTCAATATACCATAGTAATCTATCAAAAGTCTGAAAAATTAAAATACAATCCGATTTTATACAAAATGAGTGCAAGCGAAAAAGAATGTAATGATTATCTATACAACTAATGTTACAACACAACTAGGATTGACTTGAAATATCTTCTTTTTCACAAGAACTGGCCAGAATTATGGGATCCAAGTAATTTCGAATTACGTCTTGTGAATCAGAAAACAAGTTATGATTGGGAACAGGCATGGGGGTTTGCTCATGATACGAATCATAGATCGGGATATTGTTTTGGATAGTAAAATCATGCAAATGATCCGTCACTCTGGAATGAGGATCGACTGATATGATTCTTGAATTAGAATATCTCTCATTATCTGAGCTCTGTTGAGTTACTTGAGATAAATCAACATCATCATCATCAAAGTAGCTATCATAAATGATTTTACAGGTTTCTCTAGATTTTTCTTTTTCATCCAATATTTTCAGAAAAGGAAGGTCAAGTCATTCTTGTTTGTAAATGACCAAAGGATGTTCTATAGCTACCTATTTATCTTGAAAACCTAATGGTGATTCATTTGAATAATCCTCTGTATTTTTTGAGATATCATTAATACTGAGGGGGGAAAATTATCATCACTAAATACATCAGGATAAAGAGAAAAATTTGATTCTGAAACAATGCATTTGAAAATATCATCGTGAAAAAATTCTTGTTCATCACATTCATTATAGACATAGGGCTTTAGATCATACCTTTGCGTGTTTGTATTTTCCGAAAGAGAATTAATTTTTTGTTCTAACCTTGGCATTTGCATTTGTTGACTTGTGATGATATTATCTAACCTTGTCTCCAAGTTGCTTTCTGGTTCCAAGGCAGGCTTTCTTTCAACATTCTTGCTTTTGTCTTCTTGCATTAGAGCAGGCATGTTTCCTAAGCTTTGGGAAGTTTCTTCATCATGAGTGATTCGCACATTCAAATTGGAATTTTCATTCCTATTAGAAGAAAATAAAACAAGACTTGGACTAATTTCTGATGGATCGGGCATAGGAGGCAGGGAATGCTCAGCATAATCTGAAGATTCTTCATTCATGAGTTCATTTTCAAGATCATATTTTAGACAATCAAGATGAAATCGCATATTAAAATCCCTAACAGATTCATCTTCTTTTTGTAGATACTCAATTTCATCATATACCTGATCATAATCATAGCAATCAAATTCACAAATGAAAGCCTTGACAAATTGGTCCCAGCTGTGAATTGAGGCAACTGGGAGGGTTCTACACCATTTTCTAGCTTCCACCGTGAATGTGAGAGTTAAAATTCTGCATAAAATGCCTTCATCAATTCTTTGCACGTTCGAACTTGAAAATTTTTGAATAAATTGAAGGGCATGATTAAAAGAAGAAGAATTATTCTTACCATTGAATTTTACCTGAGACAAGAGTCTTACCACTTCAGGTGGAGTGTTGGAAGGGGCACAAACATGGATACAACTCCAAATGGGAAGTTTGTGAGCAGCCATCTTAATTCAAATGTTACGATTTCAAACCATTCCAACAGACACTATGCTCAGGCCCTCCTTCTAGCGCCAAATATGTTGAAGCCCCAAAAATTGGGTCGACAACAAGGGGGATACCCGCTCGGTCCGGACCTTGGTTGGCAACTCCTTATCCGTTTGGTACAGCGGGTCCGACTGGGGATAATGGGACTAGTTTCCCAATCTAAGGGTGTGTGTGTGTGCAAAGTTGGATGATGTTGATCTAAGAGTTCTAATCTAAGCTACTTTAATCTAATTCTATGCTATTGTAGTCTAATGAAAACAACACATCTAATCTATGATAACCCGGGATGTATTTCTTCTATTATGCGATCTAAAGAGATTTCAAATAATAACTGGTAATAAAGATCATTCAGCTATCATAAGAATGGAAATCAATTAAGATGAACCACTTTGCATAAAAAGTTAGGCAAAACAGTTGTGAACAACATATCGCATAATAAGTTATTCATATATCAAACATAAATAAATGGCTCCACCGTACAAAAGTGCCAAATGGTAACTCAAACATTCATGCAATAACATATAAACAAATAAAAACTGTATATCACTTTAAGAATATAAGGAAAAATGGCCAAGAGATAAAAATACCATTTATGACTAGTCCTACTCATAAGCTTCAAGCAACAATGATTTATCTCTCCTTGTTCTAATATCTACCAAGAGTACAGAAGTGCAACATCAGTGGCAGATGTCAAATGTAAACATCAATAAACTTTGATCCATTCATTCATCAAAACCTCCTCTAAGGGTGCAAAAGTGCATGTTCTGAGGACAAGTTTTTGACAAATTTCTCTGGACCCTTCTCTAAATGCATGAGAAGGGTTTAAATACTACTTCCTAATTCTAATAATAGTTAATTTACAAAATTTAGGATGCGGTTTTCAAATGACCGTCCTTTTTCTAATCTAATTTTTAAGTAAAAACAACATTCAAAATTAAGCTACTTCTGTATCTGGTCTTTAAAGCTGCATGCATTCAGCGTTGGTTTAAGGAGAGTTGGCTGGCTGACTTCTGCTTTGAGCTGGGCTGAGAAAACAGAATCTACGAGAGCTGGCACCACTTTTTCGGCCGCATTTATGATACATTTCACAGTCATCCACTGACTATGCGGCTTCACCAAGTATGCCCAGTAACATTCCCAATTTAACCTGTTTAGTGCTTGGATCGCTTTTCCCTTTTCTTGCGCCTTCTGCTTCCATTCTTCTTCTAGTCGTAGTTTATTTGGTAAATACCCCAGCGTGGTCTCTGTGATTAAATTTTCTCTGTGCAAATTCTCATTTACACAGTTGATAAGAATGCTTGTTGTCGTGGCCGCTGTTTCTGCTGCTTGTTCTGCCTCCCTGATTTGATCGTCCCACTTGTTGAAGAGAAACTCTTTATGATTCTCATTTATCCTAGGTGCGCCTGCTCTTTTTCCCTCGTCTTCATCCTGCCAAGCCAAGTACTCCGTCACTCATTTGTCAATCTGATCATAGTCACTTCGTAATTCGACCACTTGATTGGTGATCTTATCACTCATTTCGCAATAATAATTCCACTGTGATATCTTTTGTCCCAACACTTCCTGTTGCTGTAGTAGTTGTTCATTCAAGGCAATAGATTCTAAAATAAACTCTGTAAGTTTAGGGTCGTCTCTATGCATCTCTTGTACATCTTGCAACTGTTTTCCCTTTTCGTCCAAACTTCTTTGATAACCTATTTGTATTTGCTAGAAGTCTTCCTGCAACTTTTCAAGCTGTTTGCGTGCCTCATTATTAGCATTGGCTCGTTGCAATTGTAGTTGCAGTACCTGTATCTGATTTTCTTGCTCTTTCAACAATTGTTGTACTTCTGATGCTTTCTCAATAGTTGCAAAGGCATACGCCCCTGCGATCTGAGACAGTTTGGTGAGATTTTTAGTCGGATTACTGGCAGGATCTTTCCATAGGACGTCTAATTGCTCAGCATCCTGAGAAAGTGTATTTTCTAACTTCCTCTTTTTTCTCTGTCTTCTTACAACTGCTTTATGTTGGGGAATATAAAATATTTCCAAAGGGGGAATTTCTTCTACATTCAGTAGAAGCTCAGAAGATGGAGCGATAGGAATATGCTCCGTTTCTGTGACATTGCTGACTATGGTTGATCCCACCTCTTGTGCTACCTGTGTATTGCTCACAGGTGTTTTTGGGGCTTGTCCTTCAAGATTGATCAGTTCATTGAAGGTTTCCCATTCCTTATCTAATTATGTTGTGACGGGTGGTGCTTCAATGACGAGAGGGGGGACATCTCTTTGTGGGGAGGCGATAACCTGTTGTTGTGGAAGTTCCATTGACTGAGCGGTGTCTTTAGCTGATTCTTCGTTCCTATCTTGGTTGTTTTCAGATCTTTTATAATGTTCAGGCATCTCTTGTACAATCTTAGATTTAGATCCGGAAGTGCTTGTATTCCCATTGAGGCTAACGCTTGGAGTTGGTTCTCTGGTAGATAGTCACAACCTTTCTAGAGGAACACTGGCTAGTCTTCTTTCCCTGTATACCATGAATTTTTGGAGGTCATCTGGAGACAATTGTGATTGGGCTTCCCGCAAAATTTCCTGAAGTGAGCTTTTACTCTGAAATATATCATCAAATAAATCCTTTTTTCCAACGAACACTTTTATCTTGACTGTCATAGTGAAATTTTGGGTAACCTCATTTGGGTCAAATGGTCTTGTCGGGAATTTAAATAATTGGAGACACATCATATTCTGTATTTCGGTGAACGTGTGACCTACATCGAACAACGAAAAGGCCCCACAAGCCACAGGAAACTGTGGCCATATGGCCTTCTTTTTGTCTTTTAGGTCTTTAGTTAGGCCGCCTTTTGAACAGGTTTGATATGCAATTTCTCGAGCCAGAAGTTTGTCAGGGATATACAAAGGTAGGACATGAGGGGGGACGGTGCTTCCAAATACTCTAATATAGGTGAACCATTCTTCTCTTAACCATCTTGCGATGGGGATGATATCTATCTGTGCCTCAGGTGAGCACCTTGGGGGGTCTTTATCATACATCATTCTATACAAGGGTAAGATAAGCCCGTGACAAATCTGGTAGAAATGTGGAATGAACTGAGAATCCCATAATATCTTATGATAAACATGGATGGGTAATGGGTCCTGAGTTGTCCATTTCCAACCCATAACGGGAAATTTAGACACATAACAAATAGAATCCATAACATATGCGGATAGGTAAAAAGGAGGATAGATCCTTTGAGACATGGATCTTTTAGACCGGTAATTGACAATAGCCGTGAATAGGTTATTAGAAAAGATCTTGGCCCAATCTACAATAACGGCATTTGTGGCAGCATCTATTAATGGTAACCATTCAGACGAAAACTTATTGATATCTGGCATCCCAAACAATCTACAAAGCATGGCCGCAGCAAAACAATACGGAGAGGTGAGGGAACCAGTGCTGTACATACCGTTTTTGTCTTTCTTGAGCGGTTCATCTTTTCTGGACCAATCTTTGGTGGTCTTTGATAGGTTTGGTTTCTCCGCCAAAATTTTTTCAATGAATTATGCATTGTAAGTCGCCTGCGGTTCAGGAAGACGATACATGAGCTTTAAATCTTGTGCGGTGAATGACCCAATGAGCCCATGTCCTTGAATCTTGAACTGTCTGTTGTTCATTTCTGCATCGTCAAGTATCCACTTGATCATATCCGTATATGGGAGAATTTTGGGCCTTGCTGCTATCCGATGAAGGAATGAGAAGGCTAGCTCTTCTAAGGATGCTTCGGAAGAGCCCTGTGAGTCTGAGACAGCGGTAACCTTCATTATTCTGAGGTTTTCGTCTTCAAGCAGTCTGTACATGCTTTCCCACGTCGATATCCCTGCGTCTCTATTACAAGCTGTGTTTGTATATAAAGGTGCGATTTCCTTCACCTCAGAGCCCTGAGCTTTATTTTTCTTTCCCATTTCTTCCTGCGTATGGCTTTGTATCGTCCTTCATTCTCTATTCCTCCAGCTCACAAGTGAAATGGAAATGACTGATCAAGAAAGGTGATGGGAGAGTCTTAAATGCAGCAGATATATCAAATATGCCACCTTACGTGAAGTAATTCTTTGCAAAAGCATGCATCTACATTTTATTAATAGATGACAACTAATTCCTTTATTATCATTAAAAGCGCATGATCTTGAGTCAGATTATGGTAAGTGGCTTTTCTTGAATAGCGTGCCCGAAAGATTCGTGATGGAGTGATTTTGTGTTTTGGTTCGCAATCATCGCAGATCGCGACATCGCATTATTGCACTATCGCGCTCTCGCACCGACCCACAAATATAACATCGCAGAGTTGATTTGGCTTAATATCGCAACCATCGTTTTATCGTGATATCGCAACATCACAGATCGCAGAAGTTTTATGCCTGCCAAATTTTGTTAGCTCATTCCCTGCGATATGCGATCAGTGTTATCGCAAATCGGAAAATCTTGAATTTTTTTCTTATTAGTATTACTTTATTGCGATGCGATATATTGCTTAGTATGAGAATCTTGCTCATACCGGGATTATACCCAAATGGAGGTGCTTTTCTATCATTTTATGATGCGGCTTTTTAAAGATTTTTTCCTTATCATAAACTTAGGTTTTAAAGTATTGAAAAGATCTTCCTAAGCTTACGATGGTAACCTTATTTTGAAGAAAGGAAACTCTTGCTTTTCCTAAATTTTAACTAAGGTTCCCCATTCATTTAGTATTTTGGACAACACTTAAATGAAAAAAAGGGGGGGGGGGGGGGTTTTGCTGGCCACAACAGGCAGATAGTGAGGCCTTGGAGGAACGGCTCGCACAACTGATGGAGATCGAAGAAGATCGATTTTTAGCAGGATTTCATCAAGTACAAAAGGAACGTGAAAAAGCATGGCATGATCACCATATCAAGCTTCACACATTCAAGATAGACGATCTTGTCCTATTATATGATAGTAAGTTCACTAAATTTCTAGGTAAATTCTAGATGCATTGGTTAGGGCCATATATTGTCAAACAAATTATAGATGCAGGCACAGTTCAGCTCGCGAAGATGAATGGGGAACCCTTCCCAGGAAGAGTGAATGGGAGCAGGTTGAAGTTGTATACAAGGGAACCTGCACAATTACTATATGGTAATGGGATAGTCTTAGAGCTATGGCAGTTTCAAGGGAGCGCGGGGCTATAAACTACATTGCTAAGTTTGAAGGACAATGCAGTGAGTCTGCTGCATGATGAATGAAGAAGATACAACCCATAAGTTGCACTCAGGAAGCTGTGCCATGGAAGAAGGTACCATGCAGCACAGCAGGAAAGTGATCATTGGAGTTACAGTTCATGACTTGATGGCTAGAAGACAGTTAAGTGGAGTGGGCTAGTAGCATTTAAGGAAAAAATATTTGAAGATCTATCTTCAAAACAACATTTATTTTCAGAATTTTGGGGGAATGGTTGGATTTGAATTCAAAACACCCTATAATTTACGAGTTCCAGTCCAACAGAGAACACTTTACACTATGAGATTCGTTAGTGAATTTTGCTATCTATTGCTTATGAGCCAAGCGTTTGGGGAAGATTTAGTTGTGATCCCCTTGTTTTCTAAATTGTCTGAGATAAACCAAAATCTTATTCATGAAAAAATGTTTACACCAAGACTTGCTGAAACAGTTAGTACTGGTGATGTTGTCTCTAAGACTGCTGCCCCAGAAGTTGTAAGTATGGAAGCTCCGGCTCCTGTGCCTATGGTGCCGAGGTTGCCTAGGTCGAAGCCTACCCCTACTAGAGAAATCCAAACATCCAAATCTAAGAAATCTATGAAGGAGAAACAAAAGAAGCAAGTTCCAATGCCCCCATCCCTAAGGAAGCATACCAAAACATAGAAGTAGAAGAAAGATAAGAATCCAAAGAAAGTAGTGTACCTGGAGGTGGAAGAAGCCCAGGGAACAAAAGATATTGATGCTGAAGGAGTGGAACCCATAACAAGGCTACCCAAGCATATCCCTCCAAGGAAGGGGAAAACAAAGGTCATGAAGGATTCGAATGTCGAGAAATTCACAATATCCACACCCCTGCTACCTGAGCAAGTCCCTTTTAAAGGCTTGTGGCTTGCAAGGGTCCCGTTGTTAAAATTGGAGGATTGGGACCTCACAGACCACACTAAGTTCCCACACTTGGTGACAGAAAAATATATGAGGAGGGTCTACTATGTAGAATCATTTTTTGTAGCATTGGAAACAAAGGAATGGTTCCACGGTGTCAAGCACGCAGGGTTGATCAACTTGCTATGGGTCAGGGAAAATTTTAAAAAGCCCCCCTAAATTTACATGTATAATAAATGGGCGAATCTCCATGGTATATAGGAAAAATGGAAGGCGATTTTATCAATAATATGATATGTATATATAATTTTTTGGCGAATCTCTCACCAGGCATGGCAAATATTTTACTCAATTATAAAATCTTGTGTTTATTGAATACACAAATGAAATCATTGCATTTCTTTAAAATATCTTTTGAAATCAAAATTACCGATATTTGATACCTTTCCGGGGTTAGTAGCTCTAGAGTAAAGATGGATCTATGCTGGTTTAATTCCCCCATTTAAATAGGCTACATTCCAGGTGAATACCATGGGTCAATACCATGTGCCATTTTGGTGAATACCATGGGTCAATACCATGTGCCATTTTATTTTTATTAATACTAATATTAGGGTTAATAATGTTTTTTTTCATGGTATTAATAACAATCTAGTCCATGGTATTTGTCCCATAGTATTTTTCCCATAGGTTTCACCTAAATATAACGCATTTTTTGAGTGTTCGTAAATATAAGGTGACTTATGGAGTAAATATAAAAAAATGTTTTATTTGTTTACCATACCTCTCGTTTATTTATATTTTTATTAATTTACCATACCTCTTTTACAAATATGGTAGTTGGCCCATAGGATTCACTTAAATAAAACCTCTTTCTTGAGCCTTCATAATAGAACGAGGGTTATGGACTAAATATAAAAAGAGGTTTTATTTATTTACCATGCGTCTAGTTTATTTATATTTTTATTTATTTACCATACCTTTTGAGTAAGTATAAAAATGTTAATAAATTTACAAATAATTACTAAGAGGAATAAATATAAAAATAACCAGCAACAACCATAAACACATAAACACAAATATTTATCCAGGAAAACCCCAAATCCGGTGAAAAACTCAACCTAATAAGATCTCATTAGCATTGGCCAAAACCCTGGCCAATCCGACCAAGTGAGCCTTTGCCGCTCACCTCCAGGTCTTGCATTACAATGAAGTCCTTCCAGTCTTTTATAAGCTCCATTACATATAATACCACGGGCATAATACTATGGGTGCACAATACCATGTGCCCCAAAACCATCACTGTTTAACATCATCAACTTTGACTCTATCCCGAGTCAAGTTTACCTAACGAAAAAAACGTTTTATTTATTTACCATACCTCCACTTTACTTATATTTTTATTTGTTTACACCCTTGCATGTATATAAGGTGATTTATGGAGTAAATATAATTTTTTATTTATTTATTTACCATACTTCTCATTTATTTATATTTTTATTAATTTACCATAACTCTTTTATAAATATGGTATTTGGGCCTTTGGCCCATAGGATTCACTTAAATAAAACCTATTCTTGAAAATGGGCAAATGGATTCACTTAAATAAAACCTATTCTTGAAAATGGGCGAATGGAAGGTTGGAACTCCTAATTTCAAGGGCTAAATTTACCTTTTTTACCCTCTCCCTTAAAAGAAGGTGGGCTATTTGAGGTGATTTGTAAAAGTGTACTATGATACAAAATAATCGCCCACTAAAAATTTAAAACCCCTTAATTTTGCCAAAGGGCGAACATTCGCCCCTAAAATCACCCCTACTATGGGTGCCACATTACCACTGCACCCCAATTAACATGATGTGTGTGCGTCAACTGCTCACATTGGTGCATGATGGTTGTTTATGGCTGGGAGGGCCTATCCCCATTATAGATATGCTAATTCACGGAATCACATACCTACCTTATAAGGGTGTGAACCTGGTTAATGAGTTTGGCAGAATGAATAGGGAAAAATACCTCACAGAAATGATGAAAAGGGATTACGGCCTCCTTAAGAAGTCGCGAGGGTACTCATTTATTTCTCTAATAGACCTAACAGTTCAATTGGCTACCCATATTTTAGTAGGGGAGGTGATGTGAAAAAGTTGCACGGATGAAGTTTCGGCACGAGTCGTTTCCCTGGATGCACAGTGCGTGAAAGGCGTACAGTGTAATTTGGAAAGATACTTCTATCAGGAGTTCCTAGCGAACTACCGAGAGGCCCAGGATGAAACCAAGCCATTTCACTATGCTTGGTTGTTGCTCTCAATTGTGCTCATAGCATGGGGATTGCGAGAGGATAGCCAATTTCCTCTGCTCGAGGAAGGATTGTCGGAGGTAGAGAAATTCACGTCCTTATGGTCTACAAAGGATTTTGCACGAATTACAGAGATGAAGATATTTTGGGTGTAGAAATTTTGAATAATATGACACATATTCACAGAGATTATCTTGATCATACAATTATAAGCGGAACATGTATAATACATAATCTCCTCTACGTTGATCATCAATTTACAGAAGCAGAAACATTCACAGGCACACATAGAAGCATTAATCAAACTCATAAACACAGTATGTATCCCGGGGAAAGCATCTCGTTAAAAACCCCAACTATCTGTATATTATATTGATTGAATCATGTAACATTACAAAGTACAATGCTTATCACAAGCAATCCAGTACCAGCTCCACCTGTTACACACAATATAGCTCAGATCTGATCTCCAAATCTATTCCACTACTTGCCTGCCTCTCCAGCTCAATACCTGCTCAAGAACTGATGAGAATGGCTCACCAAACTCGTATTTCACCTCAAAATAATCACTCACACTTTGTTTGACGTGAGCAAAGGCTACAATACTAGGCAAATACGTGAGCAAACTCATTGGCACACTCAATCCCTTGATTGTGCAAGATCTGGTGCACAACTATAGTCACAACTGATAGCAATCTGATTCTCTACCACCTGTCCCTGTTGAACTAAACATGCACTGACATGCAACTGAGTTAACTGATGTATTCTATAGTTGTATTATGAGTTAATAACTTGTGAATTAATTAATAACTAATTCACCCAACTCATTTCTAGTCTATTGATCAGTTAGACTAAATACAACTAGTTTAACAAAGCTAAACTGAACACAACTCCATCAACTGTACCTCCAGTCCACTAAACTCAACTCACTTGAGTTCTAACTGAAGTCATGCATGCAACAACTCAACTGACTCATAAGAAAAGTGTATTTCCTTCTGACAGCTGCATGTGCCACCTCTGTAGCTCAAACTGAAGTGCTCCAAGAGAATAAGATCAAGTTTATAGTCCAAATATTATTATGAGACAATAATATTTGACTTTTCTATTTTTGACAGCCAGTCTAAAAATAGACTTTGATCACTCACACTGTGATCACTCACACTTTGATCAAAAAGTAGAAGTCCATCTATTTTTCCCAACTTGACCAATCATCCATAAACATCAACCTGCAATCCATAGACATGATCCATATGTCTAAAAATAGACATAGTCTAAAAATAGACTTGCGCCAAAAATAGCCTGCGGGCCCACTTAGTGAAGGCGACTCTTTTCACTAAGCTCCATCATCTTGTTGCAATCTCAACAAGCATTTCTTGTTGCACACTTTTCAACACTCCCTCTCAACAAGAAAGGCTTCCTCTCAAACCCAATCCTGTAACTTTGGAATGTTCTCCATGCAACACATCTGGCCGGTCCACTTGCTCTGTCATCAAAGTCTCTGACTGCTATTGCCTCTGTCGACTGAAACTCTTCATCTCTGTGCTCTTCAGTTTCTGACTGCTCTAGCCTCTGTCACTTTGATCTCTGACTGCATTCGTGCTGCTGCTGGTTCTATCTCCCAACATTGCATCCGCACTGCACCTCCCAACTGACCTCCCTGTTGGGATAGAAACATCCTCTGATGCTGAAGCTCTACCTGTTGCTGACAAGTGCTCCCTCTCTGACATCTGCGCTACTGCAACATCTCCATGCATCTCGCACCATTGCACACCTCTCTGTGCCACCTAGCACTGTGAAAAACACTTGTGCCTCTCGCATTGCTACAGCCTGCTAGCTATGCGATGTCCTGGGATTCCCTGCACCGTCACTCTCTCTGCCGCTCCATCTGCATCTGTATCTACCCAATCAATCAGTTCCTGCTACTACACATTTGGGGCTCCCGTAGTAAGGTCTCATCCAAGAGGTTGGGTACCTCAAGGATCCTGCCCCTCCTCCTTGGGACAATCAATCCACATCACCCCACCTCCTACCTGGAGGTATGGCTACATGCGATCCCTCAGCCCACCTAGCTTGAAGTTTTCCCCTACTGGAGTTCTCTGGATGAGTAGATGTCTCTACTCGATCTCCTCTCAGCTTCCCTTGTTGTGGCTGCTCCACAACCTCCTGAAGCTGCTGCACCAATCGTGGTTCCTCCACAATCGTCTGAGACTTCTTCTGGCTCTGCATGTTGAAAGGTAATATACGCTCCCTCTCAACCACCAAGTCTCCATCAATTGCCTCACTTCTCAAGGCTTTGCATGCATCTTGTACCTCAAGAGCATACAGGTTCTTGACTTGTGAACCCTCCTCATGACAACGAAAGCATGTCACCTTCGACTTGTCAACCTTCTTCCATCATTGGAAGAACAAGATTCGGAAAGAGAAACCTTCCCCTTCCCCTTCTTCGCCTTACTCGCTAAGGCACAATTCTCTTCATCCTGCATGGATGAAGAACCGTCTCTGGTGCTCCGTTTAATCTCCTCCTGCATCGAATCTGACCATAGTCGTTCCAAATTTGGTAGTTTCTCCCTTCCATTCACCGAGTCTTGGTAGCTATGCCAACTCTTAGGAAGGTCAAGGAGTGCTAGACTCACCATCCTCATCCTGACAGTTGCCCCCACACTTCCCAGTTCATCCCGGCATTGGGTGAACTTCGTGAGATACTGTGGCATACTGTCTCCATTCTCACACTGAATGTTTCTGAGTTTTATCTCTTGCTTTGGAATTAAATTCGAATTCCACCAGCACAAAAAATCAACTGCTTCTGATCTAGAATTCGTGAGAACACAATATTTCTTGTACAGAGATCGACTGTATGGGAATTCACCAGATATCTCACCTTCCAAAAGAAGGATGAATCCAGAGGCTACCTGGCCTGATTATAGACTCTGCCTAAAGAAATAAAATGTAAACACTTTCTGAATACTAGATCTGATGATCAATCCTCGCTTGATATCCTGTAAAAATCTCTTTTACAAATCAAGCAGCTCTAATACCATGTAGAAATTTTGAATAATATGACACATATTCACAAAGATTATCTTGATCATACAATTATAAGAGGAACATGTATAATACATAATCTCCTCTACGTTGATCATCAATTTATAGAAGCAGAAACATTCACAGGCACACATAGAAGCATCAATCAAACTCATAAACACAGTATGTATCTCTGGGAAAGCATCTCGTTAAAAACCCCAACTATCTGTATATTATATTGATTGAATCATGTAACATTACAAAGTACAATGCTTATCACAAGAAATCCAGTACCAGCTCCACCTGTTACACACAATACAGCTCAGATCTGATCTCCAAATCTATTCCACTGCTTGCCTGCCTCTCCAGCTCAATACCTGCTCAAGAACTGATGAGAATGGCTCACCAAACTCGTATTTCACCTCAAAATAATCACTCACACTTTGTTGGACGTGAGCAAAGGCTACAATACTGGGCAAATACGTGAGCAAACTCATTGGCACACTCAATCCCTTGATTGTGCAAGATCTGGTGCACAACTATAGTCACAACTGATAGCAATCTGATTCTCTACCACCTGTCCCTGTTGAACTAAACATGCACTGACATGCAACTGAGTTAACTGATGTATTCTATAGTTGCATTATGAGTTAATAACTTGTGAATTAATTAATAACTAATTCACCCAACTCATTTCTAGTCTATTGATTAGTTAGACTAAATACAACTAGTTTAACAAAGCTAAACTGAACACAACTCCATCAACTGTACCTCCAGTCCACTAAACTCAACTCACTTGAGTTCTAACTGAAGTCATGCATGCAACAACTCAACTGACTCATAAGAAAAGTGTATTTCCTTCTGACAGTTGCATGTGCCACTTCTGTAGCTCAAACTGAAGTGCTCCAAGAGAATAAGATTAAGTTTATAGTCCAAATATTATTATGAGACAATAATATTTGACTTTTCTATTTTTGACAGCCGGTCTAAAAATAGACTTTGATCACTCACACTTTGATCAAAAAGTAGAAGTCCATCTATTTTTCCCAACTTGACCAATCATCCATAAACAACAACCTGCAATCCATAGACATGATCCATATGTCTAAAAATAGACATAGTCTAAAAATAGACTTGCGCCAAAAATAACCTGCGGGCCCACTTAGTGAAGGCGACTCTTTTCACTAAGCTCCATCATCTTGTTGCAATCTCAACAAGCATTTCTTGTTGCACACTTTTCAACATTGGGTTCTTATGGAAATGTCTCTCGGCATGGCCATAAATCAACGTCCAAGGTTGTCCCCAACCTTGTTCACACATTTGTTAGCCTATGTCGCATTCAAGGCTAACCTCCATAGAGTATATATCTAGGCGCAGAAGGATCTAGAGCATAAATGACACCATTTGCCCTATTTAGTGTCAAATATGGACGTCTAGGAGGTTGTCTCGAAATGGCCTGCAAAATGGCATGCCCCGTTGTTACAGATCCATTTGGGCACATCAACCCCAAATCATAGATCGATGCTATTAGGGCCAGTCAACCCCTAGTGCAATTGTTACATGCCTTAAAGAAATTAGTCATCAGAATGCCTCACTTCCCAAGAAGTTCCATCATTGAAAACATCCAAGAACTACCTCTAAGAAAATTAGCACAGGTAGGCCTTCATTAGGGTGCACTACAATGCAAACCATACACTGACAAGGTGCTATGCAGTGCACTTGGTCCCTCTTTGGCCTGCGCTGGGCGAATTTGAGCGAACTTCCATGAGTGTTTGAAGATTTCTTATCCATTGGAAGCCTCTAGAAGTTTCTCAATGCAACCTACTCCTTTGAGTTCGCATTTGGATGAGGAAGAGAATTAGGAAACATCAATCCCCTATCCCTTCTTCCATGGAACTAATTTCTAAATTTAGAAAGGCATTCATTATCACCATTGATGGCATAACCTCCTTCACTCACCTATAATAAGATCAATCATCTAAGAGATCAAGGGCTGAAAAATATTGAGTTGTAAGGAGATGTCGATGATATGAGATTAGAATTGAGTGCAAGTATTGTAATAGTGTTGGAGTGTCTTGTTTGTCATGAGGTGAAGAGGGATTACATTGGAAGAGTGTCAATGGATCGAGCACATATGGGTTGTAATCTTTCCTCTTATCAATAAAGTTTTCAATACTTTTTCCTTATGTTTGTGTTATATGTTAATGCTTTCATATGTATATCATGTTCATGATTCCATGTTATTTATAAGCAATAGATCATTATCATTTTCCTTGAAGGGTTTTTGTTTTTGTGTTTGTGTAGGTACTTTCCAAGCGGCTTAAGTACGGAAAGGAGCAGCAAGATCGGTCAAGGGAGACAAGGAGCTAGCGAAAACTACAAGTAGGTTTCTCTTCTCTCTTGTTTTATCTGTTGATTATAGAAAAGGTAGAGATTACTTTGACTGTTGTTTCTAGACCTACTACTAGATCTAGAGGGTTAAGCGTTTGTCTAAGAACACTAAATATTCCTGAAACAAATTGGTGACTCCGCTGGGGAACGTTTATCCATCTTAGTAGCTTATTAGCCTCTTAATACATTTCTACATACTGTACTTGTGGTTGTTTATTGATTTCAGTCCTCTTTCATTGAAAATTGAGTCGAAACTGTGACAAAATTGCCTTCAGAATTGCTTACTATCATCAGCGCAGTCTAATGAAGGACACAGTGTGCTGTAGTGCACTTCCCGCATAGGTTCAGTGTGATTCATTGCACTGTCTCTAACTGTTGTATACGCTGATACCTTCAGGGTCAGTTTCCCATGTAGGAACTGAAAGTTTTTGCCAGTTTTCTCTTGTTTGAATGAGTTGTTGAATGTCAATGATGTTTTATCTTTGAAAATAGTTTTTATCTCCTTATTCAACCTAATTTAGACTGGATTGTTGGATGTTTTTTTATGTATTTGTTTTATCATTTGCAATCCACTGTTGAAAGGTAGTTTTGATTGATTATTTTGTCGATAGAAAAGTGTCGTAAAATCATCATTTTCTTCAAAAAATGAAGTGTCGTAAAGTCTTCCTTCATAAATAATCGATTTATTTATTTGTGCATTTGATTTGTATTTTCATTTAAAGTGTTGAAAATCTTCATTTCTTTAAACTTGAAAGTGTCTTACAATCTTCCTTTCCCTTTTAAAATAAATTGTCACAAATCTTCATTTTATATGAAGAGTTCTGAATCGTTTGTGCATTAGTTTTTATTATTGCATCATTCACATTAAGAGAAATTGTAAATAAATACATGCAATTTTCATTTTAGAGTTTGATTTTGTGTGCTCAAAAGGAATTCTTTAGGTAATTACATTAGTTTGTCCTCTTTGTTGCTTGTTCAAAAAGTACTTGTATGCTCTATCCCTCATAGCTAGGATTTTCATTACTGAAATTAAATGGAAAGAGTGCTTGTCATTCTAGTTGCATTCTTAGGAATTTTGGAAAACATCTCATGGTGAACCTTCAAAGGAAAATTTTAAGCAAGATCAACCTAAAATTTACATCAATGAATCTAATAATGCATTGGAACTTAACGAAAAATATCTATAGGTCTAGGCTAGAGACGTGTTTCGACGTATTTAAACCTAGTGGTTGTCATTTTCACTGAGGTTGGGAGATTCCTCCTCTTTGATTCGATAAGTGCTCGTACGGAATTTTGCTCCCTGTATCATCGAGTATATGGTGGGAGACCCTAATAGGTTGAAATCCTTTATCCCTAGGAAGCTGAGTCTACCACCTTACTGATCGCAATGTACTGAACACAACATTCAGGAAGATTGACTGTCGTACATAAAGTCCTTGGTCATTTCTCTTTCATTTATCACCAAGGTGTATATTGTAGTTTTTTTATTTGTCTAGTAAACCCTCTTGTCTAGAATCTCTAGAGTAGTCACTTTCGTTCCTTTCTGACTCTTTAAAAGTAAAAGAATCATCTGAGCACTTGTCCTTTTAGGCTCATTAAACATCGAAGGCAACTAGAGTCATATTTTTCTTTTTCTCGACTCTTTAAAAATGAAAAAGCGAAGTTGTGTTCCAGTGTCGTAAAAATTAATTGACCACAAATAACATCCCCATTCCTTAGTTGATTTTAATTTGATATAATCAATCAGCAATCGTGGAGGAACATCAACCCAAACCCCGTCGTTCATAGAGAACAGCGAGCCAACTACCTTTGCCTCCCAAAGAGACACCAATTCGGAAAAAGCAGTCTCATTTAACTGAGTCTAGTACATCAAGAACTCCTAGTTATTCATTTGGATTACCTAAAACATTCACTTCAGTAGCTACAGAGACTCCAGTTACTCCAACTATTTCTGGTACATCTGTTCCTAAAGAAGAAGTTTCACAATTATCTGAGGACATTAGCACTGATCCTAGTGAAACAGTAATCGAGGTTGTCCAACAAAAAGTTGATACTCAACTTGAAATTTTTCAACAAGAAAAGGCTTCTAAACTTGAAAAAGCTCAACCATAAGTTAGTCCAGAATCTATTCTAGCTCAAATAGAAGTTACATCTGAACCTAAAATTGTGCAGGAACCTCCCTTTGAAACTGTTGTTCATTTACCTGAACATCTGGACTTTGAATTTCAACATTCAGAAGTTGTTACCGCTCAGACATCAGTTGTTGTTGAAACTACACTTCCATCAACACCAGAAATATTTTACAGACCTGATGGTCAAGTTCTTCCACCAGATTTGATTTCCATAGAGGAGGAATTAGTAGAAGATTCCACACCTGGAACCCTGTTTCATTTTGGAACTGGGCTTAATCTTTATCCTACTACTCTTGATTATTTTGCTTCAGTTGGTGTATGGTTTGGAAGTAGTCTTACTAATCCAATGTGAAATCTCGTCTCTCAAACTCGCGATTGACCTGCTACCTGACACTTTTGAAGAAGAAGCATGTTTCTTGGAGTTAATCCATTTGGATGAAACCCATCATGATGCCGCAGTGGCTAATGAGGCACATAAAAAATGCATCAAGGCGCAATATGACAAAAATGTTAAGCCTCGTGTCTTCTCAGAAGGTGACCTAGTCTTACTTTACGATCAAGTTTTTGATAAACTTGAAGCGGGAAAATTTGAACCGCTATGGATGGGCCCTTATATTGTTAAACGTGTATTGATGAAAGGTGCCTACGAGTTAGTGGACTATGATGGGATTCCATTGTCGCAGCCCCGAAACAGGCTGTACCTTAAACATTACTATGCTTAGTTAAGTGTAGTAAAACTCACTCTATATATGCTTTGATTGCATTTGTGTGTGTTCTTCTTTTCGATTTTTTATTTTGTTAGGTAATCCACTTTGCATTTGTTGTAGATGTCAAACTTTTTGGAACCATTTGTTGGTTATGCCGATGGAGCTAGTCATGGTACGCAGAGTTTATCTTCTACAACATGGGCCATTTTCGCTCCAAGTGACGAGTTAGTGAGTTTTAGAGGGATATGTATTAGACGATCGACAAACAATATTTCTGAGTATAGCACATTGATTGAACTCCTCTCTGATGCCATTTCACTTGGCATACACCGAATCATCATTAGGCTAGACTCGCAACTTGTTGTAATACAACTTACTAGCATCTATACCTTTCGAAACACAACAATTCATCACATGTTCCTTAGAGTCCGTATTTTGGAAAGGTATTTTGAGTTTATTCAATATCAACATATTTCCATAAATCTAAACACATTAACTGACTCTAGCGAATTATGTGTTAAATATACATTTGTGACATATGTAAAGTAAACATTTTTAATTCACATCATCATTTGAATAGGATTGCATCACTTAACCATAATAAAACTCTGAAAGTCAAATAGATAGTTGTATATAAGCTTTTACAAATAGTTTGTGTCCAAGACAAAAATTGGTCATCTGACCAAAAGAACTCAAAAATGTATGCAGAAAATATTCAAGTAGACTAGTGCTACTCATGATAACAGGTCATAGCCTATGATATCATGCGTAGGATTCTCATCGAATGACTTGGCATGCCAATGGTATGGCGCTGCAATCGCATAGGTAACTCCTTGATCTGGAATACCTATGGTCAAACCCTCTATGTGATCATGTATCTCGGCCAATGTTTCTGCTAAATCCAAGTCTCGGAGAACTGCTATCCCAACAGCTCTCTGTACTGGTGCACCTGCCTCCCATTGGTGTCCCAAAGGTCGAACAGATCCAACATCTGCATACATATAAAAAATATTTTTTTAGTATTGGCAATAATAAAAAAACACAAAAAAAGTAGAAACTTAAAAAAAAAAAAAAAACACTTTGGTCAAATTAAATTTACCAATGGCACTCCACTATGCTCCAACCGGTAACATCAGATCTAGATCACCACAGAAATTCATTCCTGAATATGGATATTCTGCGAAGGCCATCTCCTGTCGGTCGAACCACTCAAAGAAAGAAGGAGTAAACGAGATCAATGACTGGCCATAATGCCTAGCCATGAGATCTACCCACCTATGCATCTATGGGTCTCTAGTTCTAGGTACTCCTAGTGAGATATGTTGTGGTTGCATGAGTGGAATTCTCTCCAACGCAAAAGAAATCAAGACAGACCCATAACCAAATTTTTTTGTCTTTCCATTCTTTGCCTTTGTCAGTTGTTCTTTCATGGATGAAAGAACTACCTCACACTAGTTGAACACCTTTGGATCCAAGCACTCTAAAGCATACTGCATATATGACCTATTTGCCAAGTGTAAAGTTGCACTGCTAGCCAGTTTGGCGAGGGTAAAAAGGATTGTTCTCAATGGTAAATCACTAACATCCCTGATGTTGGTCTTTACATCTCTGCTAGGTTAAGCTCCTTCCCGTATAATCTCTCACTGATTCACCTCTTCTGGTAAATCCTAATAATGAGATGGGGGAACCCCGCCTCGACAATCTAGTTAGAAAGTAAATATCATCGATGGCAAAGGGGATCACTTTGCCCCTAATGTGAAAAACCTGATCGGCAGGATCCCAAGAACGAACAAGGTACTATAAAAGTTCAATTTGTTGCCGCATGCTGGATAATCGAAAATAAGTGAGTAACCCACAATTCCTTAGGGCATCAATTGTTCCCTGATTATTTAGGGAAATCATGTCTTTTTCTTCATGCTCTCGTTCTCTCCATATAATCACCATTTTGATTCGATGAATGTCTGAAATGAAACCATTAGACAAATTAGGATCCATTTTTTGCAAAAAATATTTGAAAATTTGGGTGAAAACAACTGTCAAAATTTGGTTTTTGCGCCCATCGCACCCCTCCATTAGAGGCAGTGTGCTACAATTCATACTACCTTCTAGGTGTATGCAATGCAACGCACCTTTCGATATTGAAAAGGTGCGCTGATCTGGAGTGTGTAAAATGAAACCCTAGGGGCCTTAAAAACCAAATTTTTTTGCTTAATATTGAAAATAAATGGAAGAGAATAGGGATAACTCCTACCTGGTCCGGATGGCATGAGAAACAGTCCACTGAATCCTCCGCAATCAGCTAGTGAACTTTGAGGTGAAAAACTGCTCCAGAGCACCAAAGTCAAAGGGTAAAAGTGAAATGGTGAAAATGAATAATAAAACTTGTTTTTATGTTTATTTCTTGCATATTAATCGAGTAAATGTTAGTTTTTATTCATTTTATCCATGAACATGTATTTTTAATCCTCTTTGATGGATTTTTGAGTAGGTTTAATAGCTGAAAGCAGAATTCAATGTGCTCAAGGGAAAATTGAACATCTTTGACCATAAAGCAAGCTTTTATATCTTTTTTGAGCTTTTTTAAAAATGAAAAAGAAAACCCCTTAGAGTCCTCTTTAAACTCTTTTCAGACTCTCTAAATATGAAAAGATTATCGAGCGCTTGTCTATTCTAGCTCGTTAAAGGATTGGAAACGACATCTCTCTTGTATTATTTTACACTTTTTCGGACTTGAGAGATTATTTTACGAAAAAACTTATGGAGTTTCTTTTTCATCCCTTTTCAAACTCTCTAAACATGAAAAGGACTGAGTTTTATTTGTTGTTAAACTCGTTAAAAACATCAAATAGCGACAAGCTTATCCATCTAGACAAGGCCGAGTTTCACCTTCGCTAAACTTGTTAAAGGATCAAATAGCAATGGATTCACCCAAAGGGTGAAATTATACAACAAGAATATGTTATCCTCCCCAATATTGATAAAAAATAAAGAGGTATTGGTCAGCAATGACTGGGGAAAATGGGAAAATGCCGAGAAAACTTTATGGTAGCAAGTTGCTCTTGAACATGACACTTTCACCTCATCACCGTGACTATGTGGGTTGGGTTATTCAGCTTGATGGGTAGCACATTGTTGGTTTATCATACCATCCATTACTTTGTTGTGGGTCAATGCTACCAATTCATCTTAGTGTCGCCGACATGTTCAAGAGAAGTCATTCAGTTCAAACTTCATCCTTTGCAATATCGAAAACCTTCATTTCCATGACTGCCATTCCAAAACCTTTTGTCGTCAGTTGATTCTCATCTCCAAAATAATTTACCTCGTTTCATGTCATAGATGTGGGATACATCAAGGCCCTCCTTGTTGTGGGGAAAAATGCCTATTTAGGACGATCCTATCCACCTAAGGTGTGATAGCGCCTTAGCAACAAACGAATGCAGCTATCATGATTTCTTCCTTTATGAAATATGAAAGAGAGGAGATCGGCAGACTTACCATTATCTTCCGGTTGTCCCTCGAACTAGATCCTCTTCTCTTTGTGTGTCCACAGCTACTCGCCTCCTCGCTCGATCACAAGAGAACAGCTACCTGTGACAAGAGAGCAGCTACTTGCAACAAGAGAAGGACACAATACAAAAGCAAATATACATATTCATAAATGATTCAGGATTAGAAGTAAATCAAATATACTAATGCAATTACACAAAATACACCAGCATATAGGAAAGAATCAAGATAACTTTATTGAAAGTAACAGGGTTCAGGAAGAGATACAACCCATAGGGCTCCAACCCAGCATCTCCTTCCCAGCAGAATGGACTTCCTTCTTCAGCTCCTTTCAAAGCATAACACACCCAATATTTCTAGCCACAAACCAACAGCAATTCTTTGCAAATACTAAATTCCAGCCTCCCTAGACCTCATGAGAGAGATCTATATATAGGGATATTGGAGAGAGGATGAGTCAGCTTGAGACTGGTCTGAGACTGACTAGTGTCCTCTCCCACTTCAGTTCTTGAGTCCACTTGGAGGTTCTTGCTTCCACTTGGAGATTTGGAACCTCTTACTCATCATCAGTCGAATTCCCTGATCCAAGTGTCATTTTGGAAGCTTCCTGGGCATTGACACCTTGAGGAATGACTGTGCCACTTGTCCAAACTCGCCCAATGCAGGTAGCCTTCTTTGCAGTTGACATTCAACGCAGGTAGACAGTGGAGCAGTTGACATTCAGCGCAGATGCTCAGTGGAGCAGTTGACATGATCCAGAATTGCCTTGTTTTTGAGTGTTTTCAGGTGGAGAACTTTTGTGAATTGCTGTGGTTATTTGGCCTTGTTCCTCTAGGGGTAGGAACAACATGTTTTAGGGACTTTGGATCCCTTGATTGTTGACATTTCATGCTCAGTGATGCAAGGCACAAAAATGTCTATAACAGTTGCCCCCTAAAGTATGAGGCCGTTTATCGGGTGAAATGCTTTATCCAGGAGGGTCCGAAGTTCATCCATCTGCTGGGAGGAGACCTGTAATAAAATACAATACAATACATTATGATTCATTCTTCTTTCATGATCTAGCTGAGGTGAGCATTCTTATGCTCAGCTTTATAAATTCATTTTTGTACATAGAACAGACGATCGTCTGATGGTAGACTGATAATTTTGGTGAAAATTATCATCCTTTGAATAGGATGATCATCTGCTGCAATGATGTACATGTCAAATGTCTTTATATTTCCTGAATATATATCGCAGCCCGGATGGATGAAACTAGATCCGGGGTCTTCAAACTCATTCGATCTTCACTCTAAGTACAAGTCGATCCATGTGAGAATTGTGCTGAAGTCGAACATGGAAAGACATCGCTTGATTACCGGTCAATGATGTAAATCGTTAACAAGCGCGAGAGGAATCACCGATAATGATAATGACCCTCAAGGTACTGCAGTACAATTCACGTGGTGTGAATAAAGGACTTGGCGTCGAACACCATGCAAAATCTTCTGGTCGAAGGTCATTGATGTATACCTGTCGCCGGAAGTGAGAAACTTGCCATTGAGGCATGCAAGCTTCAAAGTACTGAAGGGGGTGTTCCTAGATCAACTCCTTGGATAATGAGCTGATGTCGACAAGGAGCGATCCGTCAAAGGAGGGCCTTAATGAATCCCACATCAGTGACACGGAACGGAGCTAATGATTTTAATGGAGGTGAAAACAATCTGTGACATATGATTCAGGGTGGCGGTCATGAATGGATGAAGGATAATGTATGGCAGTGGATGGGACCTGGTTGACTCTTTCTGAACGACTTCTCTTGAACATATGGCAACACTGATACGATGGATCGGTAGCATTACCCCAAATATGGATGGTATGGCGAGACCATGGTGATGTGACCGGTGAATGAAACAACCCAACCCGAATGTGATACGGAGGAAAAGTGTCATGTTCAAGAGCGACCTGCTACCATCAAAGTTTTCTTGATCTTTCCCAATTTTTCCCCAGTCATTGCTGACCAGTACCTCTTTATTTTTGTCAAGCTTGAGGAGGATAACATATGCTTGTTCTATAACTTGCCCTTCGGGCAAGCCCATTGCTATGTTTTAACGAGCCTAGCGATAGGGAAACTCGTTCTTGTCTAAAGACAAGTTTGTCGCTATTTAATCATTTTAACGAGTCTAAAGACAAGGAAAACTCGGTCCTTTTCATTTTTAGAGAATCTAAAAAGGTACATAAAGTCAACTCCAAAATTCCTTTTTCGTCATCTAATCCCTTAAGTCCGAAAAAGTATAAAACAATACGAAAGGGATGAGTTTTCGATATCTTTAACGAGCCAAACAAAACAAGCACTCGATCTTTTTGTGCAATAATCCCTCAGGTCCAAAAAGATTAAAATCTAGAGGAGGGATAGCTCTTCCGGTCCTTTTAACGAGATGGAAGGCCAAAACTCGGCAATCTTTTCATATTTTACGAGTCAGTTGAAAAGAGCTTAAAGAAGACTCGTCTTTTGAGGAACGAGTGATAAACAGGGATAGCAACTGATTCCAGGTACAGGTTGGAATTTTCCAATCACGGCAGTGTCACAAGGATGGCTAGGTGAAATCACTCTTCGCAGCTGTTCCTCAAAATGGGTAAACAATCATATGGAGGTGAACGATCGGCCAAATGAAAGTGGAGGTGGCAGGTGCAAACACGACCAAGGTTTTTATGGCTGATAAATTTACGATCACAGCGGTTATTTACCGAGATAGGTTCATTTTTTATTTAAAAATGAGCTTAAACTCTGGAGGAAACATTGCTCACTGCTTATATTTATTTTTTAACGAGCATGAAGACCGCGTTAAAACTGCTCGGATCTTGCGTTTATTTTTTAACGAGCATGAACTTTATGCTAAAAATGCTCGATTACCCAGTCATAAGATAAGAGTGTCTCATGAAAGATTCCATTTTTTATAGAGCTTGCGCCTTACCAAAGCTATGCTCCCTATCATCCTTTCTTTATGCAAGTTCGGAAACGGCTAACCTAAAAAACAGATAAATAACCGCTCTTTCCTTGCACTCCAAAAGGTTTGCATGCCCCCAGGTATAAAATACAATTTCAAGGTTGCCCCTCCTCCTTCTCACCTCTGCTTTTCTTTGGGTGTTCACAGCTACTTGTCGTCTTGCTAGTCCAATTTTAACGATACTTGTCTTCTTGTTAATTTTAACGGGTCTATACGATACTTGTCTTCTCGTCAGCCCAACTTTCAACAGATTTTTCGCAAGATCGCAAGAGAACAGCTACTTGCGACAAGAGAAGAACACTACTCAAAGACAAAACATTTGTGTTACTGAGGGAGGCTTACCTCTTTCTGGTTACCCAAAGATTGTCTCGTTAAATAAAACACTTCCTTGGCCTACCTTTTTCAGGTTACCTAAAGATTGTTTCGTTAAACAAAACACTTCCTCGGCGATGCCTACCGAAATAGACAAAGGTGAGTGACTGTTGTCAAACACGTAACTTTGACAAAAGAATCCTATTCTAGAACAACCCCTCTTCCAACCATGGACGGGGTACGGATTAGTCATATTCTCTCGCGGAAATTCTACCTTATACCCAAAGTTCCTCTGCCAAAGCAGGCCAGGATGCATGCCCCCTGGGTTCCAGTCATATCCTCCCGGATTACTCACGCTCATCAGGAGGACGGACCGTGGGTTGAGACACTTCTTGCATGAATAGACCATTTAGGGATGGCACATGACTATTTGTGATGTGTGATCCGGGAAACGAAAGTTGGTCCACGAGCTTGACCATTCTTCCTTCATGCGGAAAACACATTACTCTAAAGAGTGAGGAGACTATAGCTCCCATGCAATATATATAGTCTCGTCCAAGGAGTAGGTTATAATCCAAGGGTCCTTGAACGACCATCACGTTCATTTGAACGGTCTTCCCTTTCAATGTTATAGGCACATTGGGGAGGATCCCTAAAGGTCGACTGGTTCCTTTATCAAAACCTGATAGATTTCTCATCTCAGGTAAGAGTGCTGGCGAACCAAGCGCTCTCCAAGCAATAGAGGAAAGGATACTCATAGATGCCCCCTCATCAATGATAGTGCCAACCATTACCATTCTGTATATTTGACAAATAATTCTGAATGGCACACTGGCTGGCAACCGGGGTCTGCCTAGTTGGTTCCAATCAAAGGACACAACCAGGTTGCTTGGTGGTGGGACCGAATATACGGCCGGATAGCGCTCTGATGAAATTCCTTCCTGTGACAAAGGAATGGTGGCATTGCCCCCTTGATCATCAGAGTCAGTGCTGATGAAGAGAACTTGGACGGTGTTGTCCGTATTCTCCTCTGTGATAGTGTTATTCGAAGATGGAGCCTCTGAAGGCAAAACCGGGTCAACTTCCATATCAACCTTTTGAATTTCGTCAGGCATGGATCCAGATGGTTCTTCTTCAATGACAGGTGCTTCGGCTGACCATCTAAGTGGCTCAGCCGGATTTTCAACTAGTGAGGGACTTGGCAGGAGTTTTTGATATCCAGGAGGAAGATTCGCTTGTAAAATCGGGCGATCTTCCAGAACTCCTTTTGCCTCGTCTAAGAAGGGACAACGGTGGATGGCGTGATCGCCTTCACACAGTCTGCAGGGAAATTTAACTTTCCCATTCTGTCCTGGAGCTTCACTCCCACTAGTTGACGGTGAGCAGTCGACATGGCTATCAGAGGTCGATGCTCCCGAATTGTGCAAACGGGGGGACCAGTCTCTTAGTATCCGTGGGATACAGGGACAATCTTTATGGAAGTGGTCTCCCCTACAAATGATGCATGGCGATTTAGGCCTTACAAGTGCGGTGTGTGGATTTTTGTTAGATGACATTTGTTTGCCCCCAGTCGCCTTAGGCTCCTTCTTCTTCTTTTCTTTCTTCTTCTTCTCCTTCTTCTCCTTAGGAACCCGATTTTTTGATCGACCAGTTCCGTCAAGCGAAGAGGAAGGAGGGGAGGAAGACGAAGTGGAAGGCTGGGAGGCAACTCTTGTCTGATCTAACTGTTGACTCGACTGTTCAGGAGTGGTGGTATTCTGAACGACATTGGTCGAAAAGAGCCAAACTGGTAGGCCAATTGTCAATCCTGGAAGCGACAAAGTGGCCATGTGGGGCGCACCAACATCTCCCCAAGAGGAGAAGGGACTAGGATTTCCACCCAAGGGAACTCCTTGGTTGGTGTGCTCCATCTTTTCGACCTAAAGATCAATGCAGGATTAAAGGGTGATTGTTCCGTTTAAAATAAATTGTTAACGACGCTTTTAGACAAAACTTGCTTTTTCAGTTTTAAAGAGTCGAGAAAAAGCTAAAGATGACTCTAGTCTCCTTCGATGTTTTAACGAGCCCGAAGTGACAAATTCTCGGATGGACTTTTTCTGTTATAGAGTCTGAAAAAGGCCAAAAGAAACTGCTCTGGAGATCTAGGCAGAGGGTGTGCCAAACCTTTCGCAAAACCACATAATACGTTTTATGGTACGGGTGGTCGATCTTCATGAATGCTGTGTTCACTGCATTGCGATCAGTAGGGCGGCCGACACGGCTTCCTAAGGATAAAAGATATATGCCTATAGGGGTCTCCCAATATATACGCGACGGTACGTGGGAGCACAATCCGTATTAGTGCCACCGACTCTCAGGAGGAATCACCCACCTTCTTCGAGATTGGCAATCACTATGTTTAACGACGCCGGAACACGTCTCTAGCTTAGACCTCTATGTTGAGCGTTATGTTACAAAGCGTTGTTAGGTTCATTCAGTTTATTTTAGGTTGATCTTTTTAAAGTTTTCCTTTCAAGGTTCACCATGAGATGTATAATACAACTTCCTAAATGCAGTCTAAGATGATAAGCAAGCTTTTCAATCTTTCAACTTTGAAAATCCTAGCTACTAAGGGAAAAGAGAGCGACTATATTTTCTCAAAGAGCAATCAGCACACTCTAATGCACTTTCCTTAAATCCAACATGCAAACTTATCAAATGCAAAATGCACAATGCATGTGTTTGTTTTCACTTTATTAGTATAAATGCCTACAAAGAAAGCTTTTTGCACAAATTTGAATTCTCTTTTACAATGATAAAAAATAAACAAGTTTTCTTTTCTTCGAAATCAACAAGGGTAGAAGAGATTACAATCACTTTGCTATTTTCGAAATAAAGACTCGTTTTTGATACTTTGAAAAGAACAAATTCAAACCAACAAGCAAAAGTAAAACTATAATCAATCTGAACAAACAGCCAATGAACTCTCTTCTAAGATCACTCTCAATCAGATCTGAAACAAAGGCTACAGAAAGACTATTTTACTCATGCAAAGGAAGACTGTAAATGACTCCACAAACACATAAAAACATTTACAATCTTTTTGTACAAAAATTGAGGCGGAATTCAGGCAAAGAAAAGGGTTATCAGACCATCACCTACTTGGTTAAAGGCTGCAAAAACAGAGATCAAAACAGGGCAAGAAAGGACAAAGAACCCCAGCTGCACAAGGCCACACTGGTTCAGCGCAGGTAGAACACTGTCAGTTTGACATTCAGCGCAAGTAGCCCCTTCGGGACCTGCGATGAAATGCAGACTGCCTTCACAGTGCCTGCAATGAAGAGAGAAACTCTCGTTTCTCTGGGTTTCTGGGTCACAAAATGCTCAAAAATCAACTGTTTCAGGCCAAATCAGAAACACAAGCAAGGTATAAACAGAGGGATGCTTTGATAGGGTACTAAAGACTATCACAAGGATCAATCAAATCGTTTGTGGATCTAGTTTAAATCATAGACAAGTCCAACATACTGGATCAAAGCAGCAACTTTTACTTTGCATCCGGGAAAGATGCAGTTCAAGAGTTGCTGTCAAGTCTATGAAGTAAAAAAATGACGGAAACACAAATGAAATGAATAAACAAGTTCTTCCCCAGCGGAGTCGCCAATTTGTTGTGGGGAAAAATGCCTATTTAGGACGATCCTATTCACCTAAGGTGTGATAGCGCCTTAGCAACAAACGAATGCAGCTATCATGATTTCTTCCTTTATGAAATATGAAAGAGAGGAGATCGGCAGACTTACCGTTATCTTCCGGTTGTCCCTCGAACTAGATCCTCTTCTCTTTGTGTGTCCACAGCTACTCGCCTCCTCGCTCGATCACAAGAGAACAACTACCTGTGACAAGAGAGCAGCTACTTGCAACAAGAGAAGGACACAATACAAAAGGAAATATACATATTCATAAATGATTCAGGATTAGAAGTAAATCAAATATGCTAATGCAATTACACAAAATACACCAGCATATAGGAAAGAATCAAGATAACTTTATTGAAAGTAACAGGGTTCAGGAAGAGATACAACCCATAGGGCTCCAACCCAGCATCTCCTTCCCAGCAGAATGGACTTCCTTCTTCAGCTCCTTTCAAAGCATAACACACCCAATATTTCTAGCCACAAACCAACAGCAATTCTTTGCAAATACTAAATTCCAGCCTCCCTAGACCTCATGAGAGAGATCTATATATAGGGATATTGGAGAGAGGATGAGTCAGCTTGAGACTGGTCTGAGACTGACTAGTGTCCTCTCCCACTTCAGTTCTTGAGTCCACTTGGAGGTTCTTGCTTCCACTTGGAGATTTGGAACCTCTTACTCATCATCAGTCGAATTCCCTGATCCAAGTGTCATTTTGGAAGCTTCCTAGGCATTGACACCTTGAGGAATGACTGTGCCACTTGTCCAAACTCGCCCAGCGCAGGTAGCCTTCTTTGCAGTTGACATTCAATGCAGGTAGACAGTGGAGTAGTTGACATTCAACGCAGATGCTCAGTGGAGCAGTTGACATGATCCAGAATTGCCTTGTTTTTGAGTGTTTTCAGGTGGAGAACTTTTGTGAATTGCTGTGGTTATTTGGCCTTGTTCCTCTAGGGGTAGGAACAACATGTTTTAGGGACTTTGGATCCCTTGATTATTGACATTTCATGCTCAGTGATGCAAGGCACAAAAATGTCTATAACACTCCTGCGACGAAGTTGCTTCTTGTCGACATCAACACATCATCCAAGAAGTTGACTTAGAAACACCCCTTCAGTACCTTGAAGCTTGCATACATCAATGACAGGTTTCTCGCTTCTAGTGATAGGTTGACATCAATGGAATTTGACCAAAAGACTTTGTATGGTGTTCAACAACATATCATTTATTCACACCATGCGAAATGTACTGTAGTACCTTGAGGGTCATTTTCATTATCAGTGATTCCTCTCATGTCTATTAATGGCTTACATCATTGGTTGGTAATCAGATGATGTCTTTCCATGTTCGACGTCAGAACATCTATTCACATGGTTAGACTTGTCCTTGAGCAAAATATTGAATGAGATTGAAGACCTCGAATCTAGTTTCATCCATTGGGGCTGCGATATTTTCAGGAGTACTAAATCAAATGTACAATGGCCTTACATTCATGGTCAACCATTCATGGGTCTATATCTGTAGATGACTATATTTGTACATGTAATGAAAGTTTATAAGTTGAGCATGGGTGTGCCTTCCCTCAGCTAGATCATGAGAAAAATCAAATTATCATGATATATGTATTGTAATTGATGTAGGTCACCTTCTGTTTCGAAACCTCCTCTCCTCATGATAACGCATTTCACCTGACATATATATTTACAACTTCATGCTTTAGGGAGAAACTGTTACAGATCCATTTGGGCACATCAACCCCAAATTACAGATTGATACTATTAGGGCCCATCAACCCGTAGTGTAGTTGTTACATGCCGTAAATAAATTAGTCATCAGAATGCCTCACTTCCCAAGAAGTTCCCTCACTGAAAACATCCAAAAACTACCTCTAAGAAGATCAGCGTAGGTAGGCCTTCATTAGGGTGCTATGCAGCGCACTTGGTCCCTCTTTCGCCTATGCCGGGAAAATTTGAGCGAACTTCCGTGAGTGTTTGAAGATTCCTTATCCATTGGAAGCCTATAGAAGTTTCTCAATGCCACCTGCTCCATTGAGTTCGCATTTGGATGAGGAAGGGAATTAGGAAGCATTAATCCCCTATCCCTTCTTCCATGGAACTAATTTCTAAATTTAGAAAGGCATTCATTATCACCATTGATGGCATAACCTCCTTCACTCACCTATAAAAAGATCACTCATCTAAGAGATCAGGGGCTAAAAAATATTGAGTTGTAAGGAGATGCTGGTGATATGAGATTAGAATTGAGTGCAAGTATTGTAATAGTGTTGGAGTGTCTTGTTTGTCATGAGGTGAAGAGAGATTGAATTGGAAGAGTGTCATTGGATCGAGGACATATGGGTTGTAATATTTCCTCTTATCAATAAAGTTTTCAAGACTTTTTCCTTATGTTTGTGTTATACATTAATTCTTTCATATGTATATCATGTTCTTGATTCCATTTTATTTATAAGCAATAGATCATTATCATTTTCCTTGATGGGTTTTTGTTTCTGTCTTTGTACAAGTACTTTCCAAGTGGCTTAAGTACAAAAAGGAGTAGCAAGATCGGTCAAGGGAGACAAGGGGCTAGCGAAAACTACAAGTAGGTTTCTCTTCTCTCTTGTTTTATCTGTTGATTATAGAAAAGGTAGAGATTGCTTTATCTGTTGTTTCTAGACCTGCTAGTAGATCTAGAGGGTTAGGCGTTTGTCCAAAAACACTAAATATTCCTGAAACACCCATCAGACTTAACTATTGGACAAAGCACGAGTGCGGAAAGTTCTGTTGCATAGAATAGAAAGGAGGTAGCTAAGCAAGCTATGTGTACCCTGGTAGTAGAGAAAAAGAAGGAAGCTGTAGAAAAGGATCGTGTGGAGAAAAAACGCACTACCAAGGAGCAGGAGGAATAGGAACAGTGCGAGTCACAAAAATGTGACAAGTCACCTTCATTAGAGACAGAGGAAGAAGAACTTTTCGGACAAGGAAACAAAGGCGATGAGGGGTAGAGCACCCAATTTATTTTGAAACAATGTGGCAAGGAGTAGCGGATGGAATGTGGAAAAAGAAGAATTAGATAAGTCACAGGTTGATCCCATGGTGTTAACAAAAGTCGATCTTGATGAGATCAGTGGTAAAATAAGTGATACCACAACCGAAGTGATGCAGTAGTTTGAGTAGCAATACATGTAGACGCCAGGGAGCATCCAAAACAATCTCTGCAAGCTGCAAATCCAAGCAAGAAGAATATAGGTTGGCACCGAACAAGCGAGTGCAGAGCAAGCAAGCCTAGAAACCGGGACAAGCCAAGAAACAGAGCTAGTAGTGACCCTAGATATCAGAACTATACCATTGCCAGACAGGTCCATTTGCTCAGAGTTCGCCGACGATCGTATCATACTTAGCACAATCAATAACATTGAACTAAATATAGCGGTGCTCTCCAACGAGACCCTCCACATATGGGGGTGGTAGATGAATTGAGAACCAGGGAGAAGTACACCTTCAATCTCATCAGTGAGTAAAAATTCAACAATGAGAAAATGTTCGTTGAAAAGGCGCAGGCTTTAAAGGAAAAGGAGGCACCTCAGATGCATATTTCAAGTCTAGATTCATAAGTAGTAGAGGCATGCAAGACAGTGCTTGAGCTTCACATCCTGGAGGATGCATAACTAGAAGCCAAAATTAAAAACTTGTCACTGGTGTGCGTGAGGCTAAAGCAGAATTTGGACAGGTAACCTTTGAGTTCAACATGAAGATTGTAGAGTTGTAGTTGAAGTTGCAGACCATGATTTTGTGTGAGGTCCGGGAGCAGCGATAAAGGAAGGCATCGCTACCTTGGATGCCACAATCACTGACTGTGCGACATTGTTCAAGCAGGCTACGGAGCTAGTGACCAATCTGTAGGAGGATTTGAACCTACAAGCACTGAACATAGAGGTGAGAGAGCTACAATGACAATATGATGAAGTCAGGGTGACTGCATGCTCCTTAGCACCAGTGCAGCGCCTTGCCAAATTACAAGAAGGAAAGCAACTCCTAGCACAAAAGAAGGAGGCCTTGCTAAAGGCCAAGCTCCAGCCTTGGTTGGAGGAGGCTTATCAAGTCACGACTACCATTTAGGATAAGCTTAAGGGACTGTAGCAGAAATAACAACTGATGAGGCTAGCCATATAAGGACCAACCATGGAAAAATAGGTCGAGGAAGTCAAGCAGGTAGCTACGCAGATCACTGCCGAAGTTGCAATGATCTAGGTGGAGCTAGGGGATCTTTGCAGTAAGATCGCAGTGCCAGTAGAGTGACTCAATAGTGAGTCACAATCTTTGTGTTGGGGGCCTATTGGGATGGGGTCCCCTGGGTCAGTTTTGGGGTTAAGATAACCCAATTTTTGGTACAATTAGTGTAAATAATATAAAGTATCCGCAATATGTGGATGCAGAGCGCACAAATGAATAGGATTCAAAGGGGTTTAGCCCCTTACTTTATGTAAATTTTGAGTCAGTTTTGAGATTCACCCATGGTTCAAGGACCATGGAATTGTATGAAAAAGGATATAAACAGGTGTGTCTTAGAGAGTCTGAGGAAATGAAGAGTAGAATGGATGGGAGGTGATGGCGAGAAGAAGTGGGTAAGACAGAAGAAGAAAGGCTCTGCAGTTGAGTGTGCAGAGGCCTAGGTAGAATCCGTAGCTGAGTGTATGGACCCCTGCAACTATGTTTGTAGGGTAGTTTTGAGTCTATAACCTTGAATTGAAGATCAATAAAGATAGTCTCTAAAGAATACTTGCATATTTCTGTTTATTTATGTTAATGCTATATACTATCGATGAATGATGTGTTTTATGAAACATTGGTTGAATGCTACACAATTCTCTTAAATAGGTGTTAATGAGGGATGCAATGCATGTATAAGTACTTTGATGAAGACTCTGATGAATTATCTAATGTTTATTAATAACTTAAGTCAACATGCGTGAAACCTAATTTAGGACTTCTCTCTGATATGCGTAAGTAGACAAATTGACTATTAAAGGTCCGCAAGGATGAATTGTAGACCTTCATGAAGGTCTAAAGGTTGTTTAACAAAGTTGCAACGATAAGCCCTAAGAGTGTATTGATCTGCATGAAGGAAGATCTGAAGATCTGAAATACATCACACTAGTCTCTGGATGCAAAAACTTGGTTCTTGCATCCCCACATACTGCTCCGAGTGAGAATGCAACCTACCCTACGCAAGTTGTTGCCCAAAGGGCCAGTTGTGTAGGGTTTTGTTGATTGGCGCAGCTAACTCTAAACCTAGGTTAGGACCCCCTAAGCCAACAAAAAGAAGGACTTCCTACCCCCAGGATAGGTGGGTTGATTCAAAAATCCCATTCTTGCACCAGAGGCATTTGAGGAAAGGAATATGTCCAATATCTCAACCAATGTCAATATAAATATTTTTTTCAAACTAGATGTAGTTGAGGAAATCTCACCGAGGGCATTATTCTCCCCAGACGAAATGGCCTCATACAAATCCCTCTTAGAAGAATATAGGGACATATTTTCTTGGTCTTACTAAAAAATGCCCAACATTAGTCCTACTATCGTAGAACACCACATTGAAATGTGGCTAGATGCCTGCCTTGTTAGGAAGAAACAAATTCAACTCCACCCTTCCAAAGATGAAGTGATCAAACTCAAAATCGAAAAGATTCATAAAGCTGGTTTCATCTACCCCATCACATTCACCTCTTGGGTTTCTAACCCTATACCCATCATGAAGAAATAGGGCACCATTCAACTTTGTACAGATTTATGGGATCTCAATAAGACATGTCCCAAAGACAACTATCCAACCCCCTTCATTGATCAGGTCATTGATGCATGTGTGGGACACAAAGCCTTGTCCTTTATGGCTGATTTTACTGGATATAACCAGATCCAAATCTGCCACATAGATCAATACAAAACTCCTTTTACAACCCCATGGGGTACTTTCACCTACTGCGTTATGCATGTTGGCCTTAAAAATGCCAGAGTCACATTCCAGTGGGCCATGAATTATATATTCCATGATCTAACTTGTCTCGTCTTATCCTATTTTCACGAGCTCACGGTTCACTCCAAAAAATGCTTTGAACATCTATAGGATCTTCACTTGGTTTTTCAAAGATGTTGATAATACAACCTATGCTTGAATCCCATCAAGTGTGTCTTTTGAGTTAGTGCAAGAAGGTTGTTGGGACTCACAGTCTCCCAACAAGGTATCCATGTAGACCCCTTGAAGGTCCAAGCCATATGGGAGATCCCACCACCGAAAACTTTAAGACAGTTACAAAGTCTGTAAGGAAAGGCCAATTTCTTGCGTCGCTTCATCCCAGATTACACCACATGTGCACAAAGTTTCTTGTGCCTCCTTTTTTAGGACATTTCCTTCCACTGGGATGATGAAGCCTAAAAATCATTCAAGGCCCTAAAAGACATGTTATCACAAGTGCCTCTGATTAGCCCCCTGACTATACCAAGGACTATACCCTCTACTTATCATCTTTAGAGGTAGACATAGTATTGGTCCAAGAAAGAGTTGACAATCATGAACATGTCATTTACTACATCAAAAAGAACAAATCAGGCCCACACTAAAGTACAATCTGGTAGAGAAAACCACCTTAGTACTCATACATTCAATACAAAATCTTTGACACTACATCATCCTACGTACCAATACCATAGTTGTAAATATTAACCCCATATGATATTTGCTTACTCGCCATATGATGAACCACCAATATGCTTGCTAGGTAGTTATTTTGCAAGAATTTGAATTACACTTTGCTTCCTTGATCAATGAAACTTTCCCCACAAACCTCCCCATAGAGTCCCAAGGGTCCCCGATCAATGAATCTTTCCCAGATGAACACTTGTTTGTCATATCTATGATGATCCTTGGTACAACGATATTCCACTCTTCCTCCGAACCCAAAATTTCAACCCACGGGTCACTTGTGATGATTGTTGATGCATTCTTCACCATGCCCCACATTACCTCCTTATGGGGGATACTCTCTATCGGCATGGCATTGACACCATCCTCCGTCGATGCCTTACTATTGACGAAGAAGAAAAAGTCTTAAATGGCTGGCATAGTGGAGCTTGCAGCGACCGCTTATCAGGAATGGCCATGAACCAAAAAATCCTCCGCGCAGGTTATTTTTGGCCCACTTTGTTTCATGACTATATCCAAGCAGTCAAGCAATGTGAACGTTGCCAATAATACACTAAGAAAATGTGGGATCCACCAGCTTCCCTCCACCCAGTCATTGTCGCAGGTACATTTTGCAAATGGGGCATCACCGTCATGACATGTAAACCACAGTCTCAAGGTGGCTATAAGTACATTATCATTGTAGTAGACTATTTCACCAAATGGGTAGAAGCCATGCCTACTTACAATAACACTGCAAAAATTGTTGCTTCTTTTTTCTTCAACCATGTCATAACATGGTTCGGTGTTCCCAAGGATTTTGTCTCGAATCATGACAAACACTTCGAGAATGGGATATTTCATGAACTATCCCAACACCTTGGTTTCTTGTACGAGTTTGCTTCCCCATACTATCCTCATTCTAATGGCCAAGAAGAAGCCATCAACAAAGTTCTCAAAACAATGTTGCAACGTAGGGTAAACAAGCACAAAACCAATTAGCACCACATGGTATTTTCAACCTTATGGGCATACCACAAAACTATCAAAGCATCCACAGGGTTCACAAATTTCCAGTTAGTGTATGGGGTTCAATCCATACTCCCCATCAAATGTGATATCCCTACCTTACACTTAGCCATAAAACTCCTCCCATATACCTCCACGTTCCATGTTCTTTGATTCATCTTGTTCAACATATTTCAACTTATATATGATTTCATCAAGATGTTTTTCACTTGGGGTATTGATTGCTAAAGTTGCAGGCCTTCCAACAATTTCTCATTAGAGTAAATCCCCCAGTGATTGTTGAAAGTTAAAGTATCATTCTCCAATCAGCATGATAGGCTTCCTACACAGTTTTTCATATCCTGACATCATTTCTCTGAAACTCACCATAGGGTTTGTCACCTCGACCATGTTTACCACTACCTTCCCTTTGCACCTGGTAAATACCCTTGCTAGTCGATAACACCTCCCCATACATGGATCACCTCATTTTACATATCACCATACACTATCAGGATCCATGACCATTCACTCATTCCTAGGAGCCATCTCATTTGCATGTCTTGAAGATCAACTGCATTCTCCTCTTCTTTACTTATTTCTTACCAACCCCACTCCTAGGCCACCCCATTTATTTTTTTTGGATAAAGTTGAATGCACTCCTGCATTATATATTTGGTCTATCATCCCTCCATATGGAATATCCCATCTACATCACTTCATCCGCTTCACCAACCTCGCACCGAGACCAACCAATGGTGCCCCCACCCTCAACAAAAAACTTGACTTGTGTCATTATGCATGATGTCATTTTCTTGGGGCACCCATCTCCATGTTTATACATCCCAAACCAATTTCATACTTTTTTGGCAAGTGTATAAATTTTTTTAGGGAAAAGGACTCTCACCCATATTTTCATGTTAGTTACCTAGCGGAAATCCCTAGTTGCCCTAGGTTGGAGCTTTCTTTCATCACCACACCCTGATCCACATTCATTCATCATTCTTCACGATAGTCAAAACATGCTTATAGCTACCCTGGATGTCTTATCGACTTCAGGGGAATTTCCCCAAAAGATTTGTTTTGACTTCCACCACTCACATTACAACTCTAACCTTAGGTAGTTTATCGTATCCACCCATACCATCAATTCTTGTTATTATGACCCATCATGTTAGAGTCATCTTTATTCCTTCACCATGATTCCCCAAATCATCATTTCAGGCGGTTGGTGCTTCTTTCATGGTGACTGCAACACCCATCTTCCAAGATCAAAGATGTACTTTGGTTTCTCCCCTCCTTACAGAACATCCTCTAGTGGCATAGTGGGAATCACTATCATCACTGATGTCATCGGTCTCCCTGACATTCGACAACAGCAAAGTTTGTCATGTCATGGTAGTACTCTACCTTGTGACCACTGTAGTTCTGTCATTTAGTCGAAGACCCATGCATCCTTTAGCACCTCATTTAGCAGTGATTACATTTTGATGCATGGTAGGTACATAGAGTCGAAGACCCATGCATCCTTCAGCACCTCATTTAGCAGTGCTTCACTATTGATGCATGGGGACACCTAGTTCAGTTTATTTATCATAGACACTCTTGAGGGCGTAATAAGTTATCATCATCAACCATCAGCATGTCAACCACATCAACACTGACCTGGTAGGAACATTTCCTGTATGATTGTAATAGTTGATCATTAGTTATCATAACGAGCATGGGACATGCTCACCTCGTATAGACACTTTTTATCTAAAACTTCTCCATAGTGCAGTTGTCTTTAATTCTCAATCGACGATTTTCTCTACTCATATACACTGTAATTTTCTCTCTCTCAACATGTTAGCAAGACTCCCACTTAGATCAGGGTGGAATTGTTAACGTGGAAAAATCGTACACGCATCTGTACAATCTAGATGACACCCAAAGTCATCCAATAGAAAATACAGGTGAAGACTTTCTCGCTGAAAACATCATGAACTACAAAAATAAAAGTTTCTCCAAAGGTTTAAGTCATAAAGTCTACCCATGCAAGCCATCCAAAGGGAGAAATTAGCAACCACACGACTTTTTCTTTGATAGACTTGTGGTCCAACAAAAGTCCAAATCAGCAATTCGAGACCACTTTACACACTTGGAATTGGGATTCCTTGACATGTACCACCGAAGGACAATTGATTTCGAGTTGAATTGGAGATATACAGTCCCCAAGGGATCCTCTTGTCCTACTAATAAGTCATTTTCGCATTAATGAATTAAGGGAGGGAAGAGAAGTTCAAAATTCTATATAAACATGCCATTGGAAGACCAAGAGCAAGAAGAAGTAAAGAATTATTATGCTGGAAAAATTGCTCCATAGCAATCCAACATTTCGTTGAGAAGATGATTTCACCATTGAGAGAGTTTTCATAGTTATTCGAGAGAGAGAGAGGAAGATTGCAAGGAGATTGAAGAAAGAAAATTCTTTGTTGAGGATTTTTTAACACCATTTCTCATACAATTCTCTCAAAGTGTTTGTAATTCATCTATTATATCTCTTCTACTTTCAATAGTTAATAAAGGGATGCCTTTTCCTAATTTTTTTTACTTGTTTTCTTCATTAAGATTTTATTTGTGCTACCTATCATAGTTTTTAGTTTATGTTTATATATGCATTGCTTCCATTATTTCAATGCTTTGTTATTTAAGTTGTCCACTAACAACAACCAACTGCATGTTTACTCCTTGTAGGTAGAAACCAACTCCAAGGAAAGTGTTTTTGGTACTCAATAACAACAAAAACACTATAACAATGGGTGAATGGATCCATGTGCATCAGAGCTTCAAAAGTTGTAGTATTTGAGGTGGGTGACCTTGAAAGCATGTGACCCACTTGTTTTTGTTGTCTTTCTTATACGTGATCGCTAAATGAAACTGTTGTAGAAACCCCATCCACTTGTAATTCCTTATATGTTGTATATTACTTTTGGTTTGCATGTACTATTGTGGTTGGTGATCTATGTGGATTATTCTCGCCTTTCCCATCAGATAGTGTTTCCACTACTTCATGGCTCACATGAGGGCATAGAGCTCCTTATCGTAGGTATGGTAATTAAGAACTAGCCCATGAAATACTTTATAATGGTAGCATACAAGCCTTACTACATTAGGATGGCTCCCATATCATACCCACTCACATTTGTATCAACGTCAAAAGGCTGCTACAAGTTCGGTAAATCCAAAATTGGTGCTTGACTGATATCTTCTTTAACTCCTCAAAGTCCCTTTGCTAACTCTTTTCCCAATGGAAAATTTTTCCACTAGTTGTTATGACACGGAGTGTTGCTACTACTACTAAAAATGAGGCTATGAATTCCCTTAGGTATTGTGCCACCCCAAAAAAAATCCTAACCACCAACCATTTCATGATGGCCTCCATGTTGGAAGGATCTATCTTTAGCTCTCCTCCACATATCACATACGCTAGATACACTAAAGGTTGTGGAAAAAACTCACACTTCTTGATATTTGCTAGCAGTTGGTGCTTCTTTAAGGTCTCCAGAAATTATATCAAATGTGAGATATGCTCCTCCTAGGTAACACAATATAATATTATTTCATCAAAACACACAATAAAAAATTAATCTATAAAAAGGCATAGTATCTCATTCATTAACCTCATAAATGTAGTCGATGCATTCCATAGGTTGAATGTCATGACTAACCACTCATACAAACCTTCCTTGATTTGGAAGGCGGTGTTATAAGTATCTTCTTCTCTGACTCCAACCTAGTGACATCCATAATTTATTTCTAGAGTGGTGAAGTATTTCGCTTGATGCAATTGATTCAACACATCATCTATTCTGGGAAAGGGTAGTTGTTCTTGATTGTAATTTTGTTCAACTACCTGTAATATATACAAATTTGCTAATTCTTATCCTTCTTTGGCACAATGATGATGGGTGACTTACATGGTGATATACTTGGTTGAGTTACTCCCTGTGGTAGTGTTTTTGTGGAAATGGTATACCAAAAGACACCTCCTTAACAGTTGATTATTCCCTGCAAAGGATCACAGGAATATTTGGTGTTGTTAGTGGACAAACTTAGATAAACACAACATTGTAAATAGTGGAAACAATGCATACATAACATAAACTAAAACAAAGAGGTAAATACATAAACAATTCTCAATGGAGAAAACAAGTCAATAAAATAATGGAAAAATCTCCCTTTATTGACTGCTGGTAGTAGAGGTTGAATATAATAGATGAATCTTAGACACTTGAAGAGAATTCTTTGAGTTATGGAGCTAAAAATTCCTTAGCAAGAGGGGTTATTTTCCTCAATCTCTTTGCAAGTTTCTTCTCTCTCTCAAAGAAGTATGATTTCTCTCCAATGGTGGATTCCTCTTTTCTCACTAAGATGATGGATTTCTTAGAAGAAATATGGAAAACATGCTAGTGCTCTTCCCTTCTTTGGCTTCAACAATGGAATGGTGGTTTTCTCTAATAAAAATTTGGCCAGCATAACAATGTCTCTCATGACTTGTTTATATGGAATTTTTGAATCCATCTTCCCCTTGTTGGTTCATGCATGACAATCACACATGAGTAGGAAAAGATGATTTCATTGAGGGCTTCATATCTTCAGGGTGACTTGAATTTGGCTGTCCTAGACTAAGATCATGTCAAAGAATCGGATCCAAGTATGAGGAGTGGTCATGAATCACAGAGTCATCCATTTCTTCGACCATGCGACTTTTGAAGAATATTCTGTGCATGCACGGCTATCGAAGAAATAGTCATGACAAACTAAATTTTTTATCTTTATAAACTTTGAACCCTAGGAGAAATTAAATTTTTTAAACTCCATGATGTATTCAGTTGGAAAATATTCACTTGTGCATTCTGCTGGATGTCTTTTAGCGTCTTCTGAATTGTGCAAACATGTGTACATTTTGCTAATGTTAACAGATGCCCCCTAATGTATGAGGTTAGGAGGAAACGTATAGCCACAATACATCACATTTTCTATTCTGACGGAGAGTCTAATCAACTTTTTCAGCGAGAGGATAACTTGTTATGGAGATGAGTAGAGAAATGCCTTTACTGAGTATAAATGATAACCATGCTCTAACGAAAACCTAAAGAGTAAAAAATGTCTATACGAGGCGGACATGTCCCATGCTCATTATGATTACTTAGTCTAGAATTATTACAATCAGATAGGGAATGGTCTTGTCTAGGCAACGTTGTGGTGGTGGACATGTTGATGGCCAATGATGATAACTGTTTACACCCTCAAGGGTGCTTCTTGGTCAAATAGACTGAATTTGGTTCCCCCATGCATAACAAAGGTGAAGCACTATTGAATGAGGTGTTGTAGTATGCATGGGACTTTGACTTCAGGTACCTCCTCTGTATCATGGTGTAAGAATTGTTGAATGAGATTCTTAGTGATTCAAGGGTCTTCGACTAAATGAAATAACTGCAAGGGTCATTAAGTATGATACCACCTAGACATGAAAACTTGTGTTGGTGTTGAATGTCAAGGGGAATGATGGAATTAGTGGGAAATAGTGATTCCCATTATGCCACTCGAGGATATCCCTTCAATGGGGGAGTATCCAAGGTACTACCTCAATCCTGGAATATGAGTGTTGAAGTCAACAGGAAAGAGGCATCAACTACCCGACATGCTGTGTCAGGGAATCATTATAAGTTTTAAACAGACTATAATAGTGTGGGTCAGATAAGGCATGATAATGAGAGATGAAAATATGAGTAGATATGGACAGCTAACCCAAGGTCGGAGCTATTATGCAAATGGTGATAGCCAAAACACTTTTGTTGATAAGGATGGCCCTAGAGCCAGTAGGATTTCTAGGGTTGGTGTACGTATGTTCTGACTGGCGTGAAGATGGTAAATGACTGTGGGTAATGTGCGAGATCTGACCAAGGGTGAGTAGAAATTTCAACTAGGTAAAAGACATGAAAATATGGGTGGGATGATTTTTCCTAAAAAAAATATTTGTACACTTTCCAAAAGAATATGAAGGTGATTTGGATGTACAGATGTGGAGACGAGAGCCCCATGAAAGTGGTGACCTGTATGGAGGTGTGGTGTTTTTTCTATGGGGGGGGGGGGGCGCATTTGTTGGTCTCCATGTTGGGTTGATGAGGTGGATGAAGTGATACAAATGGGCTCTGGTAATATGGGTGGATGGCAGGCCCAGTGTAGCATGCAGTGGTGCATGCAATTCAATCTGTCTATGATCAAGGATGGCGGCCTAGGAGTAGGGGAGGAAAGCAATGTAAAAATAAGAGAAGTATGTGGTTGATATTTGAAACATGTGTGTTAAATGACCCCTGGGCCTTGGGGGATGAACATGGATACCAATAGTGTGAAGGGGAATATGAACTGGGGTGATCCATGTAGGTGGGGCTCTATCGATTGAAGTGGATGCTTAACATGTGTAAGTAGAAGGTGATAGTCAGTGTGGTCGATATGGTGAACCCTATAGTTAATGTCAGAGACATGATGGCATGATATGCAAGGCGGTGGAGTAAGCCTATCATGTTGAGTGGAGGATGATACCTAAACTTTCAATTGCCACCGATGGAATGAGCTTGTTGTGAAGGCATTTATATCCTGCAGTTTTGAAAGCCAATACCCCAAGTGAAAACATCCATTTATCAAAATATGAAAAATGGAAAGAAGGATATACCAGAAACATAGGAAGGTGCACCTGATGGGTTCTATGAATGAGTGGAGATGATTTTGCTTTTGCCTAACTGGGTAAACATCATGCCACGTGTTGGTGTGGTGCTCCACGATCGAAGGGTTGATATTGGGCATCTCAGAATATGGCCACGTGGAAATGTCCCTATATTCTGGAGATAGGGCTTTGTAGGAGGTTACCTCTTCTGGGGAGCATGTTGCCCCCAACAAGATCTCTTCAATAGTGCCAGGTTTGATTGAAATATCAACCTTAATGGTAGGTGAGATATTTGACATGTTCCCCTCCTTGAATGCATCTAGTGCTAGGATGGGGTTTTTGACTGATCTACTTGTCATGGGGGTAGGAAGTCCTTTGTTTCTACTGTGCAAATGTTGTGACTTGGTGCCTCAGTAGGTGAGAATGTTTTCTATGATAAGAAGGAAGAATGGTGATGTATGGCATTCCAAGGACAATTTGGTTCCTTCATGGCCACTAGAATATCTTTGTCTGAGTGAAAAATATGATCTAATGTTGAATTAGATCTGCAAGGTCATGAGGGTGGAGTTCAGGCTTAGCTGTGCTGGTCGAAAAGAAAGAATATGATTCGGTGGTTGGTGTCGTAGAACCTAGCGAAGTTGACAATGTGTGACTATAAATATTTTGAGATATCCCTTTAGGGGAGTTCTGATGTTATTTGGAGTGTTCTTGTTGGATATTTGCCACTCCTTGATGGGGGAAGGGATGTTGCATTACTGCAGGGTGTTGGTTTTCCCCCCTTATCCCCCACTGTCCTGTATCCTTTTGAACTCAGGGATTTGAGGGAAATGATGAGTATAATGACCATATTCCCTGCAGATGGCACAAGAATGATTTGTTCTCAGACCTGTGCTCTTTTTTTGCCTCTATGAATTACTATTGGTTTGACCCTGGTTTTGATTCTGGTTTGGGTTTCCCCCAGCCAATGCTTGTGGGGGTTGTTTCTGATTATTCCCCCCTTGTCCAATCTATCCCTTTGGTTTTCTCTTAGGTTTTTTCTTAGAAACATAAGGGGGTTAGCTCAATTCAGCTACTCCTCCGATTGTTGTTGTAAAGCGAGAGAAGGTTTCACTAGATTAACCTTTGCATTATTTTGCGTTGGCGGGTTATTCTGTTATTGTGCATGGAAAGGAGAATATTGGTTTCCTTTTCCTTGATTTGTATATGGGTTATGGGAAGAGGACATTACATCTGTATTCCTAGAGGAGTACTGGTTTCCCTACGGGGGAGTGTATGAGCCTTCCTGAGGGGGCTAATACTGGTTAACCCTACTGACTGTATTCTGCATCTATGTGGATCGATTGGGGTAGTATCATAACATGTTGAAATGGAGGTGCATTTTTTGTAGCATCAAATGCTTGGCCATTGAACGAGTATCCAGGGTACTGGTAGCTATTTCTGAGTTGGTTTTTGGTTATGGACCCAATCAATCCATCAATAGCATTGGATGTGCCTGGTGTCCCTTTATAAGTTTGCAGACATAGGGCATTTGGAAGAACATGATAAATGTATCTAGACTAGATGTAGATAAGCTCCAAATATTGAGCTTTACTAATGCCTTCTTCCTCATTATGTGGAGATGAATATTCCATGTGTTTGGAGATTTCTGATATGAGGCATCTCAAAAACAAGTCCATGAGGACTTTATCTTCAAATTGGTCTTTTCACAAGCTACAACATTCCTTCCATTCATGTATATGATCTGATATGTTGGTAGTGGATGTCTTTTTGAAGTGGGTGAGGATTTCTAGGCCCCAACTATGGAAACTGGAAGCTAGAAGCAAGTGAGGAAATATGTACATAGTGAGCTAAACTTTCCATGTGATGTAGAAGGTTGTTCAACGTACCATTTCCCTATAGGCCTAGTAAGGGTGCGTTAAAATAGTCGTAATATAATAGTATCATTGGTGATACTATTATAAAAACACCATATGTGAAAATTCATGACATGGTTTCCTGGGTCTTTGCCCTATCTCCCTTAAAACTTTGGAATGTCTGAAGGGAGCGTTGTGGTCATAGCTGGCCAATACTGGCCATGGTTGATTGTGTCATTGGTTATCTTGCTTAAATATAGTATGTTTAAAGAAGCTAAGAATGAGATCTATGAGTTATCCGCCATCATGAAATGATTTTGTATAACTACATGCAAAGGGGTGCTCTATGGGGAAGTCTCAAGAGAATACCTCTATGGGTGTCTCGCAGACTATATGAAAGAGTGGTGTGTGGGCTCACCAAAGGGGTAGCATGTGGGGACCTATTTAGGGTGGTGAAGGGTGTACTTTGATAGGGAGGGGTCCTGAGAAAAGATGCACCGATAAAGGAAGATCCAATAATGGTGGTTGCATGACGCCTTCTATGCCCAAATGGAGGGAGTCCTGGCACACCTCGTGGTAATGGGGGGTAGTTTAAGAAACCTCTAGATCAATGGGGAGTCCCCTATGGTATCGATTAAAGTGTGTGCTACTTTGTGTATGGTGAGGGAAGGAGATAAATATCAATGCAATAATATCACATACATAAAAATAGAAGATATAAATGGTTACTTTCCTTTTACCATTAAGTTATGTGATCAATCAAACAAAAAAATGGTTTTTGTTTGTTGCATGTGATAAACAAATCCTATTCATACCTAATCATCCTTACCACTCTCAAAGTAACTGGACCTTGCGAAGATATCTTCTGATAGGTCTTGGGGCAACCTCTCGAAAGAACCGGCGATGCCTTCCAGCTGTCAAAGAATCAACCAAGGTAATGGGAATGAGGCTTAAGTGATGCCTGCATCATCACCTATAGGGAAATGATGCCCTTTATTTTGGCCACTAAAGTACCTTCATCCAACATGATAATTCGAGTCTTTAACTTCTTTATATTCAATTACTGGTATCGAGCACTATATGGGACAAGTAGCCCTAAAGAATACCACACACACTGGACCTAAGCCGAACCCCCTCTAAATCGAGTCTCTTCCATGCTCGGGTATTATTTTTGTGGGATGATTGAAGGATTTTAAGCTTCCTAAAAATTCAAAAACTATGTTTCAAAAGTGTAACATGACCATGGTTTCTTATGGGATGCCTACCCTTAATGTTCATAACCTGAACTATAAGCTTTTTGGTGGCCCCTATGGGGAAACTTAGTTGGTTCAAGTTATGGTTGTTTTTAAGGAGTCTTAATTCACTGATGGAGTGATTTTGTAATAAAAAATAAACCAAGTACACAAAGCTCCAGAAACTAGATGCCTTCCAGTACAAAGCTTATGGAAGCTTGGTGTGTGATGCAAGTGAGCATATAAAGCATGGTAAGATGTTGATATGCAATGATCCTTTACAATATCCTTCTAATTACACTAAGTGTTGATTGTTCATTGCATTGAAAAAGAAATATGTTGTGGATTATGGGCCACTTACTCTTTTCCTATTAAACTATGTGAACTTCAACAAGGGAGATGGAAATTCAAATGCTTTAAGAAAGTTTTCATATGCAAACCCAGGTTCGTCTAAGGGATGCAAGGGAAGAATATATTACTTAATTTCTATAATAACACTTGCTCCTAGTCCAAAAAATTAAAAAAATGAATGCTTTGGTTAGTAGTAATATTTTTGGATGATGGGCCACTTACTCCTTTACTAATTAAGCTATGTGATTTGCATAAAATATTAGTAAAATAGTTTGAAAAAAGTATGTGGAATTTCGCCACTTACTTCTCTCCCTAATTAAGATATGTGTATATTGAAAATAAAAATGAAAAATACTATGATTTCTCCAACAATTAAGATTAGTAAAGAAACTAGGCATACTAAATAGAAAATGAAAAATGCAGAGGTGAAGGCAATTCACTAAAGGCTGCCAATCACCTAAGAGAAAAAAAATACAAGGCACTTTTTTTCTTTCTAGTGGTTGCATAGGTTTAACCACACACAGATGTGTGCACACGTATATTAGAGAAAAAGATGTGCGTGTGAGCAAAGAAAATGAAAATTTCAATTTTGTGGGCTTAGAACAGGTCCCTGAAGTCCTACAAAAATTTCAGAGAAGTGTTGAGAATCTTGTAGAATGGTTATGTAGAGAGGTCCTGCACACACAATATTTAGAGTAATGAAAAGACAATTATATGGTCGCCATTCCTGTGGTAGTGTTTTTGTGGAAATGGTGTACCAAAAGACACCTCCTTAATAGTTGATTATTCCCTACAAAGGGTCACATGAAGAATTGTTACTATTAGTGGACAAACTTATATAAACACAACATTGTAAATAGTGGAAACAATGCATACATAAACATAAACTAAAACAAAGAGGTAAATATACAAGAAATGCTCAATGGAGCTAACAAGTTAATAAAATAATGGAAAAAATCCCGTTATTAACTTACGGTAGTAGAGGTTGAATACAATAGATGAATCTTAGACACTTGAAGGTAATTCTTTGAGCTATGGTGCTAAGTAATCCTCAACAAGGGGGGTTCTTTTCCTCAATCTCTCTGTACGTTTCTCCTCTCTCTCTCAAAGTATGAAGACTCCCCACTGGTGAATTCCTATTTTATCACTAAGATGATGGATTGCCTAGAAGCAATATGGCCAACATGTTAGTGCTCTTCCCTTATTTGGCTTCAACAATGGAATGGTGTTTTTCTTTGATAGAAATTTGGCCAGCATAACAATGTCTCATACTTTGGCTCTCTTGTGGCTTGTTTATATAGAATTTTTGAATCCATCTTCCCCCTCTTGGTTCATGCATGATAATGAAACATGAGTAGGACAAGGTGATTCCACTGAGGGGTGCATATCTTTACGATGACTCGAATTTGGCTGTTGTGGACGGAGATCATGTCAGAGAATTGGCTCAAGGTGTGTGGAGTAGTCTGAATCATTATCATCCATTTCTTCGATCACACAACTTTTGAAGGATATTCCCCGCGCGCATGACTATCGAAGAAATAGCCGCGGTGAACTAAATTTTTTATCTTGATTCTATAATAATCTGTCTATATAGCCTAATGTTTGGAAATAGGGAGTTCAACTACAGTTGAATCTTGTACTCCAATTCCCTCTTGGGTGGTATACCTTTAGGCTCCTAGAACACATTCATGTATGCTTGTAGAAACTTTTCTATTTGTTGATTTTGTTTCTTAGTACACCTCTCTAGGGATTCATTTGCTCTTACTAACTCTTCTACAAACTAAATTTCTCTTTAAAAAAATAAAGCATACTTCTTGCTAGAACTGATTAGTATCTTGGCCAATTTGGCACTTACTAGTGAAAATTTTGACTTTCCTTTATGTGTGAACAATTTTCCATCCTTGATGAGCCAATATTGATTGGCTCTCTGCATGAGGAGTGCATCCCACATGTACATGTCTATCATGATGTGAAAGAGTTCTTTCACAATTGTGATGTGTGTTAGAGAGTGGGAAAACCTTGGCATTGAGATGTGATGCCACTCTACCTTCATATAACATTACAACAATTTGATAAGTGGGACATAGAATTTATTGGGCCAGTTAATCCACCAATGGAGAAAAGTGTAGCATGATATATTATAATTGTGGTGGATTATTTGACCTAATGGGATGAAGCCACACTTGTCAGGGATTACAACGTGAAGACAAAAACCATATTTTTATTTGAGAATGTTGTCACCTTATTTGGATGTCTTAAAGTCTTGATGAGCGACTAGGGGACTCACTTCCTAAATAAGGGTATTGAAGTATTGACAGAGGAGTTCTAGGTACACTATTAGGGAAATTATATGTGTAATAATTCCAACATTAAATTATCAATCCAGGGTTGTAAGACTTAAGGTGCAAGTGAAGGTAACGCAGGATTAGAGCATCTAACCTAAACTATAGTAAGAAAATCAATTTATTGTTTAAGTAAAAAATTGCTATTTATAGTTTGAAACTAAATCGATTGATGGCAACATGCTCAAACAATATGAATAAGAAATTATTGTTCAAATAAAACTAACTCTAATCTACATATGCAATATTAATCACAACCCAAGCAATACAAATTACCATTCAGACAATTTTAATCTCAATCTAAGATCTGTTTAATCTAAGTACAAGAATCAAAAACTAATTCAAAATGAAATTAAGCCTATGCTAAATCTCAATCTCAACAGAATTCATTCTCACTCAAACAATGTTTAAACTAAAGCAATGGATAATTTAAACAAAACTACAACTAATCTAATTCCCAGGAAATGAGAAATCAACAAGCATAAGAAAAACGAAATGCAACTCTCTTTAAACTAACTGTATTATGTACCTAACTCAGAAATCCAATCTTATAACTAAAATGATTAAACTTAAGAAATATCAATTCCTATTAGCTTTCAATCATAACAAAACTCTAATCCTATCCTAATAATATCAACACTCACACACTCCACTTGCAATCAACATTGTCTTACTATTTTCTTGAGCATTAATCATAGATTTATAATGTTGCAAAACTTGGTAACGTATAGAAAGTAAATAGAGGATAACAAATTCATTTCTAGACTTGTGATACGGTGATTAACTTCTGTTTATTTATTTTCCCATTCCATGCAATTGTACCAAAAGTATTATTTAGATCACAGATCATTGCTCAACAAATCCTTGTTGATCGTTTGACGACTAAGTAATGAAATCTATAACATTCAACTTCAAATTACAAAACAGAGTAAGAACATTGAGTGCAAAAATGAAAACATTCAAAGATCTAGGCAATGTTTAAACAAAATTCACTCCGCAAATCTAATCCCTGTTATTGGAATGAACTACAGAACTTGCTTCTAGGTGGTGGTGGGCCCTTTCCACTCTTGGAGCAAGTTAGATTAACTCAATGGAAATAAAATTTAAAACATAGTCATTATTCTCACAAAAAATTAATGTTGGGGCTAAATTAAATTAAATTTCATATGTCAACACATAAGTCATATGCAGTTTCTTGAACAGAGTATGTCATACAAAATTTAAGAGTACTTCATTTCCCGTACATGCAGAGCTTTGGCTTTATACAGAGCTGTTGATGAAAACAAAGCATAACTATTTTCCAAAGAAAACATAACAACAAACTAAAGTATGCAATATCTAATTCTTCTGGAGAGCCTTCGAATAGCCTATGTTTGGATTCATTCTGATAAATGCATAGATGGAAGAACCACTTCCATTTTTAGGACAAGGTCGTTTAGCAAAAGGCATTCAAGACCAAACCCAACTTGACCCGTTCAAACCTTTCATGTTTAACGTGATTCTATACTAAAGAATTGTTTTGATGTTATCTTCCTTTTGGTGATGAATTTTTCCGAATGGTTTCTAGCTTATATGAAAGAGGGTATTTTGAGCATGATTCAAGTCTCGAAATGTCAAGATTATTCACCATTTGATCACAAACTTCATAGTTTCACCTACATCAATTTCATTCCGTACTCAACCTTGTAGTAACTAGTTTAACTAACTTGTGAAGAATTTCGGCGATGGAACCCTGCAAAAAAGGAACTTAGCAAAAATGTCATTAAAAAATCATAGAAAAATCATCTTTAATCATAGAAGAGTCAAGAAAACTAATGATAACCAACCATAGAGTGTAAGATATGTATTTGGTGACAAGTTATGGAATTATGGTACGAAATGGGTTAAAAGTACATGAATATAGGTTATGAATGGTGGTATTGTATGATGAAAACATGGGCATATTTAAGGCCCAACATCCCCCATGCCTGAGGATTTTCATGTCCTCATGCAAACAAGTACTTTTCTCATTTATAGATTTTATGGCATCATGGCTTTGGGCAGGTTGGTTTTTCTGGAGCAACACTACATGGATATTTGAGGGTGTTGGTTCTTGTGGAGAAACATTGTTCTTATTTGACTTCCATAGATTTGATTTTGAGAGCGATACAAATTGATGATAAACAAGAGATATGGTAGGAAGAAATGATGAATGATATGATAGGTGGCAATGTAAATGGTGGAGGAGATGAGGTGGTGATGGAGATGGTAAAATAGGAGCTTGCATACTTTGTTTTTTTGAGGCCAATTCTTATGGATGGTTCCTTTATGAAAGACAACAATGACTTCATCCTCTATTAGATACATTCAACTGAAAATATGTGTGAATGTAGGAGGGGAAGGAACTATACTTATTTGTTTTGTTTACATGAACCAATATACTTTTATTTTCATGATTATGACCTTATTAGAGTAGAATGCATTCTATTATGAATGAGGAATTTGCAAATGGAGGGTATATGGAAAGAAAAATATACAAAATATGTGGTGGTTAATCATCAAAGCTTTCTTAAGTCTCTAATGAATTAAATAATCTTAAGCCAACTTTACCTCAAGTTTCACCTTTGTTGTTGATGTGCTCGGTGTTGCAAGATGAAGTGAATGATGGAATGGCTGGAGCTGATGTGATTTCTGATTTGACTTGCTTAAGAAGGCTAAAGGATGAGCTGAAGAGTTGAAGGATGAATTGAAGAGGTGAAAGATGAACCGAAGGTTCCCTTTTCCCTCATGGTTGAGGAGTTGTATGTCCCCAAACAATGGAGGAAAGGTGACTACTACTGCAAATGACAATGGAGATGTTGATACAAAAATCTAAACTGCTACAAATTTCTATTGGGATCACAAAACCATTTAGTCTTCAACCGCTACAAACCCATGTGCAATCTTGCATATGTCAATAAATGGTGTCAATGTCAAACATAAACAAGAATAATTGGATTACTGACCATTGAGGAGATCGTTAACCAATGTAATATATCCCACCTTTGATGTCAATGGGAATCAAGGCATTAGGTACATTCTACTAGCCATGAATGGATTTGTCGAAGTCGAATGGACTGCATAATTCATCCACCAAGAAACATTGATGTATTTACTTAGTATATGACAAGGATACCTACCATTAAGGCATGTAGGCTCCCAGGTACCTTATCTAACCCTAAAATTGGTCCCATATAATTTGTTGGTGTCGATGGGACAAGGCTTATTAGCAATTGGGCCTTAAGGGATCCCACATCAACCAACTCAAGTACAAACATAATGACTTGAAAGATACATGATTTGAAGAACTCATACAAATTTACAAGATTTATTGGGAACCTTGCCCGCCAGTTACCTGGTTTTCAAACAAAGTCCCTGCCCCGTCGCGCCAGACAAATTGGTTTTCACAAAAGGACTTATTTCTCTCTTTACTATTTTAATTTATTTATTTACAATATTAAATTTCCTACTATACTAGAGAAAATATGTCCTCCTTCAAGAGTACTTGAATATGAGAGTGGTACTTTGACTGGATTGTGATATGGAACCAATGCTCGTTGTAATCCTAGTGGTATTGGCCCATTTATTCATTTGAACCACTCTAAAAGCCCTCCTCGGTCATGCAAGGAAAACTTGGATAATTGGTCTCTGGAATGCATACATGGCTTGCTGATGGACATGGTGAAAGTTCCTCAATCTTTGCTTTAGCAAGATGCCCCTCATCGGACTTGGTACATGATTTCTCGATCTTCTCGGTGGATAGGCAGGAGGAATCAAGAGAGACTTCCAAATCCTTTTCTAGCTATGGAGAGATAGATAATTTCTTGAATGTGGTCAGTATGAACTCATCCTGAGAGGCAGATATCCCAACTATTGCTAGGATTTGGGAAAGTACATCGAGGGACATTCTTCAAGCTTTCAATAATTCTTGAATTTCTCTTGCTGGTTGATGATCCCTGTCTCACAACATGGATTAGTACAAAGGGATTATTACAACACCGCAAAAATGTTTTGTCTTTAAAGAGATTTGAAATTTTAACCTAAATGAATTAAAGCTGCTAATTGGAATAAAGCTTGACAACTTGAACTCCTCTCTTACTTGGACAACCAGAATTTGGAGAGACCCCAGACCAAAGTAGATGTGTGGCTCTTCAATCACATCTTATCATCTTCTCTGCCCTCTAATTGCCCTGCAGCTAATATCACATCAAAAACTTTGTGAAAGAAATTAGGCTCTAATCCCTTTAGCAACTCCCCGGCAACGACACCAAAAATGTTGGGGAAATTATATGTGTAACAATTCCAACAATAAATTATCAATCTGGGGTTGTAAGAATTACAGGCACAAGTGCAGGTAATGCAGGATAAGAGAATCTAACCTAAACTAGAGTAAGAAAATCAATTTACTGTTTAAGTACAAAATTTCTATTTATAGTTTGAAACTAAATCAATTGATGAAAACATGCTCAAACAATACGAATAAGAAATTATTGTTCAAATAAAACTAACTCTAATCTACATATGCAATATTAATCACAACCCAAGAAATACAAATTACCATTCAGAAAATTTTATTCTCAATCTAATATCTGTTTAATCTAAGTACAAGAATCCAAAACTAATTCAAAATGAAATTAAGCCTATGCTAAATCTCAATCTCAACAGAATTCATTCTCACTCAAACGATGTTTAAACTAAAGCAATGGATAATTCAAACAAAATTGCAACTAATCTAATTCTCGGGACATGAGAAATCAACAAGCATAAAAAAAATGAAATGCAACTCTCTTTAAACTAACTGTATTCTATACCTAACTCAGAAATCCAATCTTATAACTAAAATGATTAAACTTAAGAAATATCGATTCCTATCAGCTTTCAATCGTAACAAAACTCTAATCCTATCCTAATCATATCAACACTCACACACTCCACTCGCAATCAACATTGTCTTACTGTTTTCCTGAGCATTAATCACAGATTTATAATGCTACAAAACTTGGTAACGTATAGAAAGTAAATAGAGGATAACAAATTCATTTCTATACTTGTGATACGGTGATTAACTTTTGTTTATTTATTGTCCCATGCCATGCAATTATACCAAAAGTATTATTTATATCACAGATCGTTGCTCAGTGAATCCTTGTTGATTGTTTGATGACTAAGTAATGAAATCTACAACATTCAACTTCAAATTACAAAACAGAGTAAGAGTATTGAGTGCAGAAATGAAAACATTCAAAGATCTAAGCAATGTTTAAACAAAATTCACTCTGCAAATATAATCCCTATGATTGGAATGAACTACAGAACTTGCTTCCAGGTGGTAGTGGACCCTTTGAACACCTGGAGCAAGTTAGATTACCTCAATGGAAATAAAATTTAAAACACAGTCATTATTCTCACAGAAAATTAATGTTGGAGCTTAATTAATTAAAGTTCATATGTCAACGCATAAGTCATCTGCAATTTCTTGAACAGAGTATGTCTTACAAAATTTAACAGTACTTCATTTCCCCCCAACGTACATGTAGAGCTTTCACTTTATACAGAGCTGTTGATGAAAAAAAAAGAATAACTATTTTCCAAAGAAAATATATCATCACTAAAAGATGCAATATCTAATTATTTTGGAGAGCCTTCGAATAACCTATGGTTGGATTCATTCTGGTCAATGCATGGATGGAGGAACCACTTCCATTTTTAGCAAAAGGTTGTTCAGAAAAAGGCGTTCAAAATCGAACCTAACTTGACCCGTTCAAACCATTCACGTGCAACATGATTTTGTACTTAAGAATTGTTTTGACCTTAACTTCCTTTTGGTGATGAATTTTGTGGAATGATTTATGGGTTATATGAAAGAGGGTATTTTAAGCACAATGAAAGTCTCAGAATGTCAATATTCTTCACCATTTGATCACAAACTTCATATTTTCACATTGTTTTCTAGGTAAATCCTCTTTGTGGACAGAGAAGATCCTTCTAGCCCAATGAGTGGGTCTAGAAACCTAAGTGACAATCTACCAGACACTTTCCTAGGTTACAATTGAAAAGAGAGATGAAGAAGATGGCCTACCTTTTTTTGATGCTATCAAGTCATCCTTTGTTGAAGATCTTGAATCACTTGCATCGCAGGCTCGTTCCTATTGCTCACAGTGTTTATGCACCTGCACAAGAGATCAAGACACAACAAGGCATGCAAATACAAACAACATATTCAAAGGAAACCTACTTAACTGATCAAGGAATGTTAAGATAGATTATCCATGAGCATACACATTAATGGAAAATGAACTAGCAGTTGTATATTAATAGAAACTAAGGGGAAGCATACAACCAAGCCTTGATGTTGATAGGCTTTCCTTGAAATGAATATCCAAGTCCAAGCTAAGCTCTCCAAGAACTCCTTCTCCAAGCCAAATGAGTAGCATATAGGCATAATCTTAGCATAATGGTGCAAATAAACATAGACCAACCCTTTGGGAATGGGAGAGGATGAATATATAGGCTGAGAAAGGGAGTTAGGACATCTCCAAAGATAGGAGTAAGCCCTTATCACAAGGAGGTAGCTCATAGGGATAAGACTAAGAGGCCAAGTTGGGAGAATTCAACATCATCTATGCTAAACAACCTCTAGCTTATCGCTCTAAAAGCTTCTAGGTCATGAAGCTTCTCATCCTCCTTGGAAAAGTTGCATTTTTGGGATCATCGTGGGTATACAAGTGAACAGTGTGATTCCATCACGGGTCAAGTACAATGCAGCAGGCGATCATCGTTGTTTTTAGTCTCATAAGGGAGATGATTCTCAAATTAGGGTTTTAGAGCTATTTCCTTCAGGGTAAACTCAAAGAATCTTCCAATAAAAGTCTTAGGAAGGATCTGAACTACATATATGAATGAGTACACTACATGATGGTTATTTTTCGGGCACTTTGGGGTATGTCACAGAGTAGTGCAATAGGTGTGACAAAATACTGTGTAACAGATGCCCCCTAAAGCATGAAGGAAGAAAGAGGAGTGATGGTTGAGATGCTTTACAAGATTTTACAAGGACAAGGACAAACACTATCATGAGACATGCAAATAAAGGATGCATATACACATACATATCTGATATCAAAACATGAATCCACAGTATGGACGCAGCCATCCAGATGATAAGGCTTATATGAAAGGATCCATGTTATGGGCACAACCATCCAAATGAGAAGGATCATCTGTGAATATAAGATCCAAGGTATGGTGGCAGCCATATGATATAAAAGGATCATCATAAATTTAAAGTCCCACAGTATGGTCACAACCATCCATATAATAGAAACATGTGTACAATCATGAATAACATATAACTCCACGCAGCCTCAGTCATATCAGACAAGACTCAGGGTCTTGCGCTCCATCCCGACCCGATCAAAGTATGAATTCTAACATGGGAATGAATGTGTTGAAGTCAAACATACTAGAAAACCACCTAATTACTAGACAATGATGTGGATTGTTAACAGGTACGAGAGAAACCACCAATAATGACAATGCCTCTCAAGGTACAAGAGTACAATTCATGAATGTGATAATGAAACTGAATTTGAACACTCGTGGAATCATCCAATCGAAGGCCAACGATGAAAACCCATCATCGGATGCAAAGAGCTTGCCATTAAGGCATGCAAGCTCTAAGGTACTGAAAGGGAGTTTCTAATTCATCTTCCTGGATAATAAGCTGAAGTTGACAAGAAGCGACCCGTTGAAGGAGGGAAATTATGAGTCCCCCATCATCAACACTAAACAAGGAATAAAGTGGAATGAAATGAATAAGATCCAAGACTGTAACAATGGGTCATCAATGTATAGATAAATAACTACATATAGGACTTCTCTTGCACATATTGGCGACATGACTCTGGAGTGTGGCAGCATTTGACTCAACATAGGACCAAGGGTCATAATGATGAAGTGGAATAGTCATATGAGAGGAAAATTGGATCACCCATACCTGGAAAGACAAATGATTGAGTGATGATATCCCAAACTTAACACGAGATACAAATGAGTGTCATGTTCAAGAGTGACATGCTGCCTATACAAGAGATGTTTCATTTTCATTTTTCCCCACTATTTCTAATGAGTACCTCTTTAGTTTTACACAAGCTTAAAGTGGATACCATATTCTTGTCGTATAATTTCACCCTTCAGATGAATCCATCCTAGTAAGTTTTACGAGTCCTAGGAAGGAGAAACTCGGGCTCGTCATGGTGACGAGTCTTTCATCATAAAAACTTTTAATGAGTCCGACGTAATAATAACTTGATATATTTTTCATATTTATAGAGTTTGAAAAAGAGATGAAAAAGAAAACTCCATCATGTCCCTTTTTGTAATTTGTCCCTCAAACCCGAAAAGGTAGAAAACAATATTCGAGAGAACCTCTTGACGATTTCAACCAAGGTGTACCTTTTTTGTAAATAGTCAATCCCAGCCTGGAAAAGGGGTAAACATATACTGAGACGACGTCAATTCATTTACTTTAATGAGTTCAAAATGACAAGTACTTGACAATATTTTCATATTTCAAGAGTCAGAAAAGAGCTGAAAGATGACTCTTCCTAGAGGAACGAGTGGTATAAAAAGGATAGCAATTGGTTCCAGAGATGATGGAACTGTTCAAAATATGTAATGGTCAAGAGGCCAGCTAATAAGACCACTCATCACAGATATTCCCTAGGCAAGGGTAAAAAAACCAAGTGAAGGCATACGATCAACCAAAGAGATGGTGAAGATGGAATGAAAGAACCAAGGCCCATCTGGCAAAAATCAGCTAATAAAAATGGCAATCATGAGATGTAAAGTGGGAATGGTTTCATTTTTCACAATCTTAAAACATGGGAAAAAACTATGCTTGGTTTCATTTTTACACAAGCTTGAAACAAAGATAAACTATGCTTGAGATAATTTTGCATGCCCCCAACATAATGACTGAATTCGAGGTACATGCCCCCCAAGCTGCACTTAATTCACCTAAGTAAACTACAGGTTACTAACAGGTGGATGGAATGAAGGTTCACTTACCAGATCAAGTGAAATACTCGACTGGGATTTTACGAGATCTAATCAAAGACTCGAATTGGAAGGGGATTTGTTTCATTTTTTAAGGAACTTGACATAGGAAAAGAACCATGCTCATGACACCTTGTTTCATTTTTTAACAAGATTGACATACTAAAAGAACTATCATCATGGTCCTTGTTTCATTTTTTAATGAGCTTGACACAAGACAAGGAACTTTGCTCCATGGTCCTAATCACTGGCCAAAAGAGGCCATGGATTCCAAGAGGTTCTCATTAGATGGTCCCAACAACACTTTGGAAGGGATACATGTCCAGGGATCCAATAGAAACATCAATCTCTAATGCCCCCAGTACATGGTGTACTACATCACCTACTTTATTATTAGTAGATGTGGGCATGGAATAGGTAGCCATGTAATTAACTTGTGGCGGAGGTGGTACCTCTTGCATATAAGAACCATTTAGAGATGATGGTTGAGTCGGATTTGATCTATGACCAATGAATGTAAGTTGATCAATGATCACAATGTTTCCTTCATGTGGGAAACACATCACTTGAAAGAGGGAAGAGACAAGAGCTCCCATGAGATAAACATAGTCACAACCAAGTAGTAGATTAAAATATAAAGGACCTTGGACAACCATCACATCTATATAGATAATATTTTCTCCCAAAGTAATAGGAAACTTATGAAGGATCCCTAACGATTGACTGGTTCCTCTGTTAAAATCTAACAAATTCTGGGTGATGGGGATAAGCTGAGGAGAACCTAAAGCTTGCCAAGCAGTTGAGGACAAAATGCTAACATATGCACCCTCATCTATGATTGTGCTAGGTATGTCCATATGGTAAGCCTATACTGTAATGTGGAAAGTCACATAATATGGAAGATGATATCCTGCCAATCGATTCCAATCAAAAGAAGTGACCAAACTACTTGGAGGGGTTGTCGTATGAATATGAGGACTGCCCTATTTCTATATGGGAACAAGATAACTACTCTCATGAACCTTAGGAATAGGTGGATTTACCTCCAGTTCATTTGAAATTGAAGAAACCAGAAGAACCTAAGAAGTATGAGGTTCACTCTCTACCAGAAAAATATGGTTAACTAAAGGTGAAGTCAAGGATACCAGTTTCTCAACCAATGGTTGGTTGAGAATGGACTCATGAGACTCACTTTCAAATAGAGTGGGGTTGACCAAAGATGAATTTTGATTAATCACTAGATCAACTTCTAAAGTATAGGGGGGAAGATTTTGATAACCAGTTGGAAGATGAGGTTGAGAAGATGTAAGGTTTTCAAACTCTTTGGAAGCTTCATCCATTAAAGGAAAAAGGTGAATGGGATGATTACCTTCACACAACTTACAGGGAAATTTGAATTTTCCCTTTTTCCCATGGGATTTACTAGTTGAAGGTTTATCACCAATATGATCACCAAAGGCTGATGTCAAAGGTCGATGTGACACTGTGGACCACACTTCTAAGACCTTGGGAATACCAGGACAATTTTAAAGAAGGTGGTCACCCTTACATAACATGCAAGGGAATTTTACTTTCTGGGGCTCGTTGGAATATTTTTCTTCATTAGTTGCATCTGTAGCAATGGTTGCTTGGTTTCCCCCTTGCTTATTTTGATTCTTCTTCTTCTTCTTAGCTTCCTGATTACTGGAATCCATACTTTCACCATGCGAAGAGGAAGAACGGGGTGAAGAAATAGGCAAAGAAAGCAAGGGGTCAACTTTAGGATTAACATGAGGTTGATGTTGTTCAGGTGGAGGAGAACTTGGTTGAAAAACAATTTGGACACTCGAAATCATCGAGGTCGAAAATAACCAAACTAGTAGACCAATGGGCAATCCAGGAAGGGACAACATCGCCATATAGGGAGCACCAATATTTCCAAAAGAAAGAAAAGAACTAGGATTCCCATAAGAGGGGTTTCCTTGACTGGTAGAATCAAGAAATGTTGTCATTGGTATCAACCTAAGATCTACTAAAGAGTATTTCCATAGGAAGGATGTTGTTCCATGAGCAATTAATTTTAGAATTTGAAACAAAAACTTTACCTTTCCATGTTTTAAGAGTCAAGAAAAGGACGAAAACGTGACTCTAGTCACTTTTGTTGTCTTAGCAAGCTTGAAAGGACAAATGCTCTATGATCTTTTCAGGTTTAAGGAGTGTGAAAATATCGAAATGACTACTCAAGATACTCTAGGAAAAAGGGATTACCAAGTAACCGTGAACTACAATATACACCTTAGCAAATAAACTTACTAAGGACTTGACGTACGTGTAGACAATCTCCCCGAACATTATTTTTGGTGTATCACATTTACAAGGTGGCAAACTCGACTTCCTACAGATAAAGGTTTGTAACCTATGAGGGTCTCCATTTATATACTTGACGGTACAGGGAGAACAAGTATGTGTTGGCAATGTCTAATGCAAGAGTATTGTGAATGACGACTGCTAAGTTTTATAGACATCAGAACACAACTCTAGCCTAGACCACTAAGTATGAACATTAATGTTTCAAATTCTCCTTAGATTCATTGAGGTAAATTTTAAGTTTATCTTTGAATTAAGTTTCAATTTTGAGGGCTCAACGATGTCACCTGCTCCTAGAATGCAACTAAATGATGAAAATGAAACTTTTCATTCGATGAAGGCTATTCTAACAAAGGAAGAGAAACAACCAATCAATACATCAAATAATCCAAAAGCATCAATACAAACTTTTCAATGCAATAAAATGAAATCTAATCTTTCATTCTACTAACAAATGCAATGCCATAAAGATGAAAATCTTTTCCTTTTCACTAAAGATGCAATCAATGAAAACTAATGCAAAAGAGCAAAAAAAAATGCAAACAATTCACCAATCATGAAAATCTCTTTCACTTTGCGATTTGAATGCAAGATATGTTTCTAAAATAATTCAATGCTATACACTTTCACTTTCCAAAACACAACAATAACAACAAGAACTTCCATTTGATTTAATAAAAGACAAACAATTTTGTAATCAATTTCTCTCCAACGGAACTAAAGTGACTTTCAAAGCATCTACTCAATCCGACACTAATGAAAATAAATTTATACCAAAGAACCAAAAGTGACTTGCAAAATATGTCCAGATGCAAAAGAACTCTTTGAACAAAGGTAATTGATCTCTGAAGAGCAGACTAATGAGTGAATGAAGGGTGACCTAGAAACCCTAGAAAGAAAATCAAGTTCCAAACAAACTTAAACTGAATCAAGAGGCAATTGCAGTCAAAAAAACATGTCAAGCAAGGCAATGAAACTGTAATCACACTGACAAACCACTACTAGAAGGAAAAAACTGAAATCAAGAAGAAAAACCCTAATTTTCTTAAACTTCTGGGATCATCACATTTGTCATAGGAAAAACATCGATAATTACAATTGTAATTAAAACACCCGTGATGTCATTACGATTACTAGGGAGAAAACTTCAATGGTCAAGAAATATGAGCTAAAACCAAAAAATGTTCAAGATCAACAAAAATAAAGAACCTTCAAGCAATCACCAGTAAGTGAAAAATGTTACAGACAAACAAACAAGCCTGAAAATGAATGGTTGGTCAAACTCAACACAAAATCAGGATGAAGGATTGAATGGAAAGGATCATAGCTTCCCCAGTGGAGTAGCCATTATGTTGTCTAGGTAAATCCTCTCTGCAGATAGAGATGATACCTCTATCCCAATAAGTGGGTCTAGCAACCTAGGTGACAATATACCAGAAACTTTCCTTCGTTAAAATTGAAAAGAGAGATGGAGAAGATGGCCTACCTCATTCTGATGCTATCAAGTCATCCTTTGTTGAAGATCTTGAATAACTTTCATCGTGGGCTTGTTCCTACTGGTCATAGTGTTTATGCACCTAGACAAGAGATCAAGACAGAACAAGACATGCAAATACAAAAATCATATTCAAAGGCAACCTACTTAATTGATCAAGGAATGTTAAGATAAATGATACATGAGCATACACATCAATGGAAAATGAACCAACAGTTGTATATTAATAGAAAATAAGAGGAAGCATAGAACCAAGCCTTGATGTTAATAGACTCTCCTTGAAATGAATATCCAAGTCCAAGCTAATCTCTCTCAGAATTCTTTCTTCGAGACAAATGAGTAGCATATAGGCACAATCTTAGCATAAGGGTGAAAATATACATATACCAACCATTTGGGAATGGGAGAGGATGAATATATAGGCTGGGAAAAGGAGTTAGGATCTATCCAAAGATAGGAGTAGGCCCTCATCTCAAGGAAATAACTCATAGGGATAAGACCAAGAGGCCAAGTTGGGAGAATTTGACCTCATCTATGCCGAACAACCTCCAGTTCTAACTCACGAAGCTTCTCATCCTCTTTGGGAAAATTTCCTTTTTGGAACCATCGTGGGTATGCAAGTGAACAAAGTGATGCCATCACAGGTCAAGTACAGTGCAACAGGTGATCATCATTGTTTTTAGTCTCATAAGGGCGATGATTCTAAAATTAGGGTTTTAGAGTTATTTCCTTCAGGGGAAGCTCAAGGCATTTTCCAATCAAAGTCTTAGGAAGGATTTGAACTGCATATATGAATGATTACATTGCATGATGGTCACTTTTTTGGGAACTTCGAGGTATGTCACAGGGAAGTGCAGGAGGTGTGACAAAATATTGTGTAACACACCTACAACAATTCCATTTCGTACTCAACCTTGTAGTAACTAGTTTAACTGACTTGTGAAGAATTTCGGTGACAAAACCCTGTGACGAAGGAACTTATCAAAACCGTCATTAGAAAATCATGGAAAAATCATCTTTAATCATAGAAGAGTCAAGAAAACTAATGATAACCAACCATAGAGTGTAATATATGTATTTGGCAATAAGTTATGGAATTATGGTACAAAATGGGTTAAAAGTACATGAATATAGGTTATGAATGGTGGTATTGTATGATGATAACATGGGCATATTTAAGGCCCAACATACACCATCAGAAGAGAACACCATACCATCCACAAGTGAATGACAGAAATGAGGCCTTCAACATGATTATGATGAATGCACTAATAAAGGTATATAATGTGAACAAGGATGATTGGGATTTAAGGATTTCCGTAGTGATATGGGCCACTATACTATGTTATAGAATCTTATAATAAAAAACAACTTTCTTGTTGGTATATGGGAAGGAAGCAATAATGCCCATGAAATTCATAGTCCCCAATTTTCACATCGTTGTCGCAATAGGGTTGAATTCTAAAAAAATACAGCAAAGACTAAAATATTTATGAAAACTAGAAGAGGATGGAGCCATGGAAGGTGTTGGCGATGGGACTTGAAGCCAGTTGTAGCATGATTTTGTATCACCTCTAAATGCTCACAGTTTTCGTGACAGAATGGAGATGCTGACCATTTTTCCTGTAGGTCGTACAACACCACAGACCTGATTGTCGAGTGTCGGCCAACAGACTTGATAGCAAGTAGCTCGAGCAGTCAGTAGGCACTATGAGACACCCCAGGCTAAAATGGCAGAGATAACAATGGTCACATAGCTGAAAGAAGTTGTGCACTTTTAGAGACAATGATAATGACAACACATTTGATGGTCAATATCTATTCACGTCGTAAATGTGCACGATCGATAATGCTTAGAGGTCATGCAAAGTTGACCACATGTCGACAACATGAGCCTCTTGCACAACTTCGAGGCCAATTTCTTCCACTCTCTGCCATGTGTGAAATGTTTTCACATGTCACCCCTCGTGCCAACCCCTTACCAAGTGACTCCTTCCCCACCACATCCACCATCCCCTTCATCATACCACATACCTCGCACTTCCATGCCATCACATCTAAGTCACCTTCCATGCCATTCACCGTGTCATCCTACACATCCTACCCTCTAACCCGTCACCGTCCTCCAGGTGTACCAACCTTGCTACCTGGTGCTTTTCACTACATGATCAGGCGATGGAGGGAGCCAATCATCTGATAGTTGTGGTGGTCTTCACATCAGGAATATGTATGGCATATACGCAAACTAAGTGTTGTGGAGTTGGCCACATGCCAACCTTTTATCGCTTATAATACACCTCCAAACTCTCCATGGATAGGAGCTTGGGGACACAAATTAGTGACATCTAGAATTTGTCAACACTAACAGGAGACCAGTGAGGGGAAGACATGTGTCTAGGACTTGCATGTGCTTCATAATGTTTATGTAAAACACTAGAGAGGCCAAATTGGATGCTCTTAGCTGGATTTGTTTGCAGAAAATGCAATTCAATTAGTCACTGTGGTATATAGTTGTTAGCTCTCAAGTTTCAATTGAGTAAGCTTGTCATTGGATCATCTCATGGTTAATTCTGTTACCTTTTACTAGACTTAAACCTTAAAGATACAAAGTTTAGATGTCCAACCCCTGTACGCATCCATTGTGGGAAACTTTTCACTTCACACCTTAAAGCGCGCAGGGAAATCATAGAATTATATCCACACCTGTGGGAGCTTAAGTTTAGAAGTCTGATATTTTTATCTACCAGCCCTAGAGTCTCCTCCTCCTGCACTTCTTATCCTCATGCCAATTTGAGTCTCGAGTGGTGTGCTCATCATTGCCATACCAACCCTTGATTTCATGTGCCACATTGCTCCTCACCTCCAAGAGTCCAGAACTAGATTACATAATGGCTTCTTCCACTTCTGATGAAACCCATGCAATTTTCAAAGGAAAAGATGAGACCATTTATTTCTCTGCGCTAGGATTGAGGTTAGGAGAGCCCTTATATCACCCCCAATGCTTGGAAAGTTCCCCCATGATTCAATTGAACGAACGGATATGTTATCCACGTAGGCGTAATTCGACGGATTTCATCCATCACCTTTGGAATTTAGGCAAGATTTAAGGAGAGAGAAGGCAAAGTTTCAATGAGAAAAGGAATGCCTCAAGAGGATGGAATGACATTCCCACATACAGGTAAAGGATAGTATGGGCCAATTCATTTTGGAAAGACAAAAGGAGTGGTCCATAAGAAGATCACAAGGCTTATTAGCAAGCATTGGGATGATTATAAGTAGTGCAGACAAATAATGAAATGATTCGAGAAGTCCATGGGGAAGTGAAGAAACTTGAAGCACAGGCTAGGACAACCTTGCATAAAATTGAGGTGATAGTTAATTTCTTGAATCACATGAGCAAGGAGGAAGCCAAGAAGTTAAACATCAATCACTCCCATATGACTACAAAATTCGCTTGGGTAGAGTAAAAACACAAGATGATGGCGTAGATAGAAAGCAAAGTGACACCTATTTCTAAATGTGATAGTTGAAACAACACATTACAACACTTAGAGCACAAGTTACGAGAGGAGTGACGATTGTGACCAAAAGGTGTGCTTAGTTGGAACAATGTGTCTAGTGCATATTCCAATGATATGTATGACCATATAATGTAGAAGACTGCACCATAAATAACTTTGGTGATGTGTAAAGGTGTGACACATATAGGAGTGAAATCACAAAAGCGACACCTCCGACAAGAGGCAGACATGAAGACAACACTTGCAAAATGAAAATGACCTTGAAAGTGAAGCATGCTAGAGTGAAGATAACATGAGAAGGACAGTTATCAAAGTGAAAATGAGAAAAAGTGACAATTGTAAATGTGAAAGAGAAAGTGCACAAAATATGAAAATTAAGAAAACTCGCCAAAATGGAAGCATAAATGCAACAAAAGTGAGGGGGGATATCAGTAAAAGTGTGCACTAACTGTCGACATGAGTTGAACATTGTACAGGCACTGTCTTGATGGGTTGAGTTATTCCAGTTCAATCTTACATAAAGGAAGTGTTCTCATGAACTCATCCAAGACTGATTATGTGTGTGCAAGTAACTTGACAATTTAAGACTAAGAAGAAGACTTGAACGCTTTACAAAACATTAAACAACCATGTAATAACCATAAGATGATAAATTATAAGATCCCCAATAGGCTCCAAAATTCAAGTGTAAGCAAAATTTTGGAGGGTGTTGATCACAATGTCAACACTTGGCAACACACTGATAGAACTCCAGCTCCTCTGTTTAGGTTTAATTCTCGAAGTGCAAGGTCTCATTTTTTAGTACTAAAATTCTTAGTATGTGTACAAAAAATGTTTCACTTAAATCACTGGTTACTAGTGACCCTAACAATAGAATATGGTTGTCTATGCTTCAAATATGCAATTAAAAAGAAAGAAAAACCCTACAACAAAGTATCATATGCAACAAAAAACACATAACAAAAAAGATAAAAGTGTAGCAACCCAATGGATCAAATGAAAGTAATGTTTTTACTAATAGAAATGATATACCTAATGAGGAGAACTTATAAACTTGGGTCTATAGATCCCCCTCCATGGGACAGGTCCTTTTGTGCTTACGCTTCAACAATTTGTTTCTCTCTCAATTTGCAATGGGAAGAAAACAAACAAGGTAGCTTGAACCCAAGTGGGAGCTCAAATGTAATGAGATGATAGTGGTGACAATGAGAATTGTCATAGTGAAGAATGAATAGAAAACCCTCTATTTATAAAAAAAATATTGAGCTAAATTAGGAATTAGAAAATAATAAAATATTATTAACTAAATCAAAATCTAGATATTGTGAATACTTTATTATATTTTTTGAAAGGAAAAAGATATTCAAAATGGTCAAATATATTTATTTAGAAAGTAGTTGAAGTAATTAACAAATAAAAATGATTTATTAATCACTTTGTGAGAATTAAGGAAAATATGAATTTGAAATAATTATTAAATAGTAATTTAACAATTATCTCAAAAGGAAAATATGGAATAACTAAGGAATAATATATAAATAGTTATTTAATTAATTATTCCAAGGTAATGAAGTCAAAAGTGATAAGAAATTATTATCAAATAATTATTTGATAATTATTTCTAGAGAATATTAAATAAATAATTATTTATTTAGTTATTCTCATGGGGATTTTGGATTTTAATGAGAAATTAGGACAAATGGTTTCCTAAATTATTTCCTATGGTGAAAGCGGACTTACCATGGTAAACTTAATCCTACATGGTGTATTTCGATCCACATAGTAAGAAATTTCTAGGTGATCATTTTTTTTGGGTGATAACATCAATCTTTCAAGGAGTATTGATTCATATTGCAGATTACTTTGGCTTCCCTACTTAACCCAGTTAGAGATATAGACCCCTCCATTCCCTTACTCGGTTAAACACATATCAAGGATTTCCAAGTCACAATTGTTTCGATATAGGAAAGTGTAATATATACATGTGAGTTTATGAGAATCAGCGTATGAGTTTCCATCTCTAGTGTTTCTCCGCTGCCAGTAGGCATGGACAGTACCCAGACTGAGTCACTACAGGAGAACAATTGTTTCTTTGCCTCCAGTGATCTTGAACAGTACCCCGATGAAGTCACCTGATTCACCTCCCTCTGCAGGAAGCCTTTATCTTCTTTCACCCTTTATTTATTTATTTAATAGGACTATGCTTTGAAACTTATTATTTTCAACGGGCGGAAGAGGGATCCCGTCTTATTGAGAGTAGAGGAGGTTACCCCTTTAGAGAAGTATTTATATAGCCTCTGATATTTCTTTGCTCACTTTAGATTTTCCACTTATCCTTTCTCTACTTGACTTGATTAGTAAGAAAAACATTATTCACTTAGAATACCGAGTTAAGGAAAGACGATCCTATAATAGACACATGCATTATACTTTGACTGAAGGCTTTCCATTCGATTAGATCATATTTTCCATGTAGACATCATTAAATTTAAATATATACAAACGCAAGATAGAGAAGAGGTAACAGATTAGCCAAGCATTGTTTGTCATCATAATTTCCCTTTTCAAGTTTTGCCACATTGGTTTTTAATCCAAACAAAAGCATATTTCATGCAAAGTCTTATTAAACAAAATGACAAAAAAAAATACATGACAAAAAAAAAAAACAAAAAATGAATCAAAAGGAAGCAAGACGTAAGAAAACATGTAGAATATACAATAAGAAAAAAAACAAATGCAGAGACTCAATGGAGAGTAGGATACAGGGTGGATGCAATTCAAGGGAAACTAAATGAAACTAAGCCTACTCCTAACATAACTAGCTAGAAGGTCAGGGATAAGTGTAATGATATTTCCAATGTTTCCATCGTCATTATCAACCTGCAACCACAAAGATACGAGAAATTAAAAGAAATATAAAACAATGTGCAATGGAAAATATAAGAACCTTGAAAACTTGCACAATTGGCTGAAGGTCTTGTTTATTAACAAAATAAATTTCCATACAAACCGGTTTGATCCAATTTCAAACTTTACCTTGTTATTTGAAATGTCAATTATACCGACCTTACAGGATGCTTTTGAATACATATTCATATATGCTCTCAGTTCTTGGAAAACATAAAAAAGGATCAAAACTTGTTATTTTCATAGGATCTTTCCAAGCAAGATTTCTCTAACCATTCAACAATTTGATCTTGATATTCAAAACAACCAATTTTAAGACCCTAGGACTTATGGGAAAATGAATTTTTAATTAATGTATTCAAATCACCACAAGAACCTCTAGTATTATGATCAGATTGGTCGATTAACATACAAGGTTCTTGATTCTCTATTGGTTCCCTTTGTATCCAACTAGATCCAAAGTCAAAAATAAGAAAGCTTAGGGAATTCAAGGCAATTGTTGAAATTGTGAATCCAGGAAACCAATAAAGACATTGAGTTGACAAAAGATTAGAAACATGTGACAAATCAAAACCAGTATTTATATCAACCCATGGGATTTGGCTGGCTGAATGATTGAAATCCAATCAATCCATACAAGGAAATGTGCCATGGATATGGTTAGCTTCATGACATGCACAAAAGAGATAATAAGATGATCAGATTCGAAATAATTCGACAGAGAAAATCCTTCAACCCAAAATGACCTCTATCTCCATCATCAAAATGACAGACCTTGAAACTGTAAGGGTCCATGAAAGATGTTCTCTCCAAACGTTGGTCTAATATAAGGCATTCACATGAAAATGGACTAATGAAATAAGAATTCTTCATCTTATCAGAAATTCTATCTTGAAGATCCACTTTAAAATATCAAGAGTCCTTTAAGAATGAACTCATAACCAGTGGATGAATGCCAAACAAATATCTATGTGTGAAAATATGGATCCAGCTTAGTTCATAGCTCTCAACAAGATCGCAGGGACTTGACATAACCATTAGCAAGAGTTGAAGTGACTCAACTTCTTGACTGGTAGAGGGAATTACTCCCCTAGGGATTTTTGGGTGAAACCCTAGCAGACTAAAAGTTGTCTATTCAAAGAAACATGCATTCATACAGCCATTGTGCTATTATAAGCAAATTCTATGATAAGGGTACGTACCTTCGGTCCTACGTTTGAGAAGGCCTTTAGGGTCCAAACCCTTCTTGGATTTCCCTTCTTCTCTTTTGTCCTGCAAAACAAACAATTCAAAGAACACAGCAGTACATGGACAAAAACTTATAAAGAAACCATCTTCATGTTATAAAGAAAGGTAGTTAGTTATGAAATCCAAACAACCACTTACACATGAATTCAAAACATGAATATCATTAACATAAAGAAGATTCATTTCGGGAACCAAGACATGTGTTTCTTTTATTATAGAAAAATAAAGTACATAAAAAGGAATATGTTCACCTGAGTCACCTTCAGCAGGCTCCCAGCAAAGCTTCCTTCCGGATCCGTTCCAGCCTCAAGCCTCTAACAAAACTCCTTCCATGACTCTCTCCATGATGTCATAAATGGTGGATGAACATCAACACACAAGGAAACAAAGGTTTCCTGTACAAAATGGGGGAAGTGCAGAAGGCACAAGGGACTTCAGACCTGGTCAAGGGAAAAATCTCAGCATAATAACCTTTCTCTCTATTCTCTCTATTCTCTCCTCCTCTCTCCTACTTTAGGCCTTCCCTTTGAGGTCTTTTTATACCATCTCCAAAGTAGTTTTTTAGTTAGGAGTTGGTTGGGAACAGTTGGGCCATGGGCACTAACAGGTGATCAGCAGGTAAAACCCGCGATCTCCGCCCGAAAAGAAGGAATTTTATATTTTTTTTAAGTGTTTTAATACATACACGCGGGTTGGATATACACAGACCCGCGTATACACGCGTTTAACTCAAGGCAATGTCGTGTATAAGGGATAAAACACTATTTTTTAAATTTTAGGACCAGGTCTGGAAGGAGAGGTTGCCCTAGGCCATGAGTACAACATCACAAACCATAAGAGTGAGATTTGGAGCTATAACAGATGCCCCCTAATATATGAGGTCAGAAGGGGTACATGATGGCCGAAATATATTATGCGAGTACATGGAAAGGAAGTCTGTCAAAAACTGAGGAGGACTTCACCAGAATTCAGCCTGTCAAGCCACCAAAGGAGATCAGAAAGAAACACTGTCCGAGGCGGGCATACCCATGCTCAGAAAAAGTAAACCATGTCTGCATATCAAGTAAAAGCGGATCCACTAAGTATACAAGTATAAATGAATGAAAGATACATAATGGATCATCTGATCACAATGAACAAGTACATGTCTGAATATCACATATAAGACTGTCAATGATGCTGAAAGATGCAACGGATCACTGATATCAAAGACTGATCCCAAAAGGTACCAACTGAACATGATGGAATAGGATGGTAATACACTGCAAACTCAGGTGCCAGCATATAGAATGTCGCCATGACTGACTGCAACATATAACGTGGAGTGGTATCAACTAGCAGCAACAGGAGCAACTGTCAAGTGAACCAATGAATGCTGATACAACCTGAGGTCTTCACCGACCGCCGTGGTACATTTCTATACCATGAGAATAAATGATCTGAAGTCGACCATGTGAGAAATCGTTTGATTACCGGTCATTGATGTATACCGTTAACAAACGCGAGACTACTCACCGATAATGATAATGAGCATCAAGGTACCCAGTACAATCTAACAAGTGTGAATAGATGAGCTGGAGTCGAACACCTGTAAGAATCTATCGATCAGGAGACAATGATGGTTTCCCACTGTCGATAGCGAAGGATCTGCCACTAATGACTGCAAACCCCAAGGTACTGCCAAATGGACTCTAGATCTTTGCTCCAGAGCAATGAGTCAGAGTCGATAGGGAAAGATCCGCTAGAAGGAAGGCATTAAGGCATCCTCCATCAATCTAGCGCGAGTGTAACCCGTAGGCCAATAATGTGGAAGGAATCAGACGAAAATGATGTAGTAACCCAACCGAAGTACGTTTCCGGCGTACACAAGATGTGTCTAGCGCACGGCAGAAACCCTCTGGACCAACCAATAATGAAAGCTGACACAGAGGCGAGGTATCCACCAATAGGGTCAAATGGAAACCAAGGTACTGCATGAATCCCAATGTGTGATAATGTAAGCTGATGTCGAACACAAGGGAAACCACTCAGTCAAAGACCCATGATACTGATCGATGCTGAGCACAAGGTGACCTATCAATAATGAAAATAGGGCCAGGGTGCAGCTCTAGGCCTGTCCTCAGAGCAAGGTGTCGTCGTCGATAAGGACAAGACCCGCCAGCAAGAAGTCAATGGGGACCTTCTCAAACCGGCACGAGTAAAGGACCAATATAACTGATGTGATGATAGACATGACACTGACAACCAGGGATGGCCGACTGAAAAATGAGTCAAGAGACACCGCAGAGAGGCCGACTCAGGCTAACTTCCCTTGAACAAAAGCACGACTCAATGTGACTGTGTGGCAGCATATGATGACTTTGTATAAGTTCGCCATGCAGGAGGCACGAACGAACCCTCCATATGATTGGAAGAGATAACCAATCGGGGGAGAACTGACTCAATAACAAGGTTATGGCATACCTAAGTCAAACTAAATCCCACCCATGCGGAGGAGACTTTGTTTTGAGTGCTTTGTTCAAGGGCGACACGACTGACTCTAGCTGCCAACAATAAATGGAAATAATGTCCCGTTCCCGCTCTTTTTGGAATATTTATTTTTTTGTCTTTTTCTGTTAAGCCGGAAAAAGAATAAAAGAATGCTATGGTACAGTGGAAAGAGCGAGTGTCGGTGAAACAGATGATCTAGTTCCTGGGAAAGGAACGTTCCTATGCTCAATGCAGGGAGGTGAAAACTGGTCAGTGACACTCAAAGGTATGTTCCTTCCACGGGTCAAGGTGTGTCAAGCTGCAGAAGTCAAAGGTATGCAAGGTTGATTTTGCAGACGTCATGGTCAAAAGTTGGCTTAAACACGAGTCCAAGTGAAGCCGGCTCTAGGCCAAAAGGTGCAAGTGGTCAACATGCAATGCAGTAGTACAACTCAACACAAAGGAGCCTCTAGGGTAAAAGGCCAGAAAAAAGCGGAGAAGCTAAGAGGAATGAGTCTTCAACGCATAAGTCATGGCAGGACTACAGAGGACTCCCGAGCCTAGGGATGAAAAATCAACATGAGTGCCAAGCAACAAAAAGGTACTAACTAGGGCACCCATGATAAGGTAGGCTCTACCACACAAGTCATGATACTTCTAAGCAATGAGAAGGTTCCGCACCATAACTTGGTGGGGTCGATCCTAAGGCAAAATGGAAAAGGAAACTGATAAGTGCACAATGCAGGCGGAAAAACCTAACCTATATGCCAGTTTCGAGAACCAATACCTGTCAGAACGGACCAACCATAAACTTCCAAAGGAGACATCTTCCAAGTTCTGTAAACATAAATAGGAACACTAGACATGAAGTTAATACATCCCACATATAAACTTCATATAAGATCTTGTGTTATAGAATACAAAACTTGAAAATGTGTACCTCATATATACAATATGGTACAGGGAACCACGCAGCCTTGCGGCTTATGCATAATAGTTCTGTTGAACAAACCCCTTGCAGGGCTCAGGCCAAGGACTCCTTTGGTAGTCATAACTCATGGCTTCAAAGAGTTCCTCCTGTGAAGGCAAAGCAAGATCTGACAAATCATGAGAACTACAAGGATTAAAAGAGGGAATTAAGGGGTCCCATGTCCCTATAGGAAGAATCTCTCGGTCAACTGCCGGGACCAAGTCCCAAGGAGGAGAATAATAGGTCAAAGGATCCTTCTTAGAAGCGATTGAACATTGAGGATTCAATGCCACATAATTTACCCGTGGCGGGGTAGAGTCTACTTGAACACTTGGAACAAACCAAGGGGAATTCTGCACTAAAGTCGAATTAGGGTGGTGATTATCAGATGCAAGCTGATCAACAATGACAATATTCCCATTATGAGGAAATCACATTACTCGAAAGAGTGAAGACACCACAGCATTCATAGAATAGACATAATCACGCCCAAGTAGCATATTAAAGTCTAAAGGGCTATCAACCACCATCATATCGATTAAGACAGTCTTCCCACCTAAAGTGATAGGCAATTGAGGAAGAACACCCATAGATTGACGAGGCCTTCTGTCATAAGCCAACAACTGACTCTGAGCTGTCAAAAACTTTGGGGAACCCAAAGCTTTCCAAGTCAAAGAGGATATAATACTTGCAGAGGATCCTTCATCCACCATACATCGATAGACATTTGTGGAATTAACTCTGACCTTTATTTGGAAAGGTGCAGTGGAAGGAAGACGATGCTCAACAAGACTATCCCAATCAAAGGAAACACTCTTAGAACTTGGAGGGGGAACATTCGAAGGAACCAGAATGCCCCCTATACTAGAAGACTCTGTACTAGAGATCAAACTGACTCTTTTGTTAGGCACGTCACCCCCCAAAAGAGGAGTGTAATCAGCAAGTGATTGCACTGACGCAACCACATTATCAACCAATGGTTGATGGGATTGATGAGAAACCATATCGGATCTAGGAATAGAAGTACTTTCAGACTCGGACCATATCCTTTGAACTTCTGGAATACCAGGGCATAAATGAGTAAGATGGTCTCCCTTGCATATCTTACAAGGGAACTTAGGTTTAAAACTCCTACGTCCAGGTTTCTTATCAACCTCCATTCCGCCAACATGACTAGCAGTGGTTTGCGGAGAGTCCTGAACATGACTTGCAGAGGTCGGTGACTCTTTGCTAGTATGACTCGCAGTGACTAGACTCATGCCTCAGCATGACTCGCAGCGGATAAAGGCTCATATTCAACATGACAAGCAGAGGTTGATGATGAAGTGCTAGTATGATCTACAGTGACTAGACTTGTGCCCCTAGCATGACTAGCAGTGGTTGAAGGCTCATCTCCAACATGACTCGCAGAGGTTGAAGATGAAGTGCTAGTGTGACTCGCAGTGACTAGACTTGTACCCCCAGCATGACTAGCAGTGGCTGAAGGCTCATCTCCAACATGACTCGCAGAGGTTGAAGATGAAAGGATAGAATTATTCTTCTTCTTTGACTTCCTTTTTCTCCTCTTTTTAGATTTCTTGTGACAAGAAGGAGGAGAAGAAGGGACCCCAGATTTCTCTTTGAGAGAAGATGAACAATTAGGACCCATGTGATGCCCTTGAAATAAAGCATTCAACTGAGAAGCTTCAAGAGCATTTGGAATATTCGGAGTGGACCACAGCCAAACGGGTAGTCCAACATTCAACCCAGGAATATTCAAAGTGGCCATCAAGGGAGTACCAACGTTTCCAAAGAAAGGAAAAGCACAAGGATCCCCTTTTGGGAGAGCACCTTGGTTGGTTTCCATAGGAATATTGGCCATATCTAACTGATCCAAAGACCCTTCCCTTACGGGAATATAGAAATAACTTTTCAAGGAATATGGATAAGCAATCAAAACCTTTGCCCTTGAGGAGGCAACTCCACAACTTCTGAAAGAACAACCAAAATCCTTTCAAGATCGGTAGAGTGGTAAGCCAGTCACTTAGAACACAAAGTCCAAACGTGACTAGACAAAAATACCTAAAGCCAACTATATACAAGGAGCAAAGAGCACTCACTAAGTCCCTAAAGATATCAGCCAGTCAAACAACTTCCAAGTATTTCCGCTCCGGGTGATGAGGACCGGACACCAAAATACTAGAAAGTGGAGTCAGGGGCCTTCCGAAGATAGTCTGGGATAATGACGGCCTAGTCCTATCAGCGAAGGTAACAGAGGAAGTTACGCTGACCTCCTAACAACAGCCTGCGCCGGTGCAAGCCCCCAAGCTTCGCAAGGGTGCCCTCCAGTAGTACCGTTGAGAGTGATGCAACGTCAACCTCAGGTGCCACGGGATTCCCCTCCGCAGCCACCTGTGTAGTTCCCTAGGAGTAGCAACTATGGATACCAACTCGTCACAGAAGTCAGGCGGAACAGTCATGAGGTAAGTTCAGACAAGTAGGAGAGGGGGTATCTCTCTTCCCTATCTTCACAGACCCTCGTGCTTAACTCCTATATCCGGAGCTTTCCTGGTCTTCCTAACGCTATTGGATTTTCTCTCGTTATTCAGACTCCTACGTTTGACGTTTATATGGCCTTGGAGAGTTAACTCTCCACTCGCCTAATCCAAGGCCCTAAAATCCTAATCTTGTTGGTGTAACTGACTAAAACAAAAATTTCTAGTGAATTTTAGTTAGCGCTTGATTTTATTAGGCTGTTCTTTAAGTCACAAGGTAACAGAAGTGAAACTAGTGGTGTTTTTTGACGCAAAAGAAATTAATAAAAACTTAACTACATGCACATGCACTTTTTCGTTTTTCGATGAAGAGCAATTTCTATAGGGTTCAGAGGTACTTCTAATAAAACAAATTTTTCTTTCTTTTCGTTAATGCACACTTCACACTCACAAAAGCTAACAAAGCTATGTATGCCTAAAAAGATATGCAAATCTATCCTAATGCAACAAATATATGTTGATGCAACAAAAAATGAAAGTTGCTTTCTTATCAATCTTTATCTTGCCACTTAAAATGCCTAGATGGAATATGAGATGTTACCATCCATTTCGTCTAAACACTAAAAACAAGTATTAAGACAAACATAAAGCACTTTCACTTTACTAAAAGGAAACCAAATGAAAAGCAAGTTCAAGAAAGCAAAACTAAGATTTTCACAAAGATTTTCTTCAAAAGCAACAACAAAAAGAGTCTTTTCAAAAAATGCTCTCAACAACACTAAAACTTGTGATTGAAGAATAGGCAATCAAACACTTTTGCGAATTGACACCACTCAATGGATGAAAACTCAACAAAAATAAATGTGTTTGAAGTCGCTCTTAACAATCAAAAGCAGCAATGAAAGCCTTGGCAATGAAAACCAAAAAGATCAAAAAGACAAATTCCAAGAAAGTGTCAAACAACAACTTTCATGAAACAAAGAAGTGGATGGTCACAAAAAGCGATCTTGTCAAGCAAACAAAAAGTCACCAAAAGCAAGATTAACACAAAGATTGAATTCAATCTTCCTACCCTGATGAAACAGAGCAGCCAAGATTCCTAGCAAGAAATCTTGCGTGCTTTAGCCAAAAACGATGACGCTTGCAATCAACAAAAAACAAGACCAACACTCCTTATAATCAGAGAGAATTTAGAACGAGATGCTCGCTGTAAAACAAATAACTGATACTAGAAAATGACTGTTTCAAACTGACTCAAACCTTCAGAGGCCAAAAAGATTTACAAATCTTGAAAATTGTAATATATACGTGACTGTACTGTAGTACAGATTACGTGTATACGCGACTGTGTTTGAGGAAACCTGCGTATACGCGGGTTCATTCAAAGAAACAAGCGTATATATGCCTCTGTATCTAAGAAAAACAACGTATATGAAAAGCTTCAAGAAAAATAAAAAAGACAAACTAAAGAAACTGGCAAAGCTTAAAGTTCAAGAACAGACCAGACAGTAATAGCAAGCAGACAAGGCAGCTGAGCCCTGATTGGCTTGAAAAACACCCAAACTAGGAACAACAATAGTGTTGTCCCCAGCGGAGTCGCCAATTCTGGTAGAGGGAATTACTCCTCTAGGGCTTTTTGGGTGAAACCCTAGCAGACTGAAAGTTGTCTATTCAAAGAAACATGCATTCATACAGCCATTGTGCTATTATAAGCAAATTCTATGATAAGGGTACGTACCTTCGGTCCTACGTTTGAGAAGGCCTTTAGGGTCCAAACCCTTCTTGGAGTTCCCTTCTTCTCTTTTGTCCTGCAAAACAAACAATTCAAAGAACACAGCAGTACATGGACAAAAACTTATAAAGAAACCATCTTCATGTTATAAAGAAAGGTAGTTAGTTATGAAATCCAAACAACCACTTACACATGAATTCAAAACATGAATATCATTAACATAAAGAAGATTCATTTCGGGAACCAAGACATGTGTTTCTTTTATTATAGACAAATAAAGTACATAAAAAGGAATATGTTCACCTGAGTCACCTTCAGCAGGCTCCAAGCAAAGCTTCCTTCCGGATCTGTTCCAGCCTCAAGCCTCTAACAAAACTCCTTCCATGACTCTCTCCATGATGTCATAAATGGTGGATGAACATCAACACACAAGGAAACAAAGGTTTCCTGTACAAAATGGGGGAAGTGCAGAAGGCACAAGGGACTTCAGACCTAGTCAAGGGAAAAATCTCATCATAATAACCTTTCTCTCTATTCTCTCCTCCTCTCTCCTACTTTAGGCCTTCCCTTTGAGGTCTTTTTATACCATCTCCAAAGTAGTTTTTTAGTTAGGAGTTGGTTGGGAACAGTTGGGCCACGGGCACTAACAGGTGATCAGCAGGTAAAACCCGCGATCTCCGCCCGAAAAGAAGGAATTTTATATATATTTTTAAGTGTTTTAATACATACACGCGGGTTGGATATACACAGACCCACGTATACACGCGTTTAACTCAGGGCAATGTCGCGTATAAGGGATAAAACACTATTTTTTAAATTTTAGGACCAGGTCTAGAAGGAGGGGTTTCCCTAGGCCATGAGTACAGCATCAAAAACCATAAGAGTGAGATTTGGAGCTATAACATTGACAGGTCTCAAAACTTTCATATGGTGGATCATCAAGTTTGGGTGGATTAGAAACATCAACAGGCAGACATGCACCATTATCATCTGATGTATTAATGAAAAAAATGTCAATTCCACTGGTTGGATCAGATTTATCATTAAGCATATCAGACTCTTGATAGATAGAAAATTGAAATACATCAATTTGGAAAATCCCTTGATATTTTAGATTTGGAACATATTCCTCCTTACGAAAAATTTACAGTTGAATAGATCATGAATAATAGATTCAAACTTTTCATCCTCTGATTGTAGTATCACACCATCCTGTAGCTAATTGCAACCATGATCAAGCAGATAAATATTGAAAGAATTTAGGGGGGTTACTGGTGCGAAAAACTTATCAAACATGTATGGGTACAATGAATAGTGTGCTAGAGTTGAAGAAGGATTGAAAGTCTCAGGATTAGGAGAAACATTTGTACTTAAATAATATTGAACCTAAAAGAACAATGAATCAACATCATTGTCAGTAGTACAATGGTGAAAGATAGGCATACCAACATGATAGTCAGATTGACCAAGATCTTCCAAAGATTCAAAAAAATGACAATTTACCATTCAAATTTGTCATCCAAGGATGTATAAATTAAAGAAGATTCATGACCAGAATTAAAAGAGAATCCCAATTCATAAATGGAGATTGTGAACTATGAAGAACACATTCTGAATTGATACCCTGCAAATCCAAGCCCTTATAAAAAGAGAAGATATCATCTAATATACTTGGATATTCACCATCATACATGTTAATGGAGCGAGAGATGTCATGGTTATGTTAATCCATAATCTCAACTTGAATGTGGGGTTCCAAGTCATTTGATAGATTATCAATATTAGAAGATCGGAGATCAGCTGGAAAGGTGATATTATCATCTTGATAGAGGGAGGAAAGATAAGACATACCTTCAATGATTGTCTCCTCTACATGTGAAATATAACCACCTCATCCTTGATTACGACTTAAAACAATAAGTTGAACATTATTAAAAGTTGAAGTAGGTGAAACAAGTGGATCATGAAACAAGGAACCATGAAACATAGGTGGTAGAGGTTTTAGAGTATCCCCAAAGACAATCAAGTTTTCATTTGGATCAGATTCAAGATTGGACTTATGTGCATTAATATGATCTTGAAAACCTAAGGGATCAACTTTGAATTTAGGTTCCATAAATTACTAAACCATTTCAAGTTTTCCTTAGTAGGATGTGGATCATATGAATTGGATGGAGGTTGAATGGACAGATCAACATTTTGATTTTCATATTTCCCAACTTTAACATCATCACGAAGGGGGACCCAAATTAGTACTGGAAAAGGAGGACAAGGAACAAAAGAAATAATAGGTTCCTCCTCGGAAGATTGAGGTGTCTCATTGTTAGAAAAATTTGGGGAGAAAGTATCATCTAAGAGTTCAGACTCAAAATATCTCAAAAAGAGTACAATCAAATTCTAAAATTTTTCCATAATGAAATCTAAATTAATAACCCCCTCGGGAAATTCATAGCAAAGGTGAAGAAACCAATTAAGAAAGTCCTTTGCAGATTCACCAAGTTGCATTTTAAGCAAATCAATTATATCACATACATCTTGGTAATCATACCTATCAAATGATTCATGAAGGTCCTTAACAAGTTTCTTGAGTGAATGGATAGAAGCTACAGGTAATGTATGACACCATTGCTTAAATTGACCTTCAAATGTGAGGGTGAACAAACTGGCCATGACATATTTACAATGTATTCCATTAGAGAGACAAAAATGCATAAATTGAAAGAAGTGTTCGAGGACAATTAGTTCACTCTTGCTGTCAAACTTAAAGTTAGACAAGTCATGAACGATTTCCACACGGATGGTTAAATCAAACTGTTTAGAAAAACATCCCAGGATTATGATTTGGGAAAGGGCCATTTAGGATAAAAGATTCAAAACAGACTCAATGAGCACAATTTGTCATCTAGTCTTCCTTCTAGCACCAAAATGTTGATGGTGTTGGGTACCTCAACCATACAAGGGGTCTCCCTGATATGAAGTCCCAATTAGACCTCACACTATTTGGAGTAGGAGCCCCGTCCATAGTATCAGCCCACACTATAATTGGTAAGGTTCATCTTGGTTTCAATAGATAATATAAGAGATTAACAATGTAAACTTTGAAACGGGAACTGATACGATTACCCATTTTTTGAGGTAGAAAAAAAATCAACTGATGTTGAAAAGTGTTGATTCAGAATGAATATATATATCTATATATATATTTGAGCATAGTTTTTGACACTTATAATTTTTTATGTACATTATTTTTAAAATGTTATGATTTTCAGGATGACTTTAAAGTGTTGATGTAGCGTCAAGCCCTTTTGTTAGAAGACTTATTTTTTGACTTTAAATTTTCTAATGTGCTAAATGTGAATAATTATTTTCTAAATTTAACAATTTTTGAACTAGTCTTCTTCTTCATATTTTTTTTGTTTCTGTTTTTGTTTGTTTTTTGGAGTGAGATCTTTATTTTTTTGCAAGTTAAAAAGAAATGTCAATATTTTAAAGTTTCAATCTTCTATATGCTTATCTATCATTAATTAATTTTTCAATGCAGATCAAATAATTGTCTCTAAAAAAACAATAATTTTTAACAATTTACACAAAAATACACATTTTGAACATAAATATAACAAAAAAAATTAGACATTTTAAGACTTTTCTGCTAAAAATGAAATGTCAAAATCATAATTTTTATAGGAAAGAATTAACAAAAAATGGTTGAATAATAGCCTTTTTTATGAATTTCATGTCAAAAAATAATAACAATCACAATTTTTTTCAAAAAATAATGATTCACATAAAAATTAAAGAGAAAATCACATAATACAAGTATTGAACATATAACAACATTAACTGAATACTTATTCTTCTCATAAAATGTCAAAGTCAAAACATTACAAGTTTAACTAATTAATAGTTACAAAAAATGAACTTGATTTCCAAGCATAACTTAAATTTAATCAATAATATCACGTAATCCATGCTCTTCATCTTCTATAATTTCATCATTGTTTTCCACAATATTTCCTACTTTAGTTTGCTCATTTTCCTCTTCTAATGGATCTTTGATGTCTGCGAATCTCCCAATGTATGTCTTTCCAATCATTCCATCCAATGGTGATTGAGGTTCTTTTGCCTTTTTTTCCACACGTGATTCATTAAAATCCCCTTTCCTCAACCCAACTTCTTGCATTACATCTAGAAGAAATTGAATAGCATTAATTCTTTGTTGAATAAATTCACATTGTATTGGATATTTTTCAATGACAATGCAATTTCTTCCCTTTTTAGGCAACATGTTAGTGTTGTAACTAATTATCAAGCACAAAATAAATAATTAAGTACATTATTATAATCACATATAAATTAAGAAAGAAGATATTGAAATCCAATTTTATATAATAAAACTTACCTGAGCCCGAGAATAAATCCAGAACCCAATGTCCTTCATTTGAACATAAGTCTATAAGATAGTTAATCAATGAATGTGGTTTTTGATAAATGTTAACTATCTTTCATTTTGCTTCTTTATCTTCATATGCTAGTTTTTTTACAACAACATCATAAACCAGTACTTGGCCATGAATCTTTCCATCTACCTAATTAAGAAGCGTATGCTTATAGCTATCATCTTTTGTCTAACTTTCAACATGAATGAACTCACAATCACTTATAATTGGTTGATCTCCATGATTAATAAGATTTGACTTTTTCCTATAACATGAAATAGTAAAAATTCAATTAGCTTGTACATAAATGAATTTTTAACATTAATCAAACATACAATTTCAATGTTTTATCATGTAAGCTACATCCTTGATTTTGCTTTTCCTTTGAAACTTTTCAATAACATTTCAAATTGTGTGTCTAAATGAAATGTCACAAATCTCCATAATGGTGATGTTGTGACTTATACAAAATTCACAACCACTTTCCTAAGAACTTGATAAGTATAAGGGTCACTATCATAGTCAATGTTTGGGATATTGAAACCATGAGGAATATCTGCAATAACTAGGGAATAACTCCTTTTAGGTATGAGTTTATAAATGTCTTCACAATCACCTTGTATTATTTGATATTGGATAGTCTCAAGCCCATTCCAAATGAAATGAGTAAGACTAGGATCAACTTCAACATTACTAAGACGTTGCTTTCTCAGTCTTTCCATCTTAATTTTTTCAATAAAGCTTCTGAAACTATCTAGTGATCCATTTGCATTCTTCTTCATCTTTAATAAAATAAACAAATATATGTATAAGTTATAAAATAAAAATAGTATACATATTAATAAAAATGAATGTATAAATGAACATACCTTTTTTAAATGCAAGATAAAAATCTTTTAGTGTTGATGTAGAACTTGAATCTGGGTAGTTTCGTACAACATCATCCCAACTATCTTCATTCAACAATTTAACCATTTATTCTTGTATTCTCATGTAAACCTTGTGACTGAATAAATAAAGTAAAAAAATTTAATATAATGATATGTATAACAAATACTACCAACAACAATATGTTATATTTAAAAGAAAATTATAATCTAGAAATAAGTAAAAATAATTCAACAAACTTACTTTTGAAATTCCTCACACATTTTGTCCAATGATAATTCCCCTGACTTCACATGAGATAATATTGTTTTGACAAGTTTTTCATCCTTCACTCCTTGCAATGCTCTCCAAGGTGTGATAGTCATATCTTCTAGAAGCAGCTTCATTTCAGGACCTGATTTACTGTTGCTGCATATCAATGGTTTAGACATTTTTACCTTCTAGTTTTTAATGCTAATGTTCTCCCACATGCTGAAAATCTCATTAATCAGTCCCGATGTCTCTCTAGTTCTAAATTCCAACTAGAAAATTTTATCCATACCTCTGAATATATCAGAATTTACTTTGTTTCCTTTTTAATTGATTTTTTCCTCAATTTGATAGCCTATTTCCATTCAAAATTCCTTCCAAAATGCTAGACTAACCTTTGCCTTATCCCCACCACATTTTTCTTCAAATTCATTCTGAATAAATCTAACCATTTGGATGAAATTCATAGACATCCTATACTCATTATTTATATTATGATCCCATGCCAATAAATTTTCTTCTGTATCTGATAAACCAACATAAATGATACATTTCATTGTTTCAAAATGTGGGTTATTGGGATATTGCACCATTAATTTCCTTTGAGCTTCTATAGAATGGTTCCCCTCAAGTACATTGTTCCTCATCAATGTCTTCAAGTTGTGAACATGCAGGTGGTGTGGATTTCTAATTTGATATTTAAATTGTCCTTCACTTGGCTTATAGATTTGGATGACATTAAGTTGAAATGTACGACCACCCTAAATTAAGTTTGTCTTTTTCAAGTGTTGTCCAATGTAATTTTATTTTGTTTTAATAATGCCATTCTCTAAATCAGCTCCTGGTGTAATGATTTCCCTGATTTCTTTTGAATTTTCACTAGGATCTTCACTGCTGGCAATGACTTTTTGAGAATGATCAACTTTTAATTTCTTCCTGCTCTCGATTATCAAATTTTCTTCTACATAAGTAGCATCATCATCATCAACTAAAACAGAGACATTCTTGGGCATTTTTGCTTTTGGTCTTTTATGGATCTCCTTTCTAACATTAGTTCTAATCTCATCCTCTATAATGACAACATATTCTTCAACTTCAGTTTCAACTTTCTCATATTCAAAACTAGCATGTCTAGCTTTGCTATATTTATCCACTATCATAATTCTTTGTTGATCCCTTGGATGTAGTCTTGTAACATCATGAAGTACTTTTTTTTTTGCTTGTTTTCCATATATTCTTTTGACCCTGAGTAGATACTACTAACAACATTCATAATATCTTGCTCGAGAATATAAATTACTCCCAATATAATTGAAATATTTTCAATAAAATTTTGTCAAACAAAATATCATATGTCAATAAAAACTAAGTTATAAAAGATATACTGATATAGTTACAATAACGCAAAACACATAAATATAAATAACAATACTTACGATATCTTGTGCAATCTCGTTTATGATTTGTTTACACATCTTTGTAAAATCATCTGTCGTTTCATACATTGACAATGAAAACTGATATTTAATCTTGTCATGTGACTTGGGCAGTTTTGTAAGTACATAAACAACTTCAATATCTGGTATCAAACACATGTCTAGTACTTTTCCTAGCACCTCATAACTTCCACTATTGTTAGGGATATCAACATATAGATATATCTGCAGATGTTTTTTGTCTTCTCTATCTTTCACAAACCATACAAGTTTTGTATGCTTCACTTCTTGTGATTTCTTCAAATAAGAAACCAACTTCTTATCCTTAGAGGCACTTGCTATATTTGTAGCTATTAGCTTAGGTCGGGTTCATTCAACAGTATTTTTTGAGGATCCACCTCAAGTTTTAACTATCTTTGGTCTAGAAAGATTCACATAAATCTTCCTTGATGCCATTTTCTTGCAATATATATATATATATATATATATATATATATATATATATATATATATATATTACAAAAAAACCAATGGCTTAATTAAACAAACAAAATTAAAAAATGAAAAAAGACTAAAAATGTTAGGTCCCTATACTAGTAGTGTAATCCCTTATTTTTATTAGTACAACCCCCTTATTATATTGTTGTGCCCATGTAGTCCCCATGTTGTTATTAATGTGCCCCATAGAAGCCCACTATTGTTATTATTGTGCCCTTACATTATTATGGTTATGTCAGCTCTGATTATATTATGACCCCTTACACTCCTATATATATAAAGGAGGTCTTGTCATTTGTATCATCTAATAATTGTTCATTTGTGTAATGTAAAGGAGGTTGTCCGCTCGAAGAGGCTTATCTATAACGTGTTCATCTATCTTTTCTATCTTTTTTTGAGCTGGTTTTATAACAAGAAACATGCACATCAACCCCCATGATAAGTTGGATGTTACGTTCATACAGGGTACAAAAAAAACCCACTCCTTAGATTTTATTTTTTATTTTTTTACATTTGTCCCCAATCCCTTGGCAAGCCAGGGGTTGATTAAGAGAAACAACCCCCTTCCTACTAGGGGTGTTGAAAATAGCAACAAGAAATGCTAAATATAGAAGTGTTAAATTTAGTACTGCTATAAATATCATTTCAGGATACCTTCCTATTTTAGTTAGTCCTTGAACTAAAATAGAGAAGTAAAAATTTGAATTTGATTTTAGTAGTTGTTTGTAAAATAATTAATTAATTCGCCATGAGTTAATTAGTTGTAGAAAATCAAACATGAAGTCTATGTGGAGACATGCAACAATTTCTCCATTAATTGAGGAATTTATCCATCAGTTAAAGAGATGAGGATGAGTTGTAATATTGAGTTGTAGTTAGTTGGCTCAGTTAACTGAGTCAAGTCCTGTTATATTAATTAAAACAATTTGTTGAATTAATTGTGAGTTCAGTTAGTTAATGCATGCATGCATGTAACTGCTGCACTTCAGATAACTGAATATTCTCTCGTAAATAACTCATGCATGTCAATTCAAACAGAGGCCCAGTTGAGATCAGATGGAGGGGCAGTGTACTATTAGTTGCTAGAATATTCCATTGTGAATATCTCTTGCATGTAGAAGGAATTATTGCCTTGAGAATTGCACAGTTACTTCTTCAATTTTTGTGAGTGTGATGAGGTATATTCACACATGTGGCATCACTGGACCCCAAGAAAAACTACGCAAGGAAATAGGAGGCTTGGAGGGCTGAGGAAAGGCATATCTCTTGTCTACTCAGTCTGTGAGCTGTATTGTTTGATTGTAAAGAGAGCAGGATAGCTTGAGAGCTGATTCTTTTTGTAACTTGAACACATTTCCACTTGTATGATGATACATAGATTGGGGTTTCAGGCTGAGGCTTTCCTTGAGTTATTTCTTCTATGTTATGTGTGATTGATTTCTCATTCTCAGTTATATGTGTTCTCATTGATCTTGCTCAATTTGATTAAGCTTCCGCAAACTTTGTTGTAGAAGTAGATCTTGTATTTTGCTTTAGTATATTGCATAATCTATTGATCTACAATGGGAATTTCTACATGGTATCAAAGAAAAAGTGATCAAAGCAAAGAACAATATACAAGAAGGGAGAAGTTTCAAGTTTCAAGTTCTTGAATATAGAAATCGAGTTCTTATCACATCTTAATTTCACCAATGGCATTCAATGGTCTAAGACTCGAGTATGCCCTTGATGGTAGCTCGAATTATATAGCCTGGAAGGATCACATGGAAGCAGTATTAGAGGATAACGGTCTAAAGGACTTCATTGATCAAGAAGTCCCCAAGCCGAATGATGTTACTGAATTGGCGAAATGGAAGAAATGTGTGGCTAGAGCAAGGAGAATCTTCCTGGAGGGAGTTCGAGACCACATTGTCTCGAGCCTCCATGGGAAGGAGACACCATTTTTGATGTGGACAACATTGAAAGATATATATCAGAACAACAGTGATTAGAGGAAGCTAGCGCTGAAAGACAAGTTTCAGAAAATCAAGTGTGAAAAAGGCGACACGATCTCTACATATCTGAACAAGCTCACCACCTGTAGGGATGAGCTTAGAAGTGTAGGGATCATGACCGCTGATGATGACATGGTGAGTATTGCACTCCTCAGTCTTCCTAAGAGCTGGCATAGCTACCAAGACTCAGTTAATGGAAAAGAAAAACTGTTAGATTGGGAACGACTTTGGTCGAATCTGATGCAAGAGGAAATAAGAAGAAGCACCAGAGATGGATCCTCATTGAAGCAAGATGATGAGGAAAATCTAGCCTTAGCGAGTAAGGCAAGGAAAGGGAAAGGGAAGGTGTCCCATCCCAAATCCGGATCTTCCCATGGTGGGAAGAAGTTTGACAAATTGAAAGTGCGATGCTTTCATTGTCATGAAGTGGGCCATTATGCTACGAATTGCCCATAGAAGAAATCCAAGAAGGGTTCCTCAAAGGGATCTGATGGTGAGGCACTAGCCTCACAGTTTGATTTGGATTTCTCATTTATCACATGCATGGTTTCATCCATGGTGGGATGTGTGTCGTACCTAGATAGTGGAGCTTCATTCCACATGTCAGGTGACAAAAATCTTTTCAGTACCTTGGAGGAGAAGGATCTCTAGATGCAGATCGAGATGGGCGATGATGGAAAGTACTGTGTTTCAGGTGAAGGTATGGTTGTGTTTCAGAGGGAGCATGGAGCTCCCATCACCCTGACTGATGTAAAGTATGTACCAGGTCTGATGATGAATCTTGTGTATGTCGCTATGCTAGAAGATAAAGGCTATGATGTAGTCTTTAGTAAAGGAAAGGTATTTCTGAGGCATATCGGTATTGGACAGACCAAGAAAGTTTGGATTCGAGTAATGAATCTCTACAAGCTAGAGGTAGACGACTGTGCTACATTGAGTTCCTAAGCTAAGATGGTGCAAAGCCAAGATGTTGGTGAACTATGGCATAGAAGACTGGGCCACTTGCACCATGGAGCCCTGAAGATCATGCAAAAAATTTCTACCGGACTAGCCAAGGGAAAACTGGAGCAGACAAATATATGCAAAGGTTGTACCTTGGGTAAGTATGCGAAATCTTCCTTTTCGGATCGAGACAGTAGAGTTGGAGCAATCCTGGAGCGAGTTCACTCAGATGTTTGTGGACCATTATCTACAACCTCCATCGCTAAACAAAGGTACTATGTTATTTTTATTGATGATTTTTCTCATAAATGTTGGATCTACTTTACGCAAAAGAAGGATCAGACCTTCTTGAGGTTTTGTGAGTTTAAAGCCTTAGCAGAGAAAGAATCTGGAAAGAAAATAAAATCCTTGCATAGCGATAATAGTGGAGAGTATGTCTCCCAATAGTTTAAAGACTTCTGCACTGCAGAAGGAATTAAACGGGAATTGACAACACCCCATAACCCACAACAGAATGGGGTGGCCGAAAGGAAGAACGGATCGATTGTGGGAGCAGCTCAAGCAATGTTGCATGACCAAAGCCTACCACTGTATTTGTGGGCTGAGGCATGCAATACAACGATATACTTATAGAATAGAGGCCCGCACTGTATATTGGGAATGAAGACACCTATGGAGACCTTTTTCGGGAAGCGACTAGATGTAAGTCACTTCCAAATCTTTGGATCATTAGTTTACTGTCATGTGACCAAAGATGCCCGGAAGAAGCTGGATCCAAAATTTGAGTTGGGAATACTTGTGGGGTACACGGATACACCCCACAACTATCGGGTGTACTTGCCTACCAGTCAGAGGATAGTGGTATGCAGGGATCTAAAGTTCAATGAGAAAAAAGCCATGTGATTATCACTTGAGAGGGAGCTCAAGTTGCATGCAGAGGAGGAACTTTCAGTTCCTAAGGAGGAGGAGCCTCAGATTGATGCAGAGCAGCTGCATGCAGAGGATCCAGGAATGGAGACATCCACTCATGTCGAGACTTCCAGAGATGGGCGGAAACGCTCAAGGGAAGCTAACAGGTTAATGTTGGATGTGTGGGAGAATGTGGGATAGCCGTCTTCTCAGCGCAGACAGAGGAGGTCGCCCGAGCAGTACACTGGGTACATGGCCCTAGTTGGGGAGTGTGTAAATACCGAACCCTCTTCATTCGAGGAGGTAGTGCAGCAACCAGTCTTGGTTGATGCAATGGTAGAGGAGTACGACTCTATCATTCAGAATAGTGTGTGGGATGTTGTCCCAAGACCTCAGGGTAAGTCAGTGGTGAGTTCCAGATGGCTTTAAAAGGTAAAGCAAGCAACTGATGGCAGTGTTGAGAAACATAAGGCAAGGTTTGTTTCCCGTGGTTTCTCACAGGCTGAGGGGATCGACTATGATGAGACCTTTGCTCTTGTAGCAAGGTACTCATCTATCAGATTGATGTTGGCACTACCAGCTCAGATGGGTTGGAAGGTCCATCAGATGGACATGAAGACAACATTCCTCGATGAGAAGATTGAGGAGGAGGTGTACATTGAGCAGCCAGAGGCTTTCGAGACCTTCGATCATGAGTTGCATGTGTGCTAACTCAAGAGGGCTTTGTATGGGCTGAAGCAAGCACCCTGTGCTTGGTACACTAGGATCGACAACTATTTCACCGGGTTGGGCTTCACCCAGAGTGAGGCAGATACAAACCTTTACGACATCATGGTAGAAGATAAACCATTGATCACTATTCTTTATGTCGATGATATGATTTTGACAGGTGATGATTAGCTGATACAGTCTTGCAAGGAGGACCTTGCAAGAGAGTTCAAAATGAAAGACATGGGTCTTATGCACTACTCTCTAGGCATGGAGGTGTGGCAGAAAGATGGTGAAGCATTTGCGTCTCAAGGCAAGTATGCCAATGAGATACTTAGGTGTTTTCACATGGAGAACTGCAAGCCCATGTAGACTCCTCTAGCTGGGAACTGGAGGAAGGAGGATGCTACTTTAGGTTAGGTAGTAGCTACTACTGTTTATCAGTAGCTAGTGGATTCACTTATGTATCTGTTGAACACATGACCCGACTTATGCTTTGCGGTGAACCAACTGAGTCAAGCTATGGTTCAGCCTACCAAGTTGTTTTGGAAGGCAGTGAAGCATGTGCTGAGATACCTCAGAGGCACATCTTAGTTCAGATTGTGGTACAGACGGACAGAGGGAGTGAAGCTTCAGGGATTCAGGGCTTCACAGATGCAGATTGCGTAAGGAGTCCATCAGACTGGAAGAGCACTTCTAGAGGAATCTTCAACCTTGGTTCAGCTGCAATTTCCTGGTACAGTAGGAAACAAAGGTCAGTTGCACTTAGCTCAGCAGAAGCTAAATACATGGATGCTAGTCAGGCCGCATGTGAGGCTATTTAGATGTGGAAGATTCTAGTGGGATTTTTTGGTCAGAGGATGGATCCAACCATGATCTACTGCGATAATCAAAGTTGTATCAAACTCTCTGAGAATCCAGTTTTTCATGACAGGTCTAAGAAAATTGATATCTGGTATCACCATCTTCAAGACTATGTGGTTAAGAGGATCATGTTGTTGTTGTATGTTTCAACTGAGGAACATGATGCATATATTTTGACTAAGGCATTATCAAAATGCAAGTTCTAGTTCCACAGAGACATGATTGGGGTTACTGATAATCCCTTTCTTGTTGAGAGGGAGTGTTGAAAATAGTAACAAGAAATGATAAATATAGAAGTGCTAAATTTAGTACTTTTATAAATAGCATTTTGGGATACCTTCCTATTTTAGTTAGTCCCTGAACTAAAATAGAGAAGTAAAAATTCGAATTTGATCTTAGTAGTTGTTTGTAAAATAATTAATTAATTCACCATGAGTTAATTAGTTGTAGAAAATCAAACATGAAGTCGATGTGGGGACATGCAATAGTTTCTCCATTAATTGAGGAATTTATCCATCAGTTAAAGAGATAAGTATGAATTGTAATTAGTTGGCTGAGTTAACTAAGTCAAGTCCCGTTAGATTAATTCAAACAGTTTGTTGAATTAATTGTGAGTTCAGTTAGTTAATGCATGCATGCATGTAACTCTAAGTAACCGGATTCGTTATATAGGGGCCACGTGTCCGAATCCGGTGTGTCGGACACGATTCGCCCAAAAATTGTGTCCAAAAAACATGACACATCAAATCTTATTATGACATGTCGAATCCCAAGCATGTCATGAAATTCACCAGCGTGTCATGATTTTTGACATCGTGTCCTATTTTCCAGGACTCGTTTGGCGGAAAAGTGACCTTCGCAGGTTAGAAAAGGTCGCATTTGTTCATTACAGCCACATTGTTTATCATTCGGCAAGCATTGTTTGAGCTGTTGGCAAGTGGAGAAGGGTTTGGAGCAATGAGTTAAGGGAGTAGATCGTTTGGCAAGGAGATTCATGCACTAGGTAAGTGCATTTCAACTCCATTTTTTTGCATTTGTTATTCTATTACAGCCATTTGTATATGATTTTTTGTTTACAAATTTGTGCATGTTTTGTTAATTTTTTTTACAGTATTCATGGCTCAATCAAAGGCAGTAGTTAGGGTGCAAAGGAATGGCAAGAATTTCATGGGTGGAAATGCCCCTCCTCCCCCAATATCATCAGAGTCTACTGCAAGTAATGTTGAGGGAAGAGGAGGACCTAAAGATAATGATAAATATCCATTGTGGAAATATGTCAGAAGAGAAGATGGGACAAACACCAATGGAAAGGTAGGAGGCAATGTGTAATGGAAATGCAACTTTTGTCACATTTCTTTCAAAAGCACATATTACCATGTGAAAGCACATTTGTTGGCTTTACCGGGTTGTGGGATTGGAGCTTGTAAATCATTTTCTTTACAAAAGAGAAAAGAATTGGAAAAGGAGTCCACTGTTGGTATGGAACATGTGGCTTCAAAATCAAGAAAACCTAAGAATGAAGACCCCCTTCCATTTTGATTTGATGACTTAATGAGAAAACTACAGTTGTCAGTGTGTTTATCTTACTATCTTGTAGTTGTAAGTTGTCTTTCAGTTATGAATTATGAATCATGACTTATGTGACCAGTACCACTGACATGTATTTGAATTTTGTATGTACTATGCATGCTATAGATGAAGATCTATGTTTGAAATCAATAAGTTTGTATCATTAATTACAATTTGTGTAAGAAATATCTAATTTTAATATATATATATATATATATATATATAAATAAAATAATATATAACAAATCCTACGTGTCCTGTTCCAGGGGGTCAACGTGTCTGAATTCGACACCACGAATCCCGAATCCCCGTGTCAAGTGACTTAGATGTAACTACTACACTTTAGATAACTGAATATTCTCTCGTAAATAACTCATGCATGTTAGTTCAGACAGAGACCCAGTTGAGATCAGATGGAGGGGTAGTGTACTATTAGTTGCTAGAATATTCCATTGTGAATATCTCTTACATGCAGAAGGAATTCTTTCCTTGAGGATTGCGCAATTACTTCTTCATTTTTTGTGAGTGGTGAGGCCAATTCACACATGTGGCATCACTGGACCCCAAGAAAAACTGCGCAAGGAAATAAGAGGATTGGAGATCTAAGGAAAGGCATATCTCTTGTCTACTCAGTCTGTGAGCTATATTGTTTGATTGCAGAGAGAGCAGGATAGCTTGAGAGTTGGTTCTTTTTGTAACTTGAACATATTTCTACTTGTATGATAATACAGAGATTAGGGTTTTAGGCTGAGGCTTTCCCCAAGTTATTTCTTCTATGTTATGTGTGATTGATTTCTCATTCTCAGTGTGTTCTCATTAATCTTGCTCAATTCGATTAAGCTTCCACAAAGTTTGTTGTAGAAGTAGATCTTGTATTTAGCTTTAGTATATTGCATAATCTATTGATCTACAGTGGGAATTTCTACAATTCGATTTTGAGAATTGGCTCCTTGCCTGTCAAGGAGTCGATTCTCATTATTGACCCCCTACCTGCTAAGAGGTCGATTCTAAGAATTGACTCCTTGCCTGTCAAGGGGCCGATTGTAAAAATTAGCCCATTGCTTTCTAGGAGGCTAATTCTGAATCAACTCCTTGCCTATCAAGGGGTCGATTCTTAGAATCACCCCCCTCGCTACTAGGGGGCACTGTGTCTTAAATAGGAGCACTCGACCATGGGCATGCCCGCCCACAACACAATGAGCGTGAAACACACCCTATGTGTTGTGGGTGGGTAAACCCATGGCCAGGTGCACCTACCCATAGGCATAGTTTCTTGTGCTTGTGGGTGGGTGCGCCCAGCTGTGGGTGTGCCCGCCCATGGAAAAACACCCCGCTGGTAGGCCAGGGGGCCGATTCCTAGAAATTAAAAGTTGATCATACATGTCCCCTGCCTACCAAGGGGCTGTCGGTTAAGCCTGGATCATGTGAATTTTTAATTTTTAAAAGAATCTGAATTTTGTTAATTAAATGTTAATTTTTTTTATTGGAATGTGTTTTTTGTCTAGTATCCTACATGAACATAACAACCCAACTAACACATAACTACTAGTAAACCTATGGGAGTTTAAGACTTGCACTTATTGAAAGGGAAAATAACCTTTCAAATGCGATAATCTCTTGTTGAATGTGTTTTCGATGACAAAGTAGCTGCTCCACAAAATCACTCCAAGTCTTTAGGTGATGTGAGGAATAGTGATAATGTTTTTTTTTTCTTTTTTTGGTTAAGCTTGGTAGGAATATCTCATTTTCTATTTTACATGTCCATTATTCACCACGCAACGGGGGGAGGGTAGTACAAGATTTGAACCCAAGATCTCTGGTTTGATGAGACTTCATTCCACGACCATCGCCACTTGAGCTACCCCAGGAAGATGATAATGAAATTTATTATATAGCGGAAATTACGGAATTGTTTTATCACTTCTTGAATGTGGTATTAATTTTTTTTTATAAAACCTTAATATATAAATTGTGTTATGTTGATATGGTAATTTATGTTAAATGTGGGACAGAAGATATAATAAAAATTTAAAAATTTATTCAATTGTCTAGTAAATGCTATATAGTTTAAGTAAAATATTGATTTAGGTAAAATATTTAGTTTAAAATTTTAGTTTAAATATTTAGTTTAAAAGATTAATTTAAAGAGAAAATTTTGGAGGGAAATACATGAAACGAAATTTTTGGAGGAAAAATTTTTAGCGAAAATTTTTGGAGGGAAATATTAGGAGAGAGTGCATTTGTATCATTCAACATCTTATGTTTGAAATCCATGGATTCTTCTGATAGTGAAGTTTCACTTTATGAAGCATCGACATCTTCATCGCGTAACAACTCTATTCATATTAATGAAAGTTATTTCACTATGAATAGAGAGTCAAATATTCCACTTAATCCTAATCCTAAGGATAATGAGAGCATCACCGATGAAGGTCAGGATGAAGAATTTCAAATAAATAGAGAGTCACGGTTTCCACTTAGTCCTAATCCTATGGAATATAAGAGCAACAATGATGAAGAGAAGGATGAAGAATTTCAAATAAATAGAGTCACAATTTCCACTTAGTCCTAATCCTATGGACTATGAGAGAAGCAATGATGAAGGCCAAGATGAAGAATTTCCAATAGATTGAGAGGCGCAGTTTCCGCTTAGTCTTAATCCTATGGAATATGAGAGCAGTAGTGATGAAGGCTACGATGAAGAATTTCTAATAAATCGAGAATCTCATTTTCCACTTAGTCCTGATCCTAAGGACTATGAGAGCATGTTATAGACATTTTTGTGCCTTACAGCATGAAGCATGAAATGTCAATAATCTAAGGGATCCAAAGTCCCTAAACATGTTGTTCCTACCCCTAGAGGAACAAGGTCAGCAAACCACAGCACTAAATATCAGTTCTCCACCTGAAAACACTCAAAAACAAGCTAATTCTGGATCATGTCAGCTGCTCCACTGAGCATCTGCGCTGAATGTCAACTGCTCCACTCTGTACCTGCGCTGAATGTCAACAGTAATGAAGGCTACCTGCGCTGGGCGAGATTGGCCAAGTGGCACAGTCATTCCTCAAGGTGTCAAATGCCCAGGAAGCTTCCAAAATGACACTTGGATCAGGGAATTCGCCTTATGATGAGTAAGAGGATCTAGATCTCCAAGTGGAAGCAAGAACCTCCAAGTGGACTCAAGAACTGAAGAATAACTGAAGTGGGAGAGGAAACTAGTCAGCTTCATGCCAGCCTCAAGCTGACTCATCCTTTCTCCAAAACTCCTATATATAGAGCTCTCTCATGAGGTCTAAAGAGGCTGGAATCTTGTGAATGTAAGGAAGTGCTGTTGGTTTGAGTATAGAACTATTGGGTGATTTTCTTGAAGGAGGTGAAGAGGAGATTTCTTTCTGCTGGGAGGTGTTGCCGGATTGGGCCTCTTATGGTTGTAGAACTTTACTTCTTCCATTAATAAAGCATTTGAGGTTCTTCTATATGCATGTGTCTCAATGGCGTATTGATACTTGTATATTTGATTTATTCTAATCCTTGAATCAATTATGAATGTATGCTTCTTGTAGTTTCTCCCTCTTGTTATTTTGCAGGATCTTGGTGTAGCTGGGCCAGTGAAAGAGCAAGGAGCTAGGAGCAAGCAGCAAAGAGAGAAGATTGGATCAATCATTAGCGGAAGACAACGGTTAGTGGATCTCTTTCTCCTCTCTCTTACATCTCATAAAGAAGTAATCTTGAATAGCTTTGCATTCGGTTGTTGCTGAGGTACTATCACCCTTAGAGTGGGATAGGGTCATTCCGTATTAGATACTTTTCCCAACAACAAATTCGCGACTCCACTGGGGATCGTATCTTGTTGGTTGTTTGTGTTTTTGCTATTCATTTCATAAACACAAGGAGTACCGAATCGAACTGCATTTGGATCTTTCAAATGCAAAGTAGAGGGCAACTACTCTAGCTCAGTTTCTGGGCAAGTTTATGAGTTGAAGAGCTGATCAAAAAGGACTCTAAATAGCTCTTAGTGATAGCTTTTCATCCTCCTTTTCATCCCTTAGTGTGTACTTGACTGATAGCTTCTGATTTGGCCAAAAACTGTGAATTTTTTAGCAATCTGTGACCCAGAAACCAAGAGAAACGAAAGTTTCGTTCTTCAGTGCAGGCTGTGTGAAGGCTGTCTGCATTTCAGCGTAGTTCCCGAAGGGGCTACCTGCGCTGAAGGTCAAACTGACAGTGTGCCACCTGCGCTGAACCAGTCTTGCCTTATGCTACTGGGGTTTCCTGCTGTTTCTTGCCCTGTTTTCACCCTTGTTTTGCTGCCTGTTACCAGTCAATGTGCCTATCTGAAACCAACTTTCCTTGCCACTATTCCGCCTCGGTTGTATAAAGAAACTGTGTTTGTTCTTTTTGTATTTCTTGTATCATTTACAGTTTCCCATAACGAAAGTGAACTAGTCTTGCTGTGGCCTCTTAGATCTAGACCTGTGATAAAGTGTCGTTTTGATCTTAAGAGTTAGTTTATTTGCTGTTCATAGCTGATTGAGCTTTTGCTTTCGTCATATGGTTTGAATTTATATATAACTAGTGTCGAAACAAGTAAATCTTAAGGTGTCTTTTGATTTTGGACAAGCTTGTTTGCTTTCACTTGAAATTGAATTCAAAGTTATACAACAGCTTTCTTTTTGTATCACACCAACATTAAGAAAGAGAAAAGAAATACTTGCATTGTGCATGTGCATTGTGACAGTTTGCATGTTGATTTAGGGAAAAGTGCATTAGTGTGTGCTCTATGATCTGTGTGAAAAGATGTTGTCTTTCTTTTCCCTCAGTAGTTAAGATTTTCAAAGTTGAAAGATTGAAAAGCTTGCTTATCATCTTAGACTGCATTTAGGAGTGTTACTATACATCTCGTGGTGATCCATAAAGGCAAACTGCTAAACAAGATCAACCTTAAAATAAATTGAATTTACATAACAACGCATTGAAACATAACGCAAACACATAGAGGTCTAAGCTAGAGACGTGTTTCGGCGTCGTTAAACGTGATATCTTAGCGTTGAGTGGTTGGGTGATTCCTCCACGGTGAAGCGATAAGTATCAATACGGACTTGTGCTCCCACGTACCATCGCGTATATATTGGGAGACCCCTATAGGAACAAAGCCTTTATCCATAGGAAACCGTGTCGGCCGCCCTACTGATCGCAATGCAGTGAACACAGCATTCACGAAGATCGACCACCTGTACTGTAAAACGTATTCTGTGGTTTTGCGAAAGGTTTGGCACACCCTCTGCCTAGAACTCCAGAGCAGTTTCTTTTGGCCTTTTTCAAACTCTATAACTGAAAAAGTCCATCCGAGCATTTGTCACTTCGGGCTCGTTAAAACATCGAAGGATACTAGAGTCATCTTTAGCTTTTTCTTGACTCTTAAAAAGTGAAAAAGCAAGTTGTGTCTAAAGCGTCGTTATAAAATTTATTTTAAACGGAACATAATCACCTCCTATTCCTGCGTTGATCTGTAGGTTGAGAACATGGAACGCCCTAACCAAGGAATTCCACATGATGGAAATCCTAGTCCTTTCTCCTCTTGGGGAGAAGTTGGTGCGCCCCACATGGCCACATTGTCGCTTCCAGGACTGACAATTGGCCTACCTATTTGGCTATTCTCAACCAATGTAGTTCAGAACACCATGGTTCCTGAACAGTCGAGTCAACAGTTAGATCAGTCTAGAGCTGCCCACCAGCCTTCTACTTCCTATAACTCTTCCTCCGATCCTTCATCTTCGCAAGGTAGAGCCGGCAAAAGCCAAGCTCCCATGAAGAAGAAGGAGAAGAAGGAGAGAGAGAAGAAGAAGAAGGAGCCTAAGGCGACTGGGGGCAAGCAAAAGACATCTGACAAAAATCCACACACAGCACAGACCGGGCCTAAATCGCCATGTGTCATATGTAGAGGAGACCACTTCCATAGAGATTGTCCCTGTATTCCCCGGATACTAAGGGACTGGTCACCTCGTTTGCACAATTCGGGAGCATCAACCTCTGATAGCCAAGTTGAATGCTTACCGTCAACCAGCGAAAGTGAAGGTTCAAGACAAAGAGGGGGAGAAAGATCCCCCTGCAAGCTGTGTAAAGGCGATCACGCCATCCACCGTTGTCCCTTCTTAGACGAAGCGAAGAGAGTTTTGGAAGATCGTCCGGTTTCACCGTTGAGACTTCCTCCTGGATACAAAAAACTCGTACCAAGTCCTTCGTTGGTTGAAAATACAACTGGCCCACTCAAGTGGTCAGCTGAAGCGTCAGTCATTGAAAATGAACCTACTGAATCCAGACCAGACGAAAGTCTAAAGGTCGATACGGCAGTTGACCCGGTTCTTCCTTCAGAGGTTTCATCCTCAAATGACACCGTCACTGAAGATTCATCTTCAAATGACACCCTCACTGAAGAGAATAAGGATGACACCATCCAGATTCTTTTCATCAACACAGACTCTGATGAGCATCAGGGCAATGCGCCCATTCCTTTATCGCAGGAAGGGACATCGTCAGGGTCATATCCGGCCGTGTATTCGGTCCCACCGCCAAGCAACCTGGTTGTGTCCTTTGATTGGAACCAACTAGGCAGACCCCGGTTGCCAGCCAGTATACCATTCAGAATCATGGTCCAAATCTACAGAATGGTAATGGCTGGAACTATCATTGATGAAGGGGCATCTGTGAGTATCCTTTCCTCTATTGCTTGGAAAGCACTGGGTTCCCCGGAGCTTTTGCCTGAGATAAGAAATCTCTCGGGTTTTGATAAAGGAACCAGTCGACCATTAGGGATCCTCCCCAATGTACCTGTTACATTGAAAGGGAAGATCGTTCAAATGAACGTGATGGTTGTTCAAGGACCCTTGGATTATAACCTACTCCTTGGACGAGACTATATATATTGCATGGGAGCTATAGTCTCCTCACTCTTTAGAGTAATGTGTTTTCCACACGAAGGAAGAATGGTCAAGCTCGTAGACCAACTTTCATTTCCGGGATCACGCATCGCAAATAGTCACATACCAACCCTCAATGGTCTATTCACTCAAGAATTGTCTCCACCCCCAGTCCTCCTTCCCGATGAGTGCGAGTGATTCGGAAAGATGGGACTGGAACCCAGGGGGCATGCATCCTGGTCTGCTTCGGGCAGAGGAAACCTTGGGTATAAGGTAGAATTTCCGCGAAAGAATATGACTAGTCCGTACCCCGTCCGTGGATGGAAGAGGGGTTGTTCTAGAACAGGATTCTTTTGATAAGGTTACTTGTTTGGCAAAGGTCATTCACCATTGTCTACTTCGGTAGACAGTGCCGAGGAAATGTTTTCGTTTGATAGTGTTAACAAAACAATCTTTGGGTAACCAGAAAGAGGCAAGCCTCACCCTTTAAAACAAATTTTTTATCGGATAAGTAGGGGCAGCCTTGAAATTGTACTTTATACCTGGGGGCATGCAAACCTTTTGGAGTGCAAGCTAAGAGCGGTTATTTATCTGTTTTTTAGATTAGCCGTTTCCGAACTTGCATAAAGGAAGGATGAGAGGGAGCAAAGCTTAGTGAAGATGAAGCTCTATAAAAAATAGAGATCTCACAGGAGACATTCTTATCTTATGACTGGTATTATCGCGCAGTTTTACCACGGAATTTATGCTCGTTAAAAAATAGAAAAGCGAAGATCCGAGCAGTTTTAGCACATAGTTCATGCTTGTTAAAAAATAAACATAAGATTGAGGAAGAGTTTCCTCCAGAGTTTAAGCTCATTAAAAAATGAACCTATTCCTGTAAATAACCATTGTGATCGTAAATTTATTAGCCATAAAAAGCCTTGGTCGTGTTTGCACCTGCCACCTCCGTTCCATTTGGCCGATCGTTCACCCCCATATGATTGTTTACCCATTTTGAGGAACAACTGCGAAGAGTGATTTCACTTAGCCATCCTTGTGACGCTGCCGTGATTGGAAAATTCCAACCTGTACCTGGAATCTGCTGCTATCCCTGTTTATCACTCGTTCCTCAAAAGACGAGTCTTCTTTGAGCTCTTTTATCCTGACTCGTAAAATATGAAAAGTTTGCCGAGTTTTGGCCTTCCAGCTCGTTAAAGTGACCGGAAGAGCTATCCCTCCTCTAGATTTTAATCTTTTTGGACCTGAGGGATTATTACACAAAAAGGTCGAGCGCTTGTTTTATTCGGCTCGTTAAAGTTATCGAAAACTCATCCCTTCTGTATTGTTTTATACTTTTTCGGACTTAAGGGATTAGATGACGAAAAAGGAATTTTGGAGTTAACTTTCTGTACCTTTTCAGACTCTCTAAAAATGAAAAGGACCGAGTTTTCCTTGTCGTTAGACTTGTTAAAATGATTAAATAGCGACAAACTTGTCTTTAGACGAGAACGAGTTTCCCTATCACTAGGCTCGTTAAAACATAGCAATGGGCTTGCCCGAAGGGCAGGTTATAGAACAAGCATATGTTATCCTCCTCAAGCTTGACAAAAATAAAGAGGTACTGGTCAGAAATGACTGGGGAAAAATTGGGAGAACCTCAAAGCTTTAATGGTAGCAAGTCGCTCTTGAACATGACACTTTGTCCTCCGGTTGGGTTGTTTCATTCACCGGTCTCATCACCATGGTCTTCGCCAAACCATCCACATTTGGGGTAATGCTACCGATCCATCACATCAGTGTCGTTATATGTTCAAGAGATGTCGTTCAGAAAGAGTCAACCGTGTCCCATCCACTGCCATACATTATCCTTCATCCACCCATGATCGCCACCCTGAATCATATCTCACAGATTGTTTTCACCTCCACTAAAATCATTAGCTCCGTTCCGTGTCACTGATGTGGGATTCATTAAGGCCCTCCTTTGACGGATCGCTTCTTGTCGACTTCAGCTCATTATCCAAGAAGTTGATCTAGGAACACCCCCCTCAGTACTTTGAAGCTTGCATGCCTCAATGGCAAGTTTCTCACTTCCGGCGACAGGTATACATCAATGACCTTCGACCATAAGATTTTGCGTGGTGTTCGACGCCAAGTCCTATATTCACACCACGTGAATTGTACTGCAGTACCTTGAGGGTCATTATCATTATCGGTGATTCCTCTCGCGCTTGTTAACGGTTTACATTATTGACCGGTAATCAAGCGATGTCTTTCCATGTTCGACTTCAGCGCAATTCTCACATGGATCGACTTGTACTTAGAGTGAAGATCGAACGAGTTTGAAGACCCCGGATCTAGTTTCATCCATCCGGGCTGTGATATATATTCAGGAAATATAAAGACATTTGATATGTACATTATTACAGCAGATGATCATCCTACTCAAAGGATGATAATTTCAGCAAAGAATTATCAGTCTACCATCAGACGGTCGTCTGTTATATGTACCAAAATGAATTTATAAAGCTGAGCATGGGAATGCCCGCCTCAGCTAGATCATGAAAGCAGAATGAAAAATAATGTATTGTATTGTATTTTATTACAGGTCACCTCTCAGCGATTGAATGAACTTCGGATCCTCCTGATAAAGCATTTCACCCGATAAACGACCTCATACTTTAGGGGGCAACTGTTATAGACATTTTTGTGCCTTACAGCATGAAGCATGAAATGTCAATAATCTAAGGGATCCAAAGTCCCTAAACATGTTGTTCCTACCCCTAGAGGAACAAGGTCAGCAAACCACAGCACTAAATATCAGTTCTCCACCTGAAAACACTCAAAAACAAGCTAATTCTGGATCATGTCAGCTGCTCCACTGAGCATTTGCGCTGAATGTCAACTGCTCCACTCTGTACCTGCGCTGAATGTCAACAGTAATGAAGGCTACCTGCACTAGGCGAGATTGGCCAAGTGGCACAGTCATTCCTCAAGGTGTCAAATGCCCAGGAAGCTTCCAAAATGACACTTGGATCAGGGAATTCGCCTTATGATGAGTAAGAGGATCTAGATCTCCAAGTGGAAGCAAGAACCTCCAAGTGGACTCAAGAACTGAAGAATAACTGAAGTGGGAGAGGACACTAGTCAGCTTCATGCCAGCCTCAAGCTGACTCATCCTTTCTCCAAAACTCCTATATATAGAGCTCTCTCATGAGGTCTAAAGAGGCTGGAATCTTGTGAATGTAAGGAAGTGCTGTTGGTTTGAGTATAGAACTATTGGGTGATTTGCTTGAAGGAGGTGAAGAGGAGATTTCTTTCTGCTGGGAGGTGTTGCCGGATTGGGCCTCTTATGGTTGTAGAACTTTACTTCTTCCATTAATAAAGCATTTGAGGTTCTTCTATATGCATGTGTCTCAATGGCGTATTGATACTTGTATATTTGATTTATTCTAATCCTTGAATCAATTATGAATGTATGCTTCTTGTAGTTTCTCCCTCTTGTTATTTTGCAGGATCTTGGTGTAGCTGGGCCAGTGAAAGAGCAAGGAGCTAGGAGCAAGCAGCAAAGAGAGAAGATTGGATCAATCATTAGCGGAAGACAACGGTTAGTGGATCTCTTTCTCCTCTCTCTTACATCTCATAAAGAAGTAATCTTGAATAGCTTTGCATTCAGTTGTTGCTGAGGTACTATCACCCTTAGAGTGGGATAGGGTCATTCCGTATTGGATACTTTTCCCAACAACAGAGCAATAGTGATGAAGGCCAGGATGAAGAATTTCCAATAAATCAAGAGTCAAATTTTCCACTTAGTCCTAATCCTAAGGACTATGAGAGCAGTAGTGACGAAGAGCAAGATGATGAATTTCTAGTAAATAGAGAGTCACATTTTCCACTTAGTCTTGATCCTAAGGACTATGAGAGAAGTAGTGATGAAGGGCAAGATGAAGAATTTCCAGTAAATAGAGAGTCACATTTTCCACTTAGTCCTAATCCTAAGGACTATGAGAGAAGCAGTGACGAAGGGCAGGATGAAGAATTTCCAATAAATAAAGACTCACATTTTTGGCATAATCCTAATCCTAAGGACTATGAAAGGATCACTAACAATGCACATGATGAAGAATATCCAATAAACAAAGAGTCAAATTTTCTATTTAGTCCTAATTCTAAGGACTATGAGGGTAGAATTGACGAAGGGCAAGATGAATAATATCCTCCAAGTCAATATTTTAAAAGCACAAATGATCATAGTGAGGATAATATTCCTCCTAATGATGATGAAATTTCTTATACATATGATGATGAAATTGCTTATACATATGATGATTCAATGGCAGAGGCGTTGCCAACAAATATTGTATCTAGGAGTAGGAGTAGACCTTTTCGTATCAATCCAAGATGTTCTAGTTATACAAGGGGTAGAGTAGAATATCTCACAAGAAGAAGTTTTATTAGCACTCTCATTTCCAGTGAATGTTGTCAAAAGGATTGCTTGAAACATATGGATTTCAAGTTTGCATTGAAGAAAAGGAAGAGAAATTTGTCAATGAATAAAAGCATGCAAAATTCATATTTAGTGGGGTTCATGCAATCTACATTGTCAGGTTATGATTATCATATTGGGTCTTTATTTATCTATAGAAAGGCTTTCAAAATGTTTCATTCAATTGGTAATTTTTGTCTTGTCAAGAATCCAAGAAAATTTGGAAAATGATCCCAAATTTTATTCAGAAGTATGTCATAAACGACAGTTTGGGCCATTATCAAATATTAAAATGTAATGGATGAAAGAATTATTTTCAAAGCATGGAGAGTGTATGCAAAATAGATACAAAATACATATTCCAATTAATTTCTCAAGACGAGAAATATACAACTTATACAAAGAATATGCAGAATATGTTGAAGGAAATGGTCAATTTATTACATATCAATATTTTGTGAAGATATTCAAGAAAGAATTCAACAATGTCCGTATTCCTAAGAAGTCAAGGATGGGGGTTTGCAATACATGTGCTTCTCTTAAATAAAAAAGGGATAAATGTCAAGGGGAAGAAACAGGTAAGAATTCATAGCATTATTTTTTAAAATGTATAGTCATCAACTATGAAAACATATTATTAATGGATTTATTTTATGTTGTGTAGATTCCATTGTCAAAGCACTTCAAGAGCATCGCGAACAACAAACAAGTGAAAGGAAAAGTTATACAATCATTGAAAGAAGTGTTATGATAATCCAAATAATTATTTGGGTTTGATAATTTATGGTATGGACCAGAAGAAAACACTTCTACCACATTTTGTTCGCACACCCAAAAATTTACAGGAGGAAAATTTTATTTAGATTCACTTGGTCGGTTGTATGGTATTCAATGGGAAAATTTTGCCAAGGGTATACTTCACAGCTCCAAATTTTCATAATGGTGCAAATATGACAATAACCATAATTCATGATGTGCTTTCTCATTGGTCTGGTAATCTTCCTAAAGTTTTGTATCTACAATTGGACAACACTTGTCGTGAAAGAAAAAATCAGATTTTTTTTGGATATCTATATATGCTTGTTGAATTGATAATTTTTCAGAAGGTAAAGGTTGGTTTCCTTCTTCTTGGGTTCACTCATGAACATATTGATCAGATTTCCACTCATTTTTCAGTCACATTTAGGAGGAAGGATGTTGGGAGCTTGCCATAATTAATTGAATGTATGAAGGAATCATACATGCTAGAGCTCATTTTTCATGTGTTCGAAGAAACTATTTACAAGCAAATGTTTATTCTATGATCGCATGGTGAGGAGAAATGCATTGAACAACTTAATGGCATTAGCTTCCAACATCAATTTTGTATCAAAAATTTTGATGGGAAAACACTAATATGGGGCAAGAAGTACTCAACTACTGCAGAATGGACGCCATCATTAGGTTTTGGATTTTTGAATTTCATTCCAAATCATCCAATATTTGTGTCAAATATATTGTTATTACAATCAGTTGTTGAACTTCATAATCCACACAGGCAGAAGAGAGATATAAATTATTTTGATTGCATGGAAAAAATAAAAAAATGTATTAGATATACATTTGAGTACTTTGATATTGCTTATTCAGATTGGTGGGAGTCTTTTTTCAATAATCATAGTGATATCATTTCAAGAACAACAAATGAAGATATACCTTTGAAAACTCCATTTGTTTGGCCACAAAATGTGTCAAATGAACATGAGGAAAGAAACATTATTGAACAACAACAACAATCTCAAGGTATTATTAATTCTTCAAAGGTAGAGGAAAGAGAAATGTATATTAGTTCCAGAAGATCTCATGCACAACATGAAGCCATGGAAGACCTTTACAGGGGTTCAATACAAGATATTAAGGAGGGTTGCATGATCACAGTTTTAGCAGATGGAGATGCCAATGGCTATCCATTCTAGGTTTCCAAGGTTATAAAGGTCATTACAGAAAATAAAGATGTTGCAGGTGTTGAAGTACATTTGTATGCCACAAATACACACCCATTCAATGGTGTGTATAAGCCAGAGATGGTAGTTGATAAAAAAATGGCGAAAAGAGAAAAAGAAAGGGTGAAAATATAAATCCTTGCCGCACAAACCTCTTAAAATTGGAGGATTTTGACATGCTTGTTTATGACCTCAATTTATAAAAGAGAGGAATTCTTTGCTTCAGGACGATAGAGGTTATGAAGAGGTTGCTACCAGAAGAAATGGTGTTGAGATGGGATTCTGTTGAACCCAGTCGTAGATCTAGAAGAATTTTGAAATCTAAAATGGTGGGCATGCATGTGGACTCAGATGGGGCACTAGTTGATTAAAGGGAAGAATATGGAACATCTTCATTTAAATCCAGTCATTCATTTGAAGATGTGAATTCTTATGGTGTGAAAGAAGATATGAGTGATTTTGAATAATTGTCTAAGACAATTTATATAACTGATGTTTGCATGGTATCTTGAAATAAAAATTTTGATTTCCATATGATGTTAAATGAAGTTATGAGTCATTTTTATGTTTGTTGGATTATATGTTTTAATTATAAAGAATTTATTTGTTTAGAATATCGCAATGCAACAATAACTTATAGATATAATTTATGTTCCATTCAATCTACAAGTATTGATATTTTGATTAATTTAGTCATGTAATTTGTTCATAATGTGATGGTTTATATGTGTTGAAAACTTAAAGGTTTTTAATTCTATGATTGAAAAATTTTCAATTTTTTTTTGTCATGTTATGGTTGAAAACAATTAGAAGTTTAGTGATCTTTAGTGTCATGTTATTATATTTTTAATGGCATGGATAAAAATTGTTGTAATTTTAATGTATTTCTGATCCCATTAATTTATCTTTAACGACATTACTAAAAAATGTTGAAATTATACCTGGGAAAGAAAAATGTTATTCTTCCAAAAACATTAGTGTGTTTTTCATTTATTTGCACAAAAAAATGGTTTTGCTACCATTTTTTAAATATGTTGAAAATTAATCCTAAAAAAAAAATAAAACATCGTTCCAGAATACACACTTTTCATTTTTTGGATTGTTTTTCATGTTTTTTTGGGGTTTTTTGGCTAGAGTTCCCGTTTTGAGTTTACAGTTCCCATTTCAAAGTTTACATTGATGATTATATGCATAAACCTTGAATAAGAAATTAATTTGACATTGTGAAACATCGATTTCAATCTATAAAAGGATAGCTACATGAGGGCAGAGACAAAAAAGTGAACCTCTAGAAGGAAGTAATAGTACTAACCTAAGAGAGACACACGAGCAAAGAAATATTAGTTAGTTATCTAGTGAAATAGCTCACTTAGAAATAATGATCATTAAACCACATGCAACCCACCTTCAACAAGATAAGTACCGAGGCCACCAAAGTAGTTCAATTTACTTAGTATATATGAATGGAACATATGTAGAAAACATTTGAAGAATAGTCCGAAGACATTCAAAATACATGCATGAAAATGTGTTGGCTCATCGAGCTTCAATTATAAGGTGAAATATCCAAGTACACGGTTACAATGATGAGGCACTAGTTCCAATAGTGGAAAATTAAGTCACTTCTTGCTTCTCTAAAGAACAATTTTCTCTCCTATGCCAAGTAGAGAAGCCAAGACTAGCTCTCCAAAGCTTAAGCCTCCAAAAGCTTTTTTCTTGAGTTATGAGGTTGATTTTATAAAAAGAGGGATGACCTTTCATGTCCTCATGACTCTTAGACTTCTAGTGTGTCCTTTGGAATTCTAAAAAACTCTTGAACTTCTAAATTACTTTCGGACTTCTATACAATATTTTTCCATATATGACTATGTGACTCTTCATGTTCCAAATATGACTATTGGATTTCCACACATTACATTTTGTATTTTTACTTGAATATACATAATTACATTCCACATGATGATGTGGCATGACACATGGACACACACTGAACATTATGATGACACTTGTACAAGTTACAACTTGAAAATGATGACATGGACTTCATGATGAGAGGAAATTCCAAGTTGCCTTCCTTGTTGCTTCATTTTTCATTCTTGATGATAAACCTGATCTATGCTTCACCTTCATGGAAGATATTCTTTATCTCTTATCTTCTCCCTCTAAAGGGTCTTTGATTAGTATCAAAATCTTTTGAGTCATCATGTAATGTATTCTTTCTATCATGTTCCATCTTCTGCTTCATGTCTCCATGATAGCTTTCTTTTGTTCTTCTTCTCTGCGGGTGTTTCTTTATGATTTTTACTTGCTATCTAATCTTGAGAATCACCTTTTCATGATAGGAAGTTACTCATGCCAATGAAAATCATCCATGACAAAGAAAAACCAATATTAAAAACATTTATTCTATCATTACTGAGCTCATGGAATGATTTGCTCATGATAGGCCTATGAGACAGTTAAAAGAAGAAGGCTCAATTAGGAGGGCATATTCAAACTCATCAAGGCTCACAAGAGGCCTTCAAGGTGTGCTTGTGCACCTAAGAAAGAGAGAGATAAGAAAGAGAGAGAGAGAGCTCAAGGGAGCAAGGCGTAGGTCCAAAGCACGAAGGGAAATCATTTGTTGGTTCAAGATGCGCTCAGGTAGTCAAGGAAGCTGAGGAGGGCACAAGGGCATACATCAAAGGTTTGAAGGGGTTAGGATTCAAGTCTTCACAATGCGCTTGTGCACTCAAGAGGAACTAGGAAGGCGCAGTTATTTGAGTAAAAGGAGTGTGATCAAATGGAGGCTTCAGGCTTCGTGATTATGCCATGTGCTCTTTAAGAGAAGGATGAAAAATTTGTGCTTCAAGAGCGCGCCACGCGCTCAAAGGGTTCAGACTTCAAGAGTGCACCATGCACTCAAAGGGAAGGATGAATGCTTCGTGCTTCAAGAATGTGACATGCGCCTTAAGGCTTTGTGCTTTGTGAGTGCATCAAGTGCTCTAAAGATTCAAGATTCAAGAGTGTGCCATGCACTCAAAGGTTTCATTCTTCAAGAATGTGCCATGCACTTTTTAAGAGATGAGGGGTCCTTCATTGTTCTAAAGCGTTCTTCGTTGTTTGAAAGTATGCTTCATTGTTTTGAAGTGCGCTCAAAGGATCCTTGTTGTTCTGAAGTGTGCTTTTTTACTAAGCATTTGAAGTGCTCTTCGTTGTTTTGAAGTGCGCTTTGTTGTTTTGAAGTGAACTCAGGCTTGGGAGGGCGCAATTTAATCCAACAGTGGTTACTTGTTCACCTCAAATGCACTTTTCACTAAGGGAGGTAGCACTAGGCGAGGTGACTTATCCTTAGGAAGTACTAATGCACTGTGAGAGGGAGGAGACCTTAGAAAGTACTTAGTGCACAAGTATGTGAGGAAGATATGTCAATGAGGCTCATGAATAAGTTGCGCTCATCACCTTGTAAGAGGGTTAATTCCATTAGAACTTACATTGGGATGAAGTGCGAAGAAGAGCTCCCAAAATGGTTAAGTGTGGGAATAACAGAGTAGCAGAATGAAATGCATCCTAACACAACTCAAACATGGACCACACACATAATTTCCATCAATACAAGCCAACAGAATGCATAGGGCTCATGAAAAATAGTCACACCATAAAATAACAACAAAGCGACACCTATTTCTAAGTGTGATAATTGAAACAACACTTAGAGCACAAGTTACGAGAGGAGTGATGACTACAACTAAAAGGTGCACTTAGCTATAATAATGTGTCTATCACATATTCCAGTGATATGTATGACCATCTAATGCATAAGAGTGTGCCAGAACTAACTTTGGTGATGTGCAAAGGTGTGACACATACAAGAGTGAAATCACAAAAGTGACACCTACGAAAGGAGGCATACATGAAGACAACACTTGCAAAATGAAAACAACCTTGAAAGTGACACATTCCAGAGTGAAGATAACATGAAAATGACACTTATCAAAGTGAAAACGAGCAAAAGTGACAACTGTGAATGTGAAAGTGACACTTGTGAAAGAGAAAGTGCGTAAAATAAGACAATTGAGCAAAACGTTTTGGATCTAGTGTGAAATTATATGAAACGAGGTATGCATAGTGTATAGGAGTAGTGACTTCATGAAAGTGGAAAATTGATTCCATAGTATTGGCAAAAGGAAAGTTTCTCCATCCAATGGTAGTTAGATAGTCTAATCAGACTTGGGCGAGGATCATTGTTCGTGGTGGTTTTCAGTGGATGGTTGTCCATAGATCCATGTGAGAACATAGTCTTCTGAGATGATTAGTCAAATTGAGTCTCCTAGCTTATGGGTGTTGGCCAAAGTATATGAGGTCAATTCTCCCAGCTGATGGGAGTCAACAAATATATGTAAAAGACCACTGCTTGACATAATAGAGATTCAGAGCAATGTAACAACAACATGGGTGGTTTTTCTCCTGGAAGGTTTTCCACCAAATATCGTGTCTCATGTGTGATGATATGTTTGTGCAATGATGTATTTATCATTATTACTCACATGGTTGTTTTTGTTTAACTGCTTACATGGTTATATGTTTGTTGTTTATTCATATTCATTGGTTACAAAGATATTATGAGGTGTTGTAATAATATGTGATTCAATTGAGAAGTTAAAATTGGTAAAAATCATACCAACCCCCTGCCCCAAGTAGTGTTCAAGGTTTCTAGCAATTGAGTGAAGCCCCTGTGGATTACATCCATGCTCAACGTGGAGTTGACATGTGTCCCTTTAAAAAAAAAAAAAAATTCTAAATAAAGCCAACGCCATTCATACTAAAAAATAGAAATGAATATATGTGTTTGGTTAGTTTTAATTAAAAGAATTATAAAACATCAATAATCCTATTTTCCTTTCAGAGATGTGGTAAATTTTTTTCACTCTCACTCTTAGCTATAAATAAAAATTTTGATGTTGATGTGAAGCAACATAATTTTAAATCAACTTTTAAAATAGATAAAGTATATATATATATATATATATATATATATATATCCATTTTGAATGTGAGGAAGATGTATGACTTTTATAGTTTTTTACAAAAGTTTAAATATCCAAAATAGCTAATTTATTTCTATATATATATATATATATATATATATATATATATATATATATATATATATATATATATATATATATATATTTCCATTTTGAATGTGAGGAAGATGTAATTTGTTAAGGTTAACATATTTTAATTAGTTTCACTATTTTAATTTTTTGGCATTCATATATATTTTCAGTTGATTATCTAAAATCCACTAGAGAAATTTAAACCATGTAGTCAAAGTGTTAGAATCCATTTATGCAATCAAAAATGCAATTTAAACAATGAAAAATTATACATGGTGTGTGTAGAAAGAGAGAACTAATATAAATCCATCATAAGCATATTAAGAATCAAGAGAGATCAAATCCCTTTTCATATTTTATATTCTACAAGAAGTTTACGCATCAAAAAGTTCAATCTTTCTTAGTGCTAACTAAACTTATGATTAAAATAAAACTATACTAATTTAGTAGAACCATAAAATTATGTTAATAAATAAAAAAAAAATACAAAATACAAATTAATTTATTTTATTTTATTTAATTTTAAAATAAATTAAATTAATAAATAAGTTTTTAACTTGTTAAAGATATAAAGAAAATTATGAAAAAAATAAAGTATCCCAAAATCTAAGTTATTTGACTTTGAAGTTAAAATCATAAGTCCAAGCAAGGTAGAGACTAATAACAAGGGATAACCATTATGCAGCTTCCCTCTCTAAAGCCACCATAGTCTTTTACAGGAGTTTTACATTCTCATTCATTATGTGGGTAATTTAGGTTTTACATTCTCATTCATTATGTGAGTAATTTAGGTTTTACATTCAATTTGAAAAAGCATAATATTGGTAGTAATAAATTAAATATATTTACCTTGTAAGGTGTTTCTTCTGGGAAGAACTCACCTAAATGCCATATTGCCCCACTATGCAACGTCAAATTCATTGTTGGATGATTAAACAATTCTCTACCCTTTGATGCAAGGATACGCTGCGGAAGAGGAAGATCACACATGTAATTCCTGGAGCAGAGATAGGTTGCGGAAGAGGGAAGATCACGCGTGTAATGCCTAAATATTGACAGCAGGGCAGACCCGACTTCGAAACCTGTCTTTTCCATTTTGCTTGCTGGTAACGAGTCATTAGGGTTACTTATCTTGAAGAATTAACAAGAACACTATAATGACGAAGGTTGCAAGTTCTGAGCATTCACGATAGAATTTCAAATGCCCACTTTGGCAGGTAGTTTTTTCAATGTTGGGTATGAGAGAATATCAAAATAGATCTTTGTTGAGTTCATTATTTTGATTTCATATATTCAAGAGAAGCACGCAGAGTTTGACTTTAATGGTGGAGCTGGTACAATAAAAGTGTTGTCGTGGCGAAACTTCCTTCGAAGGAATGTGATGGAGCACTAAATCCTGAAATTGATTTCAAGCTGGATCAATTGCAAGATTCTTAGCAGCCGAAATCTATTGTTTAGGATCCAAATACAAATACAAAGAACATGGGGGCCACTTCTATTTTGTGCAAAAAAATCAAGCAAGATAAACTTCAAAATCACTTGTTTCATACCATTAAGTTTTTGCTAATCATCACCTTTAACAATTCTATTAATTCCAATTTCCATGTCGTATTATATACTTGTAAAATGGTTGAACTGATAAAAATAGTAGATCAATTGATGCGGGAGCATCTAGCCCAAAGGGAAATTATTGTAAATAATAGAAATAGGGGTCATGCATTAGTTAATTAGATATTCTCAAATAAAACTAGGAGAGCTTTTCAGCATAAAGGAGTGGATGTGGATCAGTAAAGGATAAGGATAGCTTTATTTTAAAATAGGAAAAAGACAGAATAAAGCTAAAAGATGCTTTTCCATGTGTATGCATTGCATGTAGAGTTAGAGCTTTTAGTTGAGTGATTTTACGATTTTCTTATCATGCTGAGTTTAATAAATTAGGGAGCCTCAAAGGCATTGAAGGCAGAGAAGTGTGAGGAGTGAGTGTGAGAAGTAAGGAAGTATTCTCCTTTAGAGCCTTCGGGCAGTTTGTAAAAGGGCCATGGATTTGCATATCTGGCCATGAGGAAAACTCTGTGTGAATGGTTGTGTTATTGTAAATATTAATATGTTGATCTCAATTTGTATGGACCTCGTTGTGTTTAATAAAATTCTGAGAGATGGTTCTTTGCTTGATGACAGAATTTGATGTCATATAACTTGAATGGCATAATGGTGCTTATTTTCCCATGCACTCTCTGTTGTGTAGTAATGGTGAATCGGTTTTTTTTCGTTTAATGTATGGACATGCTTGATTTTATATGGCGCACATATATACAGTCATATAGTGTTGAAATGGCACGGTGTTAATGGTCCTACTTATGGTTCCCAAGCGAATTTATTGTGTTAACCGGTTGCCTTTCGTTTCTCAACGCGCAGTTGTTGTGCGTATTTATCATTAAATCCGCTTACCTTCCATGTGATGATATATCGGCTTGGTATACAGTTATGAAGGTTGATCATTCCTGATTCAGACCACTACCGGCAGAGACCTTATGTATGTCCTTAATCACTGTAGTTCTGAGATGACATTGCCGGCGAGAGGGTTTTCGGAACTGTTCATTGGCGTGTGTGCGGGTTTTTAAAGACTGCCTTCCGGACGGAAAAGTATTGTGGCAGAGGACGAGTTAAGGAATTGGAAGCGAGATATTACAACCGTGACATATGTATCACTGAGCCATCTTTCAAAGGAATGATAAGGAGCGGCGGCGGAATTGCGACTTGATACCTGCATCGACTCTAAATTACAGTCAACCGAGATATATATAGTGGGTTTCCGGTCCATGGTTTAGAAGCCGCATCTATGACTAAAAACTCAACGCATATAACAGGGGTAATATCTTTATAAATGAGTCAGCGTATGGTAATACCGCTGTCTTTGGTAAGGTCAATTTATTAAGTATATGCGAGCTCTGTTGATAATAAAAGTGTTGGGAATGTCTATGTATACAATGGATACATATAGACTGCGTGCGTAAATCCGGCAATTATATGTTGGTTTAAAGGATTTCATGAGAGCGCCGATACCAAAGAATTGCCGCGGATGAAGGTAAGTGAATATATGGATATATATGCGCATTCTGAGTTTGTTTCTTTTAAGAATTAAGGAAAAGCACCGTGTGCTAATGCCAAACAGGGTTATTTAAATCATGAGATTATAAATCACCGTGAACCAAGCTTTTATATGTTTGGTTGTCAGAGATCCTGGTAGGAGTGGCCTGGGAGTGGCCTGGGCTGCATCAGGTGGTATCAGAGCGGGAATAATTTGCTGAAGATATTTGTTTTTTTGAGAACTGAAGTGTAATGAATAATTTTTAATCTTAATGCAAACTCCACAAGTGAACAGGATTGTAGAAACAAATGGAGGGCAAGATCATGCAAGGTCTTAAGAGGTGAGATTATTTTTCTGACTTGGAATTTGTAATTGAAGTTTATGGTTGCAGAAAAGTGGCAGTGAACCTGAAGAATCCAATAAGGAATTGGATAAAGAGGACAACTGAAGTGTTCTCAGGAGAGAGAAGGAGATTGCAAAAGCCTAGAGGGAGCAAAGGTGTTGCTCAGAAGAAGGTTCCAGACAAAGAACCGTGCTTACCAAAAGACTAAGTAAGGAGAGCTTAGTGAGGTAAGATTGCAGCTAGGAGGACTAGCTGTTGCAGAGGCTTGTTGCAAAAGAGATTCAACAGAGGTTGAATAAAGTTGCAGATGAGAGAAGCCTACAGGAGCAGTGGAGAATGCTCGAAAGGTTCCAGCAGAGGACCATTGATTACCAAAAGACCAGATCCGGAGGGAAGGATTGGTGAGGTAAATGGCAGCAAGAGAGGTTGTTGTGGTAGAAGCTTCATGCAACGCATAGGTGAGGAACTCATGGCGAAGAAGATGACTACTGATAGTCATAGCAGAGGTTCAGGAAAAAGCCACGGTAGAGGACAGAAGAAAGAGGATGCAAGGTAAATGGCAAGAAGACAAGTCCAAAGGAAGTTGAAGTGGAAGAATACATTTGTGAACCAGAACAAGGAGAATTTCTGGGAGATAGTGAAGATGAAGGCTTGAAGACTAAAACTTCAAGTAAGACCAAAGGGTCATATGGTTTTAAATCTGACAATTTGTGGATGTTTGCAGGTGAAAGACAATTAGCTGATGGGATGACTGCAGGAATTCGAGAAAGAGAAATTGCAGTAATGAAGTTACAATTGCAGGTACTGGAAGAATGGCTACAAGAGCAGAAAAATCAAAATGGAAAATGGATCTTTCCACTGAAGGGAAAGAGAGTGATTTGGCGACAGTTGCAGAGAAGGTTGAAGCAAATTGTGATTGCCTTGTTGAAAAAGGGACTTAGAGTTCTTGCGCCAGAGTTGGAGTTTGAAATTCCCACATGCAGATGTATTAAGAGAAAAATGTTGAAGGAAGTCGTCAAGACTGAAAAGTCTTGTGGTTTTAAAACTAATGAGTTGTGCATGTTTGCAGGTACAGAACAGGAAGATAAACAAACTTTAGAGTTTGTGCAAGAAGAGTTGAACATGAAAGCTGTTCAGATCAATAATGAGTTAGCAAGATCTCAGAAGCAGATGGAGAAGAAGGAGCCTAATCAGGATGTTGATGCAGAAAGAGAAGGACCAGCTGATGATTGGCCAAACACTAGTGGAGGTTTTACTGAGGAGGATGTGCAACCTTGTGCAACTGTTACAGAACAAGAGGAAGTTCGTATGAATGCAAGTGATGATGAGATGCTTCAGCAATGCTACAGAGAAATTGCATTGTTGGAATATTGGTTGGAGAATCCAAATTATGACAAGGAGATTGCAGAAGAAAGAGTTCAGTACAGTGCACGAGAGCAGAAAGATATCCTGGAGATAGATGATAAGAAGGCGAGACTAGCTGACAGTCTCATGGTAAATGCGAATCAGCATACTGATGTGCTGACAGAGAAGTTAGGAAGAAACTCAGAGCAGCATATTGAAGTGTTGCCAGCGAAAGCTGAGGAAAAAGTTGCAGATGAAATTGCAGATGAAAGTGCAGGTGCTGAGCAAAGGAATGTTGCAGAGGGACAGGAAGTTTGGGAGGCAGCAACATTCATAGAAACAGCTAGAGCAACATGTAGAGTGACACTAGCAGCAAAAGAGGCACTGATGCCTTATATTTTTTATTCTAACAATTGTTTTGTGAGTACAGGTCTTACTGAAGAAGCTGGAGAAAATCTGCTAGACAAAGAAATTGAAATGATGAGGCGAATGATGATGAAGGAATTCCGGAAGAGACCAGCAGCAGTGAAACAAAAGAGAAGCAGCAAGAGGAAGACAGCAGAAGATTGCAAGAGTACAGCTAGTGGAGCAAAGCAGCATAAAATATGGAGACCTGGAGAAGAACAGACAGAAGCAGCGGCAAGTGCAAAGTTACAACACAAGATATGGGATCCAGGCAAACATGGAGCTGAACACATGATCAGGAGATCATGAAATTTTTCTACCTTGGGAGTATGATGCGGGAGCATCTAGCCCAAAGGGAAATTATTGTAAATAATAGAAATAGGGGTCATGCATTAGTTAATTAGATATTCTCAAATAAAACTAGGAGAGCTTTTCGGCATAAAGGAGTGGATGTGGATCAGTAAAGGATAAGGATAGCTTTTCTATTTTAGAATAGGAAAAAGACAGAATAAAGCTAAAAGATGCTTTTCCATGTGTATGCATTGCATGTAGAGTTAGAGCTTTTAGTTGAGTGATTTTAGGATTTTCTTATCATGCTGAGTTTAATAAATTAGGGAGCCTCAAAGGCATTGAAGGCAGAGAAGTGTGAGGAGTGAGTGTGAGAAGTAAGGAAGTATTCTCCTTTAGAGCCTTCGGGCAGTTTGTAAAAGGGCCATGGATTGCATATCTGGCCATGAGGAAAACTCTGTGTGAATGTTTGTGTTATTGTAAATATTAATATGTTGATTTCAATTTGTATGGACCTCGTTGTGTTTAATAAAATTCTGAGAGATGGTTCTTTGCTTGATGACAGAATTTGATGTCATATAACTTGAATGGCATAATGGTGCTTATTTTCCCATGCGCTCTCTGCTGTGTAATAATGGTGAATCGGTTTCTTTTTCGTTTAATGTATGGACAGGCTTGATTTTATATGGCGCACATATATACAGTCATATAGTGTTGAAATGGCATGGTGTTAATGGTCCTACTTATGGTTCCCAAGCGAATTTATTGTGTTAACGGTTGCCTTTCGTTTCTCAACGCGCAGTTGTTGTGCGTATTTATCATTAAATCCGCTTACCTTCCATGTGATGATATATCGGCTTGGTATACAATTATGAAGGTTGATCATTCCTGATTCAGACCACTACCGGCAGAGACCTTCTGTATGTCCTTAATCACTGTAGTTCTGAGATGACATTGCCGGCGAGAGGGTTTTCGGACTGTTCATTGGCGTGTGTGCGGGTTTTTAAAGACTGCCTTCCGGACGGAAAAGTATTGTGGCAGAGGACGAGTTAAGGAATTGGAAGCGAGATATTACAACCGTGACATATGTATCACTGAGCCATCTTTCAAAGGAATGATAAGGAGCGGCGACGGAATTGCGACTTGATACCTGCATCGACTCTAAATTACAGTCTACCAAGATATATATAGTGGGGTTCCGGTCCATGGTTTAGAAGCCGCATCTACGACTAAAAACTCAACGCATATAACAGGGGTAATATCTTTATAAATGAGTCAGCGTATGGTAATACCGCTGTCTTTGGTAAGGTCAATTTATTAAGTATATGCGAGCTCTGTTGATAATAAAAGTGCTGGGAATGTCTATGTATACAATGGATACATATAGACTGTGTGCGTAAATCCGGCAATTATATGTTGGTTTAAAGGATTTCATGAGAGCGCCGATACCAAAGAATTGCCGCGGATGAAGGTAAGTGAATATATGGATATATATGCACATTCTGAGTTTGTTTCTTTTAAGAATTAAGGAAAAGCACCGTGTGCTAATGCCAAACAGGGTTATTTAAATCATGAGATTATAAATCACCGTGAACCAAGCTTTTATATGTTTGGTTGTCAAAGATCCTGGTAGGAGTGGCCTGGGAGTGGCCTGGGCTGCATCATCAATATGCAGATATAGATTGTACACAGTGCTCTACATGGACTATTCATTTCAAACATGATTTAAAGTTCTTTTGTTGAGCATCCCTTTAAGTTATCCATTGGGAGTGGTTTTTTATCATTTTAGATGAGAAAACAAACTTCAAATATTTTTCCATGAGCAGTACACGTTGAAAAGCATGGACCAACAAAAAGTCAAAAGGATGGCCTAGGCATTACATTAACACAAAAACACATAAATATGGTACCTCATAGTTTTGGTTTGATTAATGGAGACTTTTCATGATTTTTCTAAAGGCTTAACTTTGGCTAGCCCCTATAAAACGAACTACTTTTAAACAATTGCCCAACCATGGGCTCTGCTCTCTTAACAACAAACAAGGAGCCCTAGCCCAGCAGCAGCACGCTGGAGGTATACGAGGACTATGCAGAGCATGAAGACAAGGGAGACTAGGGCCATTACGAGAGAAGGGACATTGAAGTGATTGTACCCCTGGACCTCTGATAAGCAAATTTCCAACATTCTCTTATGAAGAACTTCAAAACACTGCAAATTGCTTCCATGAGGAAGACAAACTTAGTGGTCGGGATATGGGTCGATCTATCTAGGATGAGACGGACGAACTTTGGCAGTGAAGAGATTGTATCAGGAGAAATCTAGGAGATTTGAACAGTTTATTAACGAGGTAGCCATATTTTCATCATTGAATCATCCATATGTCTTTCGTACATTGACCAATCATCTTCATGGCAATCACAAATGTCCCAAAGGATTACCATGGAACATTCGCTTGAAAATTGCCATTCAAATAGCCAAGGCATTTTCTTTCTCTCCTTCACTTTGATTTCAAATAATGACTTTGATTTCCTAAGTTTAGTTTCTTTCCTTTTGTTTGATTCCATTCCTCTCTCGTTTGATTAGCAAGGGAAACCATATTCAAAACGTTTATGAAAATTGTGGAATTGAAAATTACAAAATTGTGCAATTGAAAATTGCAAATATGAATTTAGAAACATGAAGCACTTTCAATTAATGGTAGGGCATCTGAGTAGTATGAGTTTTTATAATCAAATGATATAATTTTATTGTTATTATTTTATTTAAATTTTGATTTTGATGGAGATTTAATATTGTTTTTTTTTTTTTAAATTAAACGGTGATATAAATTTTATTGTTATTGTTTTATTTAAGTTTTGATAAAATGAGAAGTTATAAGTTTTATGTATTTATAATTATTTGAAATATAGTTTTTTTCAATTATTTAGATATGCACATTGTCTTTAAGAAAATTTTACAATTTTAATTTAATTATTAATAATTATTAGGGGAATGGTAAATATTTATATTTAATTTCCATAGAATATTTTATCTTTGATGATTCTTTATATATCACCTTGAATTGCTTTACTTTACTACGTTTTTTTGCAACATTTGGTGCAATTGCTAGTTATTATTATTTGATAAATTATATTTATTATTATTAGGTATTTTAGAATTTTCAAAAGATTTTCTAATCATTAATATTTTCTTTTTCTTAAAAAAATCATATGTTCAAATAGACAAAAAAAAATAAAGTATATACACTTACATAAATTTTAAAAAAAATTTAGAATGAAATCCAATAATTAATATATATATAGGTTTTAAGATCAAATCTAAAAAAAATAAAAAATACATAAATTTTAATAGAGATTTTAGGGTCAAATCCAATAACAAACCAAAAAAAATAAAAAAAAATCATATATATGTGGCCGGACTATAATCATAAAATTATATACACCTTTACCATATCTCTGTTTCTTTTTACCATATGCCATGGGTGTCTTTTTACAATATATACACCTTTACCATATCTCTGTTTCTTTTTACCATCTGCCATGGGTGTCTTTTTACAAGGTCATGCTTGTACTAACATTTACAATGCACCTGTGCCTTTTATGAAGCCTTGCCTATAATAACATTTACATTGCATTAGTCTAGGGCGAGTCTAAAGGTACAACCTTTAAACTACGCTTTAGCCGTTTTATAGAGTTCACTTCGTAGTTCGTACTAACAGAATGAAGGTGGTACTAATCCACGTTTATTATTGGGTCATATTGTGAACTATGCGATACTTGGACGGTTCAGAGGGCAATTCGGTGTGTAGTTCGGAGGACAATTGGATGCGGCTTAAATAAGTGCGGTCGTCTGGCCGGCTGTAAACCTTCCGACAAAGTGACAATAATTTTGTTGATAGAAGTTCTTGCATGTACTCGATTCTTTGTTGTCCTGTCAATAATTTCTTCATGGCTCAATCTCAACACATGTCAGAGATTGAGGGGGCAACGCTGTAGAAGCCATCTGCCAAACAAACAGATTAGGGTTTCCAACATAGAGAAAAATTATTCTTTGCGGGTGCTTCGGAGGTACTCGGATCTGAGCACGGAGGCCCAGAAAATTGTGCCAGATTAAGAGCGTTGTCTAGGTGACAACAATTTTGTTTGGATGTATTTTTGGAATTAGTTTTTTTTCTTTTTTCCTTATATCTGATTGTGAGAGTGTTTGAATAGTATGCTGAAAATAGATTCAGTTCCATCCCAAACATGGATTTTTATTTATTTTAAATTTGTGATTTTTAATTAGGTTCATAAATTTTCTTAATCAAAATTATGTCACATTAAAAGTCTTGTTAAAGTGACCATTTTATTTGGATGGTTATTTTGTTTTGGAATTGGTTTTTATTTCTTTATTATATATGATAGTGGTAGTGTTTGAATAATATGTTAAAAAAAAATTTTTAAAAGGGGTGTGACTTTTTAGGAAGAAACGCATATATCACATCATAGTTGTGTTAATAGATGGCAATATAGTGTGTATAAATCACACGATTCGAAATTAGGTAAAGAGGTCATTAATGAATCATTCCAACCACCCAAAATAATGTCCACATACATGTTAAAAATAAACAATATTATCAAAAATATAATTTTTTTATTTTAAATTTGTAATTTTAACTAGTTTTATAAATATTCTCAATTAAGATTGTTAATATGTCTATAGAATTTATTGAATTTGAAGAAAGTTATCAATGATTTAGGTGTTAAAGATATAATTAAAACAACGGTGATTGAATTGCTTTTTGGTGCAATGGTGAACGTTGATTTTATTCTTTGAAATGCTGTGTTGAATCAAGCCATGGGTTGTGGGCAATCAAAAGGCGGGGTTGCAGAAGTGATTGTGTAGTCATTGAAGTGTTCTGAGGAGCATGTAGAGAACGGTGTAGCATAGCTGAAGCTGGTTGTTTGGAAGCAAAAGTGTACAAGAATTTGCAGGTAGGGTAGAAAAGTAACTTGGTGGTGATTGGTAGAAGCTAAAAAGTTGGTTATCTATTTGTTAATACGGGGGGAAGAGATAGATATCATTATTTTTATTCTCCACTGTAAATATATTTTTGACTTTTTATTCTCATTGTAAATTTCAAAATTATCTTTGACTTTTTATTCCCCATTATAAATTTCAGGAATATCTTTGACTTCCCTGGTAAAATATTTTGGATCTTTCACTTCCGTGCTGAAATATTTCCTAATCTGAATAAGTTCAGTACAATGAAACGGTCTATTTTGTTTATTTAAAAATCAAGAAACTGTTTGTTTTGTTTATTTATAAATCACATAATATAACGCTGGGTAATCATGAGAGCAATCTTTCTGTTTATCGTTTTAAAATTGTGAATGTCTTCAGTCAAAATTAAACGTAAATCTGAAGTATTGGATCTATGTAGTGGGATTTTGATGTCTTGTAAAATTCCAATAGAAGAGACGTCTAATCAAGATTCTAAAGCCTGCAAATCTTTCTGCTTCTCGTTCTAAAGCTACAGAGATTTTAAGGCCAGCCTTACACACCGAACAGATATGTTATAAATGCAGGTGGGGCCTTGATGTTTTGTGTAAAAAGTGCAGGTGGGTCCTTTATGTTTTGTGTAAAGTTAAAAAAAATAAATTGTTCAATCAACATTCTAAAGCCTCCATTTACCTTAAGCATTAGATAGACCTTTTTTTTTTTTTATAGATGTAGGTAGGACGTAGATGGTTTGTGAGGTTTCAAACAGAAAAGCCTCCTAATCAAGTTCAATGCAGGTTGGGGAATCTTTTATGAGATGTCAATCTAAATTCCACAGCCTGCAATCAAGATTTCAACATCAGAGGTTTCAAACAGAAAAGCCTCCTAATCAAGTTCAATGCAGGTTGTGGAATCTTTAATGAGATGTCAATCTAAATTCCACAGCCTGCAATCAAGATTTCAACATCAGACTTTGCAGGTTATAGAATTTTGATTAGATCATAAGATGCCAATCTAAATTCCACAGCCTGCAATCAAGATTTCAAAGTCAGACTTTGTAGGTTATGGAATCTGGATTATATTATGAAAGAATCTAAATTCCACAGCCTGCAATCAAGTTTCAAAATCAGACCTTGCAAGCTTGGGAATCTTGATGAGATTGAGAACTTGCAGGCTATGGAACTTGATTAGATTTCAATTGAGATTTCAAGGATTGCAATAGAGATTCCATAGTCAAAGCTTGCCAGCTTTGTGATCTTCTTTGGAAGGTTTTTAGATTTTTACAAAACATCAAGATTTTATTTACATTTATGACAAGTTTATTAGATATCAAAGATGATTCTATTCACATTTATGATGAGTTTACTAGATATCTAAATTTTATTAAAATTTAAATTATTGATGTATATAGATTATACATGAACAACCATCCTGAGTATAGTATTTAAGAGTTCCCATTGTTTGACAATATTTTTTCAATTGGTCAAACAATTTTTTTAACTTTATAAAACATCAAAGTCCTATTTGCATTATGTTTTCAATTGATCAAAAGAGTCCCATTTGCATTTGTGTCAAGTTTGTTTGATAATTAATATGTGTTAAAATGTAAAGAATTCATGCATACAGTATTCGAGAACCACAATTTTAATTGAGTAGGTATTGAGTAGTCACATTTGGCATAGCAATTTTTTTAGTCGTAAGTTTAATGATTAAGGCTATGTTTTCATTTTATGTATAGTTTAAAAATATTGATAAATACATTAGAAATGAAGTTTACAATAATTAAAAAAAATTATATTAAAAAAAATTAATTGCATTTTACTATTTTTGAGAAATTTTATTATATTAATAAAAATAAAAATAATTAAAATTTGTAAATTTTATTAAAAATTTGTAGTTGATAAAGTTAAAATGCCTGGTTATATTAGTGGGTTATCTTTATGCATTAGTGTGTTAATTTTTTATTTTTGTAAAGAATAAAAAATTAACTTAATTTAATAAAAAATATAAAATACACTGAATCAATTATATATATAAGGGAGTAAAAATATAAAAAAAATCAAACTTATATGGAAGATGGTTAGAATTAAATATATATATAAAAAAAAAATTGATAATTATAATGGGTATGGAAAAAAAAAATGTATAAAAGTATGTATTTTATTTTTAATAAAGTTTTTTTAAAATATTTTATGTTTTAAGTATTTAAAATTTAAATATAATGATGTTTTTATTTCTCATATATATGATTACTATGGATTAGATTAAGGTAAAGAAATTATTAAAAAATTAATTTAAACTTTATTTTAAACTTTAAAGTTGGTTATAACTTTTCTAAATATTTAAAGCCAGGCTTTGAATTAGTGAAAAGGTAATAATTTAAATGGATGAGGGTTGACATGAAAATATATTTTGTCCTTAGTGTTGTAGGAATGCAAAGGTTCTAGCCAATCACTTCAAAATTCATAAGTCACAATATCCTTAACCATATGTTTACCTTTCTCTGATGGGGTGTGAGCCAGAAAAGAAATGTTTCTCAAAACACGTGTGAGTATTACACATGTCTGCTCCTCATTATGGTGTGTGCCACAAAACTAGTTTTCTAGCTTGAGGTAATAACCTCATGTCCCCTCATTATACAAGCATAGGGTTGATACATGGTGGCGGAGGTGTGTGTTGTTATTTGTGGTGGTGGTGAGGTGCCATCCTCACCTTGCTACTCATGTTATTCAAATGCAATAAGCTCCATTTGTTTGGGAGTATTTCCTTGCTTCTTTGGCGGAGCTAGTAGCGGCATTCATTTTGGTGGCAAAATGACATCCTTTCTTGTGATTTCCTTAAGGCTCATGAGTGAACTGTGTGAGTGTGTAAAAATTCCTTGAAATGCAGCAACTAGAAATATTTCTTCTAACTCATAAATTAATTATGTAGTTTATTTTGTTTACAACAAAATAACGAAGTATTTACACTACAATTTCTTCACCAAAAAATTAACTGCGAAAGCAAAAAGTAGGAACTGGGAAATGCTAACACACACAAAAAAATATTGGCACCATTATTTTGGAAAAATCTCCTCGGAAAAACCCATCGTGGGAAAACTAGTGCAACAACTGAGGGTTTATTTTATTATGCAACAGTGAATTATGAGTACAATCCTTGGAAGCTCAACTGGCTATCAAATTAACAATAATCTGACAAAAATATTTTGGAGAGAAAATTGTTTTATTTCACAAACAAACCCGGCCTCTGTCTCCCTCTAAAAGTTGGTCGTCCAACCCCTATGCAAGTTGTTTCTTCCTCTAACGATCTGCGTGTTTGTTCTAGGAAGACTTGCGCGATCATCGTTGTTGTATTGGGAAAACCTGCGCAACTCTAACTGCGACCCATTAGAAAAAATCCATATAACCCTTGTAGTTGTTCTAAGTTAGCTTCAACGTGGAATATTTCTATCACTTGTTTCTGTCTCTATGGAACTGGAAATCTTCCTCTAGATCACCACCTTTGCCCCTCTAAGACTTGCTACTTGAACTCTCCCAATGATCACCTGCATTGGAGTATCGAATTGTGTAGATCACTGAGTATCTACAATGTGTGTCCCCCATCTATCCATCAACCTCTTCTTATAATACACTATTGGGATTCCAATAGCTAATATTAAATCTTAATCAATGGTTGAAATGATCTCTCAGTCAGTATGTGAGAGTTTCTAGATAACTGACACCTTTCTCAATTAATTCTTATTTTTAGTTATGGTCAATTAATTTAATTGAGCCATCTTTAGGTGGAATTTCTAGAAACAATTTATGGGTTTTTGAGAAATCCTATGTTTTAGCCTCCCCACAATGTTTCAAGACTAGAACACCTATGAGGAAGGTGTTCTAGTGTCGTACCACTACAACACCATGTATCTGCATCATCCACCATACGTTGTTGATGTCTGGCCACTGTGATTTCCTGCCATTCCCCACCAGCTACTACGCAACTTTGATGTTGTATTTATGTTATTGCTGACACTACTATATTGCTGCCAACTTTGCATCTACATTGTAACTCCCTTTCAACTATTGTTGCTGCTACTGCAACTAGGAATCATATGAAATACTGAATCAACTGTGCCTCTGTGTTGCATCTGTCTCTTGAGCATCTGATTGCTACTAGCCTCTGCACTATTTACTAAGGAATCTGTGATGCTGCTAACTCTGCCCTTGAGCCTCCCGCTCTACTGTTAACACTTCTCTAAGCTCCTCAACCCCTGTAGTAAGGTAATGATCCATGAGGAGGATCCCCCAATGGACCCTACCCAAACCTCTACACAACTCTGGGACTATAGTTTGATATTAGCCCACCTCACTCATGGAGGTATAGCTTTAAACATGGAAAAGTCTTCTTCCAAATTGGAGGACAATTTTTCTATCTCTACAGATGTTGTCGCCTGGTCTTGTTTCTCCCGCTTGTCCTGCTTCCTTTAAGGACACTGAGTACCGTAGTGGCCAAACTCACCACACCTAAAGTAATTGAACTTATATAGGTCCTTCTTTTACTTCTTCTCCACCTATCCCTGACTAGGACCCTTTGATGTAAGGGCCACATTTTATTCCTCCATCTCATCCTTCGAACCCTTAGTGCTACTTTCGTTGATGGAGGTCTTCACAAGTGCTCGCCTCATCTCCTCCTACTGTAAGTTTGAACACATATTATCCCACTTAGGTTGAGTGTCTTGTCCCAAGATGCCTTGGACGATGATCTCACAGTATTCTGAGACACTGTTCAGTGCTAAACATACAAGCTCTATGTCCCGAGGTGCCTTCCTAATGGCTACAAGTTGATCCTAGATTTCCTGAATTCTAGTGAGAAAGGGATCAATGCCTTCAACCTTATACATTTTGATGTTTCTTAACTTCTCCTTCATGAAAATATTCAGATGCTTGAAAAAATTCAGATATTGTTGAGCGAGAGTGTCCCACATCTCCTTGGCAGTGTTCTTACTAGGTATATGTGAAATTATATGGTCCCAGACTACATCTGGAATCATTCACTTCACCTTGGCCATTTCTTTCATGTAGTTTTGTAGTTGATTTGCATAAGTCAGTATGGTCACCACACTTTCTGCAAAGGTCTTAAAGCGATGTTCATCTAACAGGAAGGACATCCTAGCCTTCCAGATGGAATAGTTGGAGGCTTGATATCTAAGCCCAGTTGTGGCCATCTATGAAACTGGAATGAAGAAGAAATCCCTCTTTCACTTGCTCAAATGTTGAATCTGATATTCACACTCCCTTCTGGAGTGAGAAAACCTTCTTACAGCTACTAGCGACTGTAACTAGAAATTTGGATTTCTAGGCTAGAAACCCTCTGAGAGAAATTCCTTCTGTGTGTGCACTTTCTCTTTCACTTGGCACTAAATTTGTTCTAGAAAAATGTTGCAAAACCCTCTATGCCTAGACAAGAAAGACTACTTTACGAAATATGAGTTGTTTCTCCCTGCACTACACTCGCGATTTTCTAGTCTGCACTCGCATGATTCAAGTGGTTGTATAGGGAAATCTCGCAAGGATCTCACAACTGTACTGAGCTAACCATGCGGCCCTCCAAAAAATTCATATTGCAGCTCTCTCCGAGTTGCGTATTTTTCCCTTTTCCTCTGAGCTTCTTATCCATCAATACGCTCTGATACCATGTGAAAATTCCTTGAAATAAAACAACTAAAAATATTTCTTCTAACTCATAAATTAATTATGCAATTTATTTTGTTTACAACAAAATAATGAAGTATTCACACTGCATTTTTTTCCACCATAAAAATTAACTATCGAGGAAAAAATAGGAACTGAGAAATGCTATCACACACACAATAATATTGACACGTTATTTTTGGACAAATATCCCAAAAAAACCCAATGTGGAAAAACTGATGCAACAACTTAGGGTTTATTTTATTATGCAATAGTGAATTCTGAGTACAATCTTTGGAAGCCCAGCTGGCTATCCAATCAACAAGAATCTGACAAAAATATTTGGAGAGAAAATTCTCTCCCTCCACAAGCAAACCCCACCTTTGTCTCCATCTAAAAATGTTCGTCCAACCCCTACATAGGTCCTTCTTCTTTTGGATGTCTATGTGGATGTTCTAGGAAAACCCACACGATCCTTGGAGCTGTACTGGGAAAACCTGTGCAACCCTAATTGTGATGTGTCAGAAAAATTGGTGTGACCCTTGCGATTGTTTTAGGCTAGCTTCACCATGGAATATTTTTGTCACTTGTTGTTACCTCTCTGAAATTGGAAATATTCCTCCAACTCACTATCTTTGCCCCTATGGCACTTGCTACTCAATCTCTATCTCAATCTCTCCAATTGATCACCTACACTGGAGTATCCAACTATCCATACCATTGAGTATCTATAATGTGTGTCCCCATCTACCCATCGACTTCTTTTTATAATCTTCAGTTGGGATTCCAATAGCCAAGATTAAATCTTAATCAATGGTTGAGATTATCTCTAAGTCGATCCATGTGAGTTTCTAGATAATTCACACCTTTCTCAATTAATTCCTATTAATTAACCACTTTTCCTAAGTTAACTTAGGAAATTTTTAATTATGGCCAATTAATTTAATGGAGCCATCTCGTGGCCATCTCTAGGTGGAATTTCCATAAACAATTTATGGGTTTTGGAGAAATCTTGTGTTTTAGCCACTCCATAAAGTTTCAAGACTAGAACACCTCTGATGTTACAAAAGCTAACACATGTTCTTATTTTTGTTTTTGCAAGGCATAAAGAAAAGACCAATCTTCTAATTGGTGGTTGTCTTATCCAATTCGGCTCTTCAAGAAACTAATTTTGTAGGTATTTCATATCCCTTCCAAGTATTGGTTTGTAGCTGCTAGTATCCTGGTAATTTCTCTATGTGATTTTAGAAATAGAGTTTTATCTTTCAGTTTGCAAGTACAATTTGGGTTTAGGGTGCTTGATACCTTCTTCCTCCATAAATACTAGTCAAATTTTGTTTTGGGAAACTAGGGTTTTGGCATCTCAAGGGAGAAATCTCTCTCTATATATTTCCATTTGGGATTTTCATGGTTGAGTTTGTGGTATTCCTTAAATTTGGGGGGGATTTTGGAGTCATTTTGTAGTTGTCGAGTGTCAATGTTGTGCCTTACATTTGGGGTTTTCATAGGTCCATGTCTGTAGCTTGTCGAGTTTTATCAATAGATATTGTATTTGGGTCCCAAATGTGGAGTCTGGGAGATGACTTTCTTGTAGTATGGTTAGGATTCAAAGGGTCTATATTTTGTTCCTTTACTGGTATTGTTGGTAATTATCTCACCCAAGGTTGTAGGGATTGCTCTCTTCTCTCTACTACCATGTCGCCTCGACAAAGAATGGAAATTCAAGGAGGTGACACAAGTAGTTCTAGCTCTAAATGACATATGTTGTTTGGTTGGGATTCTGTAGCAACATACTTTGATTATGTCCCTTTGGAAGTCTGGAAAGAAATTATTCAACTAGAATCAAAGGATTTTAGGGACTGCCCTTACTTTTCTAATTTAGAGGTAGGAGGAGAAGGCCTCAAATGGATTCTAGATCCTGGAAAGTTCAGGAAACAAAGGTTGCATTTCCTACATTCTCTTTTGGTTCACCAACAGATGGATACTCTCTTCCACATGGTTCTAAGAGATAAGAAAGTTGACAATTACAAAGTTTTTGTAGGCCAAGAGGACATTAAATGTCTTGTACATAATATACGTTTAGGTGTTGATGATATTGTTGCACGATTGAGTAGGTTAGAAACAAAAAGTGGTGTGAGACTCAGCTTCCGAGGAGCTTTTTGATCCTCCTGGAGTCATTAATGTTCCACCTGCTGCTAATTCTCCTGACTATCCAATTATTCTATCTGATTAACATTGGTCTTTGTTGGTTAAGTTTTGGCTACCTTGGGATCAATTATTATTATGGTTATTGAATCTCTTCGAGGTGTGTTGGGCATGGCATCCCCTCACAAAAGGTTTTTGGGGCTTAAAGCCCAAGTTTTGGTCAGAGATGTTGTAAAACTCTGCGAATTGCGAGTGCGGAGCGTGAAGAGTACAATTGAGTCATAGGATTGTCCGCCTTAAACATTGTATTGTAAAATAGTGTAAAGTCGGCCTACCCATGGACCGCGGACCATGGAATTGTATAAATAGAGTGAGGCTCTAAGTTGTAAAGTTAGTGAAGAAAGGATGAATAGATGAATAGCGAAGGAAGGATTCAAGCTTACAGTAGAGTTCTAAGCGTCTGGGTTGTAGTAGTAGGGAGAGGCTTTGCAGCTGAGTGCGCAGAGGCCTAGTAGAGTCCGCAGCTGAGTGCGCAGACCCCTGTAGCTGAGTGCGTAGGGCAATGTCAGGTTTGTAAGCAAGATTGAAGATTAATAAAAGATAAGTTGATTTCTATTCTTGTGTATTTGTTGTGCATTATCTTCTTTATGTTTGTATTCAGTTATGTATTGCGCGCACTGATTATTATATATTATATATATATAATATATATATATTATATATTATATATATATATATATTAATATATATATATATATAATATATTATATATGTATATAGGTATATATATATGTATATATATATGCATATATATATATGTATATATATATGTATATATATATATATGTATATATATATACATATATATATATAAATATATATATATATATATAGATATATATATATATATATATATATATATATATATATTATATATATATATATATGCTATAATAACCATAAATCTTACGCCCACAAGTTAAGTAATGGGTTAATTAGCAAGGATTGTGGGTATTACATGGGTCGCCCCGACTAGGGTTGCGCAGAAGCCGCACCGCAGGTTGCGAAGGGATCACAAGTGCGTGTAGTGACAAGTTAGACTGCGGACCTCCAGAGGCCCATCAGACATCCCTAGGGTGCAGAAACCTGGTTCTAGCACCCTCCCATAGTAATTCGGGTGAGACCTCAGTCTGTGCTTCATGGACTATTGCCAAAAGGGCCAGTAGTACCAGGATTTTCTTGGGTAAATCACCTCTGAACTTGGGTCAGGCCCCACTAAGCCTACAAATGGTTTTGTTTTCGGGACCGGGATCTGCATAAAGGAAGTTTGATGTCATGTAACTGGAACCCTACAAATAAATAAATTGAAGAGTGGTTGGACAGGAAAATTCACGAGTTTGCAGGACAGGTAAATAGAAATCCGTGAGTATCTAAGGAGCAATGGTTGGATCGCTACTTGTACACTTAAATCCACGAAATTTTCTTTGCATATTTTCCATCCGAGTTGTATGAGTGAATCACAAAGTTAGCAGATAACCAGGGAAGGTGTAGGCTCGACAAATCAATAATGTGGGCTCCAAAACTAGTGCGCAGACTAGAAGCCTTAGAAGATAAGATAGTGCGAGTGTGGACCACTGGCTCGACTGGATAATAGGAGGATCTATCACTGAGTTAGAGGTAGACACGACCGTCAGCTACAGCAAGGAAGAGTGATGTTTTCTCAAGGGACCACAAGGTAAGTATATTAAATCTTTGAACACTTGGATTAAGATGTTATTGTGTGAAAAGCGGGTTATGCGAATAAATTAATGTTTGGGACTACGCGAAGCGAAAAGATCTACAGAAGCGGAAGTAGTGAAGAATTAGAAAACAATCCCTGAATTTCACCCTCGTGGGAGAGCGAGGACGAGCTCACGAAGGTTTCTCCGAGAAGCACAGTCAGTTTGATAAGGTAGGGAATTCCATTTCTACCACTCCCATCCATGCCACCACTCGCTTCACCCCCTCACCTCCATCTCCACCCACTCCACCTTCGCCACCTCCATAGTTCAGTATGGCGAGCATGATCAAACTACCAGTATTCATAGGAGTAGGGAATGAAGATCCAGACTAATTCTAGTTCGTAGTAAGAGCAGTATGGGAAGCACAGGGCGTTGCAGATGATAATATCAAAAAGGCTACACTAGTGAGCATGTTGCACGATCACGCATTAACATGGTATATCAAGAATTCCAATGACCACCCGAACGCAGGAATTGCAAAGATCCAAAATGTGTTGAATAGGGAATTTAGCAGGCCAAAATTAGAGACACATTCAATCATCAGGTTTAAAGAGATCGCGATGCTTCTGGCCGAGACCCCCTAAGATCTTGACCAAAGGCTGAAGGGTACGATCCGCGAAGCCAATATGACATTAACGAATGCACATCATCATGCATGGTTTGTGGCCTCACTTATGCCACACTTAAGGATGGCGTGGTCACAACAAAAACTTTCCACGCAGGCTAAAGCATTGGAGATGGAAATGAGGTTACATGAGACCCATATACAAGACCCTAGATTGGGAGTCCAACAAATCCACGCGTAGCTACAGAATCTATGTCTGGAAATGTAGAGTTTGAAACAGGATAGGGCACTCGGTTAGAGGCATGCAAACAAGTATGGTGCATAAAATGTAAAGGCCAGGGCCACGACAAAGATCACTGTCTAGTGTTCACGAACTACTTAGCAGGAGGACAACCAATGCCATTAATACCCGAGGCATAAGTGGGGTGAAGCGCGACGTCTACATTATGGTACATAATCTACCAGATAGGAGGAAAACATACCACGAATAATTGTCATCTATTGTAGAAGTATACGAAGACATCCTAGCAGTTGTTTTGTAATTTCTGCAGGTCGGTAGGCCATGACGAACGCACGTGTTAAAGCTATGAACTAATGATGGATTGGACTCCTACCTATAGGGTGTAGGCCAAAATGCGAGCCCTCAACCCAAATGCAGGGATGGCGTGCACTGGGTTTCAGGGGTGTGGTTGGGGTTGAGGTGGAATGGGACCAGGGAGGAGTCGCAGATAGATAATCTATTACAATTGTGAAGGGCTAGGGCATTATGCTCGCGATTGTACGAATTCAACTAGGATATCATCTTGGTACTGTACTCAGTTTGATCATGAGGCAAAATATTTCCCTTCCTTGATAGCGAAAATGCGCAAAAAAGGGGTACTCCAGCCCCCACTGACCCAGAATTTACAAATGATGAGGTCTAAACCACGCAAAGAAGACCAAATGTAAACATGATGCTCGTGAGCAGTATGACAATGAGAGATGATAAGGGAAGAAGCTAGAAGAAAGCACGTGGGTTCGCAAGGCTCCTACAAAGGAACCCGAGTTTGATTTAGAATGCGTGAAGGATACATTCATGGAAGCTAAGAAGAGCTTCATGGAGGCCTCCACTTCAAGTAGTAAGGATACACTAGAACCAAGGATGGATCCTTGAATGCTCACTACCTTTCTGGAGACATGCATGAAACTGGTGCACGACAACAAGGTAGTCAAAGGACTATAGGAACTTATCACTAGGTGCGCAGGGTCAAGAGAACCCCGCGTGGTCCAAAAAATGGGAAAGCATCCATTGCACACAGGAAGGGAGATGAGGTTGACTGTGCAAATAGGTGAGTACGAAATGGATCAGGTAATCCTAGACCTGTGTTCCAACGCGAATGTACTACCAAAGAAAACATGGGAACGCATGGGCAGACTCGCGTTATAGTGGTCCCCTATTCAGTTACAAATGGTGAACCAATAGAAGATTTTTCCATGGGAAGATTACAAGGGGTAACAATCGATATTGAAGGCGTGAGCGCGAAGGCGGATTTTGAAGTGATAGAGATTGTCGATGACAACAATCCCTATCCCGCACTACTGGGAATAGATTGGGCTACCGATATGAATGGGGCCATAAATCTAAAGGCACAAAATTACCTTTGAGAAAAAGTCACTATGCGTAGTGGTACCACTGGACCCAACCGAGGGAATGCGATACACTGAACTGGTGCACGAAGATGATAGTGATGACGATCTCAACTATGTCTATAAGATAACTACACAAGGAGAGGATTGGGTGAATTCGACTGCAGATGGAAGGATTTCGTGGGAGCATGAAATCTCCTGCACTTTGGATTCAAACAAAGAGATAGAGCGATGGCAGAATTGGTTGCACGAAGTAACAACATTGAACTGCAACATGATGATCAGGTCAATGCGTTGCATAAAAATAGAGGCAAGGGAGCTGTCGACATATGATGGATTGTCAACGGTGGATGAATTTCTGAGCAAATTCAAAAATTCAGTACCAAAGCAGTAGCGGTTCAATGCGCTGAAGTGGGCACTGCGTGCAAAAATCACATGATGGTGGGGTACGCATCAAGGAACTTTTGAAGACTGGCATGGATGCAGAAGGATGATGCACCTATTTTTGGAAAGCCCAGCTTCGAATGAAAGCCAATAAAATGGGGTGGAACGACTTACGCACCCACCTTTCCCGATGGGTACAGGCATATGCTGTACAGTCCGCACAAACGCACAACCTAGAGAATCGGAACAAACCACAGCAACAGGAAGGGCGACGTGCATTACCAATTTTCCATGACAAAGCATTTGATAGGGTGCACAGAGTACTGAACAAGGTTTACCAGACAAGACGAACTGATTGGGACCTGTGCATGCCAGCGGTTCGATGGGCCTATAGGACCATGTGCAAAAGCTTGAGCACGGAGATGATTCCAAAGATGCAGAACTGAGTCGCAACCATAAGTTTGGAAGAAAGGAACCTACACGTAATAGCTCCCATAGTGGGGACAACGCGCGAAGACCAGGACGAAGGAATCACACAGCTATGCAAGGACGACCATATAAGGATTCAGGAAGCCATTCAATGAGGGAACCTTAGACTTCACGAAATCGAAGAAGATCAGGTATGATTGAGGAAGAAAAGCATGTTGATGGACGCTGAGATCAAAAGACTGGAAAACGAGGTCACACACACATGTCTCATTCATAAACCAAGGATGACAAGGTGAGATACGGATGATCATACCACTGTGTTAGACGATTGTCGCCAGGAATTTATGACTCTGCTATCATGGTTGAGACCGCACCTTACCAAATGCAGTAACAAGGGGATCACACCTCATAAGGTAGAACACGCGCTGCCATCTATCACAAGGACAAGTAAGGAGTGTCCATGGGCTATGCTGGAAGGCGAGTTGCAGTTCGTACAGGTGGGGTGACCACCTGACTGGCCATAAGGAGCACAGTCTCAGCACTCTAGATAGTTGAAAGAGAGCGCGGGACTCTAAAAGAGTCTGTTTGGGAACTGCACGGTGAGGGAGGTGTGCGCAAAATCAGCATGGTACAAGGTTCGCGCCCGCATGGGGGCTGTGCTACCGCGTGCGTAGGCTGGGAAGTAA